>CM023449.1:216189966-216789966 GCA_013339765.2 Haemaphysalis longicornis
AAAGCGAGGCCCTGCATCTCCACGAAAATGCCTAATTGGCAAAGTTAAGCCATCTAATCGTTTTAAAAGTGGAAATGGGGATAATTTGTCTAAGAGGATTAAAAAAAACGAAAGAAACACGAATATTGTTGTTGCTGTTGTCCTTTATTAATGGAGGGAAGGCGAAGCGGCCAAAATGGGGGTAGGGAAAGAATGGGAAGGGAGGAGAAGCCCAGTTAATGAGATGATGGGGCCATGAAGACCACCTGCATTCGCGCAAAAATGCACAACTGGCGAAGGCGAATCGAGGGTATCTAAACATCATGGTAGCATTAATGGAGCTATTTTTGTCGAAGGGAATTACAAACACAAAAAATTAATATTGCTAAAGATATATTAACGAATTCAAAAATACGTATCTCCTACCAGTGTTAAGCAATGCGAAGCCCCGTTGCATTTCCCGTTCATTCCACGACATTAGAACATGCCGCAGCTGCCTTTCGTTCAATTCCACGGAATTTCAGAAGTTTTCCCATTCTATCCCCTGTAATAGCCAGGCGTTTCAAGTTATTCTTGTAATTCCTCAATTTAAAAACTACATCTTGGTGGCTCTTTCGAGTTACCGGCAAACCAACATGAAGGTGACGTTACCAGACGTGTTTGGAACTGTAAAAGTAAACAAACACGTCTCCAGAGTGGAAGAATAGCAGCAGCCTGGTTACCTATCTCGTGCAGAAGAACCACCATATTGATTCATAGAGGCACACTATTCCGCTGTCCGTTACAATATTTGCATGGTCCTTGCGCTGCAAGGAATACGTTGTCGTCTGAATTTTTTCTCCCGCTGAGATTTTTATAAGGCGCCTAATAATTCATTACAAATTGCCGCTCCTTGGACAATACACATCGCTATTCTTGCTACAATGAAATCAATCCGGTGGCTGGAACGAGATAATGCCGCATTTCCCTTCCACAGTAACGTGTGCGAACAGCTTGACAAGTCCTCTCCCCCTCCAGGCTACAGCGATTGGCATAGCACTAGCAACAGGAAATGTAATAAAGACCACTTAGAATATGCGGTATACAAATTATACAAAGAAAAATTATAGCGAATAATAGTACAACATATATAGTGATACATACATACAGAAAATTGTGGGTTTACGGAGCCGTAAGAAACAGGTGTACACATAGCAGACATTGCCATAATAGTTTGATACAAATTGTTCCGTCGGAGGTACATGGGTTACGTACTAACAAATGAATACAATGTATGTATATGCATATACACACACACACATATATATACATATATATGCACATACATATGCATATACATACGCATATACAGGGTGTCCCAGCTATCATTCACCAAGATTTTAAAAAAAGACCGATCGCGTTACTCGAAGAAAACCTAGAGCGTAATGTTTTCAGTACTGTGGTGAAGCGGTCGGTATTTTTTTCGTTAATGATATCTAACTAATTAATTGTAATTCATTATTTAACTCTACGATTACTGTCCTGATCCCTGAAGGGTCAATGAGGCACTTGTAGGTACCCCACGAGGGGCATCTAACTGCGGTATTTTCAGCGACGATCTAATTGCGCACTCATTTATTCTGACTGATAAAGAAAACCCGCGAAATATGAAAATACCACGGTGACGGCGCTTCCGCGCGCATTGTGAAGCAGCGTCCCCAAATAAGCTCATTGATAGCAACTGCTTCGCCTGTCACCCGCCCGAAGAGACAGCCCATCACCTTGATAATGGCATGCATGGAAGGTGCAGCAACAGCAAGATTCGCGGGACGCGTGCGCAGATAAGGCACAAACTCGGTCACGATTTTTTCTTTCTTTCTTCTGTTTGTTTCATTCTGGCTAACTCAGAGGCAGGCTGTTTGAGGGCATTGCTTTACGATGCGTGCTAATGTGCGCGAAGGCACCATCACGTGGTATTTTTCATATTTCGCGGGTTTTCTTCATCAGTTAGAATAAATGAATACGCAATTAATTCGTCGCTGGAAATACCGCAGTTATATGTCCCTCGTGGGTACCTACAAGTGCCTCATTGACACCTTAGTGATTAGGACAGTACTTCTCGGGTGAACTAATAATTTAAAAATTATTATTTAAGTCTCATTAACGAAAAAATGCGGCCGCTTCTCCACAGTACTGCAAACATTATGCACTAGGTTTTCTTCGAGTTACGCCAGTACTCTTTTTTTAAATCTTGGTGCATGATAGCTGGGACACCCTGTATATATGCATAATTTGCACACACATATATATAGAATCTACGTTTACGCAAATACATCCACACCTTTTCGTCGGATAAACATCAATGGCCATATAACACACATGAAGGACTGTAGGAGAAAGATAAGAACTTTAAAAGAATGTCATAGGGAATCAGATCTAAAAAAAACTGCTTTTCAACTGTATACCAGTAATCTGGACAATATCAATATTTGCTTAGAGATAATTATTTAGCAGGGTGGGAATTCGGGGCTGTAAGGTTTGCGAGGCGTAATTGCTTCGATGTGCATGCACGGTCCAGTGTTCGAGATTTCGTGTATATTGTGTCGGTGTCTTTTGGTTCAGTCGGCTAAGCTTTTTAAAAAGGTTAATTTGTTTTAAATTCTTAATGAATGCTTTACAAAGGTAGCAATTATACAAGTGTTCAGCACGCAATGTTTTAAGATTTCTGAATGAAGTTTACACTGGAAAATCAAATGAGGAGTGAGTAATTATCCTAACCGCTTTTCTGTGTAACCTACACGGTTTTTGTGCATTACCGGACATGGTGGTACCCCAGACAAGCACACAATATTTCGAATAAGGAAGGAACGAAGACTTGTATGAATCGTATCATTACGCTTTACGGGAGGTATGCTCTATGCTTGTAAAATACGCCGATATTGATGCAAGTTTTGTTTCTTCTACCAGAGCACGTTTTTCCAGCTAACATCACACCAGTGAAAGGGCTGTCGTCAATTTGCGCCGTGTCCTGTGCACAGCAGAAAGCCGTGATGGGGATGTTTGCGCAGTGTTCTGTGCACAGGGCACAGGAGAAGGCCGTGAAGGGGAATATATTGTCACGGGCTCTATAGGGCCAAAGGCAAGGGGAGACGGTGACGGCAACGGAAAAAGAGCTACGCCGATGGCAAACACGGAATTATAACTGCAAATCTGTGTACCATGCAGGCCAGACGATGAGGCCGACAGAGGGAACACAGGTATACGATAATGCATGCATAGACGCGCTCGTGGCTGGAACTCGCTGCTCGAGCCCTTTTAAGTGCAGAGCACCTTGTCGTCGTAGCTCGCTCGCTGGACCCAAGTAGCGCCACACGGCGTTCCGTCGTAGCGGCTGTCGTCGCGGCGTAACCCAGAAGCTCCGAAAGCCAAGTGGTTTCCATAGTCAGACGCGTTCGAAACTCGTGAACCGCTGGCGCCTGTCATACATCACCCCTTCGTTTAACGCAAAGAAAAGTGTAGGTACATTTGAGACAAAATATACGTTATTAACCGGCAGCGCCCGCCTTCATTTAATCAGGATCGCTTGTTGGGTTGGTTTTACGATTATAAGCGAAAAATATTGGCAGTGCAACGCCGGCAAGTGCGGGAGGAAAAGCGAGGAAAAAATCAACTGAACTCTTGCTAACACAGTGCGCCTCCTCCATTATCAGTCCCGGATCATCCGCGGACTGCCCGAGACGCGATCCGGCCCTCGATTTCCCCATGTATTCCTATAGGACTTCCGGTCCGAACGCAGTCCTCGGACTGCCCGCGGACCGTCCAGGACTGGTAAATCGAGGAGACCCAGTTTCAGGGAGGGGGTGCGCGAGCACTGCTAAGGCGGGAAAGCTTTGAATTGGATTGGGTTGTAGCAGTGCGCGGATAACGGCGCTACAGCCCATTCCAACACTTCCTTTCAGATTGAGTGGAACGGCTTTCATTTTATTTATCGTAGCCCTCCTAACTGCCTGTTCTCCTTGGTGGAGACCCTCAGTTACGCTCAAGGTGCCCCGAAACGCGTATTGGTTGGGCTCGTAAACAAGGGTCCTTTTAAAAGGTTCAGCGGTTTAATAGAGCATGAAACAAAACAGGCAATGAAGCCTCCGTTATTTTAATGCTTATCTACCATTTTCGTGTGTTTTCGGGAAGAGAAATGCCAGTGCATGGTCACCTACCTTTCATCGCGTGACCGTGGCCGCTTCTGGGCGTATATCTGCCGTTATCTACTGTTATCTTTTGTTTTGGTGCTTCCCTGTTTTGCAGCGTTCCTCAACCCAACCTTCTCCCAAGGAGTCCGTGAGAGAAGAGAGCGGTGCCCTCAAACCATCAACTAGTCGGCCAATCTCTGGAACATCCACCCCAGAGAAAAGACTATCGGTGAGTCCATTCTCGGCGTCCTTCAATGCTCGTGTATACCTTTGCGACATGTCCTTCCCCGATCACCTCCCAGTTTTATTGGTAAACGTTAGTTCGACCAAACCGTTGGAAAAAGACCACTCGCCTGCACCCATGGCCAATTCCCAGTACATGTTCGACTATCCCCTCCTTGCTGCCTGTTAACTTCTGTTCTGATGTTTTTGCAAAGCAGCTGGCTTGGCGATTCGATGGCTCACATAAGTAGCCGTGCCGTCTCTAACCGAAGCCAATGACGGCACAGTATAACGCAAATCCCCGAAAGAGGGAGGTGCAACACACGGAATATAAATTTCCGCTCATCGAAAGACAAAAGATATTCGTTTATTTTGGTATGCTCAAACTTGCAGCCAGTGACGTCGAAAACGGGGCAAGCGGGGGTGAAGGGGACAGAGCCGCCCCAAATATTTTTGCGTGCAGGGTCGGCCACCTCCCTACTCTGTGCCCCATTGGCTTTTTTGTGCAACTTCCGATCTCCGTGTTCGTATAAATTTGGCTGCTCCACCGTGATAATAGCGATTTTTACTCTGATAACACAATGTACGAAGGTAGCCACGGATTGCCGGACCGACACACTGACGCGGGTCTTCTTGGCGGCGACTTCCCAAATTGGGAGCGCGGGTGCCGTTTGTCTCCCGTGGGCAGTCTCTTGTAACGGGGCCGCTATAGGTATTGTAGCGACTCGGCTTCGCGACGGGGTAGCTTATTATGGGTAAGGTCTCTATCCCGAAGGACAAAGCGGTAGATGAAGCGCGCGGCTCCAACTCGGCAAAGGATATTTACCCGTGACGCTATGGCGGTTGAAGCGAAGCCCTTGTAGTCAGTAAGTGGAGGTGGTCAGTGAGACGAAGAGTGCTACAATAGAGGCTGAAAGAGGAACAGCGAGGATTGACATTCTGACCAGTGTTTTGTCTGTGTGCTTGCGCCGAAAGGGGCGATGATAACGGACACTGTTATACCTCAAGAACAGGTGGCGGCAGAAGAAAGACCATGCATGCAATGCAGGAATTTATACAATCCCCCCCCCCACCCCCACAGCCCACAGAAAGATTTCGACACCCCCCAGCCTCCCCCCCCCCCCCCCCACCCCGTCCCCCATCTCCTCCCAACAGCCCCAACACCGCCTCCAGCAGGATTTCGACCTCCCCCCTCTTTTCCTAAATAGAAATTCTGGATAAACCCCCGCCGCGATAGATGACCAGTTAGCTCTCGAAGTTGACAAGGAATGTGGGGCGCGACAGTGAAAATCGTAAAGCAAAAAACTGCAAAAACCGTTAGCTATAAGCGCGCCCACTGGCATGTGTGGTTTGGCGGCAAGGTACGCGTGGGTGAGGGCCTTGAGGCTTTAATGAATGTAGCGAACAGCAAATGACGCTGCGCCGCCGAGTAAAAGCACTTTCCACAGCTACTCCCCTCTCTCTACCCATCTTGCACGTCTTTGTCCGAACCCGCAAGATAGTGTTGTGTATGTTCTATGTGTACAGTCCTGATGTTCGCGCAAGACGTGTGAGCTCTCCGAAGTGGACTAGGAACGGGGGGGGGGGGGGGGGGTCAACATAAAACGCGGGAGTGAGGGGGGGACATTAGGCGTGGCTGCAGTGAGGGTTCGTGCGTGGACCGCAGCTTAGAGCTTTAAAGATTGGAGCGGACAGGATGCCAGGCAACGTTCAACACCACCTGCAGCTGATACTTCTTGCACATATGTCACCGGAACCGGAAGAGTGTTGTGTCTGTTTGTTGTCGGTATGTAGTGTTGCCATGCATCCCGGGCGTGTTCCTCATTCTTAGGGTGGTGCTGCAGAGAGGAGAACCATCACTTTTCCGATTGGACAGATTTGTTTAAGGACACTTCCTGACGTAGGAAACTCCGAAACAACGGGTCGATAAAAACGCCGGGCTGCAACTTGATTCTCACCCTGACTTTATAAATTAAATATTATTATATTACCAGATTATTAACATGCAAGCTCAGCTTGTGCGAAGCTGCACTAGTCCTCCGCTCAGAAGGCACGACAGTGACCGGCCCTGCTACCCTACTGGCCGAAAGCTGCTCGTTGCGGAAGTATTATTACAATTATTAGTTCTATAAGCCTGTTTAGTCTTGTTCTTTTGGAAATAGGAAATTCGTCGCTCTACAAGCGTACTACAAACGACGAACGTACTGGGTTCGTTAGCGCTGCGTGTGAATAAGTAATTAGAAGGAAGAAGCACTGCGTAACAAAAACGTTTTTTCACGTGGTTATAGAAAAAAAGTATTTTTTTTTCTTTCGACGGAAACTTAGATTTTAATTGCTTAACAATTTTGAAGTACATAAAAATATGAAAAAAAGCAATTTCCCTTCAGCACCCCCCCCCCCTCCCCCTTCTGTACATATAGTTCCGGCGTCACGGCTTGGACATGTTTGTTTGCAATAAGGCCTTATGAAAAGACCCCTTCAGTAAAACGCAAACAGTGACTAGTTCGAAGAGAACGTCTAGGGGTTACACATGCCTTTGACGCAACGTCAACAACCAGCGCACGAAAAGCGTAAGCGCGAACAAAAATGAACATGTCTCTCACTTCTCCGCGCTTTTCGCTTTCGGTCAGTGCTTGTGCGTGATCTACCTTCACTAATTCACCCAACTATAGGCTCAGGCTTCTTCATTTGCCCTCCGCTTATATACGGCGGGAGATTTAAATCTTTCCTTGCGTGGTTACTAAGAGGGCCATAGTTCAAGCGGAGCTACTCTTTTCCGGAATGCGCGTCACATATATAGCACATGTGAACTTCCGGTGTAGGAAGAAGTAGCATAGCCTAGCGCAAACTACCGGAACTGCAGCTGCGCTACAGTGGGTGCCAAAAGAACATATTATTTCGTGACGTTTTCTGAACGCAGGACGCTTCCTCCGTCCGCATTGACGAGAGCCATGCGGATGAAGACACCAAAGCTTCAACGACCGAAGGCCCTACGCCAGCACCAGCGAAAGACGGCGAGACAAAGGCAAATAAGAAATACAGAAGAGCCAGTTCGGTGAGAGCTTGCCTTGCCGTTTTGATATTTGATCTCGGCATGTACTTGCCAAGACGCGCGAAACTTGGAATAGCGACAGCATGTAGTAGGCATTTCGGTTTCTTCACTGGCGTGCTGCGGCCTCTTCTGGAGCCTTCTCTCGTTTATGCGGTAGCTTATATAGGCTTAACCAACGTCAGCACAATTCCAGGTAGGCTACTTTGCCAATGACCACCGGCACCAGGGGTGTCCCCAAGCACTGGTAGTTCTACGTGAGGGGCAGCTCTTGGAGAAGGTGTCACCGCATTTTAAGTGCAGAGCACTTTAGGGGCTCACCTTGTCGTAGCTCGCTGTTACGCTTGATCTCAAGCTACTGCCGGAATCAGGCGGCGCAGCGAGATAACGGACCAAGGTAGAGCCCGGCGTACCGACATAGGGCTTAGCGCAGAGGCTTTGAAAACCAAGCGGTATAAATTGTCATAACTCTTATAAACTCGTGATCCGCAGATACTTGGCATAAATCTGCCCATTGTTTAGAGCAAAGAAAATTGCAGGTATATTTGAGGCAAAGTAAATGTAATTAAGCAGCAGCACCGGTGCTAATTTATTCAGGAACGCTTGTTGGGTCTGTTTTTACGATAACTGAGAGAAAAAATGGCCGCGTATCTGCTCCTTTCGTTGCAAATGTCGTCAAAAGACGATAGTCTTTATAGACATTTGCCAAGGAAATCCCCCCTTTGCTTTCCCGCTCACTTCTCATGCTGTTCCCTGTACCAGTCGCGCTCATACCAAGGTAAACACACTAAAGGTTTGCGCAAGGCGATTTGAATTTACCGCGTTCCACTGCTACATGCCGGGTTCCTCGATGCCAGCGCTGCAGTACGGCGGAGACGCGCGTGAAGGGAGGCGGCCGACTAGAAGGTTTATAGAGCCGCGTGGCCGTGCTCCACGTGCGTTCCAAGCAGAACGTGGAGCCTAGCTAGTGGAACCTTTCGTAGCTAGTTGCCGCGTGATTTTGCATATGCCGCCAGGAGGCGGCGGTTTTCTGCAGTAGATGTATAATATCAATTGCTATCGAAAAACCAAGCATCCATGAATTCTTTAATAAAGGAACACTGTAAATATCCCTTGTGCACTAATTTCCTGTTTTATATTTGCGTAATGTCTTGTTCTTGTTCAACAAAGTTGACAAGTATAAACATATAACCGGGCTTAGACGTTTACATGTGGCTGTGAGTATATAAGACTATTGCGCATTAACAACTTTACTTTGGCCGGGTGGCTGAATCGAGTCACAGACAGACAGACAGACGGACAGACAGACAGACAGACAGAAAGACAAAAATTTCTGGATTTAAGTAGCCCAAGAAAGACTATCGTCTTTAAAAAAGTGGCAGCGCAACGCCGGCACGTGCGGGAGGAAAAGAACGCACAAAAAAACAGGACTCCCGCTGGCGCTGTTTCAGGCACGGGGAGGGCAAGCACTAAGAAAGCGGGAACTTTGAATTGCATTTGGCGGGGGCAGTGAGTGGATTACGATCCTACAGCCCACTATGGCTAATCACTGTTCTGCACATCCGCGAACTTTCACGTTGACTGTAACGGCTTTAATTCTCTCAGTTACGCAGCTCAACCGCTATGCTGACAAGGGCTCGTATGGAAAGCGGGTCGGTCATCGCATGAGCGTTTTGAGAGCTGTGAAGCGCTTTTTGACGATCTACCTCATTCCTGGGCGGAAATGGTTACTTGAGGGCGGAATAATGTGAGCAGGTATAGGGAACTTCCCAATTGGTCCAATTCGACAGCAATGTTATCTCGGGGTCCAGGAAAGTGTAGCGTGCTGATGGCTTCTGTGTTTTTAAAAAAAGCATATATGGTGACTTTGGAAGGGGTCGTGTTTTGCCTCAGTGAAATAAAGATGTCCCTTCAGCACGATAGCGGCCAGCTGAAAAGGTTTACGTTTCGCGATGGGTGCGTCAATTTATGGTTCACCAGGGTTAGTCATGGTCCCATTAAAGCAAGGATCATTGACGGGGCGTATACCGCATGTGAATCGCTCACAGGCTCAGGCTTTATTCATGAAGACGTACAACACAGCTGAAGAGCTCATAGAAGCTCATTCTGTCAGTCAACTTTCCCGCCTTTCTACCACTTCTACTGGCAGATACATCCTAGAGTTGTTCGGGCTTCATGCACCGATTGTTACTGACTCCAGAGTCTACATCCCACCCGAATTGCACAATCTCCTGCTCGTGCGGCCGATTCCCCGCAATATGCACCCGGAGCACAATATTAAACGCCGTGAACATCGCGCACGCGTTCTAGCCCGCAAATACCCCATGGGCCAGTCCACCGCCTATGTGGCCGCCGCGAGTTATACCCATCACAACGCCTACGCAGTCACCGCCATCTTTGATCCAAACGCAACCTCTTACTATTCACTCACTATTCGAACGCGCTCCCCTGCCACGGCGGAAGAGGCGGCTATTGCACTAGCGCTGCTCATCGGCCTACCCCAACAATTGTTATCTCCGATTCGAAAACGGCCATTCGAAATTTCGCCCGGGGGATTATTTCCCCGCAGGCTCTCAAAATTCTCCTTCAAAATCCTCCCACTTCCCATGCGGAGTTGGTTTGGACTCCTGCCCATGCGGGGCTGGAAGGAAACGAAGCGGCTAACCTTGCAGCTCGAGAGCTAACCCACCGAGCTGCGCCAGGTCGCACCCCTTCCCATGGAGCCCAATCAACCCGCGACAGCCTTCTGACTTTCCAGGAAATTACCTGCCACTACCGCCTCTCTCGCCGGCGCTACCCTCCACCCCATTGGTCACTCTCTATTACCGAGGAACGGTACTGGCGCCTTCTCCAAACCAATACCCTCCCCTGTCGCACCAGACTACATGCAATTTATCCATCTGTATTTCCCTCTCCCCAATGTCCCGACTGTGGAGCCCACGAAACAGTTGCTCATATAATTTGGCAATGCCCTCAAAACTCATTCCCTCTCATCTCTTGTGTGGAGCACTGGGAGGCGGCGGTTAGGCAGCTCGGATCCGTGGGTCCAGCAAGGACTCGCTGAACGAGCAGCCCAGGTCACCGGCGCCCTCCAAGCGCTGGTCACCACTCGCCGTTGACCCAACAGCTCCAGAATAAAGTTCTTTCTCTCTCTCTCATGAAGACGACATATGCCTGGTTCGAGGGTACCTAGCTCGAACAGGGGTGGAAACAAAGTTATTCTTTGATTACTGTGGCTTTTGCATTCTTTGGTAGACTAGGGTTTGTGATTGACCGGCTATGACTATTGCCGAGGACTGTGTGCATACAAGCATCCCTAATTGACAAAAATGCTGGTGTGAAAACAGTTGAAAGCTTCGCAATAACTTTTAATGCAGCATACGGTGCATGGCTCACTTTAAGCAAAACATCCCCTGTCATAGTATACAGACCACGAACTATCATCCTCATACTTAGTACTTAAAAAGAATGATGACCACCGTGACGACAGCGGTCAGATTGTATGTTCTTGCTAACGTTTGTCACAACAAAACGTCATCGACGTCGTTATAATTAATAGCAGTAATGTGTGACTGATTCACAGATTTTTCTGCCATCCTAATTATTGTTCTTACCTACTTTTTCTAAAATTTATTTAACAATGAATTGGTTAAGGTCATGATAACACCCGCTTCGTTTGTAATGCACATTAAATTAATTTTTTCCAACGTTAGAAGGGCCACATTTTCGCAGTTATTTTTGCCAGATGACAGCTTTACATACCACCTACTACTAAATTCTTTGCGGCCGCAAGTTGCATGACCCAATGTGCCCTTATTAAAGCGGCATAAGAAAAAATGAATGAGACATGCGAGCCCGCCCAGACTCCTTGTTTTTGCTTGCGTTGATGGCGTGAGGAACCAATCTTACGGACTGCCTGTGGAGATGAAGATGAAAAGCTGAGGTAGTAACAGACAATGTTCATCGTTAGATTGTCTACGTTACTTGATCGAAACTTGCATGTTTTAAGTCAGTAATAACTACCAATCAAAAGTTTCTTCTCAGCTCTGAGAGGTTCGCGATTTGAGATCTTGACGCGGACTTCCCTTCGTGGCAGATATTATACTGTAATTTTCTAAACTCCCGCGTTCTAGCTTTTTTGGGACTTTGTGGCTCCAGCCCAAACTCCCGTGACGCTGACTGTGACGGCCGTGGAGAGCATGAGTCCGCAGCCGCGCTCAGTGAAACGTAGGGTAAGTACCACCACATGAACGCTTTCTTTGACCAACGCGATCCGTAGCAAGCGCCCTTATATTGAGGGTCTTTAAAAAATGACTTTAAAAAAGTAATTTTTCAAATAAGCTTGCTGAGGTAAAATTTGTTTTCTTGCGCGAAGTGATCGGAGGCCGTGGCGGTCGCAATAAAACGAATTCCAGCTGTTATTTACGCGGAAGGGAAAAGGTTTGGGCGTGTTGGTTGTCCCTTGTCCCGTTAGCGCTTGTCCCGTCCACTCCTCGTCCTGTGTTTTTATTTAGCGCTTGTTTTGCGTCTGTTATTTACGTGAACCAATAAGTTTTGCTCGTTAACTAACTTTTTATTAGTGGCAGTTAGGCATGGGATTGTAATGCGTAAATTGAAAAGGGTCATTACTCACCCGATATCCAGCGTTAAGTCTGCGAAAATGTAGGTGCCCGCAGACGTATTGGCATTGTACTTCAGTGCTCCGGACGCGCGCATTCGGAGCGCGGAGGCTGCAAAACGCCACAAAGCAGTGCCCACAGGTTGACGTCACTCAGAGCTGCGCACGTCCAACACACGTCGCGCTTATCACGGCCGGGTTAGAGCGGGCGAGGGCCTATTCTCTAGCCCAGCTTTGGCTTTTAATGATCTTGCCTCGAACGGAAAGTAAAGTAGGGTGGCGCGCTCTGAGGGACGTCACCACTTGGCCATGGTTTCGTGGCGCTTTGCTGCCGCCGTGCTCAAGAAGCGCGTGTCCGGAGGAACTAAAGTGCTCAGCTCATAGGTCTACGGGCATTTACATTTTCTCACATCTAACACTGGATATCGAATTGACTAATGATCCTCTACGATTTCCGCACTGGCAACCACATGCCTATTTGTCAATATTAAAAATTTACGCAACCAGTAATAGCTAATTGCTTGGCCTAATTAGCCATTAGAGCTCAGTTTGATTGTGTTCGCCACGGCCTCTGGCTCACTTCGCGCACAAAAACCCACTGTAAACTCGGGAAGCCTACTGTATCAAATTATTTAGTCTTCCCTGAAACACCGTCTATCTATAGACGGATTGGGCGAACGAAGTCATTGCAGCAAACTTTTTTTAGATTACAGTTTTAAGTGACATTTGCCACAATCGACTACGACTTCCAGAACTCCCTGCAGAAACGCGTTGAGCTGTTTTTGTGACGTCTAGTAGAAGCTGACCAGTGGGCTGTCTACAGGTTGCAGTTGAAAAGTTTATCAAGATAATGCGGAATGTTCGTTTCAGAGGTTGGTACCGGAACATCTCGGTTATTGGCGTTTAGCTAGCATGGAACGGAAAAGCGGTCTGCTCCACTGATGCTACCCATCAATGCTGTCCGTCTGCTCTTCTTTAGTTATATTCATGAAATTCATCTTCGCAGTGCGCTCATAGCCACGTCTGTTGTACCCGTCGATAGATTTCTTGCTTGCGTCATGACTGTTAAACTTGTCATTTCAGTTTTTAAGTGAGTAAAAAGGTCCCGAAATAAAAACAAAAAAAAAACCTAATGATTCAAGAAGGAACAGTGGGTAAGAGGGCACAAGAAGAAAAGCGTAAACACAGTAAAAAATACAAAAGCAAACATCAGGGCATGAGTGCTTCCAGCTCTACTAAATTTTGCTAGCCAAAGCTTTCAATGTCTGCGTGGAAAGAATAGAAACCAACGGCTAAGCTGAAAATTCCATTGCAGAAGGCGATGCTTCAGCTATGCTCGCGAGGAAATACCTTTGGACAGACTGCAGAAGCACTTCCCCACGCGCAAACATTGTCGCACGTTTGAAAGCTGCGTTGGTTTTAACGCCGAAATTCTGGTCTGGACGAGATCGTGTGAATTAGTGTTGCAGTTGGTACCAAATATTCCGTGATGAACAGATTCAGTTATTCCGAATGACAAGCAAATGAAACATTGAAAAAAAAATGATGCCCTATTCAGTGAAGAAATGCACGTTCGGGCTTGACAAACACGAGTATTATGCCATTTTTATGCCATTTTCCAGCATCTAATTACGCTTTAGCTAGTATGGGCAAGTCAGAGACGAGTCAACGAATTGCTGGCTGCTGCATATTTCACCAATTATTCTTGTTTTTGAGCTGCCTAAAAATGCTTCTCTAGCACCTGCAGTATTTGGCGACGCTCAATTGAGGCTTGAAAGCATCCTGTCAGTTCACCTTCGGTTAGTGGCTGGCTGTACTTCCCTCGATGCAAGCTAACGGAGCCCACCTGCGCTCCCCGAACTTCGAGGCTCTGCCCTTGCAGTATTGCGAGTTTCAATTGCACCAAACGCACATAGTCCACCACAAAATAGGAAATTGTAACATTCGTCAGTGCTGCGGCTGCAAACGTGGTACCTTCGTACTGCAGGGTCCGGTATAATAGTAAATACACAGACGAGTTCAACTCATTTGTATTTTTTAGCTTTCCCGAGCTTATACTGCTTGTTTAGGCACTTTTGCGCACCCTACCGCCCTTCCCCTACGTCTACAAGGTACATCTGCCACAAGAGTGCATTGGAAATACTACAACGAAACTCTTCTTCCAAATGCCATCGCCGTGTGGTGAGCATCACAGCATCATCGACTTTTGTACAGATAAATTCTGCGGGGGAAAATGCAGCGCCCAATGAACGCACGATATAAAAGGAGTATATTTCTGGAAAGTAAAAAAACCCAGAATTTAAAGGCTTCATGCTAGAAAATAAAAAAAATGCAAACAACATTTTGAATGCATCCGTAGTGTTGAAAATACAGAAGTTTTTAAAATTGCAGCGATCATGGCTAGAAAGCGTTCACATCCAATTTCCGTCGGGGGGAACTGACGCCCAATACGGACGCAGCAGTGGTTTCGACGTGCAGTCACGGACAATTCAAATACGAACCGCGGAGCGCACAGCCGAAGATACCGGTGCCGTCACCTGGCAGCGGCTGTGGAAAACGCACGGACATGCGCAGTTGGGATGTCGGGGGCGAGGGTGCATGCCCCACTGCGATATGTCGCCCTCTCCTTACTCGCATGTTTGACTTGTCGCCATGCCGCAAGAGCGCTGCAAGCACTGGAAGCACTACCGCCCGGTGCAGGAAGGTGTTGGTCCCGTTGAGAGCGATGCGGCGCGTAATTGCTTGCAGCTGCGGCCAGTGCTTGCGCGGGAAGGCATACTGTTGAGCTCATGATGCTTTCTTGAAGAAAAGCCGCGCACATAAATGGAGACAAAAATAAATGCGTGCCGCCTGTCTTGTGATCGCGCTGCATTATTTCGCGTTCGTGGTGCCGTGGCTCGGGAATTGAACAATGAGTTGTCTGCCAAGAATGCGCCCTTATTTAATGAAGTCATGGCCTAGTCATTTTGCGGATTGAACGCTTGTAGCAAACAATAGACATACCACCAAAATTCGTCTCCAATGATATACATTAACTGCAAGCATTGTGTGGGCTGCGAAAATTACTGGCAGAATTCTATTATTAATAAAAATTAAGAATATAGGCAGGTCCAAACATTCTGTAGGCCAGTTGCCCTAACACAACTATTTTGGCGGCCCGGTTTTTTCGTTTTCTTTTTTTTTTTTTTTTTTTGCAGGCACCTCAGTGCTTGTAGAAATCTGCGGAGCGGGAAGCACTGACCATGGTTTGGGCGTGACCCTGGTGGCCATTGTTTTTTTGCTAAAGTTACAGCACCTCACATGCAAAGCTATGTCGGCAATGTGACGCCGGCACACACGGGGAGCAGGCGCTCGTTACAGCCGAGCACACAGTGGCCGCAGATACTGTCTCGCACCGCATCGCTAACAATTGTTTTCAGCGCCCTTGCGGCATGGTGACAAGGCAAGCATGCGAGCAGAGGGCAAGAATATTCGCAGTGCCAATTACGCAGCCTCGCTCCCGACATCACAACTGCGCATGTCCGTGCGTTTTCCACGGCCGCTGCCAGGTGAGGGCACCGGTATCTTCGGCCGTGCGCTCCGCGGTTCGTATTTGAATTGTCCTTGACTGTAGGAGCCAAAGGTTGAACCGCAAACGATGATGTCTTTCAGCTTCGTGGTAAATGTCTTACCAACGGTGTGGCTGGCAGTCCTAGCTCCACTCTTTACCTGGGCCCCATTTGAACAGAGCCGTCTTAGAAGAGCCAGAGACATAGGCACCATAATTCAGTTCAAGCAGGAGTTCCACGAGAATAGCAGCCGTTCGGGCACGACTGCTTCATTGTTTTCTTTATATGAATCTGTGGGGCTGCTGTACCTTCTCGTAATGTAACGAAAGCTGTACTAAACTACATATTTCAAGATCATTCATCACGTCGCGTTAACCTTCATCTGTCGCCGTGCATGCTAGGCCTTTCTTATTTCTTGGATTGCTGGGGGCTCTGCCGCAGTGCTGCACATGACTAGGCCATGGTGAAACGACTGATATAGGAAAAACCCGCGCTGACTGCGTTTACATCAACGAAGACTAGAGAAAGTTTCACGCGCAATAAGGCATTGCTTTGCCAGCTGCTTTGTCGGCGCACGGTTCTTTAATTTCGCCACCGATGGTGCGGTGGCTGCGCTATCTGTGTATTGTTTTTAGCGCAAGCGGAAGTACTAATCCAATCATGCAGTACATTTGGCTATACGGCTGGCTGCTCATGCAAAGTCGTTCGTTAACGAAACATTGCTTTATAGTTTTTCCTTTGTGTGGTGATACCTAGGTTTAGAAACGTTAAACCTGAGCCATTTTTTCTTCACGGGGAGTTTACGCGCATTATTTATTCCTTCCGGTCCACGCAGAGCTTGAGAATGTACTAATCCTAAATGAACCGCTGGCTTACTGCACAGCGCGGTGCTAATGTAATGGGCGACGACAACGCTACAACACACAAGAATTACGGAGAATTTTTTAAAATTTTGCCACTCTAGCAACTGGTTTGAAATCTTTAACAGATCCGGCCGTACTAGACGGTTACGAGTTGCTTCCGACCGCCACGTATGCAGCCTGAGGCGAGTTGGCCTGGCTTGCGAAGGGAGATCAGCAGCATAGATAAAAACTTCTTTGAGTTTGAAAGAATTAGGCTTTGCTAACTCACTCAGCTACATTGCAGCTACTACAGACGTTTCTCAACAAAATGATATACAAGAAATACAAAATAACTTCGATGGCTCGCGCCATTGTGAGGTCATTGGCAGAAGTATGGGCAGAAGTAACGCAAAAGGGACCACCACTAAACAGTGAGTGCCCTTCCGCTCTGCTAACAAGGATGAACTACGGAGCTGGGGGGCAGTCAACGGAGTACATGAAACAAAACACGTTTGTTTGTAATTTGCGATTGCGCATACTTCCTAGCCTTCCAAATACAATACTTCCAAATACTTCCAAGCCTTCCAAATACTTCCAAATGAATCTTGGATGGACCCGAGCTTCATTCTTGCGGACAAACATGCAGCTGTCTGTTTCCCACCCCGGTCGTAGGAATCTTACTGTCTATGCAACACACAACACAACCCGCTGGGTCAGGGAAGACACCAGACAGGTCCATTCGGCTGTTTGACCTCCACATGTGAGCCTTCTGACAGCACAGCGGACATGTCAACAGTGAGGGCATGAAACCTGTACGCCTCGAGCTTCGCGATCGCTGCGCCGCCTGCCGCCGCTTCTCCGCGGCGCTTACGGGATGTCTTCAACGCAGCTGATAGCGGCTCATGCAGAGTTTTGGTTCTCTTTCGCTTCTTTTTTGCCTTTCCATGCCCTAAACAACCTGCTATGGTAACATCTGTAAGCTAATAGCAGGTTTTTGCACTTAAAAAGCAGCTGCGTTTTGGTAGCGTGCTCGAACGCCAGGAAGACCTACCCGGGGAGGCGGTTCCTGCGCGCTTCTTGGCCGCTTTTGCGGGCGTCGGCGGCAGGAGAAGCATATCAACACTGTCACCTCTGGACACGTCAGGCACAAGTGAATTCTATTGTCCCACTTTAGACCTGAAACTAGAACAGTGAAAGGTTGTGAATACTGGCTAGTTGGTTCATACTGCTGGCAAAAAACAGCGCAAAGAAACTGAACCTAAGACGAGGACGAGACAAACACGGGCGCTGACTAACAACTGAATCAATTTTATGCGTGCAAGCAAAATACGAAAATTCAGAAAAAGCACAAATAGAGGAACCAGTTTGGTTAGGTTGCTTTCGTTTCTGGAAGCTACTGCAGGCAACAAAGGCGGCATTGTTTTTGAATATTATTACATTGTCGAAAAATATGTTAGATGCGACGCATCTCTTTCACTCGCCTTGTCCCTCCGGCGTCGTCCGGCGTAGTTCGAATCCCTCCCCCATTCTCTTCGCCGCGCCAGCTGCGCGCCAGCGCCGCTCTGACCGCAGCGCCATCTGCGTGTTAGCGCTCGCCAGCTCTCGCTCCGTCGCCGTGCCAGCTGTGCGGGGGTGCGGGTTAGCGCGCAGCTTGCGCTCGGTTAACCACATGCGCATGCGCTGCTATGTGCTGCTCTCTCTCATTCCCTCTCTCTCTCTCTGCTCTCTCTCGCTGCTCTGCTGCTCTCTCTCGCTCTCTCTCTCTCCAGTGGTGGGCCTCGCGGCCCACCACTGGAGAGGCCGGCGCTGCGATCGTTTTGACGTCACTTGTAGGATCACCGTTCCTATCTTGCTGCGTAGTTGGCTTGCAGCGCGTGACACTTCGCTTAGGAAGCGCGTTCTAAAAGTATTTTCGTATTAATTTCCTTCGTTTGAAGTCAATTCTCAGTGCGTCAAGCGCAGTCCGACCTAATGGTGACTGTATAACCATGTCAACTGTGGTAGATTATCCGCAACACCATGAGCGTGGTGGTGTATTACGCATGCGACCGAAGTGTAAGCTGCGGCTGGTTTCCCCGATCAACAATGTGGACTACGACGATCGCCGAGTGAAGTTTCTAGATTTCCCTTGTTTGCAAGAAATGTATAAACAGGAAATCGTGAAGCCTTAACTGCTCCCAGAGAAGCACACGCAGCCGCCGGGCCTGCCCGCACAGCCGACGGTGCGGCTCGAAACCGACGCAGGTCGCGGCAGCAACAACTTGTCGCCGCTTTTTAAATTTACACAAGTCGTGGAAAAGAAGTTCCACATGGTGAATGAAGTCGATGTTAGTGTGATGAAAAATTCTGATAGGTAGTGTCATCAGCTGTGGTAATATTTTCAAAGCGATGCTCAAATATCTGCCGCGATTTACGCCGACCGGCCGCGGAGGGTCGTCCCGGCAAGCGCCGGCCCGTTCACGCACGGACGGCGAGCGGCCGAAGGATGGCTATGCTTGCGCGCAAGAATCGGCCGAGGCCGCGCAGGTATCTTGATCGTCGATTCGCTTCAACGGAAAATCACCGCGCTTGCAGAGTTCCCAGCGCGGTGATGAAACGTTCTGTTAGGGACTGTCACTCGCAACTCTAACGGCGATGAAATATCTGCTGCGACGCCAAGCCTAAAGTTCCCAACATCCCGATTACGTGCATCCAAAGCCGGCTGCGAGCTGTTGGCGAAGGCCCTCCCCGCCGCGCACGCGCCGTATTGCGTTTGGGTTCCTCTAACTTCTTGGGGGCCCCCAACGCTCGGTTGTCATTACTCGAAATCATTAACGACGTGTTTCTCCTCGTACGCAGCCTCGCCTTGTGTGAGCAGTCGTGAAGTTCGAAATTGATGCTTGAGAAATGCCGGCTTACCGTAAACACACAAAACGCGCGCGCTGCAATTATAAATTACCCCGCCGAACACCTATGAAAACTAAATATAGCCTTGACCCGAACCCGCTCGAAGGCGCTTTAAAAACTCGCGTTCATACCGTTCTACATTGCGGACAAGTCGCGAAAAGTAAACATCAGCCGTGCAGAGTATACAGGCTACGGCAGTGATCGTTAATCAAATCCGGGCATGACTATAACAACATCGTAGGGGAAATAGGCACTGATCAAGCCAAACTGCAGACCATAACAATACTTTTAAGCATGTGCGGCGAAGCAATCTGATCAGCGATCTCGCGTCATTCATTTACCAGGCAATACGAGCAGATCGCGCAGTGAGATCATAAGTGAGCGATGCGTTTCCGTCGCTGTTACACTGGTGTTTGCCTGCACACACATGTCCCGTCACAAGTATTTCATAATGAATTTACAGCGTAAATTTCTCGGCATCACTTGCATCGTCCTTGGCGTTAGCTGGCTGCGTATGTAAGAGCTGTGGGTCGCGATGGTAACAACTACCTAAACGCGGTGGTGTTGCCGGGAACAAGCGAGTCGCTGATTGCTTGCCCGAATTATTTGGTTTACAGACAACTTTTTGGTAATTTGCATCAAATTCACAAGGAGCCGGCGAGACGGTGGGCACAAGAAAAAAACACGCTTCCGCATACGCACGGGAAATCTGCTGTAGCAGAGCGACAACACGATTCGGCGTCCTACAAGTGACGTCACTCGTAGGTGGCGCCACGGTATGTCCTCGAGGCCAATAAACGCGGTAACTGCGCCGCTCCGGTCAGTCGTTCCGCCGCCGCTCCGCCGATGAAATCCTCCGATGACCACCGACGATTTGAATGGAGACTAACAGGCCTGCTATCGCGATGGTCGGCGCAACCGTAAAAAATTTTACGCCATCTTCCCGCGAGGGGAACCATGGGGTAGATGCGACGCATCGTGGGTGAACATGCTGCGTAAAAATATGAAACACACCAACAAACAATGGACACGCTAACATAACGAAAACGCAACGGAAACCCCCGATGCGTAGCATCTACCCCATGGTTCCCCTCGCGGGAAGATGGGGCAAATTTTTTAGGGGATGGGATTACCCAATACCTGACAATAACTTGGGACTTTATTAAACATATACGAAGGCTCTGCGCCGTTTAATCTCGGCACACTCACGATTCACGGCAAGAACAAAGAAAAGTAAACCATGGAATAATAAATTAGCCGGCAAGTCGGGAAGAAACAGATTAGCTTGTGCTGGATGAAAAAAAAAATATAGCAACTTTAGAAATGCTAATGAAGTTCATCTCAACTTATGCCAGGTAGGACTCACCGGATCCACTAGGTGAGAAATGCACTGCTATTTCGCAAGAAAGAGGGGGGGGGGGTAGACAGGGGTACGCATAATTGTCCTTTATGTTCAAATTTGGAGCGAAATCAAAGAATGATCGTTTCAGTAATCACACAAACACGCTGCGTAAACAAGCTGCACGTTCACCTTCCTTTTGTTTTTAGACTTCAGCGAATGGCTGATCACTCGGCGGACACATTTCTTCAAGATTACAGGTATAGCGAGATCGCAAGCAATAAAAGGTATCGTTGGAAGAGTGTGGTATCTCATAAGGCCCTCTGATATTAGGCTTTTGCTAGATTCTGCAGGCTGCCTGTGTCACATGACGATGTTTTGAAGAGTAGTTTAGTTGCACACGCGGATTACTCTATAAGCCCGTCTCTGTGCTGCTCGCGGAGGATAAATATATTAAGGTTTGCGAGCGTTCACCTCATGCCAAGACTATCCAGCATTAAATGCTTTGTCGTGTGCTAATACCCAAGTATAATTATGCATTATCCATTGTACTTCTTCCTGGAGTGTTCGTGAAATTTATGCCACATTGGCTTGTACAGGGTAGTGACAGATATCTGAGGTGTGAGGCTGGCAAGCGTACCTAGCGTGCTGTCAGGTATTAGTGCTCCGCTAGATTATGTAAGCGCGCACACACAAGACCAATTTACATCGGAGGGTAAAGCCGTAGCATGACCATCTGAGCAAACGCTGCTTACGGAGAAACTGTTAGTTAATTTCAGGGAAGTATAATCATAATCAGATCCATACACGTGCTGGTTTCGCGACGACGGCCCGTGACCCACACCTGGCGCTTATGGAGACCGAATGTACCATACTAACATCGCGTCAGAAACATTTACACTCTCGTAAATACACCAAACTTCCAAACACAGTGACTGCTGTTTGCAAAAATCCATTTCCGTTTTTTGTAGACTTTAACGCGTCGACGCAACGCAGGCGATGAGGCGCGCCGTAGTGGAGGGCTTCGGATTAATTTTGACCACCTGGGGATCTTTAACGTGCGCCGAAATCTCGTACACATGGGCGTTTTTGCTTTTTGCCTCCATCAGAAAAGCGGCCGCCGCGTCCGGGAATCGAACCCGCGACCTCGTGCTCAGCAAAACATCGTTTCCAACGCCCGTAAACAGTATATTTCAGTTGTGAGCATGTCGCAAAAGCAGCGGCGACAGTGGTGAGAGGGCCGAAGGCTCCCGCGGCACACGTTCGAAACGGGCCGCTAGGGGAATTTCAGTGGCGCCCCTACAGAGAGAGAGAGAAAAAAACTTTAATGGGCCCGAATAAGAAGACTGGTCTTATGTCTTCTTTCTTGCAAGGGGTCGGCCGACCCCATGGGAGTCAGAGGCTGTCGATCTTCAGTGGTAGCGCTGTGCAGCGCAGCCTCCCACTGCACATTGTTGTGTAAGTTTAGTAAATCTGTGTTGTCTTCCTTTGGTTCGTAGCGCTGTGTGAGCACTTCCACATCATGTGTGAGAGGTTAGGCACCCTGAACAAAATTTAGATTTCGGGTCATATAAGTCGGCATACATCTGGTGATACAGGACTGGGTTTGGAAACGAATTGGTCTGCAATAGTCGTAGTGCTACGGCCTGTTTTCTATCGAACGACTGGGGGGGGGGGGGGGGGGGGGATGATATGATCGTCTGCCCTCGCTATAGAATTTCCCAATACGTGAGAAGCCTGCCGCCGTTCCGATAAGTGTCCGTGGATGCGACTGGTAAGTTGGTTTGGTTGGTGAGAGCGCAAGCCAACTCATGCGCCTCCTCGTTGCCTTCCAGGGTAGCGTGTGCAGGGACCTACAGTAGCGTGACTATGGGGAGATTCTCAATTCATGGTTAGATGATGCAGCGCTCGAGGCGTATACACTCGCGTGCATGTCTCCCCTCTCCTCCCTCCACTTCCCGCACGTGCGCGCATAAACCGTCAACCGCTTTGTGCGCGTGCTTAGTAGTGAAAGACACCGTCGAAGATGTCGGTCTGAAAATCCCTTAGAGGGGCCATGCAACCAGACCTCCAACCAGACTGTGCTTCGTAGGATATCGTTAAAGGGGCCATGCAGACAACACACAGGTTAGATTCATTCGAATTATTGCCTCGTTAGAGGCCTGATTGACACCACTTTTAAGGGAAATCTCGCTCAAATAATGTACATAATTAGGAAACAAGGGAATGGCCATGGGACCCACCAGCTCATTTCCCGCAACAGAACCTATGATGTCATGCCCAGCTCTGCGATTGGCTGGCGCTGCAAAAGCAAACGCCAATTAGGCATGGCTTATAAGCTTGCCTAGCGAGGTATTTACGCTTAAATGTACGGCACATGCTTTTTATAGCAGCAAGAACGGGGGGGGGGGGGGGGGGGGGGGTGGTTAAAATTGGAGGTACACGTAAAAATAGAATCACCAATGCGTACTGCTGTCGGTACGGAGCACACTGTGCTTGTTCTAGCTGCACAGCCGGGCGGCGCTTAGGGGTTGTCTCAGACGACACTGGACAATTCGCGCAAACGATGGTGTCAACGAACACAATGTTTCACGAAACAATTATTTGCTACCATAACAAAAGAAACCAGGGGCAAATACGGTCAAATACAAAGCAAAGGCCGAAAACGGCCCGACGCAGTATCTTAGCGCCATCTAGGAGAACTGACGGTAAAAAAGGCTCCGCAGTCGGCTGCCGAGCCTAATGGCGCACTAGGTTCCGCTTGAAGACCTGTTCTTGTGACATCATTGCGGACGTCAGGAGAACACATGATTTGGTGGGAGAATCAAAATTTTTAAGTTGAATTCAATAATTCCTCAGTGAATAAAGCATCGTTTGCTTCCTGCCAAATGCTGGGGCACTATAAAACGCGAAGTCTATCGAATAAAACAAACTTGTATTTTGTCTGCATGGCCCCTTTAAGGGACACTGAAGGGCGGAAACAAGTTGGCCTGTATCGATGAATTACGGTGCCGAGAATTACCGAGAATATAAATACACCATTCTTGCAACAAGCAGTTGTTTAAAATTCCCGATCCATCTTCACTAACGTGAAACCTGGGTTGGGGCGAAGCATGCCGTGTATGTTTGGCGCCTTGGCGTTTTGCCAACGGGGATGAAACCATTAGGGGGTGGACGCATGCAGCGTTGCTGTAAAAGTCTTGTGTCTTCGAAGCACGTAGCGTTCCTCGAGGCGCAAACGAGTGTCCCGGTGTTTAGTGCGGGTTACGAAGCGCTTCAGCGCGAGGCGTAAACGAGTGTCCCGATGTTTTCTAGTACGCGTTACCAAGCGTTCTAGCGCGAGGCGTAAACCAGTGTGCCGGTGTTTTCTAGTACGCGTTACGAAGCGTTCTAGCGCGAGGCATGAACGTGTGTCCCGTTGTTTTAGCGCTGCGGCTACATAAAAAGAGGTTTAGGACGACGACAGGAGACGCCAACAACCCCAGCGCCTATGGGTTTTGCCCCTAATAAGACAGAAAGTGCCGGAAACGTGAAAATAGGGCACGAGGCCCAGCACACTTTTGGGTACACGGTTTGTGACGTCAGAAAAGTGGTAAAAGACTAGAGCTCATTAAAAACCTGTATAGATGTTTTCCTGAAATAAAGAGTCCTTACTGGTTGATCACGTGAACTAAAAGTAAATCAAAGCTTTCCGTTAGCTCATCAGATCTAAAAAACAGACTACAGCTTTTGTACATTGTAGAACAGTCCACTTCCCTCGCTGTTCAGTCAGTCATCATGATTTCAGTATAGTTTTAGAAAAGCAATTTGCGAGGTCAGTAACGTACGACGGTGAGCGCCCGAGATTCCGAGTGCTATACCTGGCAGGAAGCAGCTAAAGTCCCATCGTTAGAAGCCCGAGCTTCCAATCTCGCGTTCTCCGCGCGCGGAGGAGTAGGAGTAGAAGGAGGAGTAAGACTTTATTTAGAATATTGCTGTCGGTAAAGTGCGCCCTTTCGAATATAATCGCCCGTGAACTTTGCTTATTGCGAGTGGTTAGCTGACCGATCCACTAGTTCGCCTCGAGCCCCCGTTGATAATCCGTAAACCGAGTGCCACATTGCGCGGGCAACCACGACTACTGGGACACGGCTGCCGTGAAGATGGTTTGCGTCCCGCTAGGTTTGCGTTGCGCGAGAGAAGATATGAGATTGCTGTGATCGCCAGAAGAGGTGATGTAAAGGCGCTGCCTACATCACCTGGGAGCCCAGGACGCTGCGTTTGATACAGCCGGGAGCCCAGGGCGCTGCGTTTGATATTCGAAGCAGTGCTTGTTGGGTCAAAAACGGCTTCGCCGCAGCCATCAATGCTCGCAGACAGCTCGATGGGGTCTGGGACGACGCAGTATGCGGGAACACCGGCCGCTCGAGCATCTAAACGCGTTTCCCATTCCGTCGGTGAAAAATCGTAAGTCCAAGCCAGCCTAGTTGGCCAGAGAAACGTTGCGGTAGTAGACCTGTGCGTGGCCGCACCGCGCCACTGCCCAAGTCACCAGACACAGCACGCCGCCGTTGATTCGCTCTTATTTTGTGACGCAATGGCTGCGTCACAAAAAAATGAAACGGGAGCGGGTCAGAGAGGCGCCAACATTGTTTACTTATTTCTCAGCAAATAAGGCTGCTTTGCTGGTCGAACAAAAGCTCAGATAGCTACGAAACATGTGAACTTTCAGTTAAAGCAATGTTATTCAGCCTTTTGTGTCCATTTGAGCTGAACAGGTAATATCGGCTCACGTCGGCGTTGCAAGCGGGCAAGTTGCTGTTCATCCGGGGGTCATTCGTAGCTACTCGACCAACTGGAACTTGAGGCGGCAACGGCTGCGGTAGTGGCTCTCCGTTGTTTTCACACCCACTCGCGAAATACACCGATGATTCCTGAATTCCCGCTGCTCTTCCTCCGAGCGAATGACATGTTGACATGTGTCCGTCCCATAGCGGGTTAAAACATGGAGGAGAGAGAGAGAGAGAGAGAGAGAGAGAGAGAGAGAGAGAGAGAGAGAGAGAGAGAGAGAGAGAGAGAGAGAGAGAGAGAACAGCTTTATTTAGCCGCACAAAATTGCGGTGACTACGTGCCGAATGGGGTGGTTCCCTCTTCACGGTACCCATATGCTTCCGCGGCTGCCTGGCCACTGGAGATCAGGACGAGCTGGTCTGCCAAGGCGGGGCTGGTAAGCAAGGTCTCCCATCGCTCGGTAAGGGGTGTGGGAAGGGTGGTGGAGGGTTGGGGGATTGTCCTCGGTGAAATCGCACTCTCCGATGACGTGCCGGAGCGTGCCCAATTGCCCACAGAAGCTGCACTCTTTCTCGTATATCTCGGGCTACATTCTGCTTTGGAGATAGGGGTGCGGAAAGTATCCTGCTTGTATTTGCCTATAGATCGTTTGGTGCGCTCCGCTGAGCGAGTTATGCGGGTCAGGGTACTGCCTCCTGCCTTCCCTGTAGTGGCTGGTGATGTCTTTGCAAGTCGTTATGGCCTGCTGCTCGTGCTCGTCTGCCCGGTGTTCAAGTTCTCGGGCAAGCTGGTGGGCGAGTTCGTTGCCTTCCAGCCCTGAGTGAGCCGGTGTCCATATCAGTTCGACATTCTGCTCGGGTATGCGGCGCATTCCTCCCTCTAGTATTCTGAGTGCCGTCGGAGACACCTGCCCTTTTCTGTAGTTGGCGTACGCTTTTTGCGAGTCCGTGATTATTGTGCTCGCGTTAGGCAGCGTGAGCCCCGAGGCTATTGCCGCCTCTTCCGCTACCTCCAGGAACGCCGTATTGACAGATGCGAACGCCACCAGCGCGTCTTGCGTCATGACCGATACCGCGGCTCGTGTCGATAACTAGGTTAGAGAGGCGTCCGTGTAGAGGGTGATCCCCGTTCCATCTTGTTCTTCCGCTTGTCTCAGCGTTTCGATGAGGGCCTTGACCCTGGCCTCTCGGCGCCCGTCGTTGCGACCCGGTCGCATGCTTCTGGGCAGGGGTTTGCTCTCGATTTCCTGAGCCCAAACCTTGGGTAAAGGTCCAATTTTATTGTGGTTGGCCTATTGCCAGCCCAGCTTGGCCAGTACCATTCGGCCCGCCGAGGTTTGGCTGAGCCGCACTCTCTGGGCAGGAGGTGAGCTTCTACCAACTCTTCCACCGTGTTTTGTTTGGCCATGCCTAGCAGCTTCTCGGCGGACGAGTGGCGCGGGATACCTAGTGCCACCTTTGTTGCTTTGCGCAGGATCGCGTTCAGTTGATCTCTCTCTCTCTTGAGTAGCTGTAGATACGGCGCCGCGTACACGATGCGCGAAATCACAAAGGCCTGCACCAGCGTGAGTGCGTCGTCTTCCGCAGTCCCTCTTCGCCTGTTTGTGACCCTTCGTATCATGTTCGTGACCCGTTTCATGGTGGTCTTTATCGTGCTTAGCGCCACTGCCACCTTGCAGTTGTTCTGGAAGATCACTCCCAGGATTCGGGCTTGCGTGGTCGGCGTTATGTTGGTCCCGTCTATGGTAATACGCACCTTCTCTTGCTCTTCTTTCTTTCTTCGGGGCTTTATGATTAGAAGCTCTGATTTTTGTGCCGAGCAGTAGGGCTAGAGTTTTATTCTACCGGACAAACATGTGGTTCCCGTACCTCTGCCCACCCCACCCTGTAGGCATCTTACGTTCTGTGTAACACACCAATCGAGACCCAAACCGCTCGATTACGGAGGACAACTGACAGTGCGCACTCAGCCAGGAGACCTGCACGTTTGAATCTCTCACCAGCACAACGGTCATACAATCCGCAGCAGCACGAAGCCAAGCTCTGCGTGCACGCCCGCGCCTCCTCCCACCTCCAACCCTTTCACGCATAAACCTGCAACTGCAGATGGACTCATATTTAGGTGTGAAATACAACGGCGCATATGTCGTTCGGAAAATCTTTCAAGCCTCAGGAGAATTATAGGCTCACGCCGGCGTTCCAACCGAACAAGTTGATCTTTATCCGGAAGGGATTCGGAGCTACTCGGCGAGCTGGAATTTGAGGCGGCAACGGCGGCGGCTACGCGTTCGGGGGCGGCTGTGGCTATCGGTTAATTCTACACCTATTCGTGCTTTTGTTGATTATCAGCAATGACCTGATAACGGTGCTAGCGCCGTTGTCGGGACAATTGCACAAATGTTGAAAGAGGCATCGGTGGTGGCGAGAACAACAGTTGGTGAATATGAGTCGGTGGTGGCGAGGGGGAGCTCGGAGCTACGCGCAGTAATACTGAAATTCCTGTTCTAACGCAGTTCATTACGCGCAGTAAAGAGGCCTCGCCAGAATGAAAACTGGAGGAGGGGGTTGGCATATTCTGCTTCGTAATAACGCAATGTTATCAGGGATTTAGTTTCCCCTTATCACTTAACTCATACAATAAAAAGGAGCTCGACGTACCAATACAATCGCTCAGTCATGTTTCTTGGCAGTGCCTTAGGTCTGTGGCCGCCAGTCGCACGAACACTAATCATCGACGACCTCGAAAAATTCGTGAGACAGTGGCTGGGAAGTGGCCACTCATTTATCTCTCTTCTTCGGCATCTCGATTATTCGTTTAAAGGTTGCCATCAGCTTCGTATAACTACTATGCGTATACACCGCAGTATTTTAATGATACAAACTTGCATTTGGTCTTCAAGGCGCTTTTCAAATACCTCGTATGTACTTGCTGTCCATAGAATGATTTTGAAGTGGCCTGCCCACGCGCAGTTCAGAACGGAGGCCTTATCAAAACAAGGGGACGGAACCAATATTTACACTAATTGAGCTTAAAAGCAGAGCAGATTACATTTCGGTCCACGACCCATCTTGAGTTGGGTTAGTAGCGTAAGTGTTGCCGTGAAAAAGCAAAAGGTAAATTAAGGCAATAGCGGCGTCTGTGTCTGCTTCGATGGCAATTGCTTTGTAGTATGGTAATGTTTCCGCTTTCCCTTCTAGGCAACGTCCATCCTCTGCTACCCTTTCTCTACTTTTCATTTTCTCGCCCTATCCTCAGCTCTACCCCACATCCACCTCTCATAACCTTTCTTCACCGCCCCGATTCCCTGTTTGCTACCGACGTAGCTTTACCCATCCCAAATATCACCTCCCTAATCCCACCTGCACATATGCCTATCCCGTTTGGTTAATCCTACCTGCATATTTTCCTATCATAGTCTATTCCTATCCAACCTAACACTTGGCTAACGTAATACTTTGCCCCAGTTTGGGTTTTCTTATTCGTCTTTCGAAACGTGCTCTGAACATTTTAGTTTTTGGTCTGTATTTACTTTTGGTTCTTCAATCATTAATTGTAGGGTTTAATGCGCGACGCAACCCAGGCGAAGAGGCGCGCTGTAGTGGAGGGCTCCGGATTAATTTTGACCACCTGGGGATCTTTAGCGTGCGCCGAAATCTCGTACACACGGGCGTTTTTTCCTTTTCGCCTCCATCAGAAAGCGGCCGCCGTGGCCAGGAATCGAACCCGCGACCTCGTGCTCGGCAGCGCAGTGCCTTAGCCACTGAGCCACCGCGGCTCGTTTATTTTGGTTCTTGTTGCTCTGATAGGTCCTAAGTTGTGTTTGTGTGTGGATTTGGACCATTTGTGCTACATTCCTGTGTTTGTTTTTGTTTGAATTTTGATTTTCTGTCTTTTCAAGCTCACAGTGTATTTATTTGTATTTTCAATTTGAACATTTCTCTTTCGTTTATTTTAATTCTTTACCCTTAATTTTATTGAGCTGGTAAAATACGTGTGCTATGTAAGCAGCGTTGCTTTACACCCTCTCGGCGGTCTTTAGGGGTATTGTGAACGCCCCTAACAGAGTAGCATAAGCTCCAATTTGTACACCGCGTAAACATTGTTTTCAAATAAACTGCTTATCTATCTATCTATCTATCTATCTATCTATCTATCTATCTATCTATCTATCTATCTATCTATCTATCTATCTATCTATCTATCTATCTATCTATCCATCTGTCCGTGCGTCCGTCCGTCCGTTCGCCCATCCATCCGTCCGTCCGCCCAGCCGCCCAACCATCCGCCCGTCCGCCCGACCGTCCGTCCAATCTCGTTCCGCCCCACCCCGCCCACTTACCCACACACTCACTGACAAACCTCCCTACCTACCCACCCACCAACCCACCTACCTTCCTACCTACCTACCTACCCTACATACCTATCTACCTACTTCTATGGTCAGCTTTCCCTTCCATTTACGTCAGCCCCGTCCCAGCCTCTTCCCCTTCTTCGAAGTAAGAAATAAATTGTGGTTCACGAGTTACTGGTCGGCTACCTCCCCGCACCGGTCACGTGACGCACGGGCAGTTCCCTATTTGGTCCTCGCTGGTGCTTAACCAATAGCCCACCAGTTGTCAAGGATTCCAGTACCGGATAGTAGGCAGATTAACCAGCTCCCTTTTTGAGTGGTTTGGATGACACAGACACACCTAACCCGAAATAACCTTCAAATGATTTGGCCACAAACAACGGGCTCCGCCTGTCTTTCTTCCATTTGCAGAAGTCTCGCCGCTCGATCGGCAAGCTGAATCTTCAAGAACTCCTCAACAGCATTCCTACATCGAGTGCCACCTCTCCCTGCATCCGCCATAGCACTGAAAGCCCGGGGAATCAGCGGTTGGTGAAACAGCTCCTCGCTCCCCTGCTGGGCGTTGTCGTCGTGGTGCTGCTGCTCATCCTCATCGGCTGGTACAACAGCTCGTTCCCGAAGCCTCCCGGGGCCACGTGTGACTCGAACGACTGCATTTTCTACGGCAAGCTGCTGGACGAGACGCTGAACGCATCGGCAGATCCCTGTCACGACTTCCACGCGCACGTCTGCTCGCGGAGAGACGCCAAGAACCTGAGCTCTCTGAAACTGGACGTCTACTGGAGGTGAATATGAGATATTTTCCTTTCTTGCGAGGGGGCACGCTGCGTCGTCGGCGTAATTTCATTCGATGGAAGACATCCGTGAAGGAAACCGCATGCGCCTGTGCAGAACTTCTTCGGACAACTGCATTACAGAGTCTACTTCTGGCCGAGCTGTCGGAATGGAATAAAGAGAAATGCCATTGCCAATTAAAAAAAATAAAGAAATTTCACTCAACTAGAAAGTTGCCGAGTGCGGAGCAGTGAGTCGCCAAAGGGGGTGTGGCGTCCGCTCTTGTATCATTTCAACATCAGCATGGCGTTGGCACCGGAAGTAGTCAAGAAAGGGTGCCACCAACCCTGAAAAGACATCAAATAAACACTGATTTCATCTTTTCTTGCTATGGGTGAAACAACACCCAAATTCAGGACACAAGAGAAGAAAACCACACGAGTGCTGTCTTCTTGTCTTGTGCCTTCTTTTGCGCACTGTCTTTTACCAACTGCCCCAGTTCTCGACTCTTTTGAAGCTTTCGTTTTTTGTGGGTAATTAATTCATTATTCATGATTTCTTCGTAGTTCAATATTGATGTGCATTTATTCGCGGCCTAGCAAGGGCATCCTGCCGTGGCAACGGCTCAGCGCTAACGTCACCCATAACACTTTTCAAATGAGTAACTTGTGCCTGTTCGAGGCATCTCTGTGGTTGCGGGACGCCGCGTGATTACGGTGGCTAGATAACGGGACCCCTAACAAACTACGACGGCACGCCGCAGCCCCTGAAGTTTAAAAGACGCCCATGCTTTCTTTGGAGATAGTTAACCCCCGAAGGTGTAACATGAGTCTCGTGTTTTCCGCATTCACGCGAAGCCTGTTCATCTCTAGGTAACGTGCGGCGGGTGTTCGCTATTGCCATGTTGCCACTGCCCTGACCGCACCGTCAGTCCCCTTCCGGCCGTTGCCGTTTTCGCTACCGGCCCTCCTTGGTGAGCTCGCGCTGGACTGCAATAAACCTAGCCAAACTTACTCCCCTTACTTATAAATCCTGTCCCCGCCTGTTTTTTTTTTTTTTTTTTCGCAGAGGAACATAGGGTTGCGGTTGAGGATTTCTTAGGGGCGAATCCCCTTAGGGGCTCCGGCTGTCGTCGTTTCATGTCGTCGTAGGGTCATGTATTCACGGTACTAAAACACCGGGACACTCAGTTTTATGCCTCGCGCTAGAACACTGCGCGCTTAAAGACATGAGACTAACCGATCAGCAGTATACCGGTACCCCAGCAGTTTTATCTACGTGGGCAAAAACACCTAAGAGTACACTTATGCACTGCATGCTTCGCTCCTCCCCACATTTGACGTTATGGCTTCATCTCCGTGGGCAAAAACGCCAGGGGCCCAAGAATACACATATACACTGCATGCTTCACCCCTCTCCAGGTTTAACGTTAGTGGAGATGTCCCGGGATTTGGCTTTCCACGCGGGCGGCCGTTGTTTTTTTTTTTGTTTCGTCTTTTCGCGTAGTCATACAAAGCTTCGCATTAAATCAAATATTATTCCTGATAATTCTGGGGTTTTATGAACTCTGTAACTTAGTGTTTGATACGTGACATTTGTTATGTTTTGCTTTGTTGATGAGCAGTAATGCTTGAATCTGCGCATTCATAGCCCACGGATAACGCAACGGGGTCGCTATGTCGCAGGTTCGTTCTGGACGTCTCTTCTCTGGGAGAACGCAAGGCGATTCCTGCCACGGGGCAGAATGCCGCAGAAAAGGCCGCCAAGTTCTACAAGTCCTGCGTAGCAGGCTTCATCGTACACAAGAAAAGCGTCAGCACGCTGAAAATGCTGCTGTATAACGTAGGCGTCCGCTGGCCTCTCTTAACAACCGACAGCCGGCTCCTCGACATTGTCTTCACAATGACGGCCCGATACAACTGGGGATCTGTGGTCCAGTTTTTGATGGATCGCCCCGGCTTGCTCTCCATTGTACCGTCACCTGTGTTTGACGGGGTCCTGCGAGGAAGATTGTTTATGCTGCATATCGGCTCTAACCTGTACCGCAGTTATTTCAACGGAATGGTCGAAACCTTCAAGAGTGCAAGTGATGAGCCACTGGGGTATGAGGAGTTCTTCAAGAACGAGTCAGAAGTGGTCTCCGTGTTACACCGCGCCTACATGCAAACTCGGCCACAGATCTTTCGCAATGTGAGCATGGAAGACGTACTGAGCGTTGTGGAGCAAGCCCTTCCTATGGACGCCTGGTCCAAGAGTCTTCGCTCACACCTGAACGCCTCGGTGAACGAAACACGCGTGTTAGTATTGGAGAATGTCGAATTGTTCAGGGCGTTTTTCGGTCTCGTTGAGAGAAAGGGCGAGGCTTTGATGGTGTACTACTACGGGTGGGTGCTTACCCAAAGCTTAACAATGCTCGGAAGGGATGACATAGCCTGGTACTTCAATACCGGCGACGACGAGAGGCGAGGCCGCGCGCGGTATTGCGTCTTGTTGGCGGATGCGTACATGGGTGTGGCTTTCTATGCTGCGTACGCGGCAAATGAATATCAGTGGAGCAGGACCACCGAACTTTCCTCCCTAGTGACGAACGTTAGAGTCGCCTTCTGGAGCAAGATCGCCAAAACACCTTGGCGTGCCGCCGCCTGACGCCGTGCGCGGCTTCACGAACACGACAAATGGACTGGATGATTCGCTCCACCTCATCGGCAAAATGAAACCCGAGTTTCTGGATGCCATGTACAAGCAGTTTCCCGACATGACGGACGATATATTCACGAACATCGAACTGGCTGTCAGAGCGCGCCGCCTCACTGAGGCCAACACAAGGATGCCGCGCTACATGTTCGAACGTCAAGAGGACTTTCTCAGCGTTAACCACGATTGGCGCCTGGAAATTCTTCCTGTGATGCTCGAAATGCCTTTCTTCCCACCAAGTGAATTTTTTAAAGGCATAAAGTATGGAGCTGTGGGAAGCCAAGTCGCGGACGCGCTGTCTTCTCTGGTTTTGCACCGAATCGCGGATCTCGACGCCTACCTATCGGTCACGGCGCTTAGTGTTCCATGCACGCTGGACAAGAGTCCGCTTGACCCCAAGATGCCGATACAGGCCGAGGACCTCGATTTTATGCGGAGAGTATCCGCCCTCCTCATGCTGTACGAGGCGTTCACGCTTGCGAGGCCAAGTGAAGAACCTCTAGGCCTTCCCAAACACGAGAAACTGACGGAGGGACACCTTTTTTTCTACTTTATGTGCCTCCATCGTTGTGGTACGGACGATGCGCGCTCAGCATGCAACCTACCGATCGAAAGTTTTCGGCCGGTTCGCTGACACATTCCAGTGCCGGAAACCAGCGCACCTGCCCTCTGGACACCAGTGCTCGCTGTTTGATGCCATAGCACAGCCTCCACTGAAACGCCAAGCCGAAGTAGCCGGTTGGAGTGCCACAGTGTGAGGGCTAACATGGAGCGGGCAATGCAGTTTGTGTTTGCTATGACCTATTTTACATATCCACATTTTTTATCCCTCCGTAATACGGGGGTGTTGGCTGTCTCCGAGAATCCACCGTTACGTTTCATTTTTTATGCGTATGTGCTATGCATGTGCCTGTGGCAACTAGGACTTAAATATATATTACGGCCTGGAAAGGCTTCAAGGACGGATATATTCGCTGCGTACGTTTAGTTCGCCGAAATTTTGTGTAGTTAGTTATGCTGTTTTTAGATATATCAGTTTCGCATTTTTTTCTTTATTAAATTTTGTTGCTTTGAAAACATGGCCTAGCCACTAAAATTTAGGAAGGCTGGCTTACCTTGGAAAATTTCGGACACCTTTCCTTGACGGAGGCAAAGATCCATTTTGCCCCTAAAATATGTACACTATAAGATTAAACACCAATGCTGGTTCCAAGGTAGTCAATTCATGGTCAGTAATTTCTGTAAGCGACCTTAATTTTACCTTACTTCACGGAGAAAGTTTCGGGAGGTAATGCATTCATACGAATCAGTGACTCCGAATAGAGACAAACATTCATGCTCAATAAACATCAGAGTTAGCTCTGTCTTACATGCGTCCTTTACAGTGTATTTCTGTTAAAATTGTTTGGGACGCCAATAGGGCAATACTTGGCAATTGTATCACAACAACTAAACCGATATTTGTGCCGAATAAAAATACTGGTTTTTGTGTGTGTACGGCATCATTAACACCGGCGGTGATGCGTTAATGTATATTTAATATGCAATATATCTAAAACTGCTCCTTAAACATAGCCTTACGTTCAAGCATAATAGTTTGGCCGGTTGGTTTGCGCTGAACACCGCTGTGGTTACTCATGTAAAAACAAGGGACAAGAAAGAGCTGACATAACGAATGCTAGGCTCCAACTACTTTTTCACTGGAGAGATTATACCCACGGTAAAGCATCCACATGCCAAAAAAATGAGCGCATTCACAGGACATGAAAGCTGTCGCAATTCCGGACCAGTGATTTCCCAGTGTTTCCCGTGTGTCATTGTTCTGAGTAATTTGGGTTTATCTTCTTTGTTTTTAACTTTTGTACGTGGTTTTCCTTTCTTGTTCTGTATTTAGCTTTTCTGTTTGTGTCTGTTGCTTTCCTTTTTTATGTTTGGGTTTCCTTTTTCGTTTTGCTTTCATTTATCTGTTTCAATTACTGGGGCGCCAGGGCGCAATAACCCCTCAAATTGTCCGATTTCTGGCCACTCCTGCGCACGGGTATGCGCCATGAACCAAGGAACAACAATCGTCAGAGACTCGTCTGCGAGGCCCAGGACTGCCATTGTCTCTTCCAGTGCTTTTGTTTATCGGGGGCATGAAGCAGCTGGGCAACTAACATAGGGATGCTTGTAACGCCATCCACTCATTGGTTGCAGAGACGGCTCATCTGCCGGGCTAGAGAAAGAGAGAACGAGAGAGTGTTTTTTTTTTTATTGAGCAGAGGCTGATGAATGGGTCTCGCCCCCTTGAAAGGCATCTCTAGTCCAGGATGCTTTGCCCTTGAGCTGGCTGTCCTTGCTCGGGTCACAAGTTTGAGCTGGATATTCCGGTCTGGGCTAGCCGCGGAAGCCCTCCACTGCTCGAAGGTGAGGCTGTGAAGTGAGGCATATCTGAAGTACGTCGGCACTCCCATATTATATGGTAGAGGGTTCCAGGTTCGGGACTGTAGGCACAGAGGTAAGGGTGTTAGGTGGGGAAGTTGTGGTAAAGGCGGGTGGGGTGTTGATAGGTGTTCGTCTGGAGCCGCTGCCAAGTTGTAGCTTCCTCTCTCGGCAGAGGCACCAGTGTGATGGTGGGAGGCGACGGACTATTTGGATCGGGTTGACTTTCATTTCGTTTTCCCACTCCCCGTTCTTGTTTTTTCCCTGTCTTGAGCTTGCTTACAAAACCATTTCTTCCGCTCCAATATTTTGTCTGACCTAATAAGGCTTCACGACTAAAACAAATTCTTATTGGACAATCCCCCTAATAAGTCGGTATGCGTTATTTGACTTGCGTGACGCTCAACGACGTCGGACTTACGATATCCCGGGCCCGTATGTGCTCCGCAGAAAACCTGTTACTACCAAGGTCGGCGAACTCACTCATGAGTCTACTCACTCAGACTCATTTGGACTCAAACTCACGCGTGAGTTTGAGTTTAGTGAGCGCGAGGCTAGTGTGGCATGGTGAGTTTAAGCATAATAGTTTGGCCGGTTGGTTTGCGCTGAACACCGCTGTGGTTACTCATGTAAAAACAAGGGACAAGAAAGAGCTGACATAACGAATGCTAGGCTCCAACTATTTTTTCCCTGGAGAGAAAAGAAAACATCTTATTTGTCCAAAAACGCGACGCGGCCTCACGTCGTGTCAGCCGGCCAATGGCTTCCGTCACCATCATGCCTACCCCGGGTGGGGTGCACTTTCGGGCGTTAAGCTCGAGGCGTCCGACACTTGCTGGACGGCCATGTGTTGTATGACGTAGTCTTTGCACGCCGCCGCACTGACAAGGTACGGCGGGAACGTCTCTGCTGCACTGGCCTCGCTCGGGTGTCTTCTGCAGCCCACAGGATGTGGGCCGCCTGGCCCTGTCCTTCTTGCACATCACACACACATCACTGGGGTACACCTCCGGGCATATGTGTTTAGCTATTACTGGGTCATCAGCGCACGTGTTTGCAGCTGCCTAAACACCACTGCTTGCGTCGCGTCAGTTAGGGTGGGGGGGGGTAGCGTCCGGCGGTTAGTCCGGTACCACTCCAGGGTGTCCTTGTAGGTGGTGAGTGGCACCACCTCGTCGTCTTCCTCCGCCGCAAGTTGGGGGCTCGGGCTCGCGCCGCGGCTGGTGAACGCGCGTGCCGCCCGGTCGCCTCCTCGTTGCGGTTCTCGCCCGTGCTCAAGGGGCCGGCGTGCGCCGGGAACCACTTAATAGTCACCGATGATCGTCTGGGGTGTAGGGCCCCGCACACCCTCACAACACTGAGGGAGACATTTATTCGTAGCGTAGTGCGAGATCGCCTGTCTGCGTCACTGATGACTGTGGTGCACTCTGGGTTCGCAAGGGCTAATGCGATCCCCATCTCTTCGGCCTGGTCCGTGCTCTTGGCCCTGACGCTGCCGGCCGTGTACAGCGCCCCGGTGGTGGCTGCTACCACCGCCGCGGCGTACGTGTTGGGCCGGTCCGGGTACTTGGCTACGTCCACGTAGTATGCTCCGGTGTCCTCGCGTGTGTCGCCGTGAGTGCCTTGGCTCTGGCGAGCCGTCTTCCTGATTGTGCTCAGGATGCATGTCCCGGGGGGATGGGTGGCACGTGGAGGTTGCGGAGCAGGTCCCGCGGGAGCGAGGCTCGCTCCGCGCCGTCCTGCGTTCCTTGTCCCTGGTGCCCGAGCCGCTGTAGGATCGCGCGTCCCGCTCTCGTTTGCCTTAGTCTCGTTAGCTGTGCCGTGCGCTGGGCCTCGGCTTCTCGTCAAAAGGGGTGTGAACTCCCAGCTCGAGGAGCTTGTCCGTGCTGGTGTGCGTGTATAGCCCGAGTGCCGCCTTATACGCCTTGCGGATGATGGCGTCGAGCTTTTGCGCTCCGCCGCCTTCCAGTTGTGGAAAGCCGCTACATAGGCTACGTGACTGACTGCGAATGACTGGACGAGCCGGAGCAGACTTGGGTTCCTTCATCCCCGCATGCCTGGTGGACACTCTCCGGATGAGTCTAGTGGCCGTTTCCCTCTTAGTTTCCAGCTTCCTGATTGCGAGGCCGTTGTGCCTGAGCGCGTCTATGTGGAGGCCGAGGACCCTCAGGGTCTTAACGTGTGGGATGGCCGTGCCGTCCCGCGTTCTCAGGGTGATGTTCCGGGGTTGTACCCTTGCACCTTCCGTTGGGTGGCAGAATTAGGAGCTCCGACTTTGCAGGCGAGCAGATCAGCCCGGTTCCCTGCAACTGGTTCTCGATAACGTCGATCGCCTGCTGCAGTGCGGCCTCAATGTGGCCGTCACTGCCTCCCGTCATCCACAGGTGATGGATTATACCCACGGTAAAGCATCCACATGCCAAAAAAAATGAGCGCATTCACAGAACATGAAAGCTGTCGGAAGTGCGGAGAAGTTATTCGCCAGTGTTTCCCGTGTGTCATTGTTCTGAGTAATTTGGGTTTATCTTCTTTGTTTTTAACTTTTGTTTGTATGTGGTTTTCCTTTCTTGTTCTGTATTTAGCTTTTCTGTTTGTGTGTGTTGCTTTCCTTTTTTATGTTTGGGTTTCCTTTTTCGTTTTGCTTTCATTTATCTGTTTCAATTACTGGGGCGCCAGGGCGCAATAACCCCCTCAAATTCTCCGATTTCTGGCCACTCCTGCACACGGGTATGCGCCACGAACCAAGGAACAACAATCGTCAGAGTCTCGTCTGCGAGGGCCAGGACTGCCATTATCTCTTCCAGTGCTTTTGTCTTTCGGGGGCATGAAGCAGCTGGGCCACTAACATAGGGATGCTGGTAACGCCTTCCACTCATTGGTTGCAGAGACGGCTCATCTGCCGGGATAGAGAGAGAGAGAGATTTTTTTTGTTGAGCATATGCTGATGAATCGGTCTCGCCCCCTTGAAAGGCATCTCTAGTCCAGGATGCTTTGACTTGAGCTGGGTGTCCTTGCTCGGGTCACAAGTTTGAGCTGGATATTTCGTTCTGGGCTAGCCGCGGAAGCCCTCCACTGCTCGAAGGTGAGGATGTGAAGTAAGGCAAATCTGAAGTACGCCGGCACTCCCATATTATATGGTAGAGGGTTCCAGGCTCGGGACTGCAGGCACAGAGTGAAGGTTGTTGGGTGGGGAAGTTGTGGTGGAGGCGGGTGGGGTGTTGATAGGTGTTCGTCTGGAGCCGCCGCCAAGTTGTAGCTTCCTCTCGGCAGAGGCACCAGTGTGGTGGTGGGAGGCGACGGACTATTTGGATCGGGTTGACTTTCATTTCGTTTTCCCACTCCCCGTTCTTGTTTTTTCCCTGTCTTGAGCTTGCTTACAAAACCATTTCTTCCGCTCCAATATTTTGTCTGACCTAATAAGGCTTCACGACTGAAACAAATTCTTATTGGACAATCCCCCTAATAAGTCGGTATGCGTTATTTGACTTGCGTGACGCTCAACGACGTCGGACGTACGATATCCCGGGCCCGTATGTGCTCCGCAGAAACCTGTTACTACCAAAGGTCGGCGAACTCACTCATGAGTCCACTCACTCAGACTCATTTGGACTCAAACTCACGCGTGAGTTTGAGTTTGAGTGAGCGCGAGGCTAGTGTGGCATGGTGAGTTTAAGCTTGAGTGAGTTTGAGCCGAGTGAGCCCTACTGAGTATGAGTCCGATTGAGTTTGAGTACGCCTGAGACCTAGTGAATTCTGAGTCTATTTTGAGTTCTGAACACATTTTGAGTTTGAGTACATTTCGAGCACTGAGTGCATTTTGAGTTTGAGTCCATTTTGAGTTCTGAGTACATTTTGAGTTTGAGTCCATTTTGAGTTCTGAGTACATTTTGAGTTTGAGTCCATTTTGAGTTCTGAGTACATTTTGAGTTTGAGTCCACTTTGAGTTCTGAGTACATTTTGAGTCTGAGTACATTTTGATTTTGAGTACATTTTGAGTTTGAGTACTTTTGAGTTTGAGTACATATTGAGTTTTGAGTACATTTTGAGTTCTGAGTACATATGAGTTTTGAGTCCATTTTGAGTTTGAGTACATATGAGTAGCCTAGCAGGCAGCTATATTTGGCTGTTAAGTTTCATGCGTCGCTGTGGGCTCGGAATTCAGGTTACCAGCGGGTACGGCACCATTCGCGATCCGCATGATCGGTTGGGAGGGAGGGGGTGTCTGATTTTTTTAGTTCCTTGTTGAATTTTTATGGCCTAAGAACTTGCTGTATACCAAGTTTTCGCGGCTGGGCGCGTGAGTGATAAAAAAGGGTTCTCTTAACTATTCCTCCTGATGGATCCACTAAGAGGGTGGGAAAGGATGGTGGGAAAGCACACTGCGGCGTTTGCTTCCTTGTTGTTCGCCTGCTAATGTTAACGGCTTGATATACTAGGGCTCACAAAGGAAGAGGTGAGAGCCGGGGGGAAAGGGGGCGGGGGCTGTCCCTTCTGCTGTTTCACATTAATTAGCTGAATTGGCTGGGCAAACCCCTTTGGACAGAATAATATCCCAGGCGGCACAGAAAGTGTGGTCCCAAGACCGGCCCGTCTATGGCCGCTTTCTGGCATGTCCAGCCAGCATCCAGGTTCTGGCAGCCACTGATCATACGATGAACGGCCTACACTCGGCAACCAGCACTTCGGTATTTCTCCGGCCGCCCGTGTTCAGACGCACAGCGGCAGCTGCCCGGCTGCCAGATATTCAATTGCCTTTCGGCTGCCGATGTTGAGAAAGAAATCGGCCGGAGTACGGCTTTAGGGCATCCTTTTTCCTTCGGGAAGCGGGTTTTCAGGCCGAAGCCACGGCAAGCGACCGGCCACAGGATATCCGTATTCTTGTGAGCAGTTGGTGTTCGAAAGGAGACTGGCCGTAGCGCGGCTGCAGCGCATCCGCTCTTTCAACGGTGAACCGCGCGTCCGGCGGCCGAATATTCCTTTTCTTCGGGCAGCCGGTGTTATAAAGGAGACCAGCCGGCTTACGGCCTCAGAATGTACGTTTATCATTTGGTTAGCGGTCCTCGACCGAATTACGACAAGCGAACGGCCACAGAATTTTCGGCAACCGGTGCTCAAGAGGAGACCGGCCTTCGTAAGGTATCACGTTATACGTCATTATGAGAACAACGGCGCACGTCTGGCGCCGAGAATTGATGCACAGACGTGTTTGGAAGAAGACCCGCCGATGTGGGAGCGGTTTTTTCCTGGGTGAAGAAAGGGCCGTTAGGTAGTCCGATTGCGCAGGCACGTTTTTCATCCGCTCGGTGTTTCCGCGTTTTAAATGAACGAACTACGTTTGTCAAACAGTAATGAGTGTTCTATGGGGAACGGGCAAGGTGCAAGGACTCACTGGACATTACCAGGGAAACGTTTAAGCCATCGAAATGCCATTTATAGCCACAAGAAGACTGTGCACACCGACGGGTGAGCTAAGCCTCACCAGTCATAGCCGCTACAACGCCTCGCCCTTTGGCTTCGTCCACGCATCAGCTCGAGGGTATTCGCCCCCTCAAGAAATGGATACCATTGGAGACATTGACCCGGCAGCGATATCCGACCCGAGATGGCGGTGGTTCACCAAAATAAGTGGCCTTAAAGGGTGTCGAGCAAGCTCCCACCACGGAGGAGCTCAACCGGCGCCATGTCAAGGACTCCCACCAAGAAAGGCAAGGGCGCGCAAAAAGCGCAATTTTCCGGCTATTTTCTCACAATAATACTGCGAAAAACAATGTGCACTAGATTGTTTATGATAAACGTAGAAGAGGCTAAGCTCGTGCATTGGTAGGCTCAACTTCGTGCCCTGCACTATGTTACTTCACGGGATTTTATGACTGCCTATTTAGAAACAAGTGTTATTTTGAATTTGTCATAACAACAGAGCCTTGTGAATGACGAAGCCTGGATGTTAATTTAGTTGCGGTGTTTGAAATTGAGATCAGCTACACTTGAGATATGACTCATTTGGTTAAACATAATCGCCAGCATCCTAGCAAACACGGATTTCGTCGGGTTTTTCTTGCTCAAAGCAGCTTGTTGATTTCACGCACTATTTGGCTCTAGCAAAGATAAGCTTAAAGTAGCTGACTATTTTCTTGTGCGGCAAAAAAGCATTTGATGGTGTTTCATATCACCTTCTTGTTAGTACATTGCGGGCAATAAACTGAGAGAGAGAGACACAGAGAGAGAGAGAGAGAGAGAGAGAGAGAGAGAGAGAGAGAGAGAGAGAGAGAGAGAGAGAGAGAGATGACTTTATTTGATGCCCGAGATGGGTTCTGAAGGGTAGACGACTTGGACGGTCTCCCTCCCTCATCCGTCAGCCAGGATTCCTTGGATCCTCGCGGCGGCTTCGGCCATCCGGACTGCTGTCAGTTGTGCCTCCGGTGTGGAGCTGAGCAGAACAGTCTCCCATTGTTCTGTAGTCTTAATTTTGTAGCTTCTAAGTGCTATCGGATTTGCTATTATAGCCATTCGTATTTTTTTGGAGCTTATGGCAGGACCATATCATGTGGTGTAGGTCGGCTCTGCTGTTGCATAAAGTGCAGAGGTTTGAGTAAAGGTCTGGGTAGCAGCGGTTGAGGGAAACAGGGCTCGGGAAAGTGTTCGTCTGCAACCGTCGCCACGTGACTGCCTCTTTCCTGGAAAGAGTGGGGTGGGCCGGTGGATATTTGCATCTGGATAACCTGTAGTGATTTATTATATCCCTGTATGTGACTAGCCTGTCTTTGTGAGATCTCGTAACGTGTGCTTGTTCTTCGCTTTCCTGCGACGTCTTGTGTGGGAATGATGGTGGTTGTGGTGGCGTCGTAGGCAACACAGCTCGGTTGACCAGAGCTCGAGCGGTTGCGTTGGCCAGTTCATTCCTCTGTAGGCCGGAGTGGGCCGGAGTCCATATAAAAAGAATTTTTCTTTGGTTAGGGGTCTTCTCTAACAACGAGACTGCTGCAGGGGAGATCCTGCCTTTCGAGAAGTTAAGAATGGCGGACTTCGAGTCGCTTATGATTGTGCTTGGCGGTTAGAATTTACAGCATGGGCTATGGCCATTTCCTCTCCCTGAGTGGGATGTTTGGCCGGCGTGGATGCTGACGTCACCGTGACGCCGTCATTGCTGACGACTGCAATTGCCGTGGCGTTGAGACAAGAGCCGCCGTTGTAGTAGTCGGGTGCGTCAACGTAGACAATCTCCCGTGGCTCACAATGGGTTCGGAAACGTTTCTCAAGGGCTCGTACTCTAGCTTGTCTTCTTTCCACATTTAGCTCTGGATGCATATTCCTTGGTAGTGGCGGGATGCGAATGTATTTTCGCCATTCCTGTGGGAGGTCAACTTCATTTGGGAGGGAACTTCCACTTCGGATTCCTAGTGACTGCAGAATGTGTCTTCCCGTTTTGCTTTTAGAGAGCCGTTCTAATTGGGCTGTTTGTTGCGCTTCAATTAGTTCTTCAATCGAGTTACTGATGCCTAGTGCTTTGAAGCGTTCGTTGGGTGTGGTAACAGGTAATCCCATTGCTTGTTTATAAACTTTCCTAATTAAGCCATTAATTTTTACTTTCTCGTCATTTTTGAGCTGTAGGAAAGGAATGCTGTAGGTTATTTTACTAATTACGAAATGAATCGGTTATTGCATGGATAGCCGAGTATATCTCTCTAAGACAGCAGTTGGCTGTTCTCAATGGTTGTTCTACCGGATATGTTCCCGCGATCTCAGGAATTCCCCAAGGCTCGTTGCGGGCCCTCTTTTGTTTGTGTGGCCTCAAATCTTTGTTAAAAATGTTCGCGAATGACTGTGTAATTTACAGGACTATAGCGAATGAACGTGATTCCGAATACTTGCAGCATGATTCAAATTAATAATATCCTGGCGTGCTGATTGACAAAAGTCGTTGAACCTAAAAAGTGTGGTAACGTCAACTTTACAAGAAAACCATCATTCTAATTGAATGCGTATACAGTAAATTAGTCAGCTTTAAGAACGGCCGGGGTATATAAATAACGAGGAGTTTATTTAACGAGTTGTTAGAGAAATAGGCACGTTCACAACATAAAAGTTACGGCTCCCACGTGTTTTTGGCTTTCCGAGATAAAATTTCAGCAAACCTCCACATAACTTAAAAGAACAACCGTATTTCACTCATGTGCGCTCAATGTAGGAGTACGCATGTGTTTTCTGGGATCCCTACAGCAAAGAGCTGGTTGATACGCTCGAAAACATACAGAATAGGGCAGTGCGATTCGTATTAGGTAATGGCACTGTCAAATTATTATGAGGGAAAGTAAAAGGAAACTTAAATGGTAAGACGGGAAATATCATAGACAAAACCTGCGGTTGAAATTTTTTCGTAATATCTATCATTCGAAAACTGGAATAGAAGGGGAGAAGTATATCCAAGCGCCATTCTACATATCCCAAAGTGGGATCGCTAGCTTGAAGCAAATTATTAACTTTCCTTTAAGGTGACGCCATGCGCGATTCATTTTATATTAGATCAAGATGAGAGTGTAAGGTATCTTCCACGTATGATTTTATCCATTGTTTATAATGACGATTTTCACCGCGCATTGTAGAATTATTTTGTTATTTGGTCTCATATTTGATGCTAGTGTTATGTATCTTCCTGCTGTAATGCATGCAAGGGCAAGCAGGTATCACATAAATAAATAAATAAATAACGGAACAAATAAATAAATAGATAAAAAATAAATAAACAAATAAATAAATAAATAAATAAATAAATAAATAAATAAATAAATTAATAAATAAATAAACTTCCAGAGGCGCAAGTTTGCCTCCGACGGGTTGAGAACCCTACGCATTCAAACTTGACCAATCAAATATTTATTGCTTTATTCGTTGCAGTATGCAAGGTTTGCTGTATGAATACTACAATTGCTAAGTTATTTGTTTGAAAGAAAATATGAAACTCTTGTCCTACGCCTTTCCTTGCGTGAACAGAGAGGGATACAACTGCAGCCATCTGAAGAAGGGCGTCATTCGCAACACGTCTAGAATTTCCTTACGTAGTACGACTTTAGAGGGAAATTAAGTTGTTTTGGACTATTAAGGAGTGTGCACGTAACTCATGAAAACAATATAAAAAATATATTGAAACTGAAAGTACTTCTTTGATATCTTCTAGGATCAGCCCTGTGAAAGATCATCAGAAAAGTTGATCGAGTAGAAAATTTCTTTGCAAGAAAAATGGGCAAATAGTGGACATACTTTTTGTGTGAAGTAAAGTATATTGATTGCTGCTGAGTGTTTTGTGGAGTACCGAACCGCTTCGTAAAGGCATTCGCACCGGTTTTATAGCCAAAAATCTGGTCAAGCAGCTGTTGTAAAAATAGTTGATTTAGTCAGAGCATGAAAGTATTCTCTTAAAAAAATTGCCTAAAAGCGGCACTTCCATCTTTGTGAAATTCAACCCACTAAAGTATGCGCCTTCCGTCCCCCTCCCTCCCCCCATCCTTCCTTGTTTATTACAGGTAAGCCGCCCCACAGAAGATATCAGGACCTGGACAATACTTCTATGACAGCTCTGCAAAGAAATGAATATTTGCTGTATTCGACAGTAAAAGAGGCACAGCAATTAAAGGAACGACCATTTGTGAGCACTGTTGAATAAATTAATTTTGGTGTAAACTGACGTTGATAATTGAGCCAGGCTGCGCTGAAGGCTGGACGGCTGGTGGTTGCGCGCGGGCTCACTTTGATGTGGGTGTAGTGGACCCAAAATGGTGGGTTTGTGCTGCTGGACAGCGCGATTGAGTCATCTGCTTGCGCCGCAAGCAGTGGTCGTCCACCGGCCTCAGTACAGTTAACGTACTGTGGCTGGACTACACTGCCCGTAGCACGGCCGAATTTCCGGCAGCTTTAGTCCGGCTGGAGTCCAACGACCGCATCTCAGCTGTCCTCCGGTGGCCGTTCTTCGGCCGCACATGGGTGGCTTTGGGATGGCCGGAGCCCTACGGCTGGAATCTGGCCGTATAAACGTAAGCCGGTCGACTGGCCGACGGACACTGGCCGTTGGACAGCGATGGGAGTACGGCCGTATACGGCCAAAAGGCCCACATTTGGACACGGGCCGAACAGGGTTGCCGGAGAAAGGCCGGGCAGAAAATCACCGGCCAAAGTAAACCGGCCTGAGTAAGGCCGAACAGTACTGTGCTGCCTGGGATGACCGCATTAGATTTGGGGAAAAGTTAAACTGATGACGCTAAGGCGTGTAAGGTATCACATAAAAGGTACGAATTAATAGAATAACGCGGGGTAAATAAAAAAATGCTTCCTGATTGTAGTCATCGGGCAGTCATTAATGAGTCATAGATTGGATTAAAATTCAAAATGATGCTTCGACGGCATGTGGGGAGTCAAATTCAAGGTCTCTATGTGGGGAATCATTCGGGACAAAAAGAGTTATGATTATATCATGACGTAGTCATGGTTAGTCATAGATTCGGTTAAAATTCAAGTTCATGACGCTGGGGCGTGCGGCGTATCAAATTAAAGGGCTCGATGAAGGTAACCACGTGCTTCCTGATTATTATCATGACAAACTCAAGGTGGGTCATAAAGTAGGTTAAAATTCACAATGACGCCACTGGGCGTGCGGGGCATCAAATTGAAGGTTCCGATGAGGGAAATCACGCGGGACAAAAATGCGGTATGGCTATATCATGAGATAGTCATGGTTAGTCATTGATTGGTTTAACATTCAAATTGATTCCGATAGGATGTGATGGATATCAAATTAATGGTCTTGATGAGCGGAATCACGTGGGAGAAATACCAAAATGCTTCCTGGTTATAGCCATGAGATAGTAATGGCGAGTCTTATATTGGGTTAAAATTCGAAGTGACCCCGCTAAGGCGTGTAGGGTATCAAATTTACGGTCTTGGCGAGGGGAATCACGTGATACAAATAAAAAAAGGGTTCGTGGTTCTAACCATGAGATAGTCATGATGAGTCATACATTGAGCTAAAATTCAAGGTGATGCCGCAAAAGCATGTGGGGTGTCAAATTGAAGGTTTCAGTTAGGGGAATCATGTCGGACATTTAACTAATGCGTCCTGGTTACAGTCATGAGAGTCATGGTTAGTTTGACTGGTATGAATTTCATATGATCCTGCTATGGTGTGTGGGGTATCAAATTAAAGGTCTCCTCGAGAGGGAGCACGTAGGACAAATATGAAAATGCTTTCTGGTTAGAGTTATGAGGATATAACAAAATGTATGTTTCTTGAATTGCTGGGTCGGGTTTAACCAAAATTTCTTGCCAACCCGTAAGGTAGTTGTGCTATTTACATGCGAAGGCTTGTCCAGAGATGTCCATCAACGCGGTATATAGTAATAAAAATATTGGCGTCTAATTGCTGAATCATCGAGGCAGGATGGCATGGGGTAAAAAAAAGCCAGGCCAAGCTGTCGAACTGAAATCACCGGACTCAAAAACTCTCTGCTAATAACTGCCATTCAAACGTTACTTCCTCCATTTCCCCATGTCCCAACAAACAAGCAAGTCCATGGACACATATGGTGTCGTGGAAATTGTGGACGACCATAGGTAACAGGGGGCATCAGAGCTTATCAGAAAGGCGAATTTCACATTTGTTTATGAATAAGCCTTGCGGCCGCGTTTCGTGTCCGTAATTTCCTTCCCACAGTATATTAACGTGCACTCGAATCCAGAATTGGCCAATTATATGTGAGACATTAACTCCTTGCCAGAGTGTAGGAGATTGAGAGGCAACAGAGCCACCAAGACATAAACAGACATTGCGACAGGAGGAAAACACTTGAGAAAAATAAGCAAGCGCAGTTTGTGTGTGCGCTCCAACTGATTTTATTACAATAAGAAATCAGCGCAAGATATCAAAACTAGCACATGATAACAATATAAAAGAAACGAATTAACGCGGGCTCTGCAGTTCTCCAACGACTACATGTCAAGCGCAATGACAGAACAGATGACTGGCGCAACACACACACACACACACACACACACACACACACACACACACACACACACACACGCGCGTACATACACACGCACAAACGCACGCTCACACGCACACGCACTCTTTTTTTTGTTTACTTAACAGACTTTTACTTTTTACTTAATGGAAGGTGTTTCTGCCGCTCACCATAACGCACATAGATTTGCAAATAATTGTGCAGGTTTTTCGTCCGTAAAATTTGTGATTGTTCAGCATTGAGTTCTCGTTGCAGTAAGGGGAACGATTCTTGTTCCTAGGCATAGGATGCGGGCAGCAGGTTTTTCGAGGAAGGCGGTGTGGTAGTCGTGGTCACGAGGAGCACGGAATGCAACTTTGTTAACCTCTAGGTGAGGGCGTTGTTCTCTTCGAGATGATAGTGTCCAGCTGTCCGGGTGAGGTTGTTAACTTTTTGCATTGTGAATGGGAATATGTTACCGAAGCGCTTAGGCACTCGCCTGCCGAAAACACTATAATGTCCTTTGAGACTCCATAATGTTGTTACGCTTCATTTTGATAGTTGAGCTTTTCGGATTGCCATACGCATGGATCCAACTTCCAGTTTTTTGTTCCGGTATGTTGGAGGAAAACTACGACAATTGGAGCCTCGTGCTTTCGTACATCCTTGGAACTTTCCACGAATGAACTTCATTCTGCCATTTCGCCTTTTCTCGTGTATAGGATTGGATTCATCATTTTGGTAGAGAAGAGTTTTTATGCAGAGTCGCTGCATCGGTGTCATGTCTATCATTGCGTGCGGTAGTTTAAAAGGGGGTAGGGTGCCTGTTTTCTTTTCTTTACAATCTCTGGTGAAAACGCGTGTCCTTCCTTTCGTATCCGCCGTTGTATCATTGTTCTTCTTTCCAAAATTTCATTTGCTGTTGCGCCACATTACAATTCAGCGGTTGCCACGACTCTTGCTGCCTCTGTCGTAGCTTCCGGGTGGAAGCGGTGACGTATTTCCGTCGACGCTTGATGAGCACGGCTAATAGGGGACGGATAGGAGCCACGGCGGAATGAAAATATGAGCCCACTGACGCTATCGCGTTAAGAAAACTCGAAACCATGTTTTTTCACCACAACGCTAGACTTGCCACTTGGCGGAGCGCTCGCCCCAAAACACGAGGAATAGTCGCGACACCACAGTCACATACACGTAGATACTTTTCCCAAATATATTTCATCCGTTGAACTGCCGGGCTTGCGCGTCCTACACAGAGATTTTAGTTTATATCAAATTGTACAGTCAATCTTTATCTTGGTTTTTACGTTATCTATGAATTGTACAATTTGCACATTGCTGTGAATCTCGTGTCCTGTATTTTGTTTTTATTTTATTCACTGTACCACTATTTTTTTTATATGTGCCTTACCCACCTCTCATGTAATACCCCTTTCCCATTGGGCCTAGAGGTAAAAAAATAAATAAAGAAATAACAAACAAATATTTAAAAGCCTTAAGAGAGCAGGGCCAATTTTTTCACCGTGTAGCGAGGTAAGCGCTATGTAGTCTGAAAACCAGTTGCGTGTTGGCCTGACAGGGGGAGTGGGGGGAGCCAGTGCGGGCTCGCGTTTTCCAGGAGAGAGAGAGAGTAAATCTTTACTTAAAAGGAGAGGAGGTCGCCCTGAGAAACTCATCTTGGGCCTGCGCGACTTCCCACTGGGGCGAGGTTACTGGGGACAAACAGAGAAAGGAATGAATTTGGAAGGCATGTTAAATGACAATGATATTGACGAATGAACCATGTACATGCAGTAAGACCAAAACACCACGACGACGCGGGTTCGATTCCCGGCCTCGGCGGCCGATTCTCTGAAGGATGCGAAAAGCAAGAACGCCCGCCTGCTTCAGATTTCGGCGCACGCTAAAGACCCCCAGGTGGTCAAAATTAGTCCGAAGCCGCCCCCTCCTCCCTCCTATCCTCCCCCCCTCCTGCTACGGCGCGCCTCATCGCCTGCGTTCCGTTGGTGCGTTACACCCACAATCAATCAAGAACAATACACGTCTCACCTACAACGGAGCGCCGAATCAGATTGTCACAGTCCACTTTTCAGCCCATGATTATTGTACATATAAACAATATGAGATGTTACTCCACACTGTGTTAAATTTTTCGCAATAAGCAGGGCAAGATTTGCTTGCTGTTGGCAGCCCACGTGCCCAATATGTTTTGCTCGGACAGAAGACGGGTTTCCAAACGTAGTAAAGCTGCCTCAAGCTTCTTTTGCTCACTAGTGTAGATTAGAGAAAAGCTAACCACATGTTCGTGTGTCTGGAAAACAGCACAGAAGGCAGTCCGGGCTGTCCTCCCGTACGATTGTGGGGAGGTACTTTGGGGTCAATGCTACTCCGAGTCGCAACCTGTGTTGCAAGGTCTTTTGACTTTTGCGAAGCCGAGGCACATTACTAACCCAGAACTTCTGCTCTGGATCGGACCTGTGAAGCCGTTCGTGTCGATTCTGCGGGTCAGACCAATGTAAGGCTGTAGCTTGTTTACGCGCTCGGTAGGGTATTGCGTTGGCATCTTGTCTTACGATGGGTATAGCCAAGAGAGACTCATTGTGGTGTGCCTGCTGGGTTTCTGCATCCCCAAGTTCATTTCCAGCGATGCCACAGCGACTTGGTATCCACTGAAGCACAAGAATGTGACCCTTTTCACTCAATTCTATCAATAAGATGGCGACATCAGAGGCCAGCTGATCATATGCGCCTCGCTTTATTGCAGACGCCTGCTTTCAGGCACACAAGATAGTCCACTGCTGTGGCCTTTCGTGTAAATCGACCAGTTCTGCTGCGGTAGAGGACGTCCTGTGAGCAATGTTTAAACGTTGTATCAGTTCCTTCCAGGCATAACCACTGCCGCTGCAGACGAAGACACCATGACCTAGCTGTCAACGAAAGAACGCGACGCCTCGCCGCACATTTCACTGATGTAAAATACCGTATTTACCCGATTCTAACGCGCAATTTTTTTCCGGAAAAAAAAATAGGCCGAAAAATCGCATGCGCGTTAGAATCGAATACGAAACCGAAACTGCCCAAACAGTAGAAATTTCGTCCCACACATCGCCATCGCCATCTCAGGATGGCGCCAGAGCTTTTAGCCACGATTTTTCCATAGAGTTAATACATAGGCAGCATACATAGGAAGCATAGGAAACATAGGAAGCATAGGCGTCTAGGCTTCTGTATCGGCGTTCACACAAATCGTCAAATTGTTCCACTTGCGCGCTTGATAACAGCAATGGCAGCAGCGGATCTCACGCGTTCAAAACGAGCGGTTGGATGAAGCGTGTGCCTCTGGAGAAGCTCGTGGGATGGGCGTGCGAGGCGTGGGCCACGATCCCATCGACCATGGTTGAACGTTCGTTCAGAAGTGTGGCATTGCGAACGCGCTTGACGGAACCAAGGACGAGATGTTGTGGGCAGCGGAGAGCGACGAGGAGTGAGATGACTTCGGGAAATAAATCGTCCGTTTCTCTCGCATTCGTTTTTCTTGCTCACAAAGTTCCGTGCGCGTTACAATCGGAGGTGCAAGTTTTTTTCGGTTTTTTGCCTGGAAAATCGGGTGCGCGTTAGAATCGGGTAAGTACGGTAACGAAAGTGGTCTTAAGGCCGAAGACGACATGTGGGATTTTTACCTATTCTAGGAGTCAACAAACGCACCTGTAGATTAGGTACAACCACTAGAGGCACTTTTGATATTTTTGGCGGCTGCAAATCTGGGGGGCATGAAATGTTGCGACGACACACTTCGGGAACAGCTTGAGTTCGGCCGGTCCTAGAAAATCTTTGCTCGCGGGACTCGAAAGCGTTAGGAATGGACCTTCGGGAAAATAGTAAGTGCTGAGTTTGTCTCCGGCCTCGCTTGTGCGTCACCGATGTCGTGAGTGGCAGCTACGCAGCCCATGTTATATCGGAGACCCCGCTAGAGCGGTGACGTCCTTGGCGGATGTTCGCTGGCCATGACGGCTCACCCTCTGCCGCACTTAACGCCGGCATCGTCCTGTCGTCGTGAAGCGCTTTTTTCCCCTTTAAACATAAATCGTCGCGAGTACTTCATAGCTACTCGCGACGCCCGTGAGCAATGTAGAAGGCTTCATAAATTTCCCGTTTTATGTGCGGCGGAAAGCAGTGAAGGACACCCCCTTTGGAAAGCTTAAGAACATGTGCACCAGCACTAGTCAACTTGTTGCCTGCGCTCGTTCCGTCGTCTTGCTTGCCTTTCTTCCTTTTCGCGCTGTAACTATTTCAATGTACTGCCATCTATATTCCTTGCCCATCGACGCGCAAAGTATGTTTAAACGCGAGCACCGGCGGGTAGCTCGTGGCAGCTAGTCAAAAATATCTACACCGACAACCATGCATGCTCCGTTAGATCTGCTTGTGAGCCTAAAAACGGTGATTTTGGAGGCCCCATGGGAATTCTTATCGTTGCATGAAAGGAGGAAAGCGCGGAACAGGAAAGACTTTTTTTAAAACCACTGTAAACGCCGCAGGCACCGTCTTGAATAAATGGAAATTTCAATTTGTTGGCACAACGAGTGAATAATTTCTGTAAGGCAGTAGTGTTTCGGCTAGAACGATCTTTGTTAGAACGATCGGCTTGAACGATCTTGCCAGTACTTTTCGGCTAGAACGATCCTTTGTTATGCAAGCATAACAAAGGATCGTTCTAGCCGAAAAGTTAGTGCGCGCTGTTTTGGAGATGTATCGGTCCCGATATAAATCACACGTGGGGAGATGCCTCGTTTTCCAGGAACCTCATAAAACGATACCCTACTTAACGCGGTTCTATAACACGCCATTGTTTTTTTTTTTTTGTTGTTGTTAGCAGGAAAGCACTCGTTCTATATTGATTATGAGGTTTAACGCGTTGAAGCTACATGTGGGCTATGAGGCGCGCCGTAGTGGAGGAGTCCGGAATTAATTGTGACCACCTGGGGATCTTGAACATGCGCAGAAATATCGAACACACAGACGTTTTCGCTTTTCGCCTCCATCATAAAAGCAGCTGCCTCGGCCGGGAATATAACCCGCTTCCTTGGGCTCAGGAGCAGAACGCCTTCGCCATTCAGCCACCGCGGCGGAAGCACTCATCCTTGCTGGCGTCACACCGAAAGCTCGTGTTACCGAGTGCCGCAGTTTTTGTCCACCTTCTAGACCTTTTAACAGATATAGACATTTTAATTACTGAAGCTTATAGAGTGAAAGCTCGTTAATTCGAATCCGGTAATTCTAACTTTCGGTTAATTCGAACTGGCGCCCTGCGCCCGGCACGGCATTGTATATTTCAGTACGGGAATACTCCCGATAATTCGAACGCGTGGTTATCCGGAACGGTTAATTCGAACTGGGATCCCCGGGTTTCCATCGCTCCTCGCAGAAGTCAGCCCACAATGATTAAAATGCGCTGCAAATCCAAATGAAGCCAAATTCACTGAAGACGCAAAAGAACGTAAAAAAAATTGGACGCGTACTGCTCCTTTTGTTGCAAATGTCGTCAAAAGACGATAGTCCTTGTAGAGATTTTCCAAGGAAATGCCCCCCCCCCCCCTTTGCTTTCCCGCTCACCTCTCATGCTGTTTCTGCTACAGGCCAGGGTTCCACGATGCCAGCGCTGCAGTACGGCGGAGATGCGCGTAAATCAAGGCGGCCGACTACAAGGTTTATAGAACCGCGTTGCCTTGCTCTACATTCGTTCCAAGCAGAACGTGGAACCTAGCTAGTTGAACCTTTCGTTGCCGTTGCCGCGTGATTCCTCACATGCCGCCAGGAGGTGGCGCAGGCAACAGCCAGCGGCAGTTTCCTGCAGTAGATGCAGAATATCATTTGCTATCGAAAAACCAAGCACCCATGTATTGTGTTATCTATTATTGAGAGCCGAGGTTGAACTGAAACATGGCTCGCGCGACCCATCGGGGAGCCCTCTTCTTGCTCTCAGCGGCGGCGGTGCGCGGGCCCGTCTTCCGCTCGCCTGCTCGGTTGGCTCGGTGGCGTCATCCAGCGGAAACGCCGCGTACATTTGTCCATCCTGCATTAACGACCGTCCCGGTCGAAACTCTTGTCTTCGTCCGATTGTGAGCTTTCCGAGTCGATGTCCTTCGCCCTTCGAAGGATGTCCTACGAAGGACATCCTTCGATGTCCTTCGTCGATGTCCTTGTCAACGGGAGCTACGCTGGAATATGCTCTTCGTGTCCTCCGGGTGTGTTGGACGTCTCTGATGCGGTAGCGGTCATTGGGAAGCTTCTCGGCTATGACGTGCGGTCCCTTGTATTTGACTTTAAGTTTTCGGGATTCTCCGCTCGCTGTGGGTTCTCGCTCAACTAGAACGATGTTTCCCGGTTGAAACTCAGACGGTTCAGCCCGCTTCTTGTTCTAACGTGTTTGCTGCTTATGTTGGGCCTCACGAATGTTTTCCATTGCTGCGGCCCTCTTCTCCTCCAACTCTTTGTCGAAATGTTCCGTGAGGGCGTCCTCCACGCATTCACCCGTAATGCTCCGTGATCTGAAGTTGAACAGAGGTCCAAACGGCGTAGTCTTCGTGGCCTGGTGCACGGTGTTATTAATACCCCACTGCACCTGAGGCAGTGTCGAGTCCCAAACCCGCCCGTCTTCTCTTTTGGTAATGCTTGCCACCGCCGGAGTTATCATGCGGTTGTACCGTTCCACTTGACCGTTTTCTCGTGGGTGGCAGTTGCTGTCTTGACGTGCGTGATTCGAAAGCTTTCACACATTGCCCTGAACTTCACACTAGTGAATGCAGTCCCTCTATCTGTGATTACCACATTCGGTGGCCCGAAAACGCCAGCAATTTCCTGAAGAAACAGCACCGCTGGTCCAGCCGAGGTGTTACGAACAGCTCACAACATGACGAACTTCGTGAAGCCATCAACAGCCACAATTACGTACGCGTTGCCCGACTTGCTCCGAACAAATGGGCCGAGATGGTCGATGTGGATCGTATGAAATGGCTTGTTCACCTTCTCGATGCTATGCAGCTTGCCTGGTTTTATTCCGGCGGGCGTCTTGTGGAAAAGGCATTCAACGCAAGCGGCTATGTATCGCTTAACGTAGCGCCTCATGCCTGGAAACCAGTAGTTCTCTCTTAACCTTGACAGCGTCTTGTCCACAGCGAAATGCCCGACGTCGTCGTGACAAGCCTTCACTACCCTCGAACGTGTCTGACTTGGCACGACCCAGAGGAGCCTTTCCTGTGAATCTCCGTCTTGAAACTTCTTGAACACCTTGCCATTGTGCAACTGATATTCGCTTTGCACGCGCCGGTCTTCTTTCGTGAGGCATTGTTTTTTTTCTAACCTCTCTTTCAGTGCCATTATTTTGGGATCGTTAACTTGCGTGATAGCAAGGCAGTCTTCTACTTCGACGCACGTAGCAAGGATCTGAATGCCGCCAACGACATCGGTCTCTTCGGGAGGGTCGTGTGGTGAGCGGCTGAGTGCGTCGACATGCGCGATGGTCGTGCCCTTTCGATACTCAACATCGAGGGTAAACTCTTGCAGTCGAAGCCACCACCTGCCGATCCGAGTTAGGAATGTTCGTTTACTCATCGTTGCCCGCACAGCATTGCAGTCAGTCACCACTTTGAAGTTTAATCCTATTAGATAGGACCGGAACTTCTCCAGCGCCCACACAACTGCCAATGTTTCCAGCTTGTAGGAGTGGTATCTCTCCTCACACTCGGTTGTCCGTCGGCTGGCGTACACGACGGGATAGAGCTGCCCGTTAGCTTGCTCGTTGTAAGAGAATACCTCCCAGCCATCTCTGCTGGCATCTGTGTGAACTTCCGTTCTTGCATCGAACGAGAAATGAGCCAAGATAGGCTTTTCGATTAACCTCTTTTTCAGCTCGGCGAACGCGAAGTCTTGTTCTGCAGTCCACTTCCAAGTTTCGTCCTTGGAAGTCAGTTTCGTCATAGGCTTAGCAATAGTAACGAACCCCTTGACAAATCGTCGGAAATAGCTTGTGAGTCCCTGGAATCGGCGGACCTCGTGCCCATTCGATGGTTTCGGAAATTCAGCTACACACTGAAGTTTGAGAGTTCCTGGTTCCGCCCCCTTCAGCAGAAATGTCGTAGCCATGGTAGTCGACTCGGTCGCAGAAGAAGTGGGACTTACTCAACCATAGCGTCAGTCCCGCTCTTCGTAGAACCTCCAAAATGTTTCGCAGGTGCTCGAGTCCCTCTTCTACAGTTGTCGTTGGGAGCAAGATGTCATCCATGTAGGCGAGTGCCACAGAGTATCGCAGAGGTCCCAGAACAGCGTTGATCATCCGCTGGAATACCGCTGGGGCGTTGGCCAACCCAAACAGCATATGGACTGAACTCGTAGTGCCCGTTAGGGGTGACGAACGCTATCTTGTGTCTGGACTCCTTTTCCATGGGGATCTGGTAATAACCAGACGCCAAGTACAGACTCGTGAAGAAGCACTTTCCGCGGAGGCGGTCCAGCTGATCATCAATTGGTGGCAACAGGTAAATGTGCTTTTCGTCACACGGTTAAGTGCACGGTAATCGACACAAATCCGCAGTTCTCCTGTCTTCTTTCGCACGAGGAGAATAGGGCTGGCGTTGTCGGAAGTCGAGTCGACAACGATTCCCGGTTGCTTCAGTTCTTCGATCATCTCTTTCGTGTGAGCCCTCTCTTTGAAGGAAAGTCGGTTGGGACGGAATCTCACTGGCTCATCTGTCGTCAGCTCGATCTTCATTCCGCTGCACTGGTCTGCCCGATCTCCGAAATGTTGCGTGCGAAGCAATCACGATACTCGTCGATAAGGCATTCCAGCATTTTTCGCTGGTGCGGAGTGACCGCAGGTCCAGTTTTTATCTCTTCGCGTGGCATCGGCTGTCGCTGAGTGACGTGGATCTTTATTTCTCGCTCCGGCAATCGTCTGGATAGCAGATTTCCGCTCGTGCTACCCGCTCGTGTTCCTTAATGTCCAAGTCATGGTTTGGCATGTTCATAATGGGTAGGCGTGTCTCGTACGCCTCGTCGACAGTTACGACGCAGCGTGGTAGCAGTGCTCACGTCTTTCCTGACACCTGAATTGTGCGTCGACGAAACACATCTGTGCTGGGAATGCCACCCGTGGCGTAGAGCTTGACGAATCCCACATACTTCAGCGGAACAACGGTTGACTCCTTGGCCCACAGGCAGACTGAACGTTGGGGCAGATCGGGGATTCTCAATGGAACGCAGCGTGTCGTGGGTTTCGTGGGCGTTTCGCGCTCCTAAAAAATCCTGACTGTCTGTCGCCGCCTTACAATCGTTACGTGAGGCTGTTCCGTGAATGGCTGCCCAGCAAATAGTGGTATGGACTGCGAGCTGCTTGGTACCACGTACAGATGAACGTCGGCTGTCGCTTGGTCGACCGTGATAGTAGCACTTGCTTCGCCGCAAGGCGTCACACATCCCGATCCATACACTCCAATACAGAGCGGTTCTTTGAGTTTCGTGTAGGAGATTTCCAGCCGTTCTGCATCTTCCTTGCGTAGAGTTACGCACTGGCGCCCCAAGTCGACGTAGGCACGTATTTCATGTCCGCTCAGTTTCGCTGGCATGAAATATTTCTCGTGCACTGCTTCGGTAGCGCGGAAGCCGGATTTCACAACGTTTTGAGCGACGCGCGGCTCTCGTTCCTTCTTCGCTCTGCCGTCTCTCGTTTCGGTGGCCCACTCGTCCGCAGCGGCCCCGCATCGCAGTTTTTTTCGCGCTGGGGAGAGGGGCAAGATGGAGAGACAAGTGGCCGTATTCGTTGCAGTCATGGTTGCAGTTGAAGCACAGCGGTTCCCCTTTCTCGTTGGAGAGAGGCTTTTTCCTTTGTCTGCGTGAGAGCCTCATGTGGAGTCTCGGCGATCGTCGGCCATGTTGGCTCCGGTTGCCTTAGTAAGGTGATCGGCCCCTTCGAAGAGCCCCTTTTGATAGTCGGTGAAATGCTTGGTGTTTTGCCGGGAAGCTGACAAAACTACGTTTCCTAGACGATCTTCCAGACGCTTGAGACAGTGAAGCAATTCTTCGGGAGTATCGAGCGTGCGAACGCTCACTGCTTCGAATTGTGTCTGGATCGTTCAGGCCGGTGATGATGTACTCGACACAGTCTTTGTCACTGATATTACACCGGCGAGCCTTGGCGAGCTTGTCGTAGTAGTAAGATTCGATGGGCTCACCTCGCTTGCGACAACGGGCTTCCATTTCAAGGTGGAGGCGTTGCATTCCTGATGTCGACGGAAATGACGCTTTAGTTCGTCTTTCACACTGCACCCACGTTTTGTCCACTCATGACAGGGAATCGTACCAGGTCTTGGCCGGGCCTTCCAATCTGCATAGTGCGTTGCCGACCAACCGTTGTCCGACCAACCGTAAATGTCAGCCAAGTCGTCGACTCGCCGAATCCACACGAGCAGCCTGATAAAAGGGGATCAAATGATGGCACCAGACGCGAAGTCTCTGCCGCGGGCGTAACGGGCGTGGCAGGCGTCTGTTGCGTTTGAAGGAGCGCCATACCGTTTATACATGGCTTGCACTGACGTCACGGCGAGGAACCCTGGGATAGCATTACGCCATGCCGGTGCAGTGGTGCAGTCAGCCGTAGCGATTGTGCGTACACTGCCAACGCGTCGCAATGGCGATCTGCGCAATTGTTGGATGCTCGAACCGTACATGTTGGACCAAATCAACAAACAAAAACTTTTTTCGCCTTCCGAAGGTAATCGAGCATCAGGGCGACCACACAAAAGAGCTACGTGTGAAACGACGCAGTCTGTGGCTGGCGCGGACGATCTCAACACCAAGAGGACTGGCATACGTGTTTGTGGTGCACACTTTGTAAAAGGTAAGCCATCGGCGTGTGCGCGATAATTATTTATCCGTGAGACTTGGAAGCACTACGGAGAATCTCGTTTTTAAACATGACCTTGCGTCCGTAGGCAGACCGTCACAGCTGTGGGAGGAGGCGGACCCAGACTGGGCCCCGACGCTGTTACTCGGCTACAGCGCGAAACAGGGAGATCCCGAACGCCACGCTCGCGCAAAAAGACGACGGAACCAGGCCCGTGCAGCTGACGCCGAGCGTAGAGCCGAGGCAATGGCAACAACACAGACGACGCATCCGGACGCAGCTGCCGTTTCTTCGTCGTCGTCGGCGCCAGCGGAAGACGGAGTCGGGGTAGGGAACAGTGGCGAAACAGGTGAGCGTTTTTTCGTCAACACGTAAATGTGGGCTTGTTGGTTCGAACTGTGAAACATGGTTAAGTAGCGCGATAAAAACGGGACAAAATTAGATAACACAGGACTAGCGCTAGTCCCGTGTTCTCTACTTTCGTCGTCGTGGTTTGAAACCGAGCGTGTCAAAAAGTGGAGAGAAAGTTTTTTTTTTTTTATCCGGCGGAGTACCTCAGATGTTGAATCTCCGCATGCTTATTTGCCAGTCCCGTCGCCAGTAACTCCTCTCCGCATCTCAAGTGAATTTTTCGCGCTGCTTGATCATACTAGCAACCACTTAATTTTGTTCCAGGGATGGCAGTCCAGACAGACCTGACAATGAGTGACATTGAAGCCATGGAGATGGAGTGCTTATCCCTAAACGAGCGCCTCTACGCTGCGCGAAATGAAAACAAGCTGCTGGAGCTGACTGAAGATGCCCTGAAATGTAGCGACACCAAAGTTGTGTACTACACCGGCATGGCGAATTTTCAGATCCTTTACGCACTGTTCAACGTTGTAGCGGGGTTTGTGTCGCATAACGCTAACAACAGCTTGCTGAAGTTTCAGGAGTTCCTGCTTTTCTTGATGAAGTTAAAGCTACATTTGCACATCACTGGCTTTGCTTTTAGGTTTAACGTGTCAGAGGCCACAGTGTCGCGCATATTCGACAAATGGCGGCATGCTGCCTACTGCCGCCTTAAGTCTCAGATATTGTGGCCGCCTAGAAGTGTTTTGCAACGCACAATGCCTCAAGCCTTCTACGATTCTTTTGGGGAAAATGTTGCAGTCATCATTGACTGTTTTGAGATAAAGATAGAAAGGCCTTCATCATACTTGCCCCGAAGTGAGACATGGTCTCAGTACAAAGGCAGCAATACGGCAAAGTATTTGATTGGCATTGCACCTCAAGGCATTGTTAACTTCATCTCTGAAGGCTGGGGAGGGCGTGCTAGCGATAGACACATAACAGAGCACTGCGGTCTTTTGGACAACTTACTTCCGGGTGACGTAGTTCTTGCAGACCGAGGGTTCAATGTGTCTGAAAGTGTGGGCTTCTACTGTGCGAGACTTCACGTGCCAGCGTTCACCAAGGGCAAGAAGCACTGTCGGCAGCAGACGTGCTAAGCACCAGGAAACTAGCCAATGTCAGGATTCATGTCGAGAGGGTGATCGGGCTGATCAGAAATAAGTATGTAATCCTGAAGGCCACGCTGCCCATCGACTATGTGGTTTGCCAACCTGGAGATAATTTGACTCCACTTGACAAAATTGTTACTGTTTGCTGTGCCCTTTCTAATCTGTGCCCTTCAATAGTAGCATCACTAAAACAGTCTGCTAATTGAGCAAGTGCTTTCCGTTGACGAATGACATTATATTGTCAGCTGTGATTGGAAACATTCTTTTTAACCGAAAACACCCGTGTGTACGAGATTTCGGCGCACGTTAAAGATCCCCAGGTGGTCAAAATTAATCCGGAGATCTCCAGTATGGTGTGCCTCATCGCCTGCGTAGCGTCGGCTCGTTAAACCTCATAATCAATGGAAACTTTTTTTACTCCAGTTATTTCACTTATAATTTGAATGCAATGGAACATGTTGTACCGACTATGATTTCAAACAGCAGCAAAGTTATTGTTCAAGTCAAAGAAAGGAAGATATATCCCACGTGATTGTGCGTTTGAAAATTAGTTGGACACTATTTAGTTTTCAGCTGTATAAACCTCGTCTGTATAATATTATTGCACTACTTTGTTGCGACACTACAATACAAACTGGAATTTCTACAGTGCCACTGTGGTTTCGCTAGAACTTTTTAGTTCTGTTTCTGCCGTTTGTTTTGTTCGAAATGTGTAGAACAGCATTCTCGGCAGAATGCTCCTTTGCCAGCCAACGACTCTAAAGTGGCAAGGTGACCATTTATCTTTTTGTTTGGAATTTGTGCGCTGCTGTGCTTCAGGCGTACCATATTCTGTGTGTCGTGCATTACATTTACAACTCTTTGAATTTACAAATTTGTGCAACTGCCCTTGCCACTGCACGTGATGTGACTTCTTGAGATTCATTACTTCGGTGTTGTTTGTAGGTTGGCAGTAATACAATTATTGTACAATGCAGTTTCAACACATTTTTGTATTCTGATGCTACGTGTGTTCAATGTTGTCTGGCGGTCATGTGCAGAGTGTTCGTTTTGAAAGAAACATGGCACTGAGGGCTTAATAAAGAAGTCAGTGTATGAAGGGGTGTCGGCAACAGCTCGTCGCTCGTATTAGCCCACCGCATCCATTCAGTTACACTTGAGCGACAATTGTCGCTGTCGCTCCACGTGGTCCTTTATTTTAAGACTGCAAGCTCGTTCTACATTCCCGTCACAAGAAACATTAGCGTGCTCTTTTAGCAAATTTCATCAAGATAGTCTGTTGCTTCACACTGGCAGGCACAGCTGTGGTGAAATAAACTGTGGAAGCCTGACATTAGTCCTTGTCTTATTTGCACTCGGGACAAAACCATTTCTTCTCTTTTGGTGCCCGTTTCAGTCCGACACAGGAGAAATGAAACCACTTGTAGCTGCACGCCTCGTTGTCGCAAGCTACCATCTTGCCTGTGTCCGGTCCACGACAGAAGCAGTACTCTACTGTGTCTGCTGGCTGTTCTTCACGACTTCTGTCTTGCCTCGTGTAGTATCGGCTGAGCAACTCGGGCAGAATGACGTTCCGGAAAAACTGTCTTGCGGAAGAAAAAATGTTTCTGCAAAACTGATCATTGCGTCTCACTCTCTCGATGTGCAGCACATTTGGTCCCCACACCACAAAGTCGCAAAAGTCAACATGGCACACTGTCATCTGAGTCTGAATTTGGTAGTAGTACGCATGATTGTCCAAAAGCTGAAGTTTTCCGCCAGTGTAACTCAGACATGAAATGCTGGTGGTGATATCTTGAGCATCTCTTAGCAAAAATGGGCACTTAAATTCCACAACACCTCTCCCGCAGCAGCTGCACGAGGTGATGGCATCCGGTGTTGCGCCGATGAACGGGTAAGCAGCACTCAGGTGGAGTCCAGACCTGTGGCACTCAAAGTTCTGGTGCTTTGTAGCTTCTTTGGCTTTGTAAGCCTCGAAAGCATCTTGCTCATGTTCTAAGCCCCACATGACGGCAGGAACTCTGAGGGAATTTTTTTCAGGGTAGCAAATCGATTTTACCAGTGATAAGCTAGGACTCTGCACACTCGTGTGGCACGCACTTTCCATCACTGACGCAGTCACTCTGCCAGCAGCGGTAAAGGAACCAGTCTGGCGAGTTACTTTGTTGCCTTGTTGCAGCCTCAACTGTCTTCACTGTGTCGTCCCTGATGGAAAAAGTGGCAAGAAAGTCGTCAGCCTTCTTCAAAAGCGTGTCGAGGTTGTCTTCCAAGTTCTCTTCGAGATACAGCTTCCTCAAGTGGGCAGGCTGTGTTTTTACAGGCTCCTGAAAGCTTTCGCAATACTCTGGAAGCACAGAAAATACTGCAGGTGTGACACCTGTGCTCTGAAATGCTCTGTACAGGTCGCCAAGCTCCTCTTGGGTTGCTGGTGGGATGTCCATTCGTTTTTTTTATTCGTTCACTGCTGAACTGCTGCTGTTAATGATGTCGTCCAGTTTTCGCTTCTTCCCTCTCGACGAAGTGAAGTCGATGTCCTTTAGCCTCTTGAACTCCACCTTCTCCACGTACGCAGGAAGCCAGATGTTCGTTTTTGAGGTGCAGCTTGTAGCGTTTTTCATCTTCACACCTGTTTCAACTGCATACAGGCAGGCTCCAACATGAGAACAGGCCTCACCTGCTCCTGCCATACAGGTGCAATGAGCAGTGAGCACGACCCCGCTTTTCTGGCACAAAATCCACACATGCAGAGGCTGGTCCCGCAACCTTTGCGAATGGTTCACTGCGAGGAGAAAAAATGCAATGCACAAGTTTTTCTTGCCCACATCTCTGCGCGAGCGCTCGTCACTGTTGATCGTGTCTCAAAACGTAACCGGCAACAGCGAAGAGTTGTTCTAGCGCGAACCGTTTCTATTTCGAGCATTCCGTGCAAGATTTCCGAACCGACGAAATAGTAAAAAAGATCCCGGCTGCTTACTCTCCGAGCAGAAGCACTTGTCGTCTTGTAGCTGTTTAGCCGACAGGGACTTCACCCACCCGCTCGTGAAGTAATTATGTGCTTCGGTAGACTTGAATGCCTTCATCTCTTCTAGTGTGAGAAGTTGGCAGAAAACACGAGGTAGTTGAGGATGTCGCCGTAACTTATCTCCGGAAAAAGTCCACATCGCCGGCGCTGTCCATGCCCGTGTAGCATGAATGGGTCTTCGTTTGCGCACAGCCGCACCTTTCCGCATACCGCACGCGTGCAGGCCCCGTAAGGTCCGAGCGGTAGGTCGCGTTAAAGGTTTTGTGCTCGCTACCAGCGGCATGCCGCAGGAAAAAGCGCGAAAAGCGACTAGCTCAGCAGCAAACGCGTGCGCTCCCCGCAACTGCTACCGCCGCAATGCCGGCACCCTAGAGTTTCCACTAGCTGTATTGAAAACTCTATGGCCGGCACCACTGCACCAAATATGGCTACCGCCGCGCGAGCGCTCGAGCGTGACGTCACGTGCAAGCTATGCATAGCTTCCCTCACGGCTGCCGGTACAGCTGCTTGGATGACCGCCGCCATGTCCATCGCCGGCTGTGGTGTCGTGGAGTCACTCGGGACTTCGTTTCCGGATCTGGTGTCGCTGCGCGCCCCGTCGTCACCGCTGGCCTGGTTCGCGCCATTTCGTTCGTTGTCGCTGAAGATGCTGCGCTTCGAGTCACAGGCCCCATCGTAACTGCAGGGGCGGCTTCTCACGTTCGAACGTTGCGATTACCCACTTCTGAACTGTTATCTATTGTTGAGAGCGGAGGTTGAAATGAAACATGGCTCGCGCGGCCCATCGGGGAGCGCTCTTTTTGCTCTCTGCGGCGGCGGTGCGCTTGCGCGGCTTCCGCTTGCCTGCTCGGTTGGCTCGGTGGCGTCATCCAGCGGAAGCGCCGCGTACAATTGTTTTTAAATAAAGTAACTCTGTAAATATCCCTTGTGTATTAATTTCCTGTCTTATATTTGCGTGATGTCTTGTTCTTGTTCAACGAAGTTGACAATTATGAACATATAAACCGGGCTTAGACGTTTACATTTGGCTGTAAGTATATAAGACTATTGCGAAATATCTATTTTACTTTGGCGGGTGGCTGAATCGAGTCATACACAGACAGACGGACAGACAGACAGACATACAGACAGACCAAAATTTCTGGGTTTAAGTAGCCCAAGAAAGACTATCGTCTTTAAAAAATTGGGCCCATCTAAAAACGAGGGGCGACTCGAGTAAATGCGTCGCGTAGGGGGGGGGTTTGTATTGCGTTAACGTTAGTGTTTGGGGGGTGGTGGTGGGGTGGTAGTGAATGTGTTAACTATTATTGCTTATTACTATTAATTATTATTATTAGGGGCGAAGCTCCTAAAGCCATGGGCCTGTCCATCCCTTGTGTCTCATGGTACGTGACCGCCGCATGCTTTCGGAGATGTCGCAAAGTGGGCCGAGTTGCACGCGCAAGAACCGGCTGCAACCGGCAGCGCAAACTCGGCACCGGGAGCGCGAGCTTGTCTGTGTTCGCAAACGGAGGCGCGAGCGCACGTGCACTGCGAGGGGGAGATCACGCAAGAGATGACGCCACGAATGCAGGCAGTCGTTCTCAGAGATCGAACGAGACGCAAGGACCTTTGCTCGTTTCCTCTTGCCTTGTTCGGGCACAAGTTCGCCCTAAATAAAAGTTCTTTCTTTACCGTTGTGTCCCATCCAACGTGACAAGTTGTGGTGGTGGTGCGGGGTAGTCCTCGATGGCGCGGGGTCTTTCACCAGGTCTGGGCCTGGGAGCATTGACTCCGAAAATAAAAGTTGATTTGTACAATGTACGCACACAGTCTTACGTCTTTCTTAATGATGTAATGGGCGAACTTTCACGGGAGAGTTATGGTTACCGATGATCTCCCCTAGAGCACTGCACGGGCCCGGGGCCCGGGCCCCAAAACCCGGGCCCGACCCGGCCCGCGGCCGGGCCGGGCCGCCCGAAGTCGATTATCGGCGGGCCCGGGCCGGGCCCGGGCTCAGTGCCTCGGGCCGGGTGGGCTCGGGCTCAGTGCCGCGGGCCCGGGCCGGGCTCGGGCTCGACGCCACGGGCCCGGGCGGGCTCGGGCTTGAATTCATAGGCCCGGCCGTTAATAGTTTGACGTGAAGTGTAGAAAAGAGCATAAAATTGAATATTCTGAGTATAATTTTACGCGCTTCTTGGTGTTAGTTGTACACATTGTTTTGAAAACGTGTTTTGCTAGGGCTGATACAGTCAAACCCGTTTATAGCGAACTGCAATATGCACCGCGATTAGTTCGATATATCCAATAGTTCGATATAGCCGAACTCGCCTATAACGAGCCTATTGTTACGAGTTCGCAATCCGTTGGAGCCCCCCCTCCCCTCACCATCTCCGTCGTCCGCGTATGCAGAAACCAATACAGTACAGTAGCCATTCCCCTAGCAAAATAATCCATTTATTGCAAGTAATAAGCTACTTTCCGCCTTAACTGCTATGTTGCAAAAAAAAGCGGTGATTTTTGTTTTCACTTTCGTCTTGGCGGCTTCAACTTGCATAGGATTCTCTACACGAAACATTGTTTGCACCAGTTCGAGTCCGCGTCCTCAAAAATCTAAGAAGCATTGGCGGAGCACATCGACTGCCTTAAACGCTTCATTATAAGCGTCGGACGGATTTCACTGGCGACATCATCGCGAAGGCTGGCGAGCTCTTCCCACAGTTCACCGATGCTGCTGTCTTGGTCCGGACCAGTGATTTCCCTACACCCCCCCTAGGGGGTGTGTAGACCCCCCTAGTTTTTCTGGACACCCCCCTTGAATCCCCAATTTCACTCTTGTCAGTCCTTGCATGGACCTTTTTCAGTGTCGATCTGCGCATGCGCGGGCTGCCCGTCTGCTATTCTTGGCAGTGGCCTCGGGCAAAATAAACAAAAGTGCGCCCCCCGAGCTTGCTGTTAGCGCTGCACGTATTTATTTCCTTTTTTTCGACAGCTCGTGGCAAGTTCGTATGTGGCACACAAAAAAGGCTTTCAAAGGAAAGGGGCAAAGTGGCGTTCTTTGTTTACAACCGTAATCTTTGCAGAAGCTCTTTCAGCATGTACATTTAAAATGGGCAATTTGGCGAGGCGAAGCGCTACGGAAGCTAATCCTGCTGTTTTAATAAATCTGGAGCGTACAATCGGTGCCTGATTTATAAGTGCTGCATAATTCGTGTACTACCTAAACATTGTTTCAGAACTCAAATTTCGTCACTGGCCCTACAAGTTCGAAAATGTCCTTATACGTTGAAAAATGGCGAGAAAAAAAAAAACTGAATACGGACCTTTCATGGTTAAAAATGAATTTCTCTAAATAATTTTTCTTAGATTGAATAGAAAGCACCGCCACTCAGGTGCTGAGGAAAGCAAGTTCTCTTTGCTGAAACGTAGGCCACAATCGTGCTTTTACCTTGTTCGAAGTTTTTCTTCTCTTGTATATATATATATATATATATATATATATATATATATATATATATATATATATATATAGAAAATGAAAAACGTACGTCACGGGGATGAGCGTTTGGTTAACAGACGTCTATTATTTAACTAGTGGGATAAAAAAACAGCTTTTCTAGTTTATGACCCCCCCCCCAGAGCCATTGAGACACCCCCCCTTGATTCGATGCCTGGGGTAACCCCTGGTCCGGACTCGCTGACTGGGCGGGTTCCGTCGCGAGTCCCGTGCGTCGGAAACAGTTGCGGAAAGTATTGGGCGTCACGTCGCTCCGTGCGAGGCGCAATGTCTCAGTCCCGGCTCTTGCTCCGTGGTCGCGGCCAATCAGCATCTCAATCGCCGCTCCGAGATCATGCATTTCGGCGGCCATTCTAGGCGCCCAGAGTTCGATATATCGGATGTGAACTTCGTTATAGGGAATATGTTTCCCATGTATTTCCGTAACTGAATTATTTTTGTTCGATATATAGCATAATTCACTCTATCCGGGTTCGTTATAACCGGGTTTGACTGTAGTCACTATACTGTAACTTTAATGACATTTCATGTGCTGCATCAAGATTTTATATTTTGGTGTATAACATATCAAAGATACGGTTACAAGGAATGTCCTAGCGGGGAAGGAATTAATTAAGCCACCCTAAAGCTGTGCACCTATGTCTATGTACGTGTGTTTTAGATGCGAACCAATCTAAATGCGGCTGCCGTGGCTGGAAATCAAACTCGCGTGCTTGAGAAGCACCACCGCTTAACAACCACTCCAGGGAAAATATTTCAACGCACGCACATACGCGTGGATTCAAATGGAGAGCAAGAAATTTGATTAATACCAACTTTTGACCGAAACAACCACATGAAGTTGCCAAGAGTCTGGCCATCAAAGGTGATGGTGTCTCTCGTGTAAGAATACGAGCTATTATTACGCCCATGTGGCGTGAACTGCAGACGGTGTGAGCTAAACTACGTGTACTTTTCAACCCTTTTTTTTGCGTTACAATTCAGGGCGTGCTTGTACAGACTAGATGCTCCGTCTGATTTCCCGCTACGAAGATACTCGACCAAATATAATAAACTAATTTTCTTCAACGTCTAAAACCAGGCCTGGTCACATACATGCGGGCCCTCTGTAGGCTAAAAAAAAGACCGTGCCCGGGCTGGGCGTGGGCTTGAGACGACGGGCCCGGGCCGGGCCTGGGCTTGAGACGACGGGCCCGGGCCGGGCCTGGGCTTGAGATGATGGGCCCGGGCCGGGCCCGGGCTAGGCTCACTTATGAATGCCGGGCCGGGCCGGGCCCGGGCTTGGTGTTACGGGCCCGGGTCGGGCTCGGGCTTCACAAAGCGGGCTCGGGCCGGGCTCGGCCTTAAAATCAGGCCCGTGCAGTGCTCTAAATTCTCCCCCTCTCGAGCTTTGCCCCACTTATCATCATTCATTCCGTGGATATGGCGTGATTTTTTTTTCATATATTAATTATTACTTTCGTGATTTTGCGACTCGAGTCCCCCCTCGTGGAGAGATGGGCCAATTTTTCTTTTTTTTTTGTGACGCAAGAAGTGAGGACAAGGAGTAGGTTGTTGTAAGTTGTTATTTATTTATTTGTTGCTGTTGTCGTTGTATTGGACGCTGGGAACGACGGCTTCGTGGTCGCTAAAGTGTACTGTTAAGGGGTCTTTAAGCAGTGGTCGTGCGTTGCAGCAACTGGTGAAGACGAGATCGATGCAACTGCTGCCGTGTATCAGCAGCTTCTTGACGTAGTTTGAATGAGTCAAGGATATAAGGCGCGTTCTTACCCTTTAATTCTGTGCCGCTTTTGTGGCGCAGTGGGAAGAGCACCATGTACCTCGCGTTTCGCCCACAGGGTCGTGGGATCGAAACCAGGCGCCCATAACTATTATTTTTTTATATATAGTGTAGGGGGAGGGGTGCGGACCTGTTGTTGAGAGCGAGGAGGGTAGCGTGATGCGGGAGAGGAGGAGTGGGGGAGAGGGCGCGCCTGCGCGCTGAGCTGTTGCGGACGGACGGCGGACGCTACATGGGAGTTAAAGAAATGCTCTGCATTTAAAAAGAACAGCATAGCGCTCGCGCTACGCTGCTGCGACAGCTTATTTCGCTTCCGCACCGGGCGCCCCGCCGCCGTCCCAGTGCTCCGGCGCAAGCAGTTTCAGGTTTTCTTTGTGCCGCGGACGCTGGTCTGGGCCCCACAAATGTGTAGTAGCGCCCAATTCGCGATAACGAGTTCAGAGGTGGCTTCTTTGTGTTCTGCCCGCGCAGTGTGGCGCGATGTCTATTCATTCTAGGGCCCACCCGCTAATGCGAACTCCGTTTAATTCGAACAATTTTATGGTCCCCTTCGAGTTCGAATTAACGAGCGTTTACTGTATAACCTTGGCATGTGCTGGACTGTTGTACACATGCGCTGTTAGGTAGTCCTCCAGACTGCGCCAATGAAATCATCACCTTCATCATTATCACAACGACAATTATATTATTATTATTATTATTATTATTATTATTATTATTATTATTATATTATTGATTATCATATCTACGCCCACTGCAGGGCAAAGGCTTCTCCCATTAATTTCCAATTATCTCGGTCCTGTACTAACTGCGTCCAATTTATCCGTGCGCACACCACCATCAAGCGAAAATCAAGCGAAATTCTATTTGAGCCGTGAGTTGGAGTTTCATTTAGGCAATAATCATGGTGCAACTCACGGCTCCAATTGATGACGGTCGGGGCGCAATAGGATGTCACTCGGGGGGGGGGGCAACTTGGATGTCATTTTGAGTCCCCGTACTCCGCGCCCTCGCCATCATCCACGGAGTGGAGTTGCTGCCATTTTCTGTATATTTTTTTTCATCCATTCTATATTTGTTACGAATACACAAACTGAAACTGCTGGTGATATAAACATACTGGGATGACATTGAAAGTCGATTAGTTTTGAGCCCGATTGTAACGCACCCGCAAACCGTTATAGGATGCTTTTAGCGAAGAACGTTGCGCGTTGTGATTGAGCGAATCGTTAATCTTCCTCAACGATAGCATAGAAGCGGGATTGAAGCCGTTGCATCCAATGTGAGATAGTGAGCGACCAGAGAAGAGTACGGCAGAATGGGCGCACTTTCTTACTCGCTAGGAGCTTAATTACAACCCATTCTTATTCAGGAGGAGGAACAGCCTCCCATATCACGTTAAAGGGAACAGGATTGAGATGGAGGCAATGCATTTGCGGTTCCAACCTACAAATATATCACTACATGTCGTCAATTCTGTGTTCTTAATTCTGTGCCAGGTGTTTTTCTCCAAATTTTGATGTTTAGCGTGCCCATGCAACAGCTAGTCTATGAAGCGCACCGTAGTAAAGGGCCGCGCGCTAATTTGTACCACCTCAAAATGTTATGCGTGAAATCTCAGCACACACGCGTTCTTGTTTTACGCCTACACGGTAAGAATGGTCGCCGCGGCCAGGTATCGAACCCAATATCTCCGGCTCATCTGCACAGCCCTTAGTCGTTGAACCGCAGCGGCAGCGTGAACAACGTATTGCAAGGAAGGTTTAACATATACATTTTCTTCCGGGTACTTACTTTTCATGAAAACGTTTTCGTTTGTAGCCCTCCAAAAATTCATTTCTGATAAAACATGTATATCGGTTTCTTGAACGATTCCTTACGATGTTGACAGGTCATGTTCCTACACGACGAACCAACCATGAAAAGCTTCCAGTAAAAATTCTAAACGATTCTAGCAGTAATGTTCTCTACCGTCTTTCATCTAATCGAAGTCCGTCATTCTTTACAATATTATTCTAATTTTCTACCCTTGCCAGGCGGCCATATAATGTCATTCCCTAAATGTTATTTGTTCAAATGACATTTGTTTGCTTCCATACGAGGAAATGTAATTCAATCGATCTAATGACTTTAGGGCCTATAAAGTATGCCGAACCAATTCGACTGCGTTCTGCCAGCAATGTATTTTTTCAACACAATATTCTCGGTGGGAATTTGCCAACCAAAAACGGCTTACTGAGCGTCAGCACGCACTCTAATAATTCAAATGGCTATGATAATTTAGTCATTAATTTAGTTTTATGAAGCAAGCGGAATAGAGTCGATAAAAATAAAACTCCTCGTCTCGCTACCAGGCCAGCCTCAGCCCGTGTGTTTGGCGCCAGCGGTCGTGTTTGTTTATATGCCCATGCTGTGGCGACGGCTGTGTTTAATCGTGTTCAACAAGTTGCTGCAAAGTGCCGTAGAGGTGTTTAAGGTGTTTTCGGTCAGTTTTTGCAAATACTGAAGCGCTTAGTAAAATATTTTCTCTGCGAAAATTTTTACCCATCGGAACTGCCATCATTTACAAATGACTTTAATTTTGGCCGTGTATTGCAGCGCATCAAAAAAGCGGCATAAAGTCGAACGAATGAATTTTGACGGGAATGGCATAAATTTGCCGTGTGACTGGGGTATTACTTTTCTTCTCTACTATCTTTTCTAAATTCCTTGCATTCCTCTTTTAAATTACCATTAGGCCCTATAATCACAAAAAATGGCGCAGCTTGTGCTGGCGGTGCTATAGGCTGGAGAAAAAGCCGAGCTGAAGGTCGACTCAGCTTTTCCCCGCACTGACAGCGAATCGCCAGGGGAGAAGGAGCAGCTGGAACCCAGCAGTTCAAAGCCGTTTTGGACGCCACTGCAAAGCAAACACCATTAAAATAGGTACAATGTTTTATTCAGTAGCAATCGTGGTCATTCCTTTCGTCGTCGTCTTCCTACGAAACAGCCGCGTAGGGCAAACCATCTTGTAGCGCGTCCTCACCTAGGTAGACCTCCATTTCGTCGGCTGGTCCGGCGGCCGTCGACACGTGTGGTTCATTGGTTGGTTGAACCCAAAAATGCTGGCGCATACCCACTCGGGGGATTGGCCAAGAAGCTGCCTGTAATAATCAGGGTGGGACGCGGTTTATTTTAGAGAGAAAAAAGAGCAATGTAAGAGAAAAGGATTTAGAGAAGGAAAAGAAATCTTCGGATATAGCATAATTGTCAGAAAAAACTCACAAATGAAGACATAGCTGTCTAGCATGGCATCCGGGCCTGCGTGTTTCCAAACGCTTCGCTGCACAGAGCACCCACGTGGCATGCATGCTGTCACTGCGAGTGCTATTCTTTTGAGCGCCGGCTAAAACGAACGCACAGTTCTGGCTTTGTAGTCTTGACGTAAAGCACTAAGCACAGGCGCTGACGGTTTGGGTTAGAGTCCCAGCAGGTCCATGTCTTAGTTCGTTTTTTTATTAAGATTGCTATTATTTTTCTAAATTTAATTTTTTCCTACGCCTAAATATGCGCGTCTTTTTTCTTAATAATGGTGATTTCGTATGCTTTTGGCCCTTTTAGGTTTGGGCGCAGCCAATGGCGTCGTTGAATCACCGTTCTCCATCGCGCGAACAGACATCCCACGTGGGTGCTCTGTGCAGAGAAGCGTTTGGAAATACGCATCCGGCCTGTCTGCGAAACAAAGGAGTGAAAGGCGATCACAAAATCTGCGTGGCAAACTCGTAGGATTGAAGCACCCAGGGTAAGAACAACGGTGAAAGAGATATGAGATTAAGCCGAGTGAACGTGTATGCAAGGTGCGTGCATCGCATAGAGGAAAAGCTGCGGCAATTTGAAAGAAAGTGTTCTGGATTGTGAAGGAATGGCTTTGCAGACTCGTCTTCATCGTCTTCGGTGCGGCGGAACGGACCCTTGGCGCGTCCTTCGCTACACAACGACGACGAAGGCGGGAGCTTCTCATTGGTCGTAAGCCCACGCGCAAGACTGGACAGCGCCAGGCAGGTGCCGCGAGGTACGCGCTAACGTGCCCTCGCTATTTATCTTTTTTACTCAAGCCACTGCATGGAGATCGCACGCGGCGCCTCACGCCGGGGACGCGGAGACAGTTCCGTGAAGCACGCGCTCACGGGCTCTCGGGCTCTTCTGCTTCGATCCGCCGCACGGATTTCTGTCGTCCTAAACAACTCTGCTGTTAAAATTGTATCCCGTAATTGGGGGCTTTCTGATCCGGAGATTTTGGGTACCCGCCGCCAGGAGCTGCATCTGAGGCTACGTCGACGGCTACTCGGTGGAATAAACCAGTCTTTGGTTGTCCTCAACCCCAGCACGGCGTCCTTTCCTCACCGGGCCCATTGGGCCCTAGTAACCGCCTCTACAATGTTAAATAACCGGTGGCTGGCCGATCTCCTCTTTGGGTATGTGTCTTCCCAGAGAAACATCTGCATTGTAACAATCATCTTCATCAAGCAACCTCCCTCCAATTGTGACAGATTCCATTGCATTTAACTTGCTTGTAAAATAAAGTGATTTCTCTCTCTCTCTCTAAATTTAGAAAGAGTACGCCCACTTTTCTTCGCTGTTTCGACATGCTTCTGTTTTACACAGACGCTAGAATAATTCCCCGCCAGTAGGGTGAAATCACTGCAGCTTATCTGGTCAATTAGCTTTGCTCCAGCCTAAGCATAAAATGCTAAATGCGCACGTGCCACGCTCCCGCACTCGAAGAAGCAGAAGCTCCCCGTCTTGATGGTGCCACAATGAAGAAGGTCCCCCGGAGTCCACAACCGACGCCCAGCAACACGCCCTCGCCGGATTCCCCGAGTTCCGACACCCCCTCCACTACGACGTTACGGACCACGAAGACCCACCACGAAGCAGAGCTTGAGGTGAGTTAAAAAGGTGAAACAGAAATGAGGCTTGGTTTACCTTCTACCTTATGATAGGGCACATGGGCTAAAGTGCCAATTAATGCGTTACGCCGGGAGGGGGTTCAACTTAATTTCGTGAATTTGTACAGCGTGGCACTTGACAAGAAGACACCGATTTGAGAGCTTCGTGGCTCATCCACACCTAGTGTTGGAAGACGAAAAGGAGCTTTTTCATTCTTAGGGAGAATTTTACCTTACGACAAACAGCTCGACCATTGAATAACGATTTTCAGCAGAAGCTTATATCCTAAGGGTGCCGTGTATTTTTCATGACTCCCGAGACTCCAAGTATCCCTAAAGTGCGAGGCATCCTAATAGCGCGACACGTTTGAAAACGAATGTTCCTGTGTGTGCAACCACGTGCTAATAGCACGCGATCACCGCCTAAATTGCACGCCGTTGTCACCGTGGCGTCAACATAAAGTTCACACGTCTCAGCACTTGTACGTGCATGCTAGGTAGATTAGGTAATAGTAGGCACCATTTTCCAGATGAAAACATGTCTTAGACATAAGCGTATACGTCTCATCACTTGTACATGCCTTTTCAGTAGATTATTTATCAATAGATCCAGATTTCGAGATGAGTAGTCAAATTCAAAGTGTTTGCGTGTATGCATGTGTATTCTTTTAAAGATGACTGCTGCTATCCTCAAGAGAAATAACACTTGCGTATACCGTTCACCTCAATTTTGTGTCAGCTTTATATACTTGTCCTAAAAGGTTGGGTGGTCAACGACATTCATAAAGTGGTCTGGCTTATGATTTTCACAGCGAAGTTGGTCGGAAAATTTCATGTCGAAAACAAAAACCCAGGCAGAACACAGCAGTTGTCGCCTAAAACATTGTGCACATGCGTCAGGCCAATCAGACATACAGCATAGAGCTCCGAATTCGTTTAAAGAAACCACAAACAAGCATTGACGCCGCATTATAGATGATAAGGCGTCTATGAGCAACGGGGCCCACACTCGCAAATATTTTTCTGGAAAAGATGTCTTCATATTATGTTTGTAGGCTAGCCAGGACAAGTGTCCCCAAGTCAAACAGTTCGTGCCCAAGACGCGGAGCGCCTGCGTCACACAGGCAGGACCCCGCATTGGCCACCAGAGAAACCTAGCGCAAGCGACAAGCCCGCCAAGACGACGAGAAACATTCCATACCCGCCTTCATCAGCGTTTTAGTATTTTACAACCGCTTCGCCGGACATCCGCTTTCGAAGGGCGGGATGACGCCTATTATTATTATTGTTCTTGTATTCGCTTTCTTGTTGCTGCAGGGAAAGATTGGTGGCTAACCCATTCCGTAATGAACTGCGCGCGCAAAGGGAACAAAAAGTGTGCTCCATGGCGCATGCTTCTGTGGCGCCTGGCCGTCCACTGGTGTCAAGAAGTGCCACAGGGTGGCTCGGCGATCATTATAATTTGCAGAGGGTACTCTGATGTTCAACTTTGAAATTTCCCGAATCTTGAGACAGTTTTCGATCGTGTCCTGCGTCGTTCGAAGCTCGACGTTGTAGCTGTCATGTCAGTTTTGCTCAGCGTTATGAAAAAATAAATTATTAATTACTTATCGTATACTAGTTTGATGACTGCACACACATTTTGGAGATATAGGGCGGTTCATGCAAGCCAGCTGTCCTAATAAGTTTGGTCTTCCTAGTTTTCTCATTGGGACACGCTCGTCACAGTCGCTGCTATCTTTGCGGAAAGTGCACTAGGGAACAACCGATAACAGAAAAAGTCGACGAATAATAAATATGCAGCTTTATTTGCTTCAGGCTGCTTCGTTCATGTAAAGTCGGCCAAACTGAAACCCATTCATGCAAGTCCTTGGGTTATGGTACAAGCTGCACGATATGACACAGTTGAGTGGATGATGGGCCCAGAAAGGGTGAAGGTTGCAATTTCGATGTGTTGCACTCACCTGAACGTAAGGCTGGCATGAGCTTCACGCGTTTTATTTTGGCGAGTGTGTAGCTAGCGCTTCTCGGCGCATTATAAGCAGAAGTGTATGCTGCTTTAGAAGGATCCTCCGAGGCTAGCGCGACCAAGCTGTCTCAATTTTTTTTAATTTCTTTCTTCTCCCTTTTCCCTTTTTGACTTTGGGCTATGTAAGCGCATCAGTGCACCGGATTCTGCGAATTGCATTCCTGGCAGTGAAAAATGAGTAACTGGTGAAGGCCAAACATGAAAACAGATTGATTTGTTTATTGTGGGGTTTAACGCACCGAAGCGAAACCTGGGCTCTAGGGGCGCCGTGGTGGAGGGCTCCGGATTAATTTTTGACCACCTGGGGATCATCAACGTGCGCCGAAATCTCGACACACACTCATTTTAACTTTTCGCCTACATAAGAAACGCAGTCACTGCGGCCGGGTTCACACTCACGTCCTTGGGCTCAGCGCAAAATACGAAAACAGTGCACACCTTATATGTACTCGAGCGCAGGTTGGAAATCACAGGTGGTCCAAATTACGTTGCAGTCTCACTACGGCTTGGCTCATAGCCAAGGTGTTGCTTAGGTAGGAAAAAAATAACTAGAAGGTTGACTGCAAAATGTGCAAAGATGCAAGGCCCAAAGCACACAAACCGACTTAGAATAGGCGAAACAGACAGAAATGAATAGAGAACAGGACGTTGCTGATGCACCAGGGCAGGAATGACCTCAGAAAGCAAAACTTTCATCATTACTCCAATCTTAGGTGTTTCGCCTTTTAAAGCCAGTGCGGTTTGTTTGAAGACAATAAGTTTTGTATGGAAGTGTAACCAAAATTGTGGATGTATGTGTGGTCTGTAAAGAAACACAAGGTTCGGCGCATTTCGGAAGAGTGTGATAGTATATGTTGAGTCCGGGAGCCATAAGGCTTACAGATAACGCACCGCAAGTAAATTACTAGGCCGTGGAGGTCACCAAAGTACCCCATATCTGGCTGTGAAGTAAAAGCAGCAAGGAGAATAATACATAGAACAGTTACCACGTCGTTGTGGTAAACATGCGACAGCAACATTTAATTCCTTTCAGCCCGCTACTCTTTACAAGGATAAAATTCGAAGGGTTGTGTAAGGTAGCTGACTACAAGCTACGGTAAGATAGCGAATGCCTTCCCTCGATAAGAAGGATAAGAAAAACACCAATCAGTCAATCCACAGGCACACCTGTTCACGTTTAATATTTCACCTAATGTAGGTTTGCACGAGAACAAACTAGCTTGTTTATGGATGCTTCCGGTAGAGCCGGAAAGCAGGGATTTCAGCGGGCCATCTGGAAACCAATGGAGTGCACTAGCTACACCGCCTCCTATGGTCTTTAAGAGCTTCCACGAAGCAACGCGAACGGCTTCCGTCGTCATTTTATTACAGGATGTTGCAACGAACCATTTAAATTCTCCGTCCTGCTCTTCCCGAAGTCCGCAAAAATAGCATCGCTAGAGGAGGACTAAAATTACTATGACACCGGCCAAATGATGGTGCTTGGTAACTAGCAATTCTTGATAGGGAAACATATCTGACGGAGGTTCCTGCAGTTTTGGAGTTCCACCTCCTCATGATTAAAAGCCCGAACTCCAAAAACCCAATCTAACGAAGCCGTCGGAAATAGCGAATTACTTCGCTAAATGGACAACTTCCTAAAATCGCGAGTGTCATGTTACAAGAAGCTGACTCCATAAATTTGATATCTAAAGGGAGGCCCATTCCGGCATCTACCATGACATCGTAATTCCTTGGAGGGCTCACTTGCTGATAATTGTGCAAAGCGCTAGAAATACACGCAGAAAATAATATAAATAAACCTCCAATGGTTCTCGAGGAAACGAATTTATATCCTGGTAAAAGGGCTATTATTTTCGCCTGCGTGTGCTCTGTTACCGTTGAGTGCAGAGACTTTTCTTAGCACGCAAGCGCGTTCAAAGCGTCCTCGGTGCCTTCGTGAGTACCAGCAAAGCGCCGGAGCAAGTCAGCAGTGTTATTCACTTGGCCTGGAGTGGGCACAGGAGCCTCGGCAGTATCTGGGTCGCTAGCCACCTCGGACACCTTTTGTAGGCCCGAAACTAACTCTATGGTTTCTTCATCGCTGAACACTTTTTGTCCTGTTGGCGCGCAGTCGTAGAAGCTCAGATCTGCTGCCACCTCGTGTAGCCTACCAAGCTATTCCAGGATTTTGGCGGGATTTTGGCGGCAACTCGACACAGTCAGCAGGGCACGCGACTAAGCCAGCGTGCATGAAGCAGTTCACGATGATGAGGTGCAATAAGGTTCGTGACGTTCTGAAGAAACGCATTCGAAATTCCTCCTTTTCTTTAAGTGCTCTAAAATAGTTCGTTACATTGGGAATGGCGCTGTATCTATTTCGTTAAATCGAGTTCCTGAAAGCATTGAGCCGTATAGGCACCTGCGGGGGGATCGGAATTTGTTTGTTAGATCTGAAAATTTGTAAGATCGTGTTTCGTTATATGGAGGTTTGACTGTACTTAGGTAAAATAGAGGGCGAGGGGGTGGGCTTCAGGTAAAGGCTGGGGTAAAGTGATGGGGACGCATTTCTGAATTTGTCCTAATGGTTCTATACGTGGCTTTTGATATTCGTTGCGCTCGCGTATATCATGTACCATAAGTACATAACAACATTAAGGGTCTCTTGCGGAAATGTTAACCGTTTCCATTTTCAATCTTCCAGGAGAAAACAGACCGAGCCAAAGACCGCCCCCCGCGGATCGTGACTCCTCCCGCCTCAAAAGACAGCTCCGATGAGGTGAAACAAGTGTACCCAAAATCTCAAGTACCCGTTTTTATAAAAACTGCATGACCTAGGTTTTGGTACCACCACCAGTGAACACGAAAAATTCGTTCCACCTGCTTTTGCAGTGTAATTTCTGAGATGTAGAATTGCGGTTCGTCACATTTCGATGCTCGCCACTACGGACACGCCTTCGAGCCTTAAAATACACTCTTCGGAATTTCCACAGGTGGTATTCACGACAAAGATCTAGAGCGACAAATCAGCGTGACGAAATGTGAGAATCTGGCGAGTGACGACAGCAAACATGCAAATATAGTGAAAAATAGAATCCGCGCTAGAACGAAAGCGCGCAAGCTCGCCTTGCATTGTTGTCCCAGCGCAGATTCTATTGCGGGACAGTAACGTAAATGTGAACGCTTGGCGAAAGGAAACAGAGAAAAACTATAAAACAATAAAACAGCCCTACGTATTTGGCGGCCAGTAGCCCAACCTGGCTATAAAAAACTCAAGGAAGAGAAGCGGTGTAAGAATACTTACGCAATACTAGACGATTACTTGAACTTGTGCACCGTTTTGCTACAAAGTAGTTGTTACACTAAAGAAACCGTAAATATTTTATCTTAGTAGTTTAAGCGTTACGGTCAGTTTAATAAATTTCGATAAAGTAATGTGCATCTTACGAGAAGGCAATATACCAGGCACCACCCGTCTCGCTAAAACGACGTTTTCCTCCCGCTTCGAGCGAGTAGCTACGGTGGAGGGTATGACCGCATTTAAGGCCGTCTGGATACCGGCTTGGTAAGAAAGTCATCCATCCCTTTCCAGAGTTGAGAGAAGAGCAAAAGCTGTCTGACACCGAAACTGCGTCAAACGTGCGTCGAAACCTTCCCTGAAAGTGCGTCCAATCTATCACCAAACCTACAAAGAACCAAATCAGAAACGGAGAACGCACCCACGCGATGATTTTTTGCGCGATAAGTAAATGTATCTGCGAACGATCTAAACGTATACCGATACGTGGTTTGTGACATAAATGTATACTATTTTTACTCCTTCTTTATTGGACTATGTTTTTATAGGGATTCTCAAGTATAAGCGTTTTTACACAACGACAGTCCGGTTTCACACATGTGCCCTGTGTATAAAGATTTTATTAGAGCTTTTCGCTCGACCAATCGGTCTATGGGAAAATGCATCAGTTTTTTCAGAGGACGACATCGGTACCACTACTTTCGCTTTAAAAAACCTGGTATCTCTTACAAAGGCCGCGGCCTCCTCTACGTCACCTTTGTCCCGCATACTCAGGTTATTTTATTTATTTCGATAATTAGACTGAATTACGGAACCCATGTTCCCCCCTTTCCGTCTTTACAGACGGTTACAGCTGCCGCGTTATTTGCAGAATAAGGCTCTTAGCCTAAGAAAATTTGTAGCTTGGCGCGATCGGTGACCTAAAAACGGCAGCGCATGATCTACACGACAAGAAATGGTTCTAAGATACTGGTGTCAGTGCTAGAGTAAGAGGTACAATGGTATGGGAAACGATTCAGGTGAAGGGAAGGAGGGTGTCGGGGAGCGAGGGGACGTTTGAATTTCCAGGGAATGTTCTAACCTGAATATTTTTAAGTATTCAAGCAGATGCGGAAAGCCAAGACAATGAGCGCTACAGAAAACCTGGGTGTTTTAGCAGTTCTCAGTGAGCGGACAAGCTGCGCACTCCAGTAGTCACTCGAACCTGGTCAGCGTTAGTTGTAGCAGAGTCCTTCAATCTGGTTGTAGGCTGAAGAATAGGATTCCCGAAAGAAGGCTCTTCTATTTTCACATGTTGACGTTTCCGTGCTTGTAGCCCGTTTGCGTTCATAGCTCGCATACTCAAGAAGCATGCGCAAGCAGTTTGATTGTGGGAAATCTTTTGACCATTCTCACTTTATTTCTTCTAGAAAAAAGCTGACCAGGACAGACCGCGCTCTCTCGCGAATCATTGGTGCTTTTACCAAACGAAGCAGCGACGAGGACGTGAAAGAAGGGGACGAACAAAGCCAAGTAGGTCCTATTTTCATATACATATTTTGGAGATACTGCAGAAAATGTAGCTCGCTCCAGTAGCCTTTCCCGTAAAAGACTGCACAAGTAATATGTTTGTACGGTCCTGTACACGATGATTTCTACCACCCGTATAAAGAGATTTTTATTTCAGGAGTTATTTCTGTTCGTGATTTCCGATTCCGGTTTTTTGTAGAGAGTGCAGCATTGGTATACGAAAAATATCGGATTTTATATAGTGTAAGCGGAAATAAGTCTTCTCGTGAGGAAAACAGGGATGAAATGCATTCACCGCTATAAATACCGGCAGATAGTATTTTTTTTTACTCTTGGATACATTAACAATGTTCTTGTGATCATAAAGGTTGGCAACTAAACGATTTTATAAAACAAACGGCCCATAACAGGCAAAGATCCGCGACTCATAGCAAATATAATCGCCATCAAATAATCTGCGCAGCGCATGTACCGCCTCTGAGCACGAGGTCGCAGGTTCGATTCCCGGCCTGGGCGGCCGCTATTCTGATGGAGACAAAAAGCAAAAACGCCCGTGTGTACGAGGTTTCGGCGCACGTTAAAGATCCTCAGATGGTGAAAATTAACGCGGAGACCTACACTACAGCGCAAGGCATCGCCTGCGTTGCGTCGGCGCCTTAAACCCTACAATCAATCAATCAATCAATCAATCAATCAATCAATCAATCAATCAATCAATCAATCAATCAATCAATCAATCAATCAGCATGTACCGCTTGAAAATGAAATCGTTGTCAATCCGTATATCTTTAGCGGCCGGGACTAGACGGGGATGAACATGTGATCATCATTAGACCCATACGACAAGGCACCGCACTTCAAACGCTAACAAAGAGAAGCGCCTCCGTGATCCTGTTTAATGGGAACCACTTTGTCATGGTGATCTGCCATAAAATCGCAATGAAGTGGGATTTTCATGGGCTACAAATGTGCTGTAGAGAAAGCGAAGCCCTGCATTTCCACGAAAATGCTTAATTGGCAAAGTTAAGCCATCTAATCGTTTTAAAAGTGGGAATGGGGATAATTTGTCTAGGAGAATTTAAAAAAAACAAAGGAAACACGAATATTGTTGTTGTTGTTGTAGTCCTTTATTAATGGAAGGGAAGGCGACGCGGCCAAACGCGGGTAGTGAAAGAATGGGAAGGGAGGAGTATCCCAGTTAGAGGTGATGGCGCCGTGAAGACCGCCTGCATTCGCGCTAAAATGCACAACTGGCGAAGGCGAATCGAGGACATCTAAACATCATGGTAGCATTAATGAAGCTAATTTGTCCAAGGGAATTACAACCACAAAAATATTATTGCTAAAGATAAATTAACGAATTCAACAATATGTATCTCCTACCAGTGTTAAGCAATGTGAAGCCCCGTTGCATTTCCCGTTCATTCCACGACATTAGAACATGACGCAGCTGCCTTCCGTTCAATTCCAGGAATTTCAAAACTTTGCCCATTCTATCTCCTGTAATAGCCAGGCATTTCAATTTTAGTCTTGTAATGCCTCAATTTAAAAACTACGTCTTGGTGGCACTTTCGAGTTACCGGCAAAGCAACATAAAGGTTACGTTATCAGACGTGTTTGGAACTGTAACATTATGCAAACAGTTCTCCAGAGTGGAGGAATAGCAGCAGCCTGGTTACCTATCTCGTGCAGAAGAACCACCCTCTTGATTCATAGAGGCACACTATTCCGCTATCCGTTACAATATTTGCATGGTCCTAGCGCTGCAACGAATACGTTGTCGTCTGCACTTTTTCTCCCGCTGAACGAGATAATGCCGCATTCCCCGACCACAATAACGTATGCGAACAGCTTGACAAGTCCTCCTCCCCCCTCCTGGCTACAGCGATTGGCATAGCACTAGCAATAGCAACAAAAAATGTAATAAAAACCATTTTGAATATGCGGTATACAAAGTATACAAAGAGAAATTATAGCGAATAATAGTATAACACATATAGTCATACATACATAGAGAAAATCGTGGGCTTACGGAGCCGTAAGAACGGAAGGTGTACGCATAGCAGACATTGCCATTTTAGTTGATGCAAATTGTTCAGTGGTAGAAGAGTCCTTCAATGCTTCTCTGGCCATGAAACTCCCGGCCAAGTTTCGTACGGGGACAAAGGCTACCGCGAGGGGCGCCACCGCAGATCGGAGGGCATCTGGCGGCCGCCGCTGCTCTGTAGCCAGACCAGCAGGCAGAAAGCAGTAGCAGCATGCCCGTTCGCACCAAGTTTTTTTGCCACTCACAAAATGATAAGCCCATTTGAGACACGTAAAGCGAAAGTGCTCTGCTGATAAGGCGGTGAGCGTGTGTTTTATCTTACTCCGTGGTCCGTTCCTTGCCAAACGCGCTCTGACCACGCCCCCGGCTGCCCTCCGATCAACACCAGCGCCGCGGCGCGGCCTCCCTGGGCAGCGTACGAAGCTCTCCCATAGCGTGACGGCGAAGTTTCATGACCAGAAAGGCATTGAAGGACTCTTGTGGTAGGTACATGGGCTACGTACTAACAAATGAATACAATATATGTATACGCATATACACACACATACACACACACACACATATACAGGGTGATCAAATTTAAGTCGACAGGTTTTTTTTAAAATAGGGGCTTTGATTTACGCGAGGACGACCTATACAGTGGGGTTATGTATCCGGGGGGACACATAAATAGGAGGTGCGTATTGATTTCGGAGGCTTAGTTAACTGAAATTAATTAACTCTTTAGTGGCTACAGTAACCAGGCATGTTTGTAATGGAAAGTTAGACGCAATCATCTTTCGACGCAGTTACAAATGGCAGAATTCTTCTAGCGCATCCGTAGTCCGAGATATCAAACGACGAAGTTTAACTGATGTTCCCATGATTACGCATGCAAGACAGTCTGCACCGGCGCAAAGCTCCTCCCTTCTGTGCCGTGCCTGCTGTGTACGGTGTTTAGTTCGACAAAGGGGTGGAGGCCCAGGAAAAAGTGAAAACTGGCACCTATTCATTCTAGGCTGTCGTTATCGCAATCTGCAGTGCTCGGAACCGCTATCGAAACACAAAACAAAAGGGAGGAGCTATGCGCTGGTCTTGACTTCTAGCATGCGTAATCATGCGAACGGCAATTAAACTTCGCCGTTTGATAGCTCGGACCACGGATGCGCTAGAAGAATTCTGCCAATTGAAACTGCGTATAAACACGATTACGTTTAACTTTCCAATACAAACTTGCCTGCTTACTGCGGCCACTAAAAAGGTAATTAATCAGTTTTAGTTAATTAAGCCACCTACATCATTAATTACCTCCTAATTATGTGTCCCCCTGGGCGCATAACCTCACAGTAGAGGTGGTTTTTCTTTGCGTAAATCTAAGCGCCCCTTTTAAAAAAACCTGTCTACTTAACTTTGATCACCCTGTATATATATATATATATATATCTATATCTATATATATATATATATATTAGCTATATATATATATATCTATATATATATATATATATATATATATATATAGAAATAAGGGTTGGCAGTCGAGAAAACCTCGGAAAGTCCGAATGGCGCTGGCTACCACCCCAAGCACAGGAAACAACATACCTAACATAATACCCCAGAAAGTGAATGGGAAAATCGCCCCGCCGGTAGCGTAGTGGTTATCGCACCAGACCGGTATTCTGGAGGTCGTGGGTTCGGATCCACCTGGCGGGCCATTTTTCTTCACTTTCTTTCTTTCTTTCCAAATTCTAATCTGTTTCAATGATCTACCACATCTTCCCCTTTGCTTTCCGAGGTTTTCTCGACTGCCAACCTTATTTCTGTGTTATTTTCAACGAGCCCCTCATTTCCTATTCTGATTCGCTACATGCATAGCGAGGGCCTCTGTTCTGGCAGTCTTGTTGCCAAGGGAGCTTAAGAGGGTTCAAAGCTGGTCGACCCACTCTGGACATGTCGTAGACAACTCGAGTCACGACCCGGGGTTAAAAAGAGGTCCCCTCACCCGATTAGTCCGAATGGCGCTGGCTACCACCCCCAGCACAGGAAACAAACATACCTAACATAAATACCCGCAGAAAGTGAATGGGAAAATCGCCCCGCCGGTAGCGTAGTGGTTATCGCACCAGACCGGTATTCTGGAGGTCGTGGGTTCGGATCCCACTGGCGGGCATTTTTTCTTCACTTTCTTTCTTTCTTTCCAAAATCTTAATCTGTTTCAATGATCTACCACATCTTCCCCTTGCTTTCCGAGGTTTTCTCGACTGCCAAACCCTTATTTCTGTGTTATTTTCAACGAGCCCCCTCATTTCCTATATATAATATATATATATATATATATATATATATATATATATATATATATATATATATATATTTTAAATAGGGAGGCAGTAGAACTTTGAAGATGGTAGAGAACACAAGAGAAGAAAAACTTCGAACAAGGTAAAAGCACGATTGTGGCCTACGTTTCAGCAAAGAGACGTGCTTTCGTCAGGGCAATCTCTCGCCTGGCTGGCGCGCTTTATATAGGGGTAGGTACCAAGGTGAGAGGAGAGAAGGAAAGAAGGGAGTGTTCATCTTGTCCTTTCGGGCTTGTGCCAGGGCTACATTGTTCTTTGTTGACGGGGAATCCAGTGATGACTTCCAGAAAAATGTCCTGTGCGCTGAACAGGCTCGTCATACACTCCTTGCAGTAGATGTCCGTCAGGTTGGTTTTGCCTCTATTGTAGATTTGGTCATTGTTTTTCTTTGAAAAGCGACTCTGCTTCAGCGTCCTTGCCTCCTGCGGGTTCATCGTGGTCTGCTTCAACAACGTTCGCTGAAATGTGCTCGTCTGCGACAGCTGCATCCTTGAGTGCTTCACGCCTTTCGTCTTCCGTTTGAAGGCTTGGCGCAGCGTCGTTGCTGATTTCCGGTGGCATGCCTTTGCATTTATCCTCCTCGGGCAGAACTGAAAGGTCAGCTTGTTCCTTAGCAGATATCTCAGAAGCATAAGGGGATGAGTTGCTCGGGGTCTGGTTCTCGATTGTCGTTTTTCCAGCTGCTGAGTATAAGATGAGCTCCCTGGGATAGTTCGTGTCACGCGTCGAAGGTGGCTCACAGACGAGAAGGGCCGGCGTCAGCAAAGAGGAAACGACAGGCAGGTCATCGGCTTTATGCGGAGACTCGGCACACGGGGCTCCTTCTTCAATCCCAGTTGTGGTCACCTTACTGGTTACCTCCTCCTTCACCGCCATATCACGCAATTCAGGACCAGGGCCAGGAGTTTCCGCCAGGGTCTGCGTCGAGGCTCGCAGGTGAGGCTCCTGTGCCGGCAGCGTTGCTCCCTGCTGCAGTCGCACAGCCAGACGGACGAAGGCTTGTGGGCTCAAATCCGGTGGCTGCACAGTCAAGACTGCAGCTAGAACAGGGTCGGCCAGGCCATCTATGACGTACCGCCTCGCAACAGGAGACGCCCAGGCGAAGTCGCAGCCTGCGAGAAGGCGGAGCTTGTCGTAGATGTAGACCGCGACGTTCTCGCTAGGGCCTTGAAGGCGGGCACGCATTTCCATGAAGCGAGAGTCGTAGTTGGCTGACAATCCACTGAACGCCGTGATTAATGCCCCACTCCAGCTTTCCCAAGTGGGATGAGAGTGGCCTTCGTAAAGGTGCCACGCTCGGGCAGCGTCGCGCAGGCGTTCTTGTGCAACGAACAGTTTGGTGTGATCGGGCCAGGCGTGATGGGTAGCAAGGGCGTCGATAAGCTTTACCCAAGAAACAGCATCGTCCTGGAACCCTCGGAAGACGGGGACGCCCGTTTGGGCGGGTGAAGGAAACGGGCTGGGAATGACGTCGCGAAACTGGCGACACATTTCTGTGAGGGCCTGGACAGCCCAAGAAGGGTGGCTGGCGTTCGCATCAGCGGTCGTCATTGCGAGAGGTTGGTCACCCACCAAAGTCCGCAGAGACCTAAGTCCGCAGAAATCAAGGCGCGAACGGCGGACGCAGCGGCGAGTCAAGAAGACGTCGGCCGCTGGAGAAGGTGGCGCCCAAGGCTGGCTCGCCTGGGGGCTGGGCTGTCGTTGCGTTCGGCGCTCGTGCCGGGACCAGGATCCCACCGATGAACTCGGGCAGCAGGGCTTGAAGGCGTGACAGGCCTTAGCCGCTGCTGAGGGCCGTCCCTGCGGCCGGATCGCCGCGAAGGGAGAGCAGGTCCGGAGGCTGGGTGGCCTCGGGGCTTGAAGGCGTGTCGACTGCGCCACTTGTAATGAATCAGACGTCCGATGCCTACGACGCCATGTTTATTCTGCCTCTGAACGAGCTCCGCGCCGCTTCTTCCTTCTCTTCCAGTCGGCCGCTGTCCTACTTGGTTTAGCAGGGGACTGACCACTGAGCGTTCTTGAAGCTTTCCTCTGGCAATGCGTTGCTCCTTTACAATAAATAAATATATATATATATATATATATATATATATATATATATATATATATATATATATATATATATATATATATATATATATATATATTCGTCAGATAAACATCAATTGCCATATAACACACACGAAGGATTGTAGGAGAAAGATAACAACAAGAATATCATAGGGAATCAGATGTAAAAAAACTGCTTTTCAACGGTCTGCCAGTAAGCAGGACAATATTAATATTTTCTTGGAGATAATCTTTAGATGGTGGGAATTCGGGGCTTTAAGGGTTTGCAAGGCATAATTGGTCCGATCTGTTTGCACGGTCCAGTGTTCGGGATTGCGTGTATGTTGCGTAGGTGTCTTTTGGTTCAGTCGGCTAAGCTTCTTAAAAACGTTAATTTGTTTTAAGTTCCTAACTAATGCTTTACAAAGGTAGTAATTATACAAGTATTCAGCGCTCAGTATTTTCAGTTTTCCGCAAAAAAGTTTGCCCCGGAAAATCAAATGTAGAGTGAGTAATTATCCCAACCGCTTTTCTATGTAACCTACACAATTTTTGTATATTCCCGCACGTGGTGGTACCCCAGACGAACACACAATATTTAGAATAAGGTAGGAACAAAGACTGGTATAATTGTATCAGGACGCTTTCCGGGAGGTATGCTCTATGCCTGTAAAATACGCCGATTATTTATGCAAGTTTTGTTTCTTCAACTCGAGCACGAGCTCCCCGCGCTGACATCGCACCAGTGAAAGGGCTGTCATCAATTTGCGCCGTGTTCTGTGCCCAGCAGAGAGCCGGTATTGGGAATATATTGTTCGCGCAGTGTTCTGTGCACAGGGCACAAAGAAGGCCGTGAAGGGAATATATATCGTCACAGGCTCTATAGGGCCAAAGGCAAGGGGAGACGGTGACGGCAACGGAAATAGTGCTGCGCCGATGGCAAACACTTAATTATAACTGTAAATCTTTGTGCCATTCAGGCCAGACGATGAGGCCGACAGAGGGAGCACAGGGATACGATGATGCATGCATAGACGCGCTCGTGGCTGGAACTCGCTGCTCTAGCCCTTTTAAGTGCAGAGCACTTTAGGGGCTCGCCTTGTGGTCGTAGGAAACTCGCTGGACCCAAGTAGAGCCACAGGGCGTTCCACCGTAGCGGCTGTCGTCGTGGCGTAGCCCGGATCCTTCGAAAGCCAAGTGGTTTATATAGTCAGAAGCGTTCGAAACTCGTGCACCGCTGGCGCCTGTAATACATCACCCCGTCGTTTAACACAAAGAAAACTGTACGTACATTTGAGGCAAAATATACGTTATTAACCGGCAGCGCCCGCCTGCATTTAATCACGATCGCTGGTTGGGTTGGTTTTACGACTGTAAGGGAAAAATAGTGGCAGTGCAACGCCGGCAAGTGGGGGAGGAAAAGCAAGCACAAAATCAACTAAACCCTGGCTGGCACAGTTTCAGGGAGGGGGTTCGCGAGCACTACAAAGGCGGGAAATTTGAATTGGATTGGGTTGTGGCAGTGCGCGGATAACGGCGCTACAGCCCATTCCAACACTTCCAAGAACGGCTTTCATTTTTTTTTATCGTAGCCCTCCATGCTGCCTGTTCTCTTTGTTGGAGACCCTCAGTTACGCTCAAGTTGCCCCGAAACGCGTATTGGTTGTGCTCGTCAACAAGGCTCCTTTTAAAAGGTTCAGCGGTTTAATAGATCAGGAAACAGGCAGGGAATGAAGCCCCCGTAATTTTAATGCTTTTTTACCATTTTCGTGTGTTTTCGGGAAGAAAAATGCCGGTGCACGGCCACCTACCTTTCATCGCATGACCGTGGCCGGAGCGTCTGCTGCTATCTGCTGTTTTGGTGCTTCCTTGTTTTCCAGTGTTCCCCAACGCAACCTTCTCCCAAGGGGTCCGTGAGAGAAGAGAGCGGTGTCCGCAAGCAGTCAACTATTCAGCCAAAATCTGGAAAATCCACCCCAGAGGAAAAACTCCCGGTGAGTCCATTCTTGCGCGTTCTTCAATGCTCGTGCATAACTTTGTGAGATGTCCTTCTTCCGCATTCATCTCCCAGTTTTATTGGTACACGTTAGTTAGACCATACCGTTGGAAAATGACCATACGCCTGCATCCACAGCAAGTTTCCGGTACATGTTTGACAATCACCCTCTTTGCTGCTTTTTTACTTCTGCTCTGATGTTTTTGCAAAGCGGCTGGCTTGGTGACTCTTCGATGGCGCACATAAGTACCCGTGCCGTTTCTAGCCGAGGCCAATGGAGGCACAGTATAAAGCAAATCACCGAAAGAGGGAGGTTCGACTCACGGAATATAAATTTCCGCTCATCGAAAGACAAAAGGCATTCGTTTATTTGGGTATGCTTAAACTTGCAGCCAGTGACGTCGAAAACGGGGCAAGGGGGGAAGAGGAGGAAGGAGGGCAGAGCAGCCCCAAAAATTTTTACGTGCAAGGTCGGCCACCTTCCTACTGCATGCCCCATTGGCCTTTTTTGCGCAACTTACGATCTCCGTGTTCCCATAAATTTGGCTGCTCCACGGAGTGATAATAGCCATTTTTACTTTGATAACACTTTCAAGGCACGAAGGTAGCCACGGATTGCCGAACCGACATGCTGACGCTGGTCTTCTTGGCGGCGACTTTGGGAGCGCGGGTGCCGTTTGTCAATTTCTGTGGGCAGTCTCTTGCGACGGGGCCACTATAGGTATTGTAGCGACTCGGCTTCGCAGCGGGGTATATTATTATGGGTAAGGTCTCAATCCCGAAGGACAAAGCGGTAGATGAAGCGCGCGGCTCCAACTCGCAAAGGATATTTACCCGTAACGCTGGTTGAAGCAACCGCTTGTCGTCAGTAAGTGGAGGTGGTCAGTAAGACAGAGAGTGCTACCGTAGAGGCTGAAAGAGGAACAGCGAGCATTGACATTCTGACCAGTATTTCTTGCGCCGAAATGGGTGACGGAACGGACAATGTTATACGCCCAGAAGCGCAGGAGGCAGACGAACGAAAATGCCTACGATGCGGGAATTTATACACCCCCCCCCCCCCCCCCAATAGCCCACAGAAAGAACACCGCCTCCAGGAGGATTTCGACCTCCCTCCTCCCTTCCTAAATAGAAATTCTGGATAAACCCCTTCCGCGATAGATGACCAGTTAGCGCTCGAAGATGACAAGGAATGTGGTGCGCGACAGTGAAAACCGTAAAGCAAAAAAACTGTAAAAACCGTTAGCTAAGCGCACCCATCGGCAAGTGTGGTTTGGCGGCAAGGTACGCGTGGGTGGGGGCCTTGACTTTAGTGAATGTAGCGAACTAGCAAATGACGCCCCGCCGCCGAGTAAAAGCACTTTCCACAGCTACTCCCCTATCTCTACCTCTCTGGCACGTCTTTGTCGAACCCGCAAGATGTGATTGTGTATGTTCTATTTGTACAGTCCTTACGTTTGCGCAAGACGTGTGAGATCTCCGAAGTGGACTAGGAACGGGGTAGGTCAACATAAAATGGCTGTTATTATTGCATTATTATTACAGTATTATTACAGTACTATTACAGTAGTTAGTCCTAGTATTATTACAGTAATTAGTTCTATAAGCTTGTTAAGTCTTGCTCTTTTGGAAATAGAAAATTCGCCGCTCTACAATCGCACTGCAAACGACGAACGTACCGGGTTCGTTAGCGCAGCTTGTGAATAAAGTAGTTAGAAGGAAGAAGAGGTGCGTAACAAAAGCTTTTTTTTTTCACACGGATATAGAAAAAAAGTCATTTATTTCTTTCGACGGAAACTTAAGTTTTAATTGCTTAACAATTTTGAAGTACATAAAGATAATCCCGCCCCCCCCCCCCCCCCCCTTTCTGAACATATAGTTCCGGCGTCACGGCTTGGAGATGTTTGTTTGCAATAAGGGCTGATGAAGCGTCCTCTTCAGTAAAACGCAAACAATGACTAGTTCGAAGAGAACGTCAAGCGGTTACACATGCCTATGACGCAACGTCAACAACCAGCGCCCGAAAAGCGTCGGCGCGAACAGAAGTAAACATTTCTCTCACTTCTCCGCGCTTTATGCTTTCGTCCAACGCTTGTCCGTCCTGTAGCTTCACTAGTTCGGCCAACTTACTCTGCTCTTCAATTGCCTCAGGCTTTTTCATCCGCCCTCCGCTAATATACGGCGCGAAATTTAAATCTTTCCTTGCGGGGCTACTAAGAGGGCCATAGTTCAAGCGGAGCGACTCTTTACCGGAAGGTGCGTCAGATTTACAGGGCATGTGAAGTTCCCGTGTAGGGTGAAAAATTGTAGCCTAGCGCAAACCCCCGGAACAGCAGCAACGCTACAGTGGGCGCCAAATGAACATGTTATGTCGTGATGTTTTCTGAACGCAGGAGGCTTCCTCCGTCCGCTTTGTCGAGAGCCATGCGAATGAAGACTCCAAAGCTTCAACGACCGAAGGCCCCACGCCAGCACCACCGAAAGATGGCAAGACAAAGCCAAAAAGGAAATGCAGAAGAGCCAGTGCGGTGAGAGCTTGCCTCGCCGTTTTGATATTGATGACGACTCTTACTTGCAAAGAAGCGTAAAACTTGGGACAGCGACAACATTTAGTGGGCATGGTCGGTTTCTAAAGTGGCGTGCTGAGACCTCTTTTAGTGCCTTCTTTGTTTAGGCGCAAGCTTGTAGGCTTAACCAACGTCAGAATCAATGCAGGTGGGTTCCTTTGCCAATGACCACCGGCACCAGGGGTGTCCCCAGGCACTGGTGGTTCTACGTAAGAGGCAGCTCGTGCAGAAGGTGTCACCGCATTTTAAGTGCAGAGCACTTTAAGGGGCTCGCCTTGTCGTCGTAGCTCGCTGTAACGCTTGATGTCAAGCGACTGCCGGAATCAGGCGGCGCAGCGAGATAACGGACCAATGGTAGAGCCTGGCGTACCGACATACGGCTTCCCGCAAGGCTTTGAAAACCAAGCGGTATAAATAGTCATAACTGTTCTAAAGTCATGAACAGCAGGCACTTGTCATACATCTCCCCGTTATTTAGAGCAAAGAAAATTGCAGGTTCGTTGGCAACGTAAATTTATTTAAGCTGCAGCACCCCCGTTCATTCATTTCGGAACGCTTGTTGGGTTGGTTTCTACGATACTAAGCGAAAAAAGTGGCAGCGCAACGCCTGCACGTGCGGGGGTAAAAGAAAGCACAAAAAGAACAGAACTCCCGCTGGGGCTGTTTCAGGCAGGGGGAGCGCGACCACTGAGAAAGCGGGAGATTCAACTGCATTCGGGGGGTGGGGGCAGTGAGCGTATAACGACCCTACAACCCATTATGGCTAGTCACTGCTCTGCACTTCCGTGTGCTTCCACGTTGAGTGTAACGGCTTTAATTCTCTCAGTTACGGAGCTCAACCGCGATGCTCACAGCGGCTCGTACAGAGAAAGGGTCGGTCATATCATGATAGTTTTGAGAGGTGTGAGTCGCCTTTTGACGAGCTGCCTCATTCCTGGGCATGAATGGTTACTTCAGGCCCGATTATTGCGAGTAGGGATAGTGAACTTCCCAGTTGGTCTAATTCGATAGGAATGTTATCTCGGGCATCAGGAAAGTGTCGCGTGCTGATGGCTTCCGCATTTTTAAAAAGCATTTATGGTTATTTTTGAAGGGGACGTGTTTTACCTCAGTGGAATAAAGATGTCCCTTCAGCAGGATAGCCGCCAGCTGTAAAGCTTAACGTTTCGTGATGGGTGCGTCAATTTATGGTTCCCCAGGGATAGTCATGGTCCCACTCAAGCAAGGATAATTGACCCACGTGAATCGCCCACATGCTCGGGCTATTATATATGCAGACGACATATGCCTGGTTCGAGATTACCTATTTCGAACAGGGATGGAAACAAAGTTATTGTTTGGTGACTGTGAGGTTTGCGTTCTTTTGAATAATATTGTTTGTGATTGACCGGTTATGAGTATTGCCGAGACTGTGTGCATACAATCATCCCTAATTGACAAAAATGTTGATGTAAAGTGTAAAGCTTCGCAATATATTTTAATGCAGCCTACGGTACATGCCTCACTTTAAGCAAAACGTTCCCTGTCATAGTATACAGACCATGAACTATCATCATCATACTTAGTGCTTCACGAGAATGCTGACCACCGCGATGACAATTGTCAGAATTTACGTTCTTGCAAACGTTTGTCACAACAAAAGATCATGGTCGTCGTAATTTATTGTTGAAATGCGAGTTTGATTCACACATCCTTGTTCTGTCATCTTAATCAATCTTCTTACCTATTCTTTTTAAAACTTAATTAACAAGTAATTGGTTAAGGTATCCATAACACACCAATTACTCGCTACGTTGGTAGTGCAGATGAAACGAATTTTGTTGTAACATTACAGGGGCCACAATTTCTCAGTTTTTTTGCCAGATGACAGCTTTGCATACCACTTATTACTAAATGCTTTGCGGCCGCAAGTGTAGATGGGATTTCATTCGCATTACCCCATGTGGCCTTATTAGGCCGGCCTAAGAAAAAATGAATGAGACATGCGAGCACGCCTGATTCCTTGTTTTTCCTTGCGTTGATAGCGTGAGGAACCAAGCTTACGGACCGCCTGCGGAGATCAAGATAAAAAGCTTAGTTGGCACAAGACAACGTGCCCGGTAGATTGCCTACGTTACTTGATAGAAACTCACAAGTTTCAAGTCACTAAGAATTACGAATGAAAATTTTTCTCTGCTCTTGGAAGTTCTTGATTTGAGATCTTGACGCGGGCTTCTCTTCGTGGCAGATATTATACCATAATTTTCTAAACTGCCATGTTTTAGTTTTTCTGGGACTTTGTGGCCCCAGTCTCTACTCCCGTGACGCTGACTGTGACGGCCGTGGAGAGCAAAAGTCCGCAGCCACGCTCGGTGAAGTATAAGGTAAGTACCACCACATGAACGCTTCCTTAGAGCAACGCGATCCGTAGCAAGCACCCTTATGTTGGCGCTATACAGGGTCCTTTAAGAAATTACTTTAAAAAAGTAATTTTGAAAAATAAGCTTCCTGAGGTAAAATTGCTTTTCTTGCGCGAAGTGATCGAAGGCCGTGGCGGCCGCAATAAAACGAATTCCTGCTGCTATTTACGCGAACCATTAGGTTTTACTCATTAACTAACTTGTTATTAGAGGCAGTTAGTCATGTGATTGTAAGGCGTAAATTGTAGAGGATCATTAGTCAACACGATATCCAGCGTCAGATATGCGAAAGTGTAAGGGCCCGCAGACCTATGGGCGGAGTACTTAAGTCCCGCGGACAGGCGCATCTAAAGCGCGGCGGCTGCAAAGCGCCACAAAGCCATGCCCACATGTCGAAATCACTCAGAGCTGCACACGAACGCCGTGCTTATCACGACCGAACCAGAGCGGGTGAGCGCCTCCGCTCTAGCGCGGCTGTGGCCTTATCTGTCCTCGAACAAAAAGTAGGGTGGCGCGATCTGAGTGACGTAACCACTTGGCCATGGTTTTGTGGCGCTTTGCGGCCGCCGTGCTCAAGAAGCGCGCGTCCAGAGGACTGAAGTACTGTGCTCATAGGTCTGCAGGCAATTACATTTTCTCAGATATCGAATTGACTAATGATCCCCTACGACTTTCCGCACGGCAACCACACGCCTATTTGCCACAATTAAAAATTTTAGTAACGAGTAATAGCTAATTGTTGGTCTAATTAGGAATTGGAGCTCGTTTGATTGCGTTCGCCACTGCCTCTGGTCTCTTCGCGCACAAAAACCAATGTAAACTCAGGAAGCCTATTTTATCAAATTACTTAGTCTTCCCTGAAACACCGTGTATCTCTAGACGGATTGGGGGAACTAAGTGATTGCAGCAAACTTTTTTTCGATTGCAGTTTTAAGTGACATTTGTCACAATCGACTACGACCTCCAGAACTCCCAGCAGAAACGCGATGAGGTGTTTTGCGAGGTCTAGTAGAAGCTGACCGGTGGGCTGTCTACAGGTTGTAGTTGAAAATTACGGAAGGTTCGTTTCAGAGTTTGGTACCGGAACATCTCGGTTATTGGCGTTTAGCTAGCATGGAACGGAGAAGCGGTCTGCTCGACTGATGCTACCCATCAATGCTGTCAGTCTGCTCTTCTTTGGTTATATTCATGAAGTTTATCTACGCAGTGCGCTCATAGCCACGTCTCTTGTACCCACCGATATATTTCTTGCTTCCGTCATGACTGTTCAAGTTGTCGTATCAATTTTTGGGCGAGTAAAAAGGTCCCCAAATAAACACAAAAAAACTTAATCATTCAAGAAGGAACAGTGGGTAAGAGGGCACAAGAAGCAAAGCGTAAACGTAGGGAAAATATCAAAGCGAAAACCCGGCATGAGTATGCACGTGCTTCCGGTTCAACTAAATTCTGCCAGTCAAAGCTTTGAGTGTCTTTGTGGAAAGAATGGAAATCAACGGCTAAGCTGAAAATTCCATTCCAGAAGGCGATGTTTGCAGCGATCCTCGCTAGGAATAACTTTGGCCAAGCTCCGGAATCACTTCCCCACGCGCAAACATTGTCGCACGTTTGAAAGCTGTGTTGGTTTTAACGCCGAAGTTCTGAACTGGACGAGATCGTATGAATTAGTGTTGCAGTTGGTAGTAAACATTCCTTGAAAAACAGGTTCAGTTATTCCAAATGACAAGCAAATGAAACTTTGAAAAAAATTCGATGCCCATTCAGTGAAGAAATGCATCGTTCGTGTTTGACAAACACGAGTATAATGCCATTTTTATGCCGTTTTTCAGCCTGTAATTACAGCTTCCGCTAGTATAGCCAAGTCAGAGACCAGTCAACGAATTGCTGGCTGCTGCATATTGCACAAATTTTTCTTGTTTTTGAGCTGCCTAAAAATGCTTCTCTAGCGCCTGCAGTATTTGGCGACGCCCAATTGAGGCTTGAAGCACCCTGTCAGGTCCGCTTCGGTTAGTGGCTGCCTGTACTTCCCACGATGCAAGCTAACGGAGCCCACCTGCGCTCCCCGAACTTCGAGGCTCTGCCCTTAGAGTATTTCGAGTTTCCATTGCACCAAACGCACGCCCGGACTTCCTACGCATGCGATAACTGTGCACTTCTGAAAGTTTGAATTTAATCCTTGTCGTTATCCACCGCAAAATAGGAAATTGTGACATTCGTCAGTGGTGCGGGTGCAAATGTGGTACCTTCGTATTCAAGGGTCTGGTATAATAGCAAAAACACAGACGATTTCAACACATTTGTATTTTTTAGCTTTCCCGAGCTTATATTGCTTTAGTCATTTTTGCGCACCCTACCACCCATCCCCAACGTCTACAAGGTACATCTGCCACCAGAGTGCATTGGAATTACTACAGCGAAACTGTCCTTCTAAATGCCATCACCGTGTGGTGAGCAGCACAGCATCACTGACTTCTGTACAGATGAATTCTGCGGGGGGAAATGTAGCGCCAATGAACGCACGATATAGAAGGAGTATATTTCTGGAAAGTCAAAAAGACCGAAACTTCAAAGGCTTCATGCTCGAAAATCTCACAAAAAATACAAACAAAATTTTGAATGCACCCGAAATGTCGATAATACAATGGCTTTTAATATTGCAGCGATCATCAGGGGTGGTTAGAAAGCGTTCACATCCAGTTTCCGTCGGAAGGAACTGATGCCCATTATGGACGCAGCAAAGGTTTCGACGTACGTGCCAAAGGTTGAAGCGTAAACGATGATGTGTTTCCGCTTTGTGGTAAATGTCTTACCAACGGTGTGGCTGGCAGTCCTAGCTCCACTCTTTACCTGGGTCCCAGTTGAACAGAGCCGTCTTAGAAGAGCCAGAGACATCGGCATCATAATTCAGTCCAAGCAGGAGTTCCACAAGGATAGCAGCCGTTCGATCCCGACTGCTTCATTGTTTGCTTTTATATGATTCTGTGGCCGCTGTACCTCCTGATAATAGAACGAAAGCTGTAGTAAACTACATCTTTCAAGGTCATTCATCACGTCGCGTTAACCTTCAGCTGTCGCCGTGCACACTACACCTTTCTCATTTCTTGGATTGCTGGGAGCTCTGCCGCAGTGTTCCACGTGACTAGGCCATGGTTCAACGATTGATATAGGAAAAACCCGCGCTGACTGCGTTTACATCAACGAAGACTAGAGAAACGTTGCACGCGTAAGAAAGCATTGCTTTCCCAGCTGCTTCGTCGGCGCACGGACCCTTAGTTTCGCCATCTGTGGTGCGGCGGCTGCGTTACCGGTGTATGGTTTTTAGCGCAATTGGAAAAACGAATCGAATCATCCAGTAAATATGGCTAGACGGCAGGCTGCTCATGCAAAGTCGAACTTTAACGAAACATTGCTTCATAGGTTTTACTTTGTGTGCTGATACCTAGGTTTAGAAGCGTTAAGCCTGAGACATTTTTTTTTTCACGGAGAGTTTACGCGCACTATTTATTCGTTCCAGTCCACGCAAAGCTTGAGAATGTATGAATCCTAAATGAACGGCTGGCTGACTGCACAGCGCGGTACTAATGTCATGGACGACGACAACTCTACAACAGACAACAAGAATTGCGGTGAAATTGAAATTAATTTTGCCACTCTAGCAACTGTTTTGAAATCTATAACAGATCCAGCCGTACTAGACGGTCACGAATTGCATCCGAGGGCCACGTATACAGCCCGAAGCGAGTTGCCCCGGCTTGCGAAGGGAGATCAGCAGCATAGATAAAACTACTTCGAGGTTGGAAGAATTAAGCTTTGCTAGCTTACTCAGCTACTATTCCAGCTACCACAGGCGTTTGTTAACAAAAAGATACGCAAGAAATACAAAATAACTGATATCTCGCACTATTGTAAGGTTGTATGGGCAGAAGTAACGCAAAAGGGACCACCACTAGGCAGTGAGTGCCCTTCCGCTCTGCTAACAAGGATGAACTGCGGAGCTGGGGGGCAGTCAACGGAGTACATGAAACAAAACACGTTTGTTTGTAATTTTCGATTGCGCATACTTCCTATCCTTCCAAATAAAATGCTTTCAAATACTTCTAAGCCTTCCAAATACTTCCAAATGAAACATGGAAGGAGCCGAGCTTCATTCTAGCGGACAAACATGCAGCTGTCTGTTTCCCACCCCGGTCGTAGGGATCTTACTGTCTGTGCAACACACAACACAACCTACTAGGTCAGGGAAGACAACAGACAGGTCGCATTCGGCTGTTTGACCGTTACGTGTGAGCGTTCTGACAGCACAGCGGACATGTTAACAGTGAGGGCATGAAACCTGTACGCCTCGAGCTTCGCGATCGCTGCGCCGCCTGACGCCGCTGTAACGCGGTATTTACGGGATGAGCGTTGCGTGGCTGATAAGGGCAAAAGCAGTGTTTTTGTTCTCTTTCGCTTCTTTCTGCCTTTCCGCGCCCTAAAAAACTTGTTCTGGTAACATCTGTAAGCTAATAGCCCGTTTTCGCACTTCAAAAAGCAGCTGCGTTTTGTGAGCGTGCTCGAACGCCAGGAAGACCTGTCCGGGGAGGCGGTTCTGTGCGCTCCTTGGCCGCTTTTACGGGATTCGGCGGCGGCAGCAGCATATCACCACTGTCACCTCCGCACACGTCAGGCACAAGTGAATTTCTATTGTCACTCTTTTAGACCTGCTACTAGATCAGTGAAAGTTTGTGAAGACTGGCTAGTTGGTTCATACTGCTGGCAAAAAACAGCGCAAAGAAACTGAACGTAAGATGAGGAAGAGACAAACACGTGCGCTGACTAACAACTGAACCAATTTTATTGCGCGCAAGCAATATACAAAAATCCAAAAATAGCACAAAAAGAAGATACAGTTTGGCTTGCTTGGTTTAGTTCTGGAGCTCGGGCAACAAATGCGGCTTTAGCCGTATAAAAAATGTTTCGGGGGATGGGATTACCCAATATCTGACAATAACTTGGGACTTTATTAAACATATACCAAGGCTCCGCGCCATTTAATCTTGGCACACTCACGACTCTCGGCAAGAACAAAGAAAGGTAAACCACGGACTAATAAATTAGTGGGCAACTCGGGAAGAAACAGATTAGCTCGTGCTGGATGAAAAAAAATTCATGCAACTTTAGAGATGCTAATGAAGTTCGTCTCAACTTATGCCAGGTAGGACTCACCGGACCAACTAGGTGAGAAATGGAGACCGTGGTACGCGTAACTATCCTTTGTGTTCAAGTTCGGAGCGGAATCAAAGAATGACCTACTTCTTTCGTCATCTTTTCTTCCATTTACCTCCGCCCCGTCCCAGCTTCTTCCCCTTCTTCGAGTAAAGAAAGAAATTGTGGTTCACGGGTTACTGGTCGCCTACCTCCCCGCACCGGTCACGTGAGGCACGGGCAGTTCCCTCTTTGGTCCTCACTGGCGGTTAACCAATAGCCCAACAGTTGTCAAGGATTTAAGTACCCTCTAGTAGGCAGATTAACCAGCTCCCTTTTTGAGTGGTTTGGATGACACAGACACACAGACCAAACCCAACCAAAAATAACCTTCAAATGGTTTGGCCACAAACACCGGGCTCCGCATGTCTTTCTTCCATTTGCAGAAGTCTCGCCGCTCGATCGCCAAGCTGAATCTTCAAGAACTTCTCAACAGCATTCCTTCATCGCGTGCCACCTCTCCCTGCATCCGCGACAGCACTGAAAGCCCGGGGAATCAACGGTGGGTGAAACAGCTCCTCGCCCCCCTGCTGGGCGGAGTCGTCGTGGTGCTGCTGCTCATCCTCATCGGCTGGTACAACAGCTCGTCCCCGAAGCCTCCCGGGGCCACGTGTGACTCGAACGACTGCATTTTCTATGGCAAGCTGCTGGACGAGACGCTGAACTCATCGGCAGATCCCTGTCACGACTTCCACGCGCACGTCTGCTCGCGGAGAGACGCCAAGAACCTGAGCTCTCTGAAACTGGACGTCTACTGGAGGTGGATATGAGATATTTTCCTTTCTTGTGAGGGGGCGCAAGCTGCGCAGTGGGCGTAATTTCATTCGATGGAAGACATCCGTGAAGGAAACCGCATGCGCCTGTGCAGAACTTGTTCGGGCAACTGCATTAGAGAGTCTACTTCTGGCCAGCTGTCAGAATGGAATAAGGAGAAATGCCACGGCCAAAAAAAAAAAAGACAAATTTCACTCAACACGAAAGTCCGAGTGCGGAGTAATGAGTCGCCGAAAGGGGGTGTGGCGTCCCCTCTTGTATAATTTCAATATCAGCATGGCGTTGGCCCCGGAAGTAGTCAAGAGAGGGCGCCACCAACCCTGAAAAGGCATTTAAATAAACATCGAATGAAGCATTCATTATGGTGGTGAAACCCCGCACAAATCCAGGGCACAAGAGAAAAAAACAACACGAGCGCTGTCGTCGTTTCTTGTGCCTTCTTTTGCGCACTGGCTTTTTACCAACTGCCGCAGTTCTCGACTCTTTTGAAGCTTTCATTTTTTTTGTGGGTAATTAATTCATTATTCATAATTTCTTCGTAGTTCAATGTTGATGTGCACTTATTCGCGGCCTAGCAAGGGCATCCTGCCGAGGCAACGGCGCAGCGAAAACGTCACCCCGAACACTTTGAAATGAGTACTTGTGCCTGTTCGAGGCATCTCTGTGGGTGTGGGACCCTGCGTGACTACGGTGACTAGATAACGGGATTACGGGACCCCTAACGAACTACGACGGCAAGCCGCAGCCCCTGAAGTCTGACAGACGCCCATTCTTTCTGTGGAGATGGTTCACCACCGTAGGTGTAACTTGAGGCTCGTGTTTTCCGCATCACGCTAAGCCTGTCCATCCCTAGGTAAAAGTGCGGCGGGTGTTCGCCATTGCCACGTTGCCACTGCCCTGACCGCACCGTCAGCCCCCTGCCCGCCGTTGCCGTTTTCGCTACCGGCCCTCCTTGGTGAGCGCGCGCTGGGCTGCAATAAACCTAGTCAAACTTGCTCCCCTTACTTATAAATCATGCCCGCCTGTTTTTTTTTTTTTTTTTCGCAGAGGCGCATAGGGTTGCGGTTGATTGGATTGTATTGGAGTAAACTTTATTTGTGCCTGCATATCGGCGTTTTTGTGCGCCGTGACGCGGGCCCGGCGTCGTCCTAGGGGTTAGCCGTTACTCGGCCCGACCCTTCCGCTCGCCGTTGACGGCTCGCGAGTGTAGTGCCTTTCGAGCGACCCTCAGGACCTGCTGGACGGCCCAGAGTTGATGTTCGCGGTCGTAGCTCTTCGCGGCTTCTTCCTAGCCGCGGCGGGATGGTTCTCGATGCCGCTTCCTCCGGTTGTTTTGAGCAGTCCCACAGGATATGGTACTGGTCGGCCGTCTCCCTACGGCACACCTTGCACCTGTCGGTCGGGTACACTTCAGGGTACATTCGATGCATCAAGGCCGGGTGGGTAGCGACCCGGTCTGTAGCTGTCTTAGAAGTACGGCCTCCGCCCGGCTCAGCCCCGGGTGCGCGGGTGGGAGAGCTCTGCGAGCCAGGCGGTAGGCCTTCGTGATGTCGCCGTAGTCCGTCATGCGGTCTTTGGCTCCGAACCACGCGGGACGGTCGGTCGCGGGGGCGCGGTTGGTTAGAGCTCGTGCCGCCACGTGTGCCGTCTCGTTGTGGTTCGCGTTTCTCGTCGACGCGCACTCGCCCGCATGCGTCGGGAACCACTTGATCCTCACTCTTCTTTCTTGCAATTTGACTCCGCGCAGCACGCGCGCGGCCTCTTCACAGATGCGTCTTTTAGCGTAGTTGCGCACCGCCGTTCTCGAATCGCTCAGCACCATGCGGCAGTCTGTGTCGGCGATGGTCAGGGCGATGGCGACCTCCTCCGAGCATTCCGCCTTGGTGCATCTGACGCTCGCCGCCGTCTTCACGGCACCCGTGGACGCTTCGATGACAGACGCGGCGAAAGCCTCTCGTTGATATTCGGCCGCGTCCACGTACCGCGCGTGTCCGTCATTGGCGTGTAGGTCGATGAGGGCCTGGGCGCTCGCATTCCTTCTTCCCTTGTTGTATTCCGGGTTCATGTTTCTCGGTAAGGGGGTCTACCCTATCTTGCTTCGGATCTCGTCGGGGATGGAGAGTTTGGCATTCTCCTCGTTCTGACGTCCGAGACCCAGGCCTTCGAGTATCTTCCTCCCGGCCTTGGTTGTTGAAAGGCGCTCGAGCTGAGCCGTTCGCTACGCCTCCGAAATCTCTTAAAGCGTATTGTGTACTCCTAGCTTCAAGAATCGGGGCGTGCTCGTGGACTCGAACAAGCCGAGAGCCTACTTGTATGCTTTTCGGATGATGGCGTTGATCTTGTTCCGTTCGTGTTGCAGCCAGTTGTGGTAGACCGCTACGTACGCAATGTGGCTGACCACGAAGGACTGGACGAGCCTGATCAGGCTGTCCTCCTTCATGCCAGCTTTGCGGGACGTGATTCTCCTGACGAGACGCATCGCGTCGGCCGCCTTGGCGGTGAGACGGGCGACGGTCTCGCCGTTTCTTCTGTGCTTCTCGATGACCATGCCAGGACTCTGATCTTGCTGACCTCGGCGATCGTCTGCCCGGACCGCGTTACGATCTTGACCTTCTCGTGCTCTCACCGCTGACGGTTTTTGGTGTTGCCTCTTCGTGGTGGTATTATCAGGAGCTCCGAATTGCTTGGCGAGCAGACGAGGCCGGAGCCGTCGATATGGTCTTCGATGGCGTTGATTGTTATGTCGTCGGCGTAGATAGTGTGCCGGACCCCACTTTCGCGAGCCTGTCGGCCACTCCTATCATTACCAAGTGGAACAGTAGCGGCGCGGTCACGGACCCTTGCGGTGTGCCGGTGCTCCCGAGCTTCTTGTCTTACAGTTGTATGTCGCCAGCTCGCAGCTCGGCGTTCCTGTCCGTCAGGAAGTCCTTGATGTAACTGTGACTCCTTTCACCCATATTGAGCTTGGAGACTTGGGACAGAATCGCCGAGTGTTTCACTTTATCAAAAGCGCTCTGCAGGTCAAGCCCCAGGATGGTCTCGTTGTCTCGCGAGATGCCGTTGTCGTCCCCGATTTCGTTCTTGAGCTGCAGCATCGCGTCCTGTGTGCCCAGGCGCTGTCTGAAGCCAACCATCGTGGTGGGGTACAGTCCTTCCCTCTCCAGGTAGCCCTGCCACCGGTTCATCAAAACATGCTCCAGCACCCTGCCCACGCAAGACGTGAGCGAAATGGGCCGGAGGTTGTCCGTGCCGGGTGGCTTGCCCGGCTTGGCCATCAGGATGGTCTTGGCCTCCTTCCAATGCTGCGGCAGCGTCCCCGTTTTCCAGCATTTGTTGTAGTAGCCCGTTAGGCTTTCGACGGACTTGTCGTCGAGGTTCTTGAGTTCCTTGTTGGTGATACGGTCCGGTCCGGCCGCCGACCTGCTGTTGAGGTCCTGCAGCGCCGTGCGAACCTCTTCTGCGTCGATGTCTCTGTCGAGGCGCTCGTCGGGTAGCCCCCCGTACGGCCCGTGGTGCTCCGTGGACGTAGTCGGCAGGTATCTGTCGCTGATGCAATTCATCACCTTGTCGGCTCCGTGTTTCGTGACTTCCCGATGGAGGAGTTTTGCCAGTTCGGTCCCTCTGGTGAGACTAGTCTTAGTTTCGTCGAACAGATGCTTAAGCAAGTTCTATGTTTTCCCATTGTGCATCTGGCCATCGGCGGCGTTGCATATCTCGTTCTACTGCTGCACGCATGGCGTGCGACAGTGTTCGATTGCATTGTTGAGTTCTGCGACTTTTTCCCGTAGCCTACGATTGAGGCGTTGCTTTTTCCATCTGTGGAGAATGGACTGCTTGGCCTCGATGAGGTGGGCCAGCCGGCTGTCCATTCTGTTCGTTTCAAGGCCTGTTTCTATGCTCTTGCTTGAGTTCCGAACGTCTTGTAGTACCTTGTTGGTCCACATTTCGATGTCGTCGATTTCTGTATTTTCTTCCTCCTCCTAATTTCTGGTGTCTCTGAAAGCGGTCCGATCATTCCCCGTATTTTTCCTGACGTTATTACTGTTCTGCTCCGGTACGACGATTTCCGCGATCATGTGGACGCTGCCGAGGTCCACCCTTGTGTTCCTCCACGTGATCGTGATCGGTTCAATGTTCTTGACGAACGTTAGGTCGGCGGTGGTATCTCGGGAAACGGAGTTACCAAGTCTCGTTGGGTGAGCCGGGTCAGTTATGAGGGCATAGCCGAGTTCCGCCGCGTCTTCGGATAGGTTTCTGCCTTTCTCATAGCTTTTTACGTAGCCCCACGCCGTATTCATTGCGTTAAAGTCACCGCACGCAATCAGTGCTCTGGCTGGCCGTCGTGCTTGCCTTGTGAAGAATGAATTTGAACTTCTGCAGTCTCTGAAGATGGATTACTGTAGATGTTCAAAATGAAGATGCTGTTTCTTCTTTGCTTGGTCGGTATGAGTTCGGTGAGCGTGTGTTCGATCTTCACGTTGCTTAGCCGGTGTTCAACGAAGGTGAGTCCCTTCCTGACCAAGGTGCACAGGCCTCTGCCGTCGGGCGGGCTCGCGTGCACCCTGTAGCCTGGAAGGGATGGCTTGCCCGTTAGCGTTTCTTGAAGTAGAAGCACATCGGGCTTGCGCGCGGCGGGCACAATGTGTTGCTGGACCACTGCCCTCTTCTTGGCGAAGCCGTGGCAGTTCCACTGCAACACTGTTATGCCTGTGGGGTTGGTGGCCATGATTGTCCTAGTCGGAATTCTCCGGGTTGCGGCACTTGGTTGACTGGGTGCTGTAGGGGCGCGAACGTTGGGTGGCTTAGTATTACGTTGCACGCTTCTTTCCAGATTGTTGAGTGTGGTGACGTTCTTCGTTTGAAAGCCGTCTATGGTGTCCTTCATTGACTTGATCATACCCTCCAGGCTGTTGAGTTTGGCCTCGACGTTGTTTTTGCTGCTGTCGGGGCTGCAGTCGCTCACGTTGCTTTTGGTCTTGCGCAATTCAACGGCCCTCTTCTTCGGTGCCGGTTCTTTGTCTTCAGCGGCCATAGTTTCTTCGCCCTTGTTGTTGCCGCTCGGTCTCAATCTTTGCTGTTCGACGTTGCGGAGAGCGTTGCGGATCTCCGCTATTTCCTTGGTGAGGTTGTTGATGGTCGCTCTCAGGGCCGCGTTCTCCTGTATTAGGGCCTCGTTGATCTCTCGTTCTTTGGTTGAAGCTTTGTCATCTTTCTTGGCGTTGTCGCTCGGATTGGTTTTCTTGACACCTCGCGCAGTGTCGGCCCAACTGACTCTCTCGCGCGACGGTGATCTTTGGGTTCCCATTTTTCGCGCGTCGCTGCTCTGGCTCCTGAAACTGCGATCTCTCGAGGGTGCGCGGTTTCTCGATGGCGTCCTTGACTTGCGCGCAGCTGGCTGGTCTAGTGCCGGGAAGTCGCTCTCCGACGGAAGCTGGCTGCTGACATTTCGGCGCTCCCACTGCCGCTTGCGGACGACGTAAGCGCTACCTTGAATTTGGCTTTACAATCTCTTGCGGCGGTCGAGTGAGTGCCACCGCATAGTTTGCATTTGGGGGTGCAGTTGTGGTCTTCTTTGGGGTTTGCTTCGCCGCAGCCCCTGCAGATCCTGCTGGTTGGCGTCGGGCACACGTCCTTGCGGTGCCCGACCCTGGCGCACTGGTGGCAGACGTCAATTTGCTTTCTGTACAGGTGGCACGGTATCTGCGTGACGCCGTATCGGACAAAGTTCGGTACCTTGGGTCCTCTGAAGGCTACGATGATCGTGGTCGTGTTGCCGATTCGTTTAGCGCCTACGGCGAGTGGGTTTCTGTGGTTGACGATGCTTCTGTCCAGTTCTTCGGCGCTCGCGTCGACAGGGATTCCTTGGATTACGCCCTTCACACTGTCGTACGGCGCCTTGCGGTAAGCGCTGACTTCAAAGGTCTTGTCTTGAATGTTGATCGTTTGCAGACTTGCGTAGTGGACGGCGTTTTCCTCCTTGGGCGTGCTGACTACCATTATGTTTTGTTGCGCGTTCGGGCAGATGGTATCCGATGCACTCTCTTCAGTCGTAATCTTCGCCGCGGCAAGAATGGCCGTGGCGACGGTCGTGGTGCCAATCTTGGTGATGTCAAGTCCCCCTCGTGATCTCATCACGATCTTGCTTTCCTCCAGTGGCATGGCTGGCATTCTCGCTGCCTTGATGACCGAGGCTCGAATGTTCTTGTTGTTTTTCGCTTTCTTGTTGACGTTGTTGGAGCCGGCGAGCTTCACGACAAGGACTCGTTGACGGAGTCTCGACATGCGTTCCCCCGCGAGCGTCCAGCCGGCGCCGCTGTGGAATGCTTAGTGTGGAATGTCTTCCCCTTGAACTTCCACGCACATTTGGGAGTCGGAGAATCGTTGCCCGAGGGGAAGTATCCACCATCTCGGGGCTGAACGGCGGCCGCCGAGGCGGCGAGCCGCGGCAGGTGCGACAGCGACGAGGCCTAGCGCTCGTAGAACACCCCGAGGCTTAGCGGCCCCTCGAATGGCGGTGATAGCAAATGTCCGATAATTCGGCGAAGAAGGCGTACCTTTGGGCACTTTTAGTATCCGTCTGTGCCCATTGACTTCTCCAACATAATCAGACAAAGAAAACTTCGATTAGAAAAAAATAGCACTGCGAAATTAATCATAAATGATGGAGCTGATGTGAACGCATCCGCTTGCTCCAGCTCCGGCTGTCGTCGTTTCATGTCGTCATAGGGTCATGTATTCATGGTACTAAAACACCGGGACACTCGTTTTCCAATGCCTCGCGCTAGAACGCTGCGCGATTCAAAGACACGAGACTTACAGATCAGTAGTATACCGGTATCCCCAACAGTTTCATCTACGTGGGAAAAAACACCGAGGTGCCAAGAATACACATATACACTGCATGCTTCGCCCCTCTCCAGGTTTCCTGTTAGTGGAGATGTCCCGGAATTTTACTTTATATACTGGCGGCAGGTGTGTTTATTTTCGTACACGGTCCTACCCAATTCTTTTTCGCCTAGTCATACAAAGCTACGCATTAAATAGACTGTTATTCCTGATAATTCTCGGGTTTGATGAACTCTGTAACGTAGTGTTTGGTACGAGATATTTGTTATGTTTTGCTCTCTTGATGAGCAGTAATGCTTGAATCTGCGCCTTCATAGCCTACGGATAACGGAACGGGGTCGCTATGTCGCAGGTTCGTCCTGGACGTCTCTTCTGTGGGAGAACGCAAGGCGATTCCTGCCACGGGGCAAAATGCCGCAGAAAAGGCCGCCAAGTTCTACAAGTCCTGCGTAACAGCCTTCATCGGACACGAGAAAAGCGTCAGCACGCTGAAAATGCTGCTGTATAATGTAGGCGTCCGCTGGCCTCTCTTAGCAAACGACAGCCGGCTCCTGGACATTGTCTTCACAATGACGGCCCGATACAACTGGGGAGCTGTGGTCCAGTTTTTGATGGATCGCCCCGGCTTGCTCTCCATCGTACCGTCTCCTGTGTTTGACGGGGTCCTGCGAGGAAGATTGTTTATGCTGCAGGTCGGCTCTAACCTGTACCGCAGTTATTTCAACAATATGGTCGAAACCTTCAAGAGTGCAAGTGATGAGCCACTGGGGTATCAGGAGTTCTTCAAAAACGAGTCAGAAGTGGTATCCGTGTTACACCGTGCCTACATGCAAACGCGGCCAAAGATCTTTCGCAATGTGAGCATGGAAGACGTACTGAGCGTGGTGGCGAAAGCCCATCCTATGGACGCCTGGTCCAAGAGTCTTCGCTCACACCTGAACGCCTCGGTAGACGAAACACGCGTGTTAGTATTGGAGAATGTCGACTTGTTCAAGGCGTTTTTCGGTCTCGTTGAGAGAAAGGGCGAGGCTTTGATGGTGTACTACTACGGGTGGGTGCTTACCCAAAGCTTAACAATGCTCGGAAGGGATGCCATAGCGTGGTACTTCAATACCGGCGACGACGAGAAGCGAGACCGCTCGCGGTATTGCGTCTTGTTGGCGGATGCGTACATGGGCGTGGCTTTCTACGCTGCCTACGCGGCAAATGAATATCAGTGGAGCAGGACCACCGAACTTTCTTCCCTAGTGACGAACGTCCGAGTCGCCTTCTGGAGCAAGATCGCCAAAACCCCTTGGCGTGCCGCCGCCGACGCCGTGCGCGGCTTCACGAGCACGACAAATGGGCTGGACGATTCGCTCCACCTCATCGGCAAAATGAAACCCGAGTTTCTGGATGCCATGTACAAGCAGTTTCCCGACATGACGGACGATATATTTACTAACATCGAACAGGCTGTCAGAGCGCGCCGCCTCACTGAGGCCAACACAAGGATGCCGCGCTACATGTTCGAACGTCAAGGGGACTTTCTCAGCGTCAACCACGATTGGCGCCTGGAAATTCTGCCTGTGATGCTCGAAATGCCTTTCTTCCCACCAAGTGAATTTTTTAAAGGCATCAAGTATGGAGCTGTGGGAAGCCAAGTCGCGGACGCGCTGTCTTCTCTGGTTTTGCACCGAATCGCGGAGCTGGACGCCTACCTATCGGTCACGGCGCTAAGTGTTCCATGCACGCTGGACAAGGGTCCGCTTGACCCCAAGAGGCCGATACAGGTCGAGGACCTCGATTTTATGCGGAGAGTGTCCGCCCTCCTCATGCTGTACGAGGCCTTCACGCTTGCGAGGCCAAGTGAAGAACCTCTAGGCCTTCCCAAACACGAGAAACTGACGGAGGGACACCTTTTTTTCTACTTTATGTGCCTCCATCGTTGTGGTACGGACGATGCGCGCTCAGCGTGCAACCTACCGTCGAAAGTTTTCGGCCGGTTCGCTGACACATTCCAGTGCCGGAAACCAGCGCACCTGTCCTCTGGACACCAGTGCTCGCTGTTTGATGCCATAGCACAGCCTCCACTGAAACGCCAAGCCGAAGGAAGCCGGTTGGAGTGCCACAGTGTGAGGGCTAACATGGAGCGGGCGATGCAGTTTGTGTTTGCTATGGCCTATTTTACACTATCCACATTTTTTATCCCTCCGTAATACAGGGGTGCTGGCTGTCTCCGAGAATCCACCGTTACGTTTCATTTTTTGTGCGTATGTGTAATGCATGTGCCTGTGGCGACTTAGGACCTTAATTATATATTAACGGCCTGGAAAGGCTTCAAGGACGGATATATTCGCTGCGTACGTTTAGTTCGCCGGAATTTTGTGTAGTTGGTTATGCTGTTTTTAAATATATCAGTTTCACATTTTTTTCTTTATAAAATTTTGTTGCTTTGAAAACATGGCCTAGCCACTAAAATTTAGGAAGGCTGGCTTACCTTGGAAAATTTCGGACAGCTTTCCTTGACGGAGCAAAGATCCATTTTGCCCCTAAAATATGTACACCTTAAGATTAAACACCAATGCTGGTTGCAAGCTAGTCAATTCGTGGTCAGTAATTTCTTTAAGCGACCTTAATTTTACCTTACTTCACGGAGAAGTTACGGGGGGTAATGCATTCATACGAATCAGCGTCCCCGAATAGAAACACATTCATGCTTAATAAACATCAGTTAGATCTGTCATTCATGCGTCCTTTATAGTGTATTTCTGTTAAAATTGTTTTGGGACGCCAATAGGCACCGGACAGTGAAGTTTGCGCGCGACTGCAGCGCCATCTCTCGCCGCCGCTTAGCAACTCTGGGTCGGTGGATGTCGCGACCGGCCGTTCAGCGTACGTAAAAACGCGCGCTGCGTGCGGTTCGACGTTGTATGGCGGAAGTGTTTTAAGAAACATAGTTATAATTGCAAGTTGCAGGGTCCGAAAGGATGAAAATGCTACATGAAAGAATTAGTGGCCACGCCGCTACTGCTGCGTGAAGTACTGCGACAATCGCGAAAGGAAGCCTGCCATCGTTCTGTACAGGTTCTCGGGCAGCCGTGGAGAATAAGCGCCGCAAGAAATGGACTTTTAGCAGTAAGAAAGCCATTACATTTTTTTGTCAGCGGAAGGAGTATTATGAGTACGGTGACTGTTTATGCGCAGCGCAGACACGAAGGGCCGTAAAACTAAAATGTTTGCATTCAGTGTTCCATACACATCGCGCGCTGCGATGAATCGCATGCCGTCGTAGTATTTGCATAACACAAGGTATTACGGCTTCCGACTCTATTGTTTTATCAGCAGTAACCTTTTTTTAGCGACATTCACGTCACCGAATGGATGCCAAAAGGCGGCACAAGAATATGTTCACAGCACTTCGCGGGTGATGCCAAAAGCAATGCCAAGACGGTCAGTACGCATCCCGCTTACTGCCCTACTTTGTTTCCCGAAGTGTACAGAGTTCCACCACGCATTCCTAGCGAGAGCGTGGCGAGCTATCACAGGCAAGGTTGCATTCATTCGCGCTGACTTCTGTAATGCGTTTTGCGTACGTACTCTGAAAGTTGAGGTTGCTATTGTTTAATTAAGCAAAAGATGGGGAGGAGGAGGAAACACTTTTTTGGAGAATTCTGAACGGCCTGAACAAACTGTATCACAATTAGCCGCTTAGACGACTCTAACATTACGCACAAGATAGAAGCCGAAACTAAACGGAATCTTCATAGAGACAACCGCAGCTCCGCAGCAAATTTCCAACTGTGTTTCCAACAGATTTCCAACTGGGTTTACTTTGTCATCAGGTAATAACGTTTGGAATACGTTGTTAATTAGTGACCACACCAACGGAGATGAAGAAGGGCAACCGGAAAAGTAACTGCAGTGTGGTTGCGCAAGCAGAGGAAACAACACAAACACGCTTCTGTCGTTGAGCGCCGTGGTATACGCTGGGGTCACTTTATTAGACTGTAAAACAAGAAAAAAAAAACTGGCCTGAATTGGCGCTCTAATAAGCTTCCCTGCTGAGAATGGGACTTCGCAACGATGTCTGTCCCATCAATTTCTTTCACGGCGCAAACGCGCGCGGGAACGTACAATCTCTAACTTCTCGCGCACGCGAAGCTGACAGTAGTAGCTCAGCCCCGTAATTGTCCGGAAATCGCACAGAAGCACTTGAGACATGAAGAAACTATTTGCCAGAACAGTTTTCAAGCACGAGACACCTTACAAAAACAATCGTAGAATCGCACAAACAAACAACCGGGAGGTGCCGAATCTATGAACGCGCGCCGGCCGTCTGGCTCTCACCGACCCGAAGTTAGCTGAAGCTTCCGTGGGGCGGCGCTGGGTGTACTTTATTCGTCGCGCCCTCTGAGCAGTGACCGGTGCCTATAGGGCAATACCTGGCAATTGTATCAGAACAACTAAAGCGATATTTTGTGCCGAATAACATAACTGGTTTTTGTGTGTGTACGGCATCGTTAACACCGACAGTGATGCGTTAATGTATATTTAAATAATATGTAATATATCTAAAACTGCTGCTTAAACATAACCTTAGGTTTAAGCAAATAGTTTGACCGGTTGGTGAGCGCTGAACACCGCTGTGGTTACTCATGTAAAAACAAGGGACAAGAAAGAGCTGACATAACGAATGCTAGGCTTCAACTACTTTTTCACTGGAGAGATTATAGCCCCGGTAAAGCATCCACATGCCAAAAAAAAAATGAACGCGTTCACAGAACAGGTAAGCTGTCGGAAGTGCGGAGCAGTGATTCGCCAGTGTTTCCCGTGTGTCATTGTTCTGAGTAATTTGGGTTTATCTTGTTTGTATGTGGTTTTCCTTTCTTGTTCTGTATTTACTTTTCTGTTACTGTGTGTTTTTTTCTGTTTGGGTTTTCTTTTTTGTTTTGCTTTCATTTATCTCTTTCAATTAGTGGGGCGCCAGGGCGCAATAACCCCTCAAATTGCCCGATTTCTGGCCACTCCTGCACACGGTATGCGCCACGAACCAAGGAACAACAATCGTCAGAGACTCGTCTGCGAGGCCCAGGACTGCCATTGTCTCTTCCATGTGCTTTTGTCTATCGGGGGCACGAAGCAGCTGGGCCACTAACATAGGGATGCTTGTAACACCGTCCACTCATTGGTTGCAGAGACGGCTCATCTGCCGGGCTAGAGAAAGTTTTTTTTATTATTGAGCAGAGGCTGATTAAGGAGTCTCACCCCCTTGAAAGGCGTCTCTAGTCCAGGATGCTTTGACTTGAGCTGGCTGTTCTTGCTCGGGTCACAAGTTTGAGCTGGATATTCCCGTCTGGGCTAGCTGCGGAAGCCCTCCACTGCTCGAAGGTGAGGATGGGAAGTAAAGCAAATATGAAGTACGTCGGCACTCCCATATTATATGGTAGAGGGTTCCAGGCTCGGGACTGCAGGCACAGAGTGAAGGTTGGTGGTGGGGAAGTTGTGGTGGAGGCGGGTGGGTGTTGATAGTTTTCGTCTGGAGCCGCCGCCAAGTTGTAGCTTCCTCTCGGCAGAGGCACCAGTGTGATGGTGGGAGGCGACGGACTATTTGGATCGGGTTGACTTTCAGTTTCGTTTTCCCACTCCCTGTCTTGTTCTTTCCCTGTCTTGAGCTTGCTTACAAAACCAGTTTCTTCCGCTCCAATATTTGTCTGACCTAATAAGGCTTCACGACTAAAACAAATTCTCATTGGACAATCCCCCTAAGTCGGTATCGTCGTCCGACGTCGGTACGACGTCGAACGTACGATATCTCGGGCCCCTATAGGTGCTCTGCAGAAACCTGTTACAACCAGAGGTCAGCGAACTCACTCATGAGTCCACTCACTCAGACTCATTTGGACTCAAACGCACGCGTGAGTTTGAGTTTGACTGAGCGCCAGGCTAGTGTAGCATGGTGAGTTAGAGCTTGAGTGAGTTTGACTCGGGTGAGCCCGACTAAGTATGAGTCCGATTGAGTTTGAGTACGCCTGAAACCTAGTGAATTCTGAGTCCATTTTGAGTTCTGAATACATTTTGAATTGAGTACATTTGAGTACTGAGTGCATTTGAGTTCTGAGTACATTTTGAGTTTGAGTCCCATTTTGAGCTCTGAGTACATTTTTTAGTTGAGTACATATTGAGTACATTTTTGAATTTGAGACATATTGAGTTTTTGAGTACATTTTGAGTTCTGAGTCCATATGAGTTTTGAGTCCATTTTGAGTTTGAGTACATATGAGTAGCCTAGCAGGCAGCTATAGTTGGCTGTTAAGTTTGATGCGTCGCTGTGGGCTCGGAATTCAGGTTACCTGCGGGCACGGCACCATTCGCGATCCGCATGACCGGTTGGAGGGAGGGGTGTCTGATTTTTTTAGTTTCTTGTTGAATTTTTATGGCCCTAAGAACTTGCTGTATACCATGTTTTCGCGGGTGGGCGGGTGAGTGATAAAAAAGCGTTCTCTTAACTATTCCACCGGATGGATCCACTAAGAGGGTGGGAAAGGGTGGTGGGAAAGCACACTGCGGCGTTTATGACTGGTGAGGTCATAAAAAAGGATTGTCTTAACTATTCCTCCTGATGGATCCACTAAGAGGGTGGGAAAGGATGGTGGGAAAGCACACTTCGGCGTTTGCTTCCTGGTTGTTCGCCTGCTACTGTTAACGGCTTGATATACTAGGGGTCACAAAGGAAGAGGTGAGAGCCGGGGGGAAAGGGGGCGGGGGCTGTCCCTTCTGCTGTTTCAAATGAATTAGCTGAATTTACTGGGCAAGCCCCTTTGGACAGAATAATGACCGCATTAGATTTGGGGAAAAGTCAACTGATGACGCTAAGGCGTGTAAGGTATCAAATTAAAGGTACCGATTAACGGAATCACGCGTGGGGTAAATAAAAAAATGATTCCTGATTGTAGTCATCAGGCAGTCATTATGAGTCATAGATTGGCCTAAAATTCAAAATGATGCTACGAGGGCATGTGGGGAGTCAAATTCAAGGTCTCGATGTGGGGAACCATTCGGGAAAAAAGAGTTATGGTTATATCATGACGTAGTCATGGTTAGTCATAGATTCGGTTAAAATTCAAGTTCATGACGCTAGGGCGTGTGGCGTATCAAATTAAAGGTCTCGATAAGGGTAACCACGTGCTTCCCGATTATTATCATGACATACTCAAGGTGGGTCATAAAGTAGGTTAAAATTCACAATGACGCCAGTGGGCGTGCGGGGCATCAAATTGAAGGTTCCGATGAGGGAAATCACGTTGGACAAAAATGCGGTATGGCTATATCATGAGATAGTCATGGTTAGTCATTGATTGGTTTAATATTCAAATTGATTCCGCTAGGATGTGATGGGTATCCAATTAATGGTCTTGATGAGCGGAATCACGTGGGAGAAATACAAAAATGCTTCCTGGGTATAGCCATGAGATAGTCATGGCGAGTCTTATATTGGGTTAAAATTCGAAGTGACCCCGATAAGGCGTGTAGGGTATCAAATTTACTGTCTTGACGAGGGGAATCACGTGGTACAAATCGTGATTCCCCTCGTGGTTGTAATCATCAGATAGTCATGATGAGTCATACATTGGGCTAAAATTCAAGGGGAGGCCGCTAAAGCATGTGGGGTGTCAAATTGAAGGTTTCAGTTAGGGGAGTCATGTCGACATTTAACTAATGCGTCCTGGTTAGTGTCATGAGAGTCATGGTTAGTTTTACTGATATGAATTTCATATGATCCTGCTAGGGTGTGTGGGGTATCAAATTAAAGGTGTCGTCGAGAGGGATCACGTGGGACAAATATAAACATGTTTTCTGGTTATAATTATGCGGATATAACAAAAGGTATCTTTCTTTAATTGCTGGGTCGGGTTTAACCAAAATTCCTTGCCAACGCGTAAGCGCAGTTGTGCTATATACATGCGAAGGCTTGTCCAGAGATGTCCATCAATGCGGTATATAGTAATAAAAATATCGGCGTCTAATTGCTGAATCATCGAGGCAGGATGGCATGGGGTAAAAAAAAAGCCAGGCCAAGCTCTCGAACTTAAATCACCGGACTCAAAAACTCTCTGCAAATAACTGTCATTCAAACGTTACTTCCTCCCTTTCCCCGTTTACCAACAAACAAGCAAATCCATCGACACATATGGTGTCGTGGAAATTGTGGACGACCATAGGTAACAGGGGGCATCAGAGCTTATCAGAAAGGCGAATTTCACATTTTTTATGAATAAGCCTTGCGGCCGCGTTCAGTGTCCGTAATTTCCTTCCACACTGTGTACCAACGTGCACTCGAATCCAGATTCGCCAATTACATGTGAGACATTAACTCCTTGCTAGAGTGTAGGAGATTAGAGAGGCAACAGAGCCACCAAGACATAAACAGACATTGCGACAGGAGGAAAAACACTGAGAAAAATAGCAAGCGCAGTTTGTGTGTGCGCTCGAACTGGATTTTATTACAATAAGAAATCAGCGCAAGATATCAAAACTAGCACATGATAACAATGTAAGAAACGAATTAAATCGGGCTCTGCAGTTCTCCAACGACTACATATCAAACACACAATGAAAGAACAGATGACTGAACGCAACACACACCACACACAACACACAGGCACACACACGACATCCAGCATCCCACACGCACACAGTACACACACATGCCCAACGCATGCGCACACTCAGCCACCGCTACACGCGTGCATGCTGGAAGTTTAACAGCTGGGTACAGTGGACGGTAATTGCTACAACAATAGCATGGTGCTTTTCCGATCTACGGAGACCTCATACCACCTAAGCAAATGCTATAAAAACTAATACAAGCTGCCTCAGCACACAACGAGGCACTTTTCTGTTTGTCCCACGTGATTTCCCTCCTCGAGACCCTCAATGTGATACCCCACATTCTTTAGCGCCACATCTCTCTGAATTTTAACCCAATCTGAGACTATCCATGACTCCCGTGTTGCACAGTTCGCCATTTTTGATATTTTTTCTTAATTTTTCTTTTTTAGTTATTTAACATTTATTTTGATCAATTTCTACATTTACGCTTTTATAATGATTACAGGTTGAACTTCCGTGATATCCGCATTTTTGTGTAAATGCAGGGCGTTACACGATCCTGGCGGGGGTTGGAGGAGGGGGTACTCGGCAAAGAATGCTACGCATTAAAAAAATTCCCCGCATTTCCCCGAGGGGAAGAATGTGAAAGTGCGAATGCACGAGTTGAATTTGCGCGGTTCGGTAATGTTCGCGAAAGAGAGATCACACACACACACACAACTACAAAGAAAGAAAGATGCATTTATTCACAGACACCTATTTCTGTTGTCGTTGTACTTGATTGCTAGAGCGGATCTCAGCTTTGAAATTTCGTGTCAGTACTCCTTTAAGCGGGTGCATTAGCCCTTCTCACGCCCGATTCCTGGCCAATCCCCCACGTGGGTACACGCCCGATTCCTGGCCAATCCCCCATGTGGGTATGTGCCATGTCAGTGGCCAGGCAGCGCGCGCCCATCTCCCCCCGTTGCCAAGGAAGACGAGGAGATTCCTGGCCAATCCCCCACGTGGGTATGCTATGCGGACATCGCCGGTGGACGCAGGTTCAGGGTCGCTTAAGAAGTGCATTCGCACTTAAAAAGCAAAGGCATATCCATGAATGCCTCGCGCTTCGGAGATTCGTGGGGACAGTTCGCTTTGACACAAGGAGTTTTTTCAGGATGCAGAGCAACAATGCAGGGAACCGTAACCCTAAACAGCTTCGACGTAAATTAACGGAGCAGTGAGCGCACGTCCCCTCGCCCAATCTTGCTTGTTTCGACCCAGGGACCCAGCACACCATCGAGTCTGGACCGCCTCTGTCATGAACACGAACACGGAGCCTACATCAAGAGTTTGGTATCCAATATATACGTACAATTTTCTTGCAATCAGCGCTAGTCATCATGGGCAGCAGGATATAGCTGTATTAAATCTGCAACGAAAATCGTTTCCGACCTCAAAGGAGCTACGGTATCTGTCGTGCCGAATGCAAGAGTTTGAGCTCACGAATTTGCACTCGTAATATTTTTACCACGCGTGAATTTGAAAACACTGAATGCTAATGAAATCAGAGTCCATCTGAGCCCGAGTAAATTCCCAGCACGAGAGAGTTGTGAGGCCATTGTAGTTATGAATTCATTTTGAGTTCTCATCCCATTTTGAGTTCTGAGTTCATTTTGAGTTTTGAGTACATTTTGAGTTTTTAGTCCATTTTGAGTTTGAGTACATTTTGAGTTTGGAGTTCATTTTGAGTTTGAGTACATTTTGGGTTTGGAGTTCATTTTGAGTTTGATTACATTTTGAGTTTTCAGTACATTTTGAGTTTGAGTACATTTTGAGTTTTCAGTCCATTCTGAGTTTGAGTACATTTTGAGTTTGGAGTTCATTTTTAGTTTGATTACATTTTGAGTTTGAGTACATTTTGAGTTTGAGTACATTTTGAGTTTGGAGTTCATTTTGAGTTTGAGTACATTTTGAGTTTTGAGTCCATTTTGAGTTTGAGTACATTTTGAGTTTGGAGTTCATTTTGAGTTTAAGTACATTTTGAGTTTGAGTACATTTTGAGTCTTGAGTACATTTTGAGTTTTGAGTCCAGTTTCAGTTTGAGTCCATTTTGAGTTTGAGTATATTTTGAGTTTTGAGTCCGAGTGAGTTCTGAGTTTTGCGCTAAATGTGAGTTTGAGTTTGAGTGAGCGCCGATGTGCTGCTCAGCATTAAGTCTGAGTTTGAGTGAGTGGTGATTCGAAAAAAAAATTGTGAGTGAGTTTGAGTGAGCCGCGCCAACTTTTCCGAGGTATGGTTACTACACACCACTTATCAACGACACGCCAGACACTCCAACTCGTTACTTGAGAGGGGTTGTTATATCACTTATCAATATGAAAGTTTTAAGTTCCCCATTGTTCAATGAAGCGGAGTTGTACGGTACTTAAAATGGCCTGCGTTGAAAAGAGTAAACAACACATAGATGTGAGAGTTGGTGTGGAACTGTGGTGCGTGAATTTCATTTCATTTACTCAGTTTCGGTAAAGCAGATCAGTTAAGGGAGTACTGACACGAAATTTTCGTGTTACGTTTCTTCCGCTACTAGTGGTGCCTACCAGCCTACTAATCATAGAATGACACATTATGCGGGCGCTCGCAGCGTAAACAATCATTTACGGCGATGCTTATTCGTGTCAGTTTCAGTTTCGGCCAAACGAGCGCCGAGCGGCTGCCATGACAGGAGGGCTCCCGAGACGTCACCGTTCTTGTCGCACTGCTGCCGAGCTGGACGCGCGCGCGAGCGAGGGCACGCACGCTTAGACCGGCCGAGTTCTTCACCCTCCCCACGCGCCCGGGCAGCATGACGTCAGTCCCGAAACCATGACGCGATACACGCGGTGTACCAGCGCGCGCCAACCGCAGCCAGCGCGTCGGCTACGTCCCGGGAGCCCCGACGTCGACAGTTTGGGGAAGGAGGGGATGACGTCATGATGGCCCTCTTTGGGCTTTCTCGTGCGGGCAAAGAGTAAAATGGATTTAACATATGTTATACTAAACGGTTACCGTTCAAACTCGCTGAAAGATATCTCCATATACAAGGGAAGCAGTTTAACCAGTCATCTGAGCTTCGAAATTTTCTGTCAGTACTCGTTTAATTTGAACAGAAAACTTAGCGCAGTAGATTTCGCACGTGAATGGAAGCAGGATCTCCGGACCAGAATCCGAATGCCTTATCACCAGAAGCGCGTTGCCAGGGGCGGCGCGAGATTTAGCGTAGTGCATGCGGCGATGACGTCATATCGCGTCCACAGGCGAACGTGGCAGCGCGTGAGTAGAACCGGGGCATGTCAACCACAAAGAACTCTGATGATTCTGGGGAAGCTACAGCGTAAGGCGCTGTCAGTCTGCGTGTTGAAGTAATCCGCGCCCAAAGAAGAGTAAATGAAAAGCAAAAAAATTTCAGAGACATCTATGTTTTGATCCTAAGATGTTAGGCGTGATAGCGGTAATTCGACTCCCACTGAGAGTTTTGGTACGCCGTTGCTGCATTTACGATCTGTGCTTCACGAGCGCTAAAAGTCATTCAAGTGAGAAAGACTAGCGGCAAGGGTTTTTAATCGCCGTGGCCCACGAAAAACAGGGGCTCTCTGAACTTATGTGGGTTATAATAAACCTCATTGCAAAATAAACCTCATCGCGTTGCATTGCATTGCATTAAAATGTGAGCGTGAAAGGTTGCGGGTGCGAGGTGTTGGTCACTTTGAGCGAGGATGCGTACGTGTCAGTGTTTCAAAATGTTTATTCTTTGATGTCTAGGCCTGGCTGAACAATTTTGCTTTTTCCGAACAGAAAGAGAGAGAGAGAAGAAAGTTCATGAAGAAAGATGTGGTTCATGAAGAAAGATGTGGTTAATAAAATTGGGTAAACAGATGGCATGGAGCTGAAGGGTGGAACCTGAAGTCTAGGCCACCAGATGCAGCAGCTCTTTCCCTTTCCCTCTCAATCAGCTTTGCGCTGATCTTGATGTGACGAGCTGGTTGCTTCCTATGTCTCGAAGAAGTGGATAATGCTATGTTTGTGTTTTTCTTTACTGACCTGGGTTATTCTTCACGACCTTACCGTTGGACATCGCTGGGTTGCGTGCAAGATGGTGGAGAGAGAGAGAGAGAAACAACCTTTATTAGAGCCTGCTGTGAAGACGCGGCTAGTACGTCGCAATAGCTGAGCCCCAGCCAGGCCTGCTCACACAACCTCCGTGGAGGCGGCGCTTGCAGGCCGTTGGCGTTCGAGGCCAGCCATTGCCAGCTGGACAGCCTGGAGTTGGTCTTCGTAGTTTCCATTCTTCATGGCGTCCATGAATCTTGGCGGGAATTGTAGTGTTTCTGGCTTCCGGCGGGTGATTTTCACAATCCCATAGGATATGGGCCAGGGTGGCTCTCTCTCTGTTGCATAGTGTACACATATCACTAACATACACCTCTGGGCAGATGTGTTTGGCTACCACTGGAGTCATTAATGAACAAGTCTGTAATTGTCTATAAATCACTGCTTCTTGTCTAGTTAGGTTAGGGTGTGTGGTGGTGGGAAAGTTCGGCGATTGATGCGGTACCACTCGAGAATGTCTCTATATGCAGTGAGTGGCTCCGTTTCTTCGGGCACTTGCGTCGCAAATCGGGCGCTTGGACTCTCAGGAGCGCCGCGGCTGGTGAGCGCATGCGCTGCCCGGTCCGCCTCACTCATTGCGGTTGCCGTGTCCATCGCGTGAGTCCAGTGGACCCACGTGTGCCGGAAACCATCTTAAAGTCACTGGTGTCGTTCTGGGGGGTAGGGCCCCGCACACCCTCACAGCACTGGGGGAGACACAGTTTGTAGCGTAATGCATGATCGCCGTCTTCGAGTCACTAAGCACAGTGGTGCATCTTGGATTGGTGATTGCAAGTGCAATGGCCATTTCTTCGCCGTGGTGTGCGCTTCTGGCTTTCATGCTGCTCGCAGTGTATACGTCACCAGAGACGGCCGGCTATTACAACTGCGGCGTACGCGTTTGGTCGGTCCGGGTATTGGGCTACATCGACGTAGAAAGCGCCCTTATCCGTGGCGTGCGTTGCTGTGAGTGTCTTTGCTCTTGCGAGCCTCCTTTCCTGGTTGTGTTCTGGGTTCATGTGCCGGGGAACTGGAGGCACGTGGAGGCTGTGCAGCAGATCTTGTGGGAGCGATGTTGGGACCTTGTTGTCCTGCATCTCCTGTCTTCGGAGGCCTAGTCGTCGTAGGATGTAGCATCCCGTTCTTGTTTGTGACAATATTCCCCTTCACAATGCCAAAGGACTGGAAGAGAATCGTCTGGAAGAGAACAACGCCCTCACCTAGAGGTCAACAAACATGCATTCCGTGCTCCTCGTGACCACGACTACCACACCGCCTTCCTCAAAATACGTTAAAAACGAACCGTCATCCTATGTCTAGGAACAAGATTCGTTCCCCTTACTGCAACGAGGACTCAATGCCGAACAATCACAAATTTTACGGTCGAAAAACCGGCACAATTATTTGCAAATCTATGTGCGTTAAGGTGACCAGCAGAAACACCTTACATTAACCTAAAACTCTTGCTAAAATCAGAGAAACATCCACCATCTTGCACGAAATAGCTGAGGCCCAACGTGCAGGATGGTGGATGTTTCTCTGATTTTAGCAAGAGTTTTAGGTTAATGTAAGGTGTTTCTGCTGGTCACCTTAACGCACATAGATTTGCAAATAATTGTGCCGGTTTTTCGACCGTAAAATTTGTGATTGTTCAGCATTGAGTCCTCGTTGCAGTAAGGGGAACGAATCTTGTTCCTAGACATAGGATGACGGTTTGTTTTTAACGTATTTTGAGGAAGGCGGTGTGGTAGTCGTGGTCACGAGGAGCACGGAATGCATGTTTGTTGACCTCTAGGTGAGGGCGTTGTTCTCTTCCAGACGATTCTCTTCCAGTCCTTTGGCATTGTGAAGGGGAATATGTTACCGAAGCGCTTAGGCACTCACCTGCCGAAAACGGTCTAATGTCCTTAGAGATTCCATAATGTTGTTACACTTCTTTTTGATAGTTGAGCTTTTCAGGTTACCATGCACATATCTCCCAGTTCTTTGTTCCGGTATGTTGGAGGAAAACTACGACAATTGGAGCCTCGTGCTTTCGTATATCCTTGGAACTTTCCACGAATTAACTTCATTCTGCCATTTCGCCTCTTCTCGTGTATAGGATTGGATTCATAATTTTGGTAGAGGAGAGTTATTATGCGGAGTCGCTGCATCGGTATCATGTCTATCATTGCGTGCAGTAGTTTAAAAGGGGTTGAGGGGTGCCTGTTTTGTTTTCTTTACAATCCCCCCCCCCAACCCCGATTTTGTTTTTCCATCCACTCTCTTACTGGTAGGAGAGTGCTTTCTCAGATTTCTTGAAATGCGCTAGGACGACACAAGTTGAGGACGTATTCAGCGTCATTATCGCCAACATCCAATTTAGGATGATTGCAGGACGGAGGGCTCTCCTATTGACCTTGACCCGCTCCTGTCCTGTGATGCCCGAGTCCATTCTTTGCTCCGAATATTATTTTATCCCTCCGATGAGTAATTTGCCTTTTCCTTCTTCTAGACCGGTCTATGCATCTCCATTTTGTTACCCTGGTGATCCACTCGGCACTAGTTGTCTCACGGTGAAAACTACGAGGTTGAGGACTCTCTTATATGCTGTCCTGATGATGGTCCTTTTTTCACCTTCTTAGACGCGGGTAAATTTGTGCTACGGTAGGCTCTGCAATATTCGGGTCATGATCAGTGGTAGCACCAATGTTATTGTTTCTTTTTTCTTTTTTTTGGTTGGGCCTTTATTTATGGGCCAGAATTTTTTGGCGATTGTGAGTTTGGCATAACTGTTTGGCTCTGAAGCCACGCTGAGCATTAGTATGTGACTGTTCTCTTGGAAGACATCCGTACCTACTTTAGGGTGATTTTTAACTTGGCCGCGTGACGCCATCTGTCGTTCGCCAAACCGAGCTTGCAGTGAACAGAAAACCGTGGAAGTATTGAGAAGTATTTTGAAACGTTAGAGTGAACCTAATTTTTTTCTGCTTGTAATCTATGCCTTCCTTGAAATCTGAATTACTGGCCTAATTCATTTTTCCCCCTGCTTTGGTAAGGTCACCCAATGTTGGTGCCGGCATGTTCCGGTGGAAAGGACGCCGCAGTGGCTCAGGGGGTAAGGTGTCGCGCTGCTTGGATTTCCGGACGCGAGTTCGGTATCCGGCCGCGGCGGCCGGGCTATTTCCTGATGGAAGGAGAAAGCGAAAACGGCATTGCTTCGAGATTCCGGTGTACGATGAAGATGCTGAGGTAGTATAATCATCCCGGGGACTCGTACCCTACATGTACCTTCGTGCATGAAATAAAGGAAATTGTATTTTTATTTGCTGTTGGAAACACGCTTTGGTGTGACGGCGTAAGTGTCCGGTACGGGTAGCCGCCGTGCCTGCCGAGCATAATTACACCGACTGGACATTAAACAAACCTCACAGCAGAGGCGCGGCACCTGCTGAAAACGCGTGTCCTTATTTCGTAGCAGCCGTTGTATCATTCAGTTTTTTCGAAAATTTCAGTTGCTGTTGGGCCACATTACGATTCAGCGGGTGCCTCGAATCTTGCTGCCTCTGTCGTAGCTTCCGGGTGGAAGCGGTGACGTATTTTCGTGGACGCTTGATGAATACGGCTGATAGCGGACGGCTAGGAGCCAAGGCGGAATGGAAAAATGAGCCTAATAACGCTATCGCGTTAAGAAAACTCAAACACGATGTTTTATCACCACAACGCTAAACTTGCGACTTCGCGGAGTGCTCGCCCCAAAACACGAGGAATATTGGTGACACCGCAGTCGCATACACGTAGATACTCCCCCAAATACATTTCATCCGTTCAACTGCAGGGCTTGCGCGTCCTACACAATCATTTGTCCGCAACCGGCGTCATGAATGGCAGCTACGCATCCCATGGTGTCGCGGAGATCCCGCCAGAGCGGCGACGCTTTTAGCGGATGTTTGCTGGCCATGACGGCCCACCTCTGCCGCACATAGCGGCGGCATCGTCCTGTCGTCGTGAAGCGCTTTTTTTTTTCCTTTAAACATAAATCGTCGTGAGTACCTCAGAGCTACTCGCGACGCCCGGGAGCTATGCAGAAGGCTTCATAAATTTCCTGTTTTATGTGCGGCGAAAAGCTGTGAAGGACACCCTTTCGAAAGCTTAGGAACCTGTGCACCGGCAATAGTCTACCTGGTGTCTGCCCCCGTCCCGTCGTCTTTGTCTTTCTTCCTTTTCGCGCTGTGACTATTTCAATGTACTGCCATCTAGAATCCTTCCGCCCGACGCGCAAAGGATGTTTAAACGCGAGCAACGGCGGGTAGCCCGTGGCAGCTCGTGGCAGCTCGTCAAAAATATCTAACCCGACCACCCTGCAGGCTCCGTTTCATCTGTTTGTGAACTTAAAAACGGTGATTTTGGCAGCCCCATGATATTTCTTTTGGTTGCAAGAAAGGAGGAAAACGCGGAACAGGAAAGACGTTTTCTTTTTTTTTTTAAACCGCTGTAAATGCCGCCGGCACCCGCTGGAATAAATGACAAATTTGCATTTGTTGGCACAACGAGTGACAAATTCCTGTAAGGCAGTAGTGTCTAGCATAACAAAGGATCGTTCTAGCCTAAAAGTTAGTGCGCGCTGTTTTGGAGATGTATCCGTCCCGATATAAATCACACGTGGGGAGACGCCTCGTATTCCAGGAACCTCATGAAACCATATCCTATCTAACGCGGTTCTATAACGCGCCATCGTTTTTTTTTAGCAGGAAAGCACTCGTTCTTCATTCATTATGAGGTTTAACGCGCCGAAGCTACATGTGGGCAGTGAGGCTCACCTGAGTGGAGGACTCCGGAATTAATTTTGACCACCTGGAGATCTCGAACGTGCGCAGAAATCTGGAACACACTAACGTTTTCGCTTTTCGCCTCCATCATAAAAGTGGCTGCCTCGGCCGAGAATATAACTCGCTTCCTTGGGCTCAGCCGGCAGAACGCCCTAGGCTCTGGGCCACCGCGGCGGAAGCACTCATCCTTTCTGGCGTAACACTGAAAGCTAGTGTTACCGAGTGCCGCAGTTTTTGTCCACCTTCTAGACATGTTAACAGATATAGACCTTTTAATTACTGAAGCTTATACAGTGAAAACTCGTTAATTAGGGCTCGGTTGATTCGAACTCACGGGTAATTCGAACTGACGCCCTGCGCCCGGCACAGCCTTGTATATTTCAAAACGGGAATACTCCCGATAATTCGAACGCGTGGGTATCCGCAACGGTTAATTCGAACTGGGATCCCCACATTTCCACCCCTCCTCGCAAAAAAACCAGCCCACAGTGATTACAATGCGTTGCAAATCCAAATCAAACCACATTCACTGAAGATGCAAAACAACGAAAAAAAAAAGAAAAACAACAGCATAGAGTGCGCGCTACGTTGCTGCGACAGCTTATTTCGCTTCCTTACCGGGCACCCCGCCGCCGTCCCAGTGCTCCGCCGCATGCAGTTTCAGGTTCCATTTGTGCCGCGGACGCTGGTCTGGGCCCCACAGATGTGTAGTAGCGCCCAATTCGCGATAACGAGTTCAGAGGTGGCTTCTTTGTGTTCTGCCCGCGCAGTGTGGCGCGATGTCTATTCATTCTAGGGCCCACCCGCTTATGGAACAATTGTATGCTCCCCTTCGAGTTCGAATTAACAAGATTTTACTGTATAACATTGGCATGTCCTGGACTTTTCTAGACGTGCGATGTTAGGTAGTCCCCCCGACTGCGCCAATGAAATCATCATCATCACCATCATCACCCTTTGTACGCCCACTGCAGGGCAAAGGCCTCTCCCATGGATCTCCATTTATCCTATTCCCGTGCTAACTGCGTCCAATTTATCCCCGCAAACTTCCTGATCTCATCTGCCCATCTAACTTCCTGCCGCCCCCTGCTACGCTTGCCCTCTCTAGGGATCCACTCTGTTACCCTTAATGACCGACAGTTATGTTGCATTCGCATTACATGGCCTGCCCACACCCACTTCTTCTTGATTTCTACTAATATGCCATTTACCCGCGCTGGTTCCCTGACTCACTCCGCTATATTCTTGTCGCTTAATGTTACACCTATCATCTTACGTTCCATTGCACTCTGAGTCGTCCTCAATTGAAGTTGAACCCTTTTAGTGAGCCTCCAAGTTTGTGCCCCGTAGTTGAGTACCGGTAAGATGCAGCTGCCATACACTTCCTTCTTCAGGGATAAAAATAGGCTTCTATTCATTATTTGAGAATGCTTGCCGAATGCACCCAACCATATTCTTATACTTCTAATTATCTCCTCTCATGGATGGGATCCAGGGTCACTACTTGACCTAAGTAGATATATATTCGCTTGCCACTTCCACTGCATCGCCACATATCTCAAACTGCTGTGCTCTCCCCAGGTTAATTAGCATTACTTAAGTTTTCTGCATATGAATTTTCAGTCCCACGATTCTACTCGGCTTGCCCAGTGCGGAAATCATGCTTTGCAATTCGTCCCCCGGGCAAATTAAATAGCCATTAGCAAAAGCCCAACGAAAGGGCAGCTCGCACGACGAAGAATTTGGGAAGATTTGTGGAATACGCATTCGAAAGCTGCAACGATGCGGGGTGAGCACGTTCCGGGAAGCTGCCTCTGTTCCGCCTGTACTCTTGTGTTATTACAGAGTGGGGGGCTACATTTTTAAGGACAATAGTCTTTCTTGGGCTGTTTAAACACAGAAATTTTGGTCTGTCTGTATGTCTGTTTGTCTGTGTTTCTGTCTGTGACTCAATTCAGCCCCCCATCCAAAGTATAACAATGCCTGCGCAATAGTCTTATATAGTCACAGCTAAATCTGCCCGTCTAAGTCCGGTGTAATGTTCATACTTGTCAACATTGTTGAAGACGAACAAGACATTACGCAAATATAAGACAAAAAATAAATACAGAAGGGATATTTGTAGTGTTCCTTTATAAAAAATCATACATCCTTGATTTTTGCGAAAAAAATACTTCATAAACGTCTGAAAAAAAATTCACTCTGCCGTCGTCTGCTGTCGCCCGCGCCACTATAGCTTCTAGCGCCATTCTAAGAAATCAACCGCCAACAGTTGCGAGAGGTTCCACTAGATAGGTTCCACGTTCTGCTTGGAACGCACGTGGAGCAGGTCAACGTGGTTATATCAACTTTGAAGTGGGGCGCCTAGATTCACGCGCGTCTCCGGCGTACGGCAGCGTTGGCATCGATACACTCGGCCTTGAGCATGGTACGCGGGAAATTTAAAATGATTTAAGCAAACCTTTGGCGTCTTTACTTTGGGAGGAGCGCCACGCAAGAGGAACAACATGAGAGGTTAGCGGGAAAGGGAAGGGAGGCATTTACCTGGCAAATGTCGATAAAGACTATATCGTCTTTTCTCGACATTTGCAACGAAAGCAGCAGATACGCGGCCAATTTTTCTGTTTCCAGGTGGGGCGGAAGTCGTTTGGGATCACGTCAAGGGCCCTGTCTTTCAAGAGAAAGCAAACGCATGAAATAAAAAGACAGGAAAAAATGCAAACACGTGTTTTGAAGATAACAGCTACTCCGGTGTAAACCAATCGTCAGCCCACCCGGTACAGTGGCGACTTTCGCGCTGTAGGCGAGGAAGTAAAATGTTTTTACACAAACCTCTAGATACGTGAGACTAACCTTAGTTAAATATAGCCAGCGCCACCTGAAATTCGCTAACAGAAAAAAAAAAGAGAATCCAGCTTACAGGACTTCAGTTCAAAACTTCAGGTCGTCCTAGCCAATGTTGAGCCCTGCAACTATAGTTGCGAAAATTCTTCAGGCCTTGGGATGGAAACCCTTTTGTGGACGACAAAATCTTCAAGAACATAAATTTCTTTTTAATATATACCATGGTAAGACTGGAATAAATAAAGAACGGTATTTAAATACACCTAGTTATATGTCCGAACGGAAAGATCACGCATATAAAATTAGAGAATATACCTGTAGATTGAATGTCGTTAAATACCCTTTCTTTCCAAACTCTATGAGCGACTGGAACGCGCTAAAAATACCGATATTCTCCGATTATAATTTCCCAACAGCCATTGAAACGCATTTCGAGTTGATGAAATAACCCATATAACGAACGTTTGCTTTCTACTTCTTTTGGTTGTTTATTTTGGATATGTATAATTACTGCTTTCGTTGTACTCCTCTGTTTTGAAGTTTTGTTGCAACGATGTGCTGTAAATGTTTATGTAAATGTTTATGCTGTAAATGTCTTGTATAATGTTATGTGTGATTTTAGTTTGGTTATAATTTCATGTTCGTATTCTATTTTCTACTGTAACCCCCTACACAGTGCCCAATGGGCGATGTAGGTACTTGTAAACAATAAATAAATAAATAAATAAATAAATAAATAAATAAATAAATAAATAAATAAATAAATAAATAAATAAATAAATAAATAAATAAAGGTTCCCGCTATGAACGCCCATGAAAGCCCGAAATCATTCCTGTGCACGGCTCCAAGGCAACGAAATTTCTTTTCTGAGGCTACCATCAATGCAGTCGGACCGGTGTCAGCAGGAACGAAAAGCGGTGACCTCTCGGCTCACGCAACTCACGGCGACCTGGCTGGCGAGGTTCTAGAATACGTGCTCAGAATAGCAGCCTCTTAGTGCCATAAGTTACGGTGATGTAAAACCACTCTAGTCTTGTGATGTTGTCTTGGTCGTTTACAGCCACGTCGTCACCACGGAGCGGTACATAAATTTGTGGCACCCAGTGGTAGGGTAACACTCTCCGCTTCATATCCCTTTCCGAACGCGAAAGCGGTCTGCGTTGTGTACAAGCGTACTCTCAAGGTGAAAGCCCTTGGGGGGAAGTTAGTACCAACAACAACAAGATATAGCCTCCGTTCTGAGCAGTTTTTTTTTTTCCCCTCAAGCCCACACTTTGGTGGGCATTTTTGTGGAGTTCCGAGCGATTGTTATCTACGACGGGTCGTCGCCGCCGCCACGGCGCCCTGACCTCAACCCTCCTCTACTTTGCGCGGTCGACCGGGGCCGCGCTGTCCGGCCAGCCACACCGGTCTCTACGGTCGGGGGGTGAAGGATCAGCTGACGTCGACGGGTCGGCTGCCGGAAAGGGCCAGGCAGGCCTGATGTTCTGTGAGTGTGTTCGGTCGGGGGGTCGACAACAACAACCTTCCTGTATTTAAGGGGAGGGTAGGCGGGAGAGGAGAGCCGGTTTGAGGCTTTTCGGAACGACTCCGCGTGGGTCCTCGGTCGCCACGCCCAGAGCGACACTGCTTTGCGTCTTCTCGCAGGCGACTTGTTTTGCATTCCTCGCTGCGGAGAGGCTCTCTCAAGATGCTCGCGCGCTCGGTTTCACGGTTTCTCATCGCTTCTGCGGCCGCCATTCTCCTTCTACAGGTAAGCGTTTCCCTTAGACGGCTGCGCTGTACGTGATGCGAAAGTGATTGACAGCGGGGCCGTGTGATCGTTTTAATCAAATAACTTTGCTTTCTAGGCAGAAACGTATCGGCAATCTTCCGATGCGAAGCAGAAAATATGCTTGTGATGTTCAGAAAGGGGGACGGAATTTTCTTCTTATCTGTCAGGGCAGCTAGTAAAGCAACGTCGAAGACAACTCAGTGATAGTCAATCCTAGCAGATGTGGAAAGGTGTACTCCTTTCTCTTGAGTGATTATCACGGAATGGAATGCGCTTGCGCCAAAGCGGCCTCAAAGAGCTTGCTACCGACGAAGAAGTTAGATCCTTCTCAGAAAAAATGTGCACAGTATTACTTCTTGATTTCGCGGTAAGCCGATTGCATTGCATTCAAAGTAGGTAGAGCAACAAAATAAACGGCTGGAAAAACTGGTCAAGGTCACGCAATTTCCGTTGTTTACGCAACAACGCTTGTCGTAGATACTTAGGGGCAGTCAAATGCCCGTATGTGTTTTTAATGCGTAGCATTTTTTGCCGAGTACCCCCACAGCCAGGACCCTCTAACGCCCTGAATTTGCACAACAATGCAGATATCGCGGAAGTTCCACCTGTAATCGCTATAATGACGTAAATGGACATAACTGATCGCACGAAATTTCGAAAAACTAAAAAATAGGAAAAATATAAAAAAAATACTGAAAAAGCCGAAACTTGTAACGTCCTGTATTTTCACAATACTGTAGATTTCGCGAAAACTGCACCTTTAATCGTTATAATAACGTAACTGGAGATAATTGGTCGAATGAAATTTTGAAAGAACTAGAAGAATAAGAAAAATATAAAATAACTACGGAAACTAGCGAACTGTGTAACGCACTGCGTTTCCACAATAATTCTGATTTCGGGAAAGTTTCAAATGTAATCGTTGTGATAACGTAAATGGAGATAATTGGTCGGACGAAATTTAAAAAAAAACTAAAAAATGAGAAAAATAAAAAATATAGGAAAATGGCAAAACACATAACGCATGGCATTTCCAGAATATTGCAGATTTCGCAAAACTTCAACCTGTAATCGTTATAATAGCGTAAGTTGAAATACAATTAAACCTGAATGAAACGGACCTCTATGTAACAAATTCCTGGATTTAAAGAAGTTTTTTATTTCCCCGTTTCTACCTTCATTGAAGCCCATGTGTTTGTGACCTCTATGCAACGAAGGAGTTGCGACGGTTAACCTGGATGTATCAGTGTTTTTTTGCCCTTTCTCTAAAAAATCGGTTGGTGAAATGCACTAATTTAGCAAATTTCTCCGGCACCACAACACACAGTGTGCTTCCACGTGTGAGTGCGGTGTCTATTAGGTGCTTGGCCTGCCTGTCGGCGTGTTGTCTTCACTGATATCTGTGGTATGGGTTCGTGGGTGATTTCTGATGCCTGAATACGAAAAGATTTGTCTTTCCAAGACAAGCTCGCAATTTTAAATGCCGTCTCCGTCGGCGAGAAAGAAGAACATCACCGCCCGGTACAGTGTCCTAGCTGGCATCCCTTCAACATATTTGACTTGCAGAAAAGAGCATGAAGTTCGCGGAAAAGGCGCCCTTTTAGCATGAGTTTGGTTTTTGAAGCGCGTTAAGGCACCAAAAACTACCAAAATGCAAAAGTTATACTTAGTTACGTTTGTGAATTCGGAGGTCGTGCAGTCGCAGAAAGGGCAAATCACCCAGTTTTTCAGTGTGAAATATATCCTCGAACAAGGGGGAGTTCAGCATCACTGATGCCCAAAATATTGGTTTCGTTTCTGCTTCATTTCCACGAACTTTAATTCGAAACCTGCATGTAACGAAAACTGCGATATAACGAAAAAAAATGCGAATTTTTGTCAACTTCGTTACGTCCAGATTTAACTGTAATTGGTAGAACGAAATTATGAAAAACTAAGAAAAATATACAACTAATTACGGAAAAAGCCGAACCGTGTACCTCCCTGCATTTCCACGACAATGTCGATTTCGGTAAAGTTACACCTGCAGTCGTTATGATAGCGTAAACGTCGATAATTGGTCGAACAAAATTTCGCAAAAATAATTAACAACAAAAATTAGAAAAAAATATAAAAAGATAGCATCTCATATGACGACCTGCATTTCCACAATAATTCAGATTTTGTGGATGTTCCCCCTGTAATCGTTATATTAGCGTAACGGAGATAATTGGTAGAAAGAGATTTTGAAACACTAAAAAAATAAGGAAAATATAAAAAAATTACGGAAAATGGCGAACCGTATAACGCCCTGCATTTCCACAATAATGCACATTATGCGAAAGTTCCACTCTTAATACTTATAATAGCGTAAATTGAGATAATTGGTCGGCCACGATTTAGAAAACATTAAAAAGTTGGCTGAAAAAAAAAAAAAAACTCGTGCTCAAGACATGCGGCGTAACAACGCTACGCATTCGTAGATAATTCTCTGAAGTTCTGCAGAATTTTTCTAGAATTATTTACGTAATGAGCTCAACCAACCCGTTTTTTGGAGCGCTTTAGCATAAGGTTTCGTTGTTTACGTTGGCGGTTACAGTGCAAGCCATCCTTGGCTGCATGCTCGAGCTATCATAGGCACATGTTTTCCCTTGTCCGCCGGGTTGACTCGACCAATAATGAAGGGTACACGCGCGCTTTGACAGCAGTAACTGGGGGGCTCTCGATGCTGAACGCTGTCGATGAAACTGATCTTCCTTTACCTTGGTAATCTGGGGATTTTAGTTAAATAAAGACGAAGTTCACGACAAACGACGCGTACATCTGGCCTTCTATAGGAGCAACACACATTATCTGTGGTGGTGGTGGTGGTGGTGGTGGTGGTGGTTGTGTGGGATCAGGCGGGGTTAGCCTGGCTGGGTATGCCGGCAGTTGCTCCGCCCAAGCTCCCCCTAATTCGCCAAGGGTAGTGACCTTTCACCACGAGTTTCCCAGTTCCGTTTCCTGAAGGAAGCTTAGGATAAGGCGCGAAACGTCTCTGCGCAGCATCCAATCTCCCCTTGGAGAGGCGATGTAGTCCAGAGTGCTGTGTGGAGCTGCCACCTTTCGAGTCGCTGAGAGCATTGCAGTCCGCTCAACATCATGCTCTGAGCAACACATTACGTAGTGGTGGACATCCCCTGTCACTGCACATGACGAACGCAGAGGCGATCGCACGAGGCCCAACTTGAATAGCCATGCTGTGGTCTTCGCTGATCTCTTCGGATGGCCTTTCTATCAAATCGCTTACCATCGGTCCGGGGAGATTGGGTTTCAAATGGGAAGAAAGCAAGAGCTATGCGCAGCGCTCTAACGAAGCCCTGCGGGGCAACCAAAAATATTACAGGGCATAGGCAGCCACCTAACGTAATTCTTAGCTGTGCGTGTATTCTAGTCACTCAAGGGGAACCGAAGGCCAAGCTATAAAACAGCTGTCAATGGCTATTCCAGTGTTAATGACTTCGTAGTTGGGAAACCTAGTATTACAAAAGCTAGTAGCAGTTAAGGAAGTGAAAATAAGCTGGTGATATGCTTTCGGGATTTAAGTCGGCTGTAAATGCTGCGTGAATTAATTCGGAGTGAAGGGGAGTGTATACGGTCGATAGAAGAAGGTATTGCCAGTTCATATTGTTCGCATTTGCTTTCCAAGCGTCACTCGGTGAGTGCAGCCGTCATTATCAAGTGCGAAAATGTATGCATAAACATCACTGTAGTAGTTTTTACCTGGGCCAACTTTATTTGGAGCACACAAGTATCTTCACCATGCTTTACTGAGGGCTAGGGCCGCGGTTGTGTTGAAGATAACGGCAAGCACTCGAGTTCTTCAGCAATAGCAATAGGCGATGGCTGACATCGGTATAAATGCAACTAGGTGATGCGGTCTTGTAAATGCCACCATTAAAAATGCACCAACTATTATTTCTGACCTGAACGCATCACATTAACAACGGTTCAAGCGCTTCTCAAACAAAATGTGAGGCTTAATTACTAGAGACACTTAGTTTGGAGCACTCGTTTCGGCATTACAGTAAGGTTTCTGACCAGAACGCATCACAATAGCAGTAAAGCGTAGCTGACAAATGCACTGAGTTCGAAGTACTAGTATAAGTATTAGCATCGCAAGAAGTCACTGTGGATTGATATTCGGCATGCCTGAGTTTGCAGTTTATTCCGTAGCACGCAGGTCTTTTTCTACTCGTCACTCGCTTCCACTGTGTTTATCCCTTTTGTACAACATTTATTGATTACGGGAATCAGTGCAGACAAACAAAACATCATTTCTCGATTGCGTTAAGGTATGGATGTCGCCTCCCTGGATAAGAACATTAACTAGGCCACCAAATCAAAAACGTTGGCCGTGTTACCTCGCTACTACCTTGTTAGGCCGCTCAAGTTAGGTTATTGTGCGCTTATACTATCGTACTGGATTCGTTCCTGACCATGGACTGATCTCTCCTCTAGGACTTAAACCATGGAGTCCAAGCCAGTGGTGTCACTGAACGTGCTCCCGGCAGTGAAAAGCTGACAGAAGCTCCAGTGTCACCTGCGGAGGGAGCAGCGGGGGAAGGGACGCCTGTCGAGTCCGCAAAGAAGTCCAAGACCCTAGGCCACCCTCTTCACCCGTTCAACCTCGGCATCAGCATCCCGTACTTCTTCAACATGCGTCTCCTGACTGGGCCCGCAGGCACCGGGCTGGGCCTGAACGTGCCAGCCCTGCTCAACTTCCAGCTCGACGCAGCGCATCGCAGGCGGCGACCCCCCGGAGCTGGACTGCTCCTCAACCTCTTCGGGAACCGGGGCCTGACGCTATTTAACCGTCGCAGACGTCCAGTTCAGCCAGCGCTCGGCCCGACAGAGCCGCATCCAATAATAGTTCCCGGGTCAGACATAGACAACGCCATCGACATCAAGCGGAAACCCTCTCAGAAGTCGTCGTGAGCTTGACAGCGACAAACGATGATGACATTTTTTTGTTACTGCGCAATAAATGGTTACTACATGTACAAACGTGGTTGTATTCATTTTCAGACCTAATTGCGCAACTACTGCCCCCGTAATTTGCCACAATTCATAATTGCTTCTTTTGAAATGGCGGATGAGCGTTTCAGGGTGACTCCAGTTGTGTGACAAATAAATGTGACTGGTTTGATTTCACCCTCTCCTATAGCCGTTTTTCTAGGCTGAATTTCCCGAAAGCCAGCAATCAATACAGTCAAAGAGGCACAGGGGGGTCGTATGTCTTTTTCTTTCTACGGAAGTAGGAACCAGAAATGTTAGGAAAGAAAGAAAGAAAAAAATCATTCCCCCTCTCCCCCCCCCCCCGTTGGATAGAAAAACACAACCCCGCATTTTGTACGTGACGCTTTACCATACGGCATTTGTTTGGGCGCCTTTCTGTGGCAGTTTAAATTCAAAAATGTCCGTGTGGGCGGAATACTGGCCCACGCTATAAAATTTTCTCTGGTCACAATTAGCTAAATACTGGCTCTCCAAAGCGAAAGGACAAGCAATGGAGGTAACGACAGAACAACGGCTGCATTCCCTGGTCGCCCGTTCGTTCGACAAGGCCTCAAGGCTACTGTAGGCTAACTCACCCAACAACAAATCCTGCTTAGCTACATTTGGCCTAAACTAATTCCCAGTCCCTGTCCACTGGAATCATCGTGACCGAGGTAAAGCACCTGTAAATGGGACCATCTGTTTTCTGTTCCCGTCCGTTGTCATCTCTTTCCGTAGCACTTTTACAAAAGAAAAAAAAAAACGCTTTGGTATCATTTTTCTCGCGCGGACAACATCATGTGTGCATTTAGAAATGTAAAACGACATGTATATTTCAGGCACGAATGCAATTTACAACGCACGGTTATTTGGAGTTTTTACTCCTGGTTTTTACGGAAAAAATGAAGCCCTCTTTGGAGATCCAGCTCTGAAATGTTAAGGAAAAGCTTTGCGTTAATGTCAGACATGCGCTGCGAAACAGCATGCCGAAGCGTTTTTTCGGCCAGAACGAAGTATTACAGAACGCCTTGTAAGCAAATGGTATTTTTGTAATTTAAGGGACCTTCGCGTCTCCATGTATAGGGGAAGTACATCTTTCGCATTGACCTAATATTATGCGCCCGTTACAAAAAAAAACCAAACAAAAACAAAAACGTGCAGCAGCATTATTTTCGGCAAAAGCAATCAATCATTGCAAAATTTACACAGGACAAGCAACGCGATCTCCCAAATGTTAGATGAAGCTCCCACCCCCAAGAGGCAGGGAAATAAGGGATAGGCTCAGGATAATTTGTGACATTTTCGGGCGCAGCGGGCGTTTGGAGGTGACTTTAGTTTCTTACTCAACTGTCGCCACCCGTCTAAATTGCTGGCAAGTGGCGCCGTGAGACGGAAGGCCTTTCCCGATCGCCCACGCGTTGAAGGGCAAAAACAACAGTGTGGCAAAAAACGCTAGAAGCTTGTCAGAAGTAGAGAAAAAAATTTGCATGCCGAAACTTCGGTTTTTCTAGAGAAATGTTTTTTGCACCTGCATTTTTTTTTCTTTAGTGCACGAAAAATTTAGGCACACTCACGAACACACACAACGATTAAAAGACAATACAAAAGCTAGGATTCATCAGTGTAGAAGCACAAAATCCAACTGCGTTTTGCGCCCTTCAAAAGTCGGGCAAGCAGATACACGCCCCCAAAAGATTCAACCAGACCGGAGGATCATTCTGCGTCGCATAAACACTCCTCAGCAACGGAGCGACCTTCCGAAAAATGGACTTAGGTAGTTGGCCTAGGTGGATCCGCATGCCGGTCAGTGATGCAGCACTGCCACAAGCTATACAAGCCCAGCACTACAAATACGTCATAAGTTACCCGATTAACATTATCAAAAGGCAGGAACCGAATGGTGTAAGGCGTAATTTCAATGCCCTTCTTGAGAGTCCGCTGCAAAACATCCCAGAAAAACACAGCGTCACGGCACAAGCACAACCCAAATCCATGATCAAATTATGATCAATTATAGTTGACTGAATAAGCGACAATTGACCGAACAAAAAATAGACATTCCCTTTTCGCGCAGCCATGTCTTAACTGGGAGTGTGGAAGAGTGAAGCTTGAAGAAAATTGTTTTTGCATTTCGCGGAACACACATACTCATTACACGTTTTAAAACATTGCTTTTCTGGTGGGCCAAGCAAAGCTGGCGATAAATAGGCACCGAGAACAGAGCTTCAATTAGAGTGCTCATCATAGTTTTCCTTCACATGTGAATAGACATTCCAAAAAGAAAGCACAGTAAATTGTAATTAAATACAAAAAACACCTGTGTGCCTCGAGGGAAATTGGGAATCCAGACAGACACCCGTACGTGTGATCCGCGGGGTGCGTGGGAATTGTGATCCGGCGAATTTGCAGACTCAATTCTCTACACACCCGGGCTCCAATTGTATTGGATTTCGATCTAACACAATCCAATTTAATCTAATCCCAGCCGATCCAATCCAAGCCAATTCGATCCGATCCAAACCAATCCAATGCTCCTCGCGCTTGCACAGAACGGTCTTCACGGCCCACGCGAAACTGCTCAACGTCGGCCAGTCTAGCTTGCGCTACAAAAACGTGTGAGCCGGCCGCGAACTTCTGATGGCTGCTGTCATTGTCCTTAGCTGTGTTCCGCAGGCTGTGTAGGTGGGTTGTGAACGTCGCAGCGTACTAAAAAATTAGCAGTAGCTTAGCTCGGCTATGCCAGGGTATACGTAGCGTTAGCGTGAGCTAAGGTTCAGCTGGTTGTTTTTAGGTTTCCTGGGTGTCTAGAATTAGCTGATTATGATTACTGCTGCTAAAACGATTTTCAATCCAATTCAAAGTCCAGTCCAGTCCAGTCCAGTCCAGTCCAGTCCAGTCCAACTGCTCCTCGCGCATGCCATGCAGCACGGCTGTCCTGGAGCCACGCGAAATGGCTATCACGCGGCTCCGGCGCAGCGTCAGACTTAGCTACTGCGCAACGGAGGCGCACACCTAAGCACGCGCCGGCGCCAGTGCGTCTGCCGCGGCTATGACGTCACTCCCCTGGAATGCGCAGACCGGCGAATGTGCAGACTCAATTCTCTACACACCCGTGATCCAATAGTATTGGATTTCGATCTAACACAATCCAATTTAATCTAATCCAATCCGATCCAAGCCAAGCCAATCCGATCCACACCAATCCAATGCTCCTCGCACTTGCGCAGAACGGCCCTTCACGGCCCACACGAAACTGCTCAACCTCGGCCAGTCTAGCTTACGCTACAAAAACGTGTGAACTGGCCGAGAAATTATGATGGCAGCTGTCATTGTCCTTAGCTGTGTTCCGCAGGCTGTGTAGGTGTAGAGCAGCGTTTGTCAATTGACTTTCACTGCGCGTCCATGGGTTCAATTGTTTATATTATCGCCATGCTTCTTTCTGTTCTCGTTGAAAGCACGTGGGAATTTCAGACAACCCACTGCTCACAACGCGGGATTTTCGCGTCCTAATGCTTTAACATCTGCATTCATCAATAGCCATAGCGCGCTCAGGAACCGCCAGAAGGTTTTTATGCTGGGGCACAGAACAAAAACAAAAAAAAAGGAAAATGGGAACGAAAAAAGGCGAGCACGATACACAGCTTTCAACGGACTGAAATATATGGGACAATCTGTTAAACAGAACAAAAATAACACACTTTGGCATACACCCACACGCCAACACACACCTTTTCGCACATACACAAATATATACATAGTTTGGGATCTTGTGACTCCAGTAACCGTGCGTCGTAATGCTAGCGCCTAAATAAATACTCACACGTGAAACGTCACGACACTATAACCTAAATTTGGTGCGAAAATGGAACGACGTAAGAACGACCCATAGCCCAGGGAACCAAGACAATAATTCAAGTGAACAACTAAGGAACAACAGCCGGTATGTAGCATTTAAACATTTTTTTCCGTGGTTGAACGTGGTCAAGCCTAGTTTGTCTAAAGACAGCTCGCTTTTCGAGCGGAGAGCGCGCGGTAAACACGAACACAATTACGCCGCAAGACCAAACACAGACTGTGCACCAAGGAGGTTGCTGTGCACAGTGCAGTCGCCGGTCTACGTGCGAACCCGCCGTGAACCTTAGTGGAGCCAGTGCCGGCTTGTATTGTTAAAGACGATAGTCTTTCTTTGGTTACTAAAACCCAGAAATTTTGTTCTGTCTGTAGGTCCATATGTCTGTCTGTCTGTCTGTCTGTCTGTCTGTCTGTCTGTCTGTCTGTCTGTCTGTCTGTCTGTCTGTCTGGGACTCCATTCAGCCAACCGGCCAAAGTGAAAAAAAAAAAAAATCTGCGCAGTAGTGTTATATACTCACAGCCACAGTAAACTCCGGGGTCGATGTTCATACTTGCCACATTGTTGTACAAGAACAAGACATGACACAAACATAAGGCAGAAAATGAATACATAAGTGATATTTGCAGTGTTCCTTAATTAAAACATTCACGGATGCTTGGTTTTTGCGATAGCAAATGATATACTACATCTACTGCAGAAAACCATCGCCTGCTGTTGCCCGCACTCCTGGCGGCATTTGAAAAATCACACGGCAACAGAAACAAAAGCTTCCACTAGATAAGTTCTACGTTCTGCTTGGAGCGCAAGTGGAGTTAGGAAATGTGGTTCTATAAACGTTACAGCAGGGCGCCTCGATTCACGCGCGTCTCCGCATATCTCCGCCGTACTGCAGCGCTGGCATCGAGGAACCCGGCCTGTAGCAGTGGAACGCGGTAAGTTTAAATTGAGTTGAGCGAACCTTTAGTGTTTTTACCTTATAGGAAAAGCGCAATGGAAGAAGAACAGCATGACAGGTAAGTGGGAAAGCAAAAGAAGGCATTCACGATGACTATCCTCTTTTTTCGGCATTTGCAACGAAGGAGCAGATACACGGCCAATTTTTTTTTTCTGATGGTACGAGCCCTTACTCCCCCTGTACCCCTCTCTGCACCCCGTCCGCTAAGAATGAGTGAGCGATTATACGCGTTCACAGCGCAACCGCACCAGCCGCCGACTTGAAATCCAGGAATGGGCAGCTTTCTGTGTTTGTGCGGGAAATAATAGAGCCTTTGCTATAACAATGAAAATGGGATAGTTTTACCCATGTTTTATGCTGACGCCACATGAAAGTGAACTATAAATGAGGTAGACAAAGATAAAAAAAAAAACGTCAGTTACGACAGGACAAGCTCACCAGCATGTTTCCGAAACAGAGTTAGGGGCTAATAAATATGCATGGGTACTCAGTGTACGCGCATTTTATATGTCAACATTGGGGACAAGCCACGCAGACTTTTGGGATTATAGAAAGAGCATTCTGTTTTCTCGCCGACTTTTGCCGCGCGTGCAGTGGAGACCGTAGCAGCAGCTCAGCACAACACACTGTGCCCTGGAAGAATTTGACGAGGTACAACAGATCTAACTTGGAGCTCCGAGAGAGTAAGCCCAGTAGAGCCAACACGAAAGACGGTCCAAAGGTATAGTACTCTTAATGAAGAAGCGATGGAAAAGGTCAGTCTTGTGCGTAAGGCGTTAATGGGTTACTTGTAATCGATTCTTACCAGCCGCTATGGCTCAGTAGCTGTGGCGTTGTGCTGCAGAAAAAAATTAATAGCGCATGCGGACGAGGACAAGAAAAGAAAACAAGGACACCAGGCTGTGTTGCTGAGCCGAAGGACCCAGGTTCAATTCCCAGGCCCAGCGGCCGCTTTTCTGATGGGAGCGAAAAGGGAAAAAGGCCCATGCGTTCGAGATTTCGGCGCACGTTAGAGATAACCAGGTGGTCAAAATCAATCCGCCGCCCTCCACTACGACGCACTTCATCGCCTGTGTAGCGTCGGAGCGTTGAACCTTATAACAAAGTAATCGAATCTTGAAACGCCTAAGTTACTTACATTAAGGAGTAACGGTCGTTTTAATTCAATTACGTTCTTCGTCTAAGCCATTACAAAATTATGAATTACTATATTTCTCGCTCCCTTTTTTTGGTGCGAGAGGTGTTGGCTAGGCTGGAGTTTCTTAGCACTGGGAAAAAACAGTCGGTGCTATCAAGCATGAAGCGTTTACGATTAATGTGCCCATAAAATACCCCTTGACGAAACTTTAAGGTGCGTACGTGCAGGTACCGATTTTTCTGACTCGATTTAACGCGGGGTCACTATTTATGTCACGCTATATCTCAATATATGTGGTACCGTAATAAAAACAGTTGTATGAAAAGTAACGTGGAAGTAGTTGATTACCCCAGAGTAATTTTAGGTTCGCTTTAACAGCGGAGCTGTGGTAGCTGGTCGTAATGTGTGGCGCGTAAAGGCCAGAATACATGGAGCGTATATGCACGAAAAGACGACGAACAACGCCCAGCGGCGCGCGCCCGACGCTCGGCGCCGGAACAAACGTAGTCGGCCGCCAATCTAGCAGGGTCAGAAAAGTTCGTCGGCGGCGAAGCTGCGGCGAGCGGCTAACCGAACGAACCAATCAGGTCTTCCGATTTCCCCTCCGTGTCGTATGGCGTGCACTGGCCGCTGCAGACAGCCGCTTTGGAAGGGTTTGATAGACGGGCGCTTTTCCAGCGCCCACTCGAGCTAAAAAAACGGATTGTACATCTGAGATCGATTAAGGAAAACGGTGTAGGAAGAAGTGAAGTCCGTGCTTTTCGGATAGCTCGAGCAGCAAACGCAACAAGGTCCCGACCCAACTACCGTCGCTTGTGTTGCCCAATAGGCATGTACTGTAGCTTTTATTAGGTTAAATAAAGGCGATCCGGGTACATAACTTCGTATTAACAGTAACGTGGGGCCCGTCTGCAAGATCGGCGTGTGAGGATCAGTCGATATCAGTGCGAGGGCGTCTCAAATAAGCAAAAAATGGCAGCACCTCAGCTCTGTGGGTGATAGCAGGGTGCGGGGTACCGGAACTCGAAATGACATCCAAGTTGCTCCTCGAGGGACATCCGATTTGCGCCCCGACCGTCATTCGATTTGAGCCGTGAGTTGCACCTTGATTATTCTCTAAATTAAGCTGCAACTCATGGCTCAAACCGAATTTCACTTGATTTTCGCTTGATGGTGGTGTGCGCACAGATGGACGCGGACGGACATTTGGAGGTCCTAAGGTATACTCCGCACAGTTATAGGCGAGGGAGTAAGCCGTTTGACTGTCGGGTACTGACTCACGGTCGTAGCCCAATGGGCAAGACGACTTAGACTAACTCTGGTCTACCAGACACAGGCTCGAATCCTGCCGCTGCCAGTGCCGTGTGTGATTTTTTGCGATTGTCAATGCTACGCGCACAGACGCTGACGGAAATTGTGCGGTACTAAGGTACTCCGCACCTAAAAGGGGTTCCGGAGTTTAGCACTGCAATGGGACCCAGCAGGAGCTAAATACGAAAGTTTATGAAACACAAGGGGTTTCTGCTGTCACAGTTGCGTGCGTCAAATGAAATTCCTTTTGTCAGGTACGTGGTGTCATGTCTTTAACATCTGCGCGGTAAAACCAGTTTCAAATTCTTTTTTTCACATTTTCGTAAGTAAACTTCTCTGCGGGTTACAATCTGAGGCTGGTTAGAATCGTGCAAGTACGTATGCTTACCCACTATAGGGATTATTGCCGCGCACCATGCATTGGATTTGTTTATTTACATTTTTGCTTAAACCACCAGGCTGCGCCGGGTGCGTTATCTGTGACCCGAGTGAAGAGCATGTTCAATTAGTTCTTTCTTACGCCGCACGGATTATCTCAGTTGATAGGGAAGATGTTTCGCCATAACGCCACTAGCCTAGAATAGTCTTATTTTATCTACAGTGTTCTCGATGAAATTCGACGGCTCGAGGAAGAACAGCGCCGATAGAAAAATTCCCGCAGAGCAGACAGCATTCTATTAGCCTACACTCGCTTGAGCACATCACTTCGTCAACTGCTGCCTTGCCGACTGTGTATATTTCGAGTAGTTACGGGAGTGCAAGTTCGGTGCAATAAACTTGTTTTTCTGCAAGCCAACTGCGTAATCTTTGGCTTCGGGACCTTAAGTTGACGACGCGGAGGATAAATGGCCGCCTACACTTGCAGGGGCATATTCTTGCTTGGAAAAGAACCGACCTTGTATTCTAATTTTAAATAAGGGGTCCTAGAGTATCTGAAACAGCAACCATCAAATTAAGACTGCCAGGGATTTTCTGGACCTCAATAAAGTTCCCTGTCTGTCTGTCTGCCTGTGGTCCGGAATTCCGACAGCTTTCATGTTCCGTGAACGCGTTAATTTTTTTTTTTTTGGCATGTGAATGCTTTACCATGGGTATAATCTCTCCAGTGAAAAAGTATGTCAGCTTTTTCTTGTCCCTTGTTTTTACATGAGTAACCACATCGGTGTTCAGCGCACAACAACTGGCCAAACTATTATGCTTAAACCTAAGGTTATGTTTATGGGGCAGTTTTAGATATATTACATAATATTTAAACATATATTAACGCATCACTGTTGGTGTTAACGATGCCGCACTCACAGAAAAACCAGTTATGTTTATTTGGCACAAAACAATATCGCTTTAGTTGTTGTGATACAATTGCCAGGTATTGCGCTTTTGACGTCCCAAAACAATTTTAACAGAAATACACTACAATGGACGCATGTAAGACAAAGCTAACTCCGATGTTTATTGAGCATGAATGTCTGTCTCTATCCGGAGACACTGATTCGTATGAATGTATTCACTCCCGTAACTTTCTCCGGGAAGTAAGGCAAAATTAGGTGGCTTACAGAAAAAAAAAACTGACCACGAATTGACAAGCCTGCAACCAGTATTGGTGTTTAATCCTAAGGTTTACATATTTTAGGGGCAAAATGGATATTTACCTCCGTTACGGAAAGCCGTCTAAAATATGCAGAGCTTAGCCAGCCTCCAAAACTTTAGTGGCCACGCCATGTTTTCAAAGCAACAAAATTTTATAAAGAAAAAAAATGTGAAACTGCTATATCTAAAAACAGGATAACCAACTACACAAAATTCGGGCGAACTAAACGTACGTGGTGAATATATCCGTCCTTGAAGCCTTTCCAGGCCGTTAATATATAATGAAGTCCTAATCGCCACAGGCACATGCATAGCACATATGTACAACAAATGAAACGTTACGGTGGATTCTCGGAGATAGCCAACACCCCTGTATTACGGAGGGATAAAAAATGTAAATATGTAAAATAGGCCATAGCAAACACAAACTGCATTGCCCGCACCATGTTGGGCCCTCACACTGTGACACTCCAAAAGGCTCCTTCGGCTTGGCGTTTCAGAGCAGGATGTGCTATGGCATCAAACAGTGAGCACTGGTGTCCAGAGGACAGGTGCGCTGCTTTCTGGCACTGGAATGTGTCAGCGAACCGGGCGAAAACTTTCGATGGTAGGTTGCAGGCTGAGCGCGAATCGTCCGTACCACAATGATGGAGGCACATAAAGTAGAAAAAAAGGTGTCCCTCCGTCAGTTTCTCGTGCTTGGAAAGGCCTAGAGGTTCTTCACTTGGCCTATCACACGCGAACGCCTTGTGCAGCATGAGGATTGCGGACACTCTCCGCATAAAATCGAGGTCCTCGGCCTGTATTGGCCTCTTGGGGTCAAGCGGACCCTTGTTGTCCAGCGTGCATGGAACACTAAGCGCCGTGACCGATAGGTAGGCGTCGAGCTCCGCGATTCGGTGAAAAACCATGGAAGACAGCGCCTCCGCGACTTGGCTTCCCACAGCTCCATACTTGATGCCTTTAAAAAATTCACTTGGTGGGAAGAAAGGCATTTCGAGCATCACTGGCAGAATTTCCAGGCGCCAATCGTGGTTGACGCTGAGAAAGTCGCCTTGACGTTCGAACATGTAGCGCGGCATCCTTGTGTTGGCCTCAGTGAGGCGGCGCGCTCTGACAGCCAGTTCGATGTTCGTGAATATATCGTCCGTCATGTCGGGAAACTGCTTGTACATGGCATCCAGAAACTCGGGGTTCATTTCGCCGATGAGGTGGAGAGAATCGTCCAGCCCATTTGTCGTGCTCGTGAAGCCGCGCACGGCGTCGGCGGCAGCACGCCAGAGTGTCTCGGCGATCTTGCTCCAGAAGGCGACTCGGACGTTCGTCACTAGGGAAGAAAGTTCTGTGGTCCTGCTCCACTGATATTCATTTGCCGCGTACGCAGCGTACAAAGCCACGCCCATGTACGCATCCGCCAACAAGACGCAATACCACGCGCGGCCTCGCTTCACGTCGTCGCCGGTATTGAAGAACCACGATATGTCATCCCTTCTGAGCATTGTTAGGCTTTGAGTTAGCACCCACCCGTAGTAGTACACCATCAAAGCCTCGCCCTTTCTCTCAACGAGACCGAAAAACGCCTTGAACAAGTCGACATTCTCCAGTGCTAACACGCTGTTTCGTCTACCGAGGCGTTCAGGTGTGAGCGAAGACTCTTGGACCAGGCGTCCTTAGGAAGGGCTGACGCCACCACGCTCACTACGTCTTCCATGCTCAAATTACGAAAGATCTTTGGCCGCGTTTGCATGTAGGCGCGGTGTAACACAGAGACCACTTCTGAATCGTTCTTGAAGAACTCATCATACCCCAGTGGCTCATCACTTGCACTCTTGAAGGTTTCGGCCATTTCGTTGAAATAACTGCGGTACAGGTTAGAGCCGACATGCAGCATAAACAATCTTCCTCGCAGGACCCCGTCAAACACAGGTGACGGTACGATGGAGAGCAATCCGGGGCGATCCATCAAAAACTGGACCACAGCTCCCCAGTTGTATCGGGCCGTCATTGTGAAGACGATGTCGAGGAGCCGGCTGTCGTTTGTTAAGAGAGGCCAGCGGACGCCTACATTATACAGCAGCATTTTCAGTGTGCTAACGCTTTTCTCGTGTCCGATGAAGGCTGTTACGCAGGACTTGTAGAACTTGGCGGCCTTTTCTGCGGCATTCTGCCCCGTGGCAGGAATCGCCTTGCGTTCTCCCACAGAAGAGACGTCCAGGACGAACCTGCGACATAGCGACCCCGTTCCGTTATCCGTGGGCTATGAATGCGCAGATTCGAGCATTACTGCTCATCAACAGAGCAAAACATAACAAATATCTCGTACCAAACACTACGTTACAGAGTTCATCAAACCCGAGCATTATCAAGAATAACAGTCTATTTAATGCGAAGCTTTGTATGACTAGGCGAAAAAGAATTGGGTAGGACCGTGTACGAAAATAAACACACCTGCCGCCAGTATAGAAAGTCAAATCCCGGCACATCTCCATTAACGTGCAAACTGGAGAGGGGCGAAGCATGCAGTGTACATGTGTATTCTTGGGCCCCTGGCGTTTTTGCCCACGGAGATAAAACCATAACGTCAAATGTGGGGAGGAGCGGAGCATGCAGTGCATAAGTGTACTCTTGGCGCCTAGGTGTTTTTGCCCACGTAGATGAAACTGTTGGGGTACCGGTATGCTGATCTGTAAGTCTCATGTCTTTGAAGCGCGCAGTGTTCTAGCGCGAGGCATAAAACGAGTGTCCCGGTGTTTTAGTACCGTGAATGCATGACCCTACGACGACATGAAACGACGACAGCTGGAGCCCCTAAGAAATCCTCAACCGCAATCCTATGTTCCCGTGCGAAAAAAAAAAACAAAACAGGCGGGACAGTAGTTATAAGTAAGGGGATCAAGTTTGGCTAGGTTTATTGCAGCCCAGCGCGCGCTCACTAAGGAGGGCCGGTAGCGAAAACGGCAACGGCGGGCAGGGGGCTGACGGTGCGGTCAGGGCAGTGGCAACGTGGCAATAGCGAATACCCGCCGCACGTTACCTAGAGATGAACAGGCTTCGCGTGATGCGGAAAACACGAGACTCATGTCACACCGTCGGTGGTTAACTACCTCCACAGAAAGCATCGGCGTCTTTTAAACCTTAGGGGCTGCGGGTTGCCGTCGTAGTTTGTTAGGGGTCCCGTTATCTAGCCACCGTAATCACGCGGCGTCCCGCAACCACAGAGATGCCTCGAACAGGCACAAGTTACTCATTTGCAAAGTGTTGAGGGTGACGTTCGCGCTGCGCCGTTGCCACGGCAGGATGCCCTTTCTAGGCCGCGAATAAATGCACATCAATTTTGAACTACGCAGAAATCATGAATAATGAATTAATTACCCACAAAAAACGAAATCTTCAAAAGAGTCGAGAACTGGGGCAGTTGGTAAAATACAGTGCGCCAAAGAATGTACAAGAGAAGAAGACAGCGCTCGTGCGGTTTTCTTCTCCTGTGTCCTGAATTTGGGTGTTGTTTCACCCCAACAAGAAAAGGTTAAATCAATGTTTATTTGATGTTTTTTCGGGGTTGGTGGCACCTTTTCTTGACTACCTCCGGGGCCAACGCCATGCTGACGTTGAAATTATACAAGAGGGGACGCCACACCCCCTTTGGCGACTCCCTGCTCCGCACTCGGCAACTTCTATGTTGAGTGAAATTCCTTGGTTTTTTTAATTGGTCGTGCCATTTCTCCTTATTCCATTCCGGCAGCTGGCCAGAAGTAGACTCTGTAATGCAGTTGTCTGAAGAAGTTCTGCACAGGAGCATGCGATTTCCTTCACGGATGTCTTCCAACGAATGAAAAACGCCCACAACGCAGCGTGCGTCCCCTGGCAAGAAAGGAAAATATCTCATATTCACCTCCAGTAGACGTCCAGTTTCAGAGAGCTCTGGTTCTTGGCGTCTCTCCGCGAGCAGACGTGCGCGTGGAAGTCGTGACAGGGATCTGCCGATGCGTTCAGCGTCTCGTCCAGCAGCTTGCCATAGAAAATGCAGTCGTTCGAGTCACACGTGGCCCCGGGACGCTTTGGGGACGAGCTGTTGTACCAGCCGATGAGGATGAGCAGCAGCACCACGATGACTTCGCCCAGCGGGGGGGCGCGGAGCTGTTTCACCCACCGCTGGTTCCCCGGGCTTTCAGTGCTATCGCGGATGCAGGGAGAGGTGGCACGCGATGAAGGAATGCTGTTGAGGAGTTCTTGGAGATTCTTGGAGGAGTTCTTGCCGATCGAGCAGCGAGACTTCTGCAAATGGAAGAAAGACATGCGGAGCCCGATGTTTGTGGCCAAACCATTTGAAGGTTATTTTGGGTTAGTTAAGTGCAAAAAAGTTAGGTCTGTGTGTCTGTGTCATCCAAACCACTCAAAAAGGGAGCTCGTTAATCTGCCTACTAGCGGGTACTTGAATTCTTGACAACTGGTGGGCTATTGGTTAACCACCAGTTAGGACCAAATAGGGAACTGCCCGTGCGTCACGTGACCGGTTCGGGGAGGTAGCCGACCAGTAACCCGTGAACCACAATTTATTTATTACTTCGAAGAAGGGGAAAAGGCTGGGACGGGACACGCGTAAATGGAAGGGAAAGCTGACCATAGAAGTCTGTAGGTGTAGGTAGGTAGGTAGGAAGGTTGGTGGGTGGGTGGGTAGGTAGGGAGGTTTGTCAGTGAGTGGGGCATGCACCCTCGCCCCCGACATCACAACTGCGCATGTCCGTGCGTTTTCCACAGCCGCTGCCGGGTGACAGCACCGGTATCTTCGTCAGTGCGCTCCGCGGTTCGTATTTGAATTGTCCATTACTGTACGTCGAAACCTTTGCTGCGTCCGTAATGGGCGTCAGTTCCCCCCGACGGAAATCGGATGTGAACGCTTTCCAACCACCCCTGATGATCGCTGCAATTTTAAAAACATTTGTATTTTCGACACTACGGATGCATTCAAAATGTTGTTTGCATGTTTTTGTAAGCTTTTCTAGCATGAAGCCATGACGTTCTGTATTTTATTACTTTCCAGAAATATACTCCTTTTATATCGTGCGTTCATTGGACGCTGCATTTTTCCCCGCAGAATTCATCTGTACAAAACTCAGTGATGCTTTTCTGCTCACCACACGGCGATGGCATTTAGAAGAAGAGTTTCATTGTAATATTTCCAATGCACTGTTGTGGCAGATGTACCTTGTAGACGTAGGGGAAGGGTGGTAGGGTGCGCAAAAATGCCTAAACAAGCAATATAAGGTCTGGGAAGCTAAAAAAATGCAAATGAGTTGAAATCGTCTGCGTATTTACCGTTATACCGGACCCTGCAGTACGAAGGTACCACGTTTGCAGCCGCAGCACTGACGAATGTCACAATTTCCTATTTTGCGGTGGATAACGACAAGGATTAAATTCAAACTTTCAGAAGTGCACAGTTATCGCATGCGTAGGAAGTCCGGGTGTGTGCGTTTGGTGCAATGGAAACTCGCAATACTCCAAGGGCAGAGCCTCGAAATTCGGGGAGCGCAGGTGGGCTCCGTTAGCTTGCATCGTGGGAAGTACAGGCAGCCACTAACCGAAGCGGACCTGACAGGGTGCTTCAAGCCTCAATTGGGCGTCGCCAAATACTGCAGGCGCTAGAGAAGCATTTTAGGCAGCTCAATAACGAGAATATTTGCTGTAATATGCAGCAGCCAGCAATTCGTTTACCTGTCTGTGACTTGCCAATAATAGCGGAAGCGCAATTACATGCTGAAAAACGGCAGAAAAATGGCAGAATACTCGTGTTTGTCAAATACGAACGATGCATATCTTCACTGAAGAGGTATCATATTTTTTTTCAAGCTTTCATTTGCTGGTCATTTGGAATAGCTGAATCTCTTTTTCATGGAATGTTTGCTACCAACTGCCCCACAAATTCATACGATCCCGTCCGGATCAGAACTTCGACGTTAAAAGAACGGAGCTTTCAAACGTGCGACAATTTTTGCGCGTGGGGAAGTGCTTCCGGAGCTTGGCCAAAGTTATTATTCGCGAGCATCGCTGCAACATCGCCTTCTGCAATGTAATTTTTAGCTTAGCCGTTGGTTTCTATTCTCTCCACGCAGACACTCAAAGTTTTGGCTGGCAGAATTTAGTAGAGCTGAAAGCACTCATGCCCGGTGGTTTGCTTTGCTATTCTTTCCTGCGTTTACGCTTTGCTTCTTGTGCCCTCTTACCCACTGTTCCTTCTTGAATGATTAAGTTTTTTGTTTTTATTTCGGGACCTTTTTACTCCCTTAAAAATTGAAATAATAAGTTGAACAGTCATGACGCAAGCAAGAAATATATCGGTGGGTACAAGAGACGTGGCTATGACCGCACTGCGAAGATAAACTTCATGAATATAACAAGATAACAGCAGACTGACTGCACTGATGGGTAGCATAAGTCGAGCAGACCGCTTTTCCGTTCCATGCTATCTAAACGGCCATAACCGAGATGTTCCGGTACCGAAGTCTGATACGAACATTCCGTATTATCTTGATAAAATTTTCAACTACAACCTGTAGACAGCCCACCGGTCAGGTTCCACTAGACCTCAAAAAACAGCTCAACGCTTGTCTGCAGGGAGTTCTGGAGGTCGTAGTCGATTGTGGCAAATGTCACTTAAAATTGTAATCTAAAAAAATGCTTCCTGCAATCACTTAGTTCGCCCAATCCGTCTAGAGATACACGGTGTTTCAGGGAAGACTATTTAATTTGATAAAATCGGCTTCCTGGGTTTACATTGGGTTTTGTGCGCGAACAGACCAGAGGCCATGACGAACGCGATCAAACGAGCTCCAATTCCTAATTAGGCCAACAATTACCCATTGCTCGTTTCTTAAATTTTTAATTGTGGCAAATAGGCGTGTGGTTGCCGTGCGGAAATCGTAGAGGATCATTAGTCAATTCGATATCTAGTGTTAGATCTTAGAAAATGCAATTGCCCGCAGTCCTATGAGCAGAGTACTCTAGCCCTCGGGACGCGCGCTTCTTGAGCACGGCGGCTGCAAAGCGCCACGAAACCATGGCCAAGTGATGACGTCACTCAGAGCGCGCCACCATACTTTCAGTTCGAGGCAAGTTAAAGCCAAAGCCGGGCTAGAGCATTGGCGCTCGCCCGCTCTAACCCGGCCGGGATGAGCGTGAAGTAGGTTAGACGTGTGCAGCTCTGAGTGTCGTCAAAACGTGGGCATGGCTTTGTGGCGATTTGCAGCCTCCGCGTTCTAAATGGTCGCGTCCAGATGACTGAAGTACAATGCCAATGCGTCTGCGGGCCCTTACATTTTCGCAGACCAAGTTTACCTAAGACAGCTAATTTTTAAAAATTAATTTTTTAAGGTCGTTTTTTAAAGACTCTGTATATCCCCAATAATAAGGGCGCTTGTTACGGACCGCGTTGGTCAAAGGAAGCGTTCATGTGGTGGTACTTACCCTATACTTCACCGAGCGTGGCTGCGGACTCTTGCTCTCCACAGCCGTCACAGTCAGCGTCACGGGAGTTTGGGCTGGGGCCACAAAGTCCCAAAAAAGCTGGAAAGTGAAAGTTTAGAAAATTATAGTATAATATCTGCCACGAAGAGAAGCCCGCGTAAAGATCTCAAATCACGAACCTTTCAGAGCTGAGAAGAAACTTTTCATTGGTATTTATTAGTGACTTAAAATGTGCAAGTTTCGATTAAGTAACGTAGACAATCTCGCGATGAACATTGTCTGCTACTACCTAAGCTTTTCATCTTCATCTCCACAGGCAGTCCGTAAGATCGGTTCCTCATGCCATCAACGCAAGCAAAAACGAGGAGTCTGGCGTGCTCGCATATCTCATTCATTTTTTTCTTATGCCGCCCTTATAAGGCCACATTGGGTCAAGCAACTTGCGGCCGCAAAGCATTTAGTAGTAGCTGGTATACAAAGCAGTCATCTGGAAAAAATAACTGCGAAAATGTGGCCCCCCTAATGTTACAACAAAGTTCGTTTCATCCGCACTACAAACGTAGCGACTAATGGTGATGTCATCGTGACCTTAACCAATTACTTGTTAATAAAATTTTAGACAGAATAGGTAAGAACATTGATTAAGATGGCAGAAAAAGGATGTGTGAATCAATCACGCATTTATACAATAAATTGTGAGGATGAAGATGATCTTTTGTTGTGACAAACGTTTGCAAGAACATACATTCCGACCGTTGTCATCACGGTGGTCAGCATTCTTTTTAAGTACTAAGTATTAAGCAAAACATCCCCTAATCATTAGCATGATTAGGGGATGTTTTGCTTAAACTTAGGCATGCACCGTATGCTGCATTAAAAGTTATTGCGAAGCTTTAAACGTTTTCACACCAGCATTTTTGTCAATTAGGGATGCTTGTTGCACACTGTCTCGGCAATAGTCATAACCGGTCAATCACAAACAATATTCTTCCAAAGAACACAAAAGTGACAGTCATCAAAGAATAACTTTGTGACCACCCCTGTTCAAAATAGCTACACTCAAACTAGGCATATGTCGTTTACATGGATAAAGCCTGAGCCTGTGGGCGATTCAAGTGCAGCATACGCCCCGTCAATGATCCTGGCTTGAGTGGGACCATGACTAACCTTGGGGAACCATAAATTGACGCACCCGTCGCTAAATTTAAAGCTTTTAGCTTGTCGTTATCCTGCTGAAGGGTCATCTTTATTCCACTGAGGGAAAACATGACCCATTCAAAAGTCACCATATATGCTTTTTTTAATAACGCAGAAGCCATCAGCACGCTGCGCTTTCCTGAGTCCAGAGATAACATTGCTATCGAATTGGACCAATTAGGAAGTTCCCTATACCTGCTCACATTAATTCGCCCTCAAGTAACCAGTTCTGTCCAGGAATGAGGCAGCTCGTCAACAGGCTCTTCACAGCTCTCAAAACGCTCATGCGATGACTGACCCGCTTCCCGTACTAGCCCTTGTCAGCATCGCGGTTGAGCTGCGTAACTGAGAGAATTGAAGCCCTTACACTCAACGTGGAAGCTCGCGGAAGTGCAACATGAAAGCTCGCGGAACTGCAAAAGAGTGATTAGCCATAATGGGCATTAGGGTCGTTATCCCCTCACTGCGACCGCCAAATGTAATTAAAATTTCCCGCTTTCTTAGTGTTCGCGCTCCCCGTGCCTGAAACAGCGCCAGCGGGAGTTCTGTTCTTTTTGTGCTTTGTTTTACTCCCGCACGTGCCGGCATTGCGCTGCCACTTTTTTTCGCTTAGTAGCGTAAAAACAGACCCAACAAGCGTACCGAAACCAATTAACGCGGGTGGTGCTGCTTAATTACATTGACTTTGCCTCAAATATACCTGCAATTTTCTTACGGGGAAATGTATGCCAAGTACCTGCGATCACGAGTTGATAAGAGTTATGACAATTTATACCGCTTGGTTTTCAAAGCCTCTGCGCTAAGCCCTATGTCGGTACGCCGGGCTCTACCTTGGTCCGTTATCTCGCTGTGCCGCCTGATGGCGTCAGTAGCTTGAGATCAAGCGTTACAGCGAGCTACGACAAGGTGAGCCCCTAAAGTGCTCTGCACTTAAAATGCGGTGACACCTTCTCCCTGAGCTGCCCCTCACGTAGAACCAGTAGTGCTTGAGAACACCCCTGGTGCCGGTGGTCATTGGCAAAGAAGCCCACCTGCATTGTTGCTGATGTTGGTTAAGCCTATATAAGCTTCCGCCTAAACGAGAGAGGCACCAGAAGAGGTCTCAGCACGCCATTGAAGAAACCGAAAATGCCTACTATATGCTGTGGCTATTACAAGTTTCGCGCTTCTTGGCATGTACATGCCGACATCAAATATCAAAACGGCAAGGCAAGCTCTCACCGAACTGGCTCTTCTGTATTTCTTATTTGTCTTTGTCTCGCCGTCTTTCGCTGGTGCTGGCGTGGGGCCTTCGGTCGTTGAAGCTTTGGTGTCTTCATCCGCATGGCTCTCCTTAATGCGGACGGATGAAGCGTCCTGCGTTCAGAAAACGTCACGAAATAATATGTTCCTCTGGCCCCTGCAGTATAACGGCTGCAGTTCCGGTGGTTTGCGCTAGGCTACGGTCTTTCACCCTACACCGGAAATTCACATGTGCTATATATGTGACGCACATTCCGGAAAAGAGTAGCTCCGCTTGAACTATAGCCCTCTTTGTAACCACGCAAGGAAAGATTTAAAAGGGCACTGACACAAAATTTTGAAGGTGAGATAACTTCGGAGATAAATTGATGCGAACACATATACATCATCTGCAAAATATCAGCAGCGAATAGAGCCTAGAGTTTGTGTTTGCCGCTTCCGCACTGCCGGCGTTTTCGCCTGCTCGCCCGGCTCGCCGCTCCAATCGGAAGGCCGGAGGGCGGTGCTTCTGCTCTCGAGAACGAACGACCCGATCGTTGGCGGCGGAGGCGCCGTGATTTCGTCAGCTCATCGGGCAGCTGGCCGCAACCAAAGTTCTACAGCGGTTCCAGGCACTCTGTTTCTATTACAGTTTATTACCATTGGATGCGAAAACGCGCCGGAGGCACGAAAAGCCCACTGAGCTAGCCGCACGGTCGCTGTGCAGGCGGCGGCCACGGCCGCGAAGTGGCCCAGGCCGGCGCAGGTAGCTCGAGTGATAGCTTGCTACCGCTGCACGAAATTGTGCCCAAGTCCCGGCCATGGTGGCTTACATGAGAAAGGAGTTAATGATGCGATGGCGGGTTACATTAAAAATTGTCATCTGCACCGCTTACGAGAGCGGCACTCGAATATCCGCCGCAGTGCTAAGCCGAACACATCTGTAGGCGGACCTGTAGGCAGACCGGCCGGCTGCTCCCAGCGCGCGTCTTGCCACCCACCGTCTCGAGCGTGGCGCGTCGTTCTTGAGCCGCGGTAGCATTTGCATTCGCAGCGCCTGCGTCACATCCACGGTCGCTTTTTAATTAAGCGCCTCACGAGATCAGTACTTGGGGGCATTCGCAGAAACTGCCGTCGATGCGGATTCGACAGTGCTACGGCGGCTCTGCTCTGTGATATCCCTCCGACGGTCACGTGGTCAGCTTTGTTTACACAAAATCCATCGTTTCGCGGCACTCGCTGAAACCGAAACTGCGACTGGCCGCATTGAAAACGCCTCTAATTAGACAACTGTCGCACGCTGAAGCAAATGAGGTTTCTACAGGTTATACGTAGGTCACTAGCTACTTATCGCAACAAAAAAAAAAACAAGATGCAAAATTTTTGTGTCAGTGCCCCTTTAAATATCTCGCCGTATATTAGCGGAAGGCGGTTGAGGAAGCCTGGGGAAATCGAAGACTAGAAAAAGTTGGGTGAATTAGTGAAGGTGGATGACGCACAAGCACTGAACGAAAGCAAAAAAAGCGCGGAGAAAAGCAAAGACATGTTTATTTCTGTTCGCGCCGACGCTTTTCGGGCGCTGGTTTTTGTCGTTGAGTGATAGGCATGTGTAACCGCTAGACGTTCTCTTCCAACTAGTCATTGTTTGCGTTCTACTGAAGGGGTCTTTTCATCAGCCCTTATTTCAAACAAACATGTCCAAGCCGTGACGCCAGAACTATAAGTTCAGAAAGGGGGGAGCAAGGGCTGAACGGAAAATTACTTTTTTTATATTTTGATGTACTTCAAAATTGGCAAACAAATAAAATCTCTGTTTCCGTCGAAAGAAAAAAAAACGTTTTTTCAATAACCACGTGAAAAAAATGTATTTGTTACGCACTGCTTCCTCATTCTAACTACTTTATTCACCCGCAGCGCTAACGAACCCAGTACGTTCGGTGTTTATAGTACGCTTGTAGAGCGACGAATTTTCTATTTACAAAAGAGCAAGACTAAACTGGCTTTTAGAACTGTAACTGTCATGATACTTCTGTAACGAGAGCTTTCGGCCAGTAGGGTAGCAGGGCTGGTCATTGTCGTGCCTTTTGAGCGAAAGGACTAGCGCAGCTTCGCACAAGCTGGGCTTGCATGTTTGTAATGTGTTAATATAATAATAGTTAAATCATAATGTTAGGGTGAGAATCAAGTTGCAGCAGGGGGTTTTTATTGACCTGTTGTTTCGGGGTTTCCTACGTCAGGAAGTGTCCTTAAACAAATCTGTCCAATCGGAAAAGTGATGGTTGTCCTCTCTGCAGCACCACCCTCAGAAGAAGGACACGTCCGGGATGCATGGCAAGACTACAGACCGACAACAAACACTCACAACACTCTTGTGACATATGTATAACAAGTATCAGCTTACAGGTGGCGTTGAATATTTCCTAGCATCTTGTCCGCTCCAATGTTTAAAGCTCAAAGTTCTGGTCCACGCACGAACCCTCTGCAGCTACAGCTTACTTCCCCCCCCTCCACCGTCCCCCCCACACACGCACGCAATTTGTGTTGACCCATCCCGTTTCTAGTCCACTTCGGAGAGCTCACACGTCTTGCGCGAACATGAGGTCTGTACACATAGAACATAAACATATCTTGCGGGTTCGGCAAAGACGTGCAAAGATGGGTAGAGAGAGGGGAGTAGCTGTGGAAAGTGCTTTTACTCGGCGGCGCAGCGTCATTTGCTGTTCGCTACATTCACTAAAGCTCAAGGCCCCCACCCACGGGTACCTTTCCGCCAAACCACACACGCCGGTGGGCGCGCTTATAGACCATTCCGACGAGGGCGCCGCCGTCTTGCGTGTGCAGCGCCCTCTGGTAGCTGGCCGATTCGCTGGCTTGGGCGTTTGCTCCGCTGCGCATGGGTGCCAACGGCGGCTCCATGAATTTTGCGTTGTAGCGCGTTGTACGTTCATTTCCGTAATTTACTTTAAATAGGAAAGTTGTTGCATGGGACCAGTTTAAGCGATCTGGCTTAAATTGGTGCCTTTTTTTTGAGAGCGGTGGAGCTGAAATTCGCCTTGAGGTAGTGTGGTAACCGGTGGGTAAACCATGCCGTGTCGAACATCTGTTTCCAATACTTCGTCACAATTTTTTTTCGCTTGCGTCTGTGTGCCCGAGATCGCGTATAGAGTGTAATTTGATCATTGTACTGCAAAAATTCATGTTTGTTAAAACGATCTTACCGTGATACGCTCGGCGGCCATGGGCAACAACCAGAAGCGCATGTCAGTGTAACAAACTCCTGGCTTCATATTCCGCAGGGTTTAATACAGGTAGTTTTGGGTGGACTTAGTAAGTATTTGGCATATTACATAGTTTGAATTAAATCTTATCGATATATCAACATCTCAACCTCAGCCATCACTGCCGCCAACTATAAACAAAACTTCCTCTCTCTTGAATTTCAAGCTGATCTGCAGTACAAATTAGCCGTGCAACTAATGTAAAACATAAATAAAATAAACAAAACAGCTACTGGAGAGCGTCATATAAGGACTTATTAAGCGTCCGCCGTTGGGAAAACCGACAAGCGTTCGCTTTTATCTAGGTTTGATGCTGCCGACAAAGAGACATCACATTTTGATGCTGCCGACAAAGAGAACATCCACATCACAACTCTTCGCTGGAGGTGAGTGAGTGAACAACTTTATTTTGCCCGAGTCGGGAATGGGCAAAGAAGGGAGGCGGAATCCCCTTCAGTAGCCTCCACCTTCCCCTTAGATTGGCTGGGGAAAGGGACAACCCAGACAGGCAGTAGTCACTGTGAAAATCGCCAAAGCCAGCCCGCGTAATACTTGGAGCTCGGTATGCCGCAATGCGACCGCAGCAACGCTGGAGATGGAACTAATACCATTTGCGGCGTAGGCAAGTTTCAGTCATCCATTTTAGTTTGGAAAGACGGTAGGAGAATTTCGTGCCACTACTCCCAATTAGGTGTGTACAGAAAGAGCTCAGCAGAACAAAATTGCCAGAAATCTTGTGTGCTTGGAAGTGCGCAACTCACAAGCTGCTACTCTGGCTCATTATTAGCAACATTTAATTTACATAATGCGTAAATTAGTGGTAAACCCGCACGCGCGGTGCCTACGAAGCGTAGTCAAGGCAATGGAGCAGCCGTGTCCAAGCCCTCCGTGACCGGTGCGCACACTCCAGAGAGGGGGAAAGGCGGCCCGCGCGCGCGGGGCCGCTGAGTCCGAGAGTACGTTTCCTCCTCGCTCGATGGAACGGTCTATAGCTAACGGTTTTTGCAGTTTTTTATTTACGATTTTCACTGTCGCGCACCACATTCCATGTCAACTTCGAGAGCTAACTGGTCATCTATCGCGGCGGGGGTTTATACAGAATTTCTATTTAGGAAAAGAGGGGGAGGTCGAAATCCTCCTGGAGGCGGTGTTGGGGCTGTTGGGGGGAGATGGGGGAACGGGGGGGGGGGGGGGGGGGTGTCGAAATCTTTCTGTGGGCTGTGGCTGGGGGGGGGGGGTGTATAAACCCTGCATGCACGCATGCTCGTCTTCTGCCGCCACCGCTTCTTGAGGTATAACAGTGTCCGTTACATCGCCCCTTTCGGAGCAAGCACACCGACAAAATACTGGTCAGAATGTCAATCCTCGCTGTTCCTCTTTCAGCCTCTATTGTAGCACTCTTCGTCTCACTGACCACCTCCACTTACTGACTACAAGGGCTTCCTTCAACCACCATAGCGTCACGGGTAAATATCCTTTGGCGAGTTGGAGCCGCGCGCTTCATCTACCGCTTTGTCCTTCGGGATAGAGATCTTACCCATAATAAGCTACCCCGTCGCGAAGCCGAGTCGCTACAATACCTATAGTGGCCCCCTTACAAGAGACTGCCCACGGAAATTGACAAACGGCACCCGCGCTCCCAAAGTCCCCGCCAAGGAGACCAGCGTCAGCGTGTCAGTCCGGCAATCCATGGCTACCTTCGTGCCTTGTGAGTGTTATCAAAGTAAAATTGGCTATTATCACTTCGTGGAGCAGCCAAATTTATGGGAACACGGAGATCGTAAGTTGCGCAAAAAAGGCCGATGGGGCATGGAGTAGGGAGGTGGCCGACCCTGCACGTAAAAACATTTGGGGCTACTCTACCCCCGCTCCCCCACCCCCCGTTTTCGACATCACTGGCTGCACGTTTAAGCATACCCAAATAAACGAATGTCTTTTGTCTTTCGATGAGCGCACATTTATATTCCGTGAGTCGCACCTCCCTGTTTCGGTGATTTGCGTTATACTGTGCCGCCATTGGCCTCGGCTAGAAATGGCACGGCTACTTATGTGCGCTATCGAATCTCCAAGCCAGCTGCTTTGCAAAAACATCAGAGCATATGTAAACCAGCAGCAAAAAGGTACAGACAGACAAGTACTGGGAATTTGCCGTGGGTGCAGGCGGTTGGTCTTTTTCCAACGGTATGGTCTAAGTAACGTTTACCAATAAAACTGGGAGGTGTATGCGCAATAAGGACATCTCACAAAGGTATGCACGAGCATTGAAGGACGCGAAGACTGGACTCACCGGGAGGTTTTTCTCTGGGGTGGATTTCCCAGATTTTGGCTGACTAGTTGACAGCTTGAGGACACCGCTCTCTTCTCTCACGGACCCCTTGGGAGAAGGTTGCGTTGGGGAACGCTGCAAAACAGGGGAGCGCCAAAACAGCAGATAACCGCAGATGCTCCGGCCCCGGTCAAGCGATGAAAGGTACGTGACCGTGCACCGGCGTTTCTCTTCCTGAAAACACACGAAAATGGTAAAAAATCATTAAAATAACGGAGGCGTAATTTCCAGTTTTGTTGCATGCTCTATTAAAATGCTGAACCTTTTAAAAGCCGCCTTGCTGACGAGCACAACCAATACGCGTTTCGGGGCACCTTGAGCGTAACCGAGGGTCTCCAACAAAGAGAACAGGCAGTATGGAGGGCTACGATTAAAAAATGAAAGCCACTCCACTCAATGTGAAAGCTGTTGGAAGTGTTGGAACGGGCTGTAGTGCCGTCATCCGCGCACTGTTAAAACTCAATCCAATTCAAATTTCCCGCCTTTTTAGTGCTCGCGCACCCCCTCCCTGAGACTGTGCCAGCAAGAGTTCAGTTGATATTTTTTTTCGCTTTTCCTCCCGCACTTGCCGGCGTTGCACTGCCACTATTTTTCGCTTATAATAGTAAAACCGACCCAACCAGCGATCCTGATTAAATGAAGGCGGGCGCTGCGAGTTAATAACGTATATTTTGTCTCAAATGTACCTACAGTTTTCTTTGCGTTAAACGACGGGGTGATGTATGACAGGCGCCAGCTGTTCACGAGTTTCGAACGCTTCTGACTATAGAAACCACTTGGCTTTCGAAGCTTCTGGGTTACGCCGCGACGACACCCGCGACGACGGAACGCCGTGTGGCGCTGCTTGGGTCCAGCGAGCGAGCTACGACGACAAGGTGCTCTGCACTTAAAAGGGCTCGAGCACCCGCCGCGGTGGCTCAGTGGCTAAGGCGTTCTGCTGCTGTGCACGAGGTCGCGGGTTCGATTCCGGCTGCGGCGGCCGCTTTTCTGATGGAGGCGAAAAGCGAAAACGCCCGTGTGTTCGAGATTTCGGCGCACGTTAAAGATCCCCAGGTGGTCAAAATTAATCCGGAGCCCTCCACTACGGCGCGCCTCATCGCCTGCGTTGCGTCGGCGCGTTAAACCCTACAATCAGAAATGGGCTCGAGCAGCGAGTTCCAGCCACGAGCGCGTCTATGTATGCATGATCGTATCTTTGTGTTCCCTCTGTCGGCCTCATCGTCTGGCCTGCATGGTACACAGATTTGCAGTTGTATTTCCGTGTTTGCCATCGGCGTAGCTCTTTCTTCCGTTGCCGTCACCATCTCCCCTTGCCTTTGGCCCCATAGAGCCCGTGACAATACATTCCCCTTCACGGCCTCCTCCTGTGCCCTGTGCACAGAACACTGCGCAATTAACACATTCCTCATCCCGGCTTTCTGCTGTGCGCAGGACAAGGCACAAAGTGATGGCAGCCCTTTCAAAGGTTGGATGTTACTGGAAGAACGTGCTCGGGTAGAAGCAACAAAACTTGCATCAATAATCGGCGTATTTTTCACGCTTAGAGCGTACATCCCATAAAGCGTCATGATACGATTATACGAGTCTTCGTTCCTGCCTTATTCGAAATATTGTGTGCTTTTCTGTGGTACCCCCACGTCCGGTAATATACAAAAATTGTGTAGGTTATGGAGAAAAAACGGTTGGGATAATTACTCACTCTATATTTGATTTTCCAGTGCAAACTTCATTCGGAAATCTTAAAATATTGCGTGCTCAACACTTGTGTAATTACTACCTTTGCAAAGCATTCATTAAGAATTCAAAACAAATTACCTTTTTTAAAAAGCTTAGCCGACGGAACCAAAAGACACCGACACAATATACACGAAATTCCGAACACTGGACCGTGCAGGCACGTCGAACCAATTACGCCCTGCAAACCTCAAAGCCCCGAATTCCCACACTTCTAAGCAATTATCTCCAAGAAAATACAAATATCGTCCAGCTTACTGGTACACAATTAAAAACCAGTTTTTTTTATATCAGATTCGCTATGATATTCTTATAAGGTTCTTATCTTTCTCCTACAATCCTTCATGTCTGTTATATGACCATTGATTTTTATCCGACAAATAGGTGTGCATGTATTTCGGAAACGTAGATTATATATATGTGTGTGTGTATATTATGCACACACATACAGGGTGTCCCAGCTATCGCACCAATATTGAAAAAAACAGCAATGGCGTAACTCGAAGTAAACCTAGTGCATAATGTTTGCAGTACTGTGGAGAAGCGGACAGCTTTTTTTCGTAATGAGCCTTAACTAAGGAACTGTAATTATCTAACTCGAGAAGTACTGTCCTAATCACTAAAGTGTCATTGAGGCACTTGTAGGTACCCACAAGGGGCATCTAACTGCGGTATTTCTAGCGACGAACTTATTGCGTACTCATTTATTCTGACTGATAAAGAAAACCCACGAAATGTGAAAAATACCACGTGACGGCGCCTCCGCACAAATTAACGCGCATCGTAAAGCAATGCCCCCAAACAGGCTGCCTCTGAGCTAGCCAGAATGAAACAAACAAAAGAAAAAAAAAGAAATCGTGACCGAGTTCGTGCCTTATCTGCACACGCGCCCCGCGAATCTTGCTGTTGCTGCTCCTTCCATGCGTGCTATTGTCAAGGTGATGGGTTGTCTCTTCGGGCAAGTGACAGGCGAAGCAGTTGCTATCAATCAGCTAATTTGGGGACGCTGCTTCACAATGCGCGCGGAAGCGTCGTCACGTGGTATTTTTCATATTTCGCGGGTTTTCTTTATCAGTCAGAATAAATGAGTGCGCCATTAGTTAGTCGCTGAAAATACCGCAGCTAGATGCCCCTCGTGGGTACCTACAAGTGCCTTATTGACACTTCATAGATTAGGACAGTAATCGTAGAGTTAGATAATTAATTACAATTAATTAGTTAGATATCATTAACGAAAAAATACCGTCCGCTTCACCACAGTGCTGAAAACATTACGCACAAGGTTTTCTTCGAGTAACGCGATTGCTCTTTTTTTTAATCACTTTTATCACACAAACCACGTATCGGTATACGTTTAGATCGTTCGCAGATACGTTTACTTATTGCACGAAAAATCGTCAAGTGGGTGCGTTCTCCGTTTGTAATTTGGGACTTTGAAGGTTTGGTGATCGATTGCATGGACGCACTTTCAGCGAAGGTTGGGTGCACTTTTAGCGATCGTTTCGACGCACTTTTGACGCAGCTTTGATATCAGAAAGCATTTGCTTTTCTCTCAACTCTAGAAAGGGTTGGTCAACTTTCTTGCCAGGCCGGTATCCAGACGGCGTTTAATGCGGTCATACCCTCCACCGTAGCTACTCGCTCGAACCGAGTGGAAAACGTCGTTTTAGCAAGGCGGGTGGTGCCTGGTATATTGTCTTCTCGTAAGATGCACATTAGTTTATCGAAAATATTTAAACTGAACGTAACGCTTAAACTCACTAAAATAAAATATTTATGGTCTTTTTAGTGTAATAACGTTGAAGGAAAAAGGTGCACAACTGCAGGCAATCGTCTAGTGATGCGCAAGTATTCTTACGCGCTTGTCTTCCTCGTGAGTTCTGTATAGCCAGGATGGGCTATGGGCCGCCAAATACGGTGGGCTGTTGTATTGTTTCATAATTTTTTTTGTTTCCTTTCGCCAAGCGTTTCCATTGGTACAACGTAAGGCCAGCTTGTTTGCTTTCGTTCCGGCGCGGATTCTATTTTTCACTTTAATTGCAGGCTGGCTGTCGTCACTCGCCAGATTCGCACATTTCGTCTCGCTGATTGGTCGCTCTGTATCTTTGTCGTGAATCGCACCTGTGGAAATTCCTAAGAGTGTATTTAAGTGCTTTCCGTAGTAGCGAGCGCAGAAATGCGACGAACCGCAATTCTATATCTCAGAAATTACACTTGAAAAGCACATGGAACGAGTTCTTCGCGTTCACTGGTGTCAGTACCAAAACCTAGGTCATACAGTTTTAAATGCAGAGTATTTCAGTAACTCACGATGTCACCCGCGTTGGCGTCCGTAGTCCGCGTCCGCATCGCTCCCCCTACACTATATAAAAAAATAATACTTGCCGGCACCAGGTTTCGATCCTGCGACTCTGCGGGCGGAACGCAAGGTGCACGGTACTCTACCAACTGAGCCACAAAGCCGACACAGAACGGAAGGTTACGAACCTGCCTTATATCCTTGACTCATTCAACTGTCGGCCAGAGGTGCGCCCTCTCCCCCGCGTCCTCCTCGCCTTCTCTCCGCTCGCAACGCCCTCTCTCGCCGCGTTCGGTTCGGGCGCACAACAGGTGGGGACGTGCGCAACACCCTCTCCTCGCCGCGTTAGGTTTCGCGCGCAAGAACAGGTGGGGCGCTCGCATCGCGCTCTCTCATCGCCGTGGTCGGTTCGCGCTTAAACCACATATGTCGTTCGCGCGCGCTGCGGTCGCTAACATCTGTGGCGTGATCGTGACGTCAGCGTCACGCGTTCGCGTGGTGGCGATTTCGGTGCTATAACACTCTCCCCAGCAAACCACGTTACGTCGTGCAGATATCCCGGAGACGTCAGCAATCGACATTGCAGATGTCCAGGAGACGTACCGTTTGGGTCAGAGTTACATATATTCAACGTTCCTACAACTGCAAAAAACCCATCCAAATCACACGAAGGAATACGTACAATAGACGTCTCAGGGTACTCTATATGCTGTTTACAGTACGTTACCTTAGTGGTACGTCTTATGCATATTGTAGTGGTACGCATGCAAGACGTATATACATGTCTGTTCTACATTGGTTTTCTGTCTTTGGCACAAGCATTAGTTTTTATATTCATGACTTGTGTGCGTTAGTATGATATTGTTGAGATGAACCTGTATGCCTGAAATTTACATTCTTCATACATTATTTGGAAGTTTGGCCAGCCCCCTTTTCAAGGTTGCCTACGTGTTGTGGGCATTTATACTTGAAATACATGTCTTACTAGCTGTTCAGCACTGTTTGCTGTTACTTGTCACCTGGCTTCTAGATTAATGTGTTTCCACTTTTGAAGTGCTGCATACTGCATGAAGTCTCATATGTGAAGTGCCAAGCTGAACACACACTCTCGCAGAAGCACACGAAGCACAGCTCTAAACAAGAGGCAGTAAGTAACAGCAAACCAGTCCTGATCAGCACAAGCGCCCTGGACACTAAGGCAACCACAGTAGCGTCATCGAATTGTACCATACAGCACGGCTGTACAGGCCTTCTGCAAATAAACTATCACAGAAAATTCAAAAATTAAACTAATTAAAATGACAGTCTCCCATCCTATCTGTAAGTACCTGCAGCTGGGTAGTAAGAACGCTTTCAAAGTACACATAAAACACAAAAGAGTTCAGGTAAAACAGTTTATATTGAATCCCAAATTATGTAATATGTTTTCGCAACACGAACACTTTAATTTTCATTCCTATCTGCCCTGGCCCACAGGGTCCACATTGTACAATTACAAGAATAGTACAAATATTCATGACTACAAAAAAGTCACACACAGAAGAAAGGTTGGCAAAAAATAGGAAGAAAAACAAACATGTAAACACAGGGTACAAGCACAAGATAGTTATGCAACTTGAAATATCGCACATTAAAATAATTGGGTGAAAAACAACGCAAGAAAAGTGTGAAAACAAAGAAATGATTGAATGGTGGTTATAAAAACAAATCACATTTACGAAACTAAATAGTTCCCATGTAGTGAAAAGTTTGTGGAACAATAAAACAAAAGCACCTAGGAAACACAGAAGTGGTGTTGAGTGGTGGTTGTGAGTGCCATACAAATTTAAGCTACTTTAAACAAAGCAACATCTGGGGAAATGGTTATGATCAAGAGAAAAGGTGTGTATAAAGAAATGACTGTACGGCGGTTACAAGAGCAGTAGAAATTTACGTGATGAAATGATTCACACTTGGTGAAATGACAGGACAACAATAAAACAACATAACACTTTAGAAACAACTTATTGAATTCTTGTTAGGAAAACAAAAAGTTACACTATTTCAATATTTCACACAAAGTGATATGATTTGGGAACAAACGAAAAAACGGGGAACACGGAAATGATTGATATTAGTTACAAGAAGACAGATTTACATGACTACGTGATTCACACCAAGTGATACGCTCAAAGAACAATGACACAAAATAAAAACGCATGGAAGCACGGAAATGATTCAATGGTGGTTCAATGGTGCATGCCTCCATCATGAGTTATGGTAGGGATTATTGAACAGTTAGCGTTCTTAGTTGTGGTTCCAGAAACTGCCCAAATAGTTGCAGATCAGATTGGTTGGAAAGTGAGTAAAAATTTCATGGTCCAAAGGCTGAAAGAAATTTAATACCTTTTCCAGCAATAAAAACTAAGAAGCCGCAGGTTTTCGACAAAGCTGATATTTGCACAGGTTGTGACTGACAATAAAAATCTGGGCCCCATACATTGTCTGGTGAAAGAATTTGGTATTCACGAATATATCTAGTTACACACAATGCAGGATGCCACTCGCAGGTGGAAAAAACCGTGCTTCTCTTTTTCCCAAACCAGGAGAACTCCTGCACCAAGTTGACCGTCATCAGTAGGTTGAGCACGCGCCTTGTGCAGACTGTTGCAGTAGCACCTCCCTTGCAAGCCAGTTCTTCAATCTAGGCATAGGTACAGGAAAATCTGTATTGTTAATACAGCTTTTTAATACTGGTTTAATACAGAATGGCCGCCTACCATTATCCCTGAAAAAGACAGTGTATGACAGCTGCATCTTACCGGTACTCACCTACGGGGCAGAAACTTCCAGGCTCACTAAAAGGGTCTAACTTAAGGACGACTTAGCAGGCTATAGAACGCTAGAAGATGGGTGTAACATTAAGGGACAGGAAGAGAGCGGAGTTGAAATAATTTAATGTCAGCACTGGCACTACTAAGGCAACCTTAACACAAACTATGACAGCTAATGTGAGGTACCACTGTATATAAGATCTATATTTCGTGAATGGGGACTCTGAGGACATCTTAGCCCAGCTACAGGTCCCATCTAAACTTGCAAAATATTTTTCTGTGTCTATCCTAACTGCTTGGTGGATTGAAGTGACAATATATACACGGATGAAGCCATGTCCCCAAAATGTGGCAAAAGGAAACATGCACAAACCCGGACAGCGTTACTGCCATGGACGTATACTTCCTGCAGCAGAATGGCGAGGTGGGCTAGTTGGTATATATGCATAACTAAACCTTTAAAAAGCACATCACTGAAAAACTCGTCATGTTGTCCTGTTCGCTTGTCCTGCCAGGCCTACATTTTTAGTTGAAGTATACGTTGTACAGCAGTAAGCATCAAATTAGTGCAAGAAATTTTTACAGCACACATTCACATTCACATATAGTCTAAGTTGCACCAGTCAGCAGCCTGCAACATGTAAGTTATTAGCAAACGACAGGCCAGACACCAGAATCATACTCTGCCTTAAACCTGCGAAATCCCAAATGCTGTGTTACTCTGATCACCAAGGTGTGTTACACACTAAATTCACTAAGCTGAAAATTCCATAAGTGACAAAAATTTAACAGCCATTCTTGAATATTTTTACTCGGTTCTGAATGGTTAATTTACGTTTGCAATGCTGCAGTAAAACTATACGAAGCACAACCAGCCCTGCTCATACTACTGTACCAGTTACGACATGCGTGTAGTTCTGACGTTACAAATAAATTCGGTTTGCATACACGTTGTTCATTCCAACATTTCACGACCAAATTGAGCGTTCGAAAAGATTGAACACTCAATCGAAAAGCGAAAAAAGCATCCAGATGCCATTTTAATCTAATGCTGTACTCTCGGGATTCACTCGATTTATTATTATTTTTTAATGCTACACGCACGGCAATCATTCAATTTATTGTGCACGCTTTTTAAACCGAAAACTATTATGACGAAAAAAAAACGGCATCTGCCGAAACGAAACAAAAACCAATATCACGCTAAAACTACACGATGTGCGTGTAACGTAAACACGCTTATATTCGCACTCTCCAGCTTCCCCTACTTCATTTCATATCACAACATTCGCCTAGCAAAACAGGACAGAACACAAACACTTCACCAAACACAGGGCTAGAAATTGCGCGAGAATTGCTTCTGTTTACAAACGCAGCAGCCAGGTACAAAGGTCTACCGACAAATCTCCGCAATGCACAAAGCGAGTCCTTCAAATCGTTAGGGCTAAGCGCTTACGCGTACCGAAGTTCGAGAGCAACTCTGCTACGTTAAATACATATGACAAGAAAACAACGTTCACTAGTACTCACTTACCTCCACTACTTGGAAGTATTTCTTCTTCCGGTAGATAAATCCATGGTAGTCAAATCACCGAAAGAACGATAGTTGAAGGCGTGCACACCCGTGCCGTCACCGGCCTGTAGCAGGCGTATCGATACGGAGTGCAGTTAATATACTGTCGGACGATCGGACCTGCCGCGCAGCGACTTCCTTCTCGTGTTCGTCCGAGGGAAAAGCTAGTTCCTGAAAGATACCCACCTTGATAAAACGCGTTGCGAAATAGATGCCCAAGTTATTGGTAAATACAGATATTAAATGCCAATTATATACAAGAAAAGCTTGACCATGGGTATTTTTTAAAGAAAACAGTAATTGTACCGATAATCTAGATTACGGAATTTAAGGCAATTGCAGGGTCTGCGGTGGCATACAGCTTCCGTGGGGTTGTGGGCGCCGTAATTTTACGGTTTGTTCTGAGGCCGAAACCACTTCCAGCGTATTTTCCGCGCTTTCGCGCGTCGACATCGCCCCGCGTTGACGGCGTCGGCAAAATGCACGGCCACGTGAGCTGACCCGGGAGGAGGAGGAGGAGAAAACTTTACTGAACAGGTAGATCGAGCTTCGAAGTGGGCGGGGTCCTCAGTCCAAAACTCCGTTGGTGCGACCTGCCGTCTTCGCCCTTTCAGCGAGCTAAAGCTGCTTGCTTAGGTTCGAGCTGACAAGTTCACTCTCCCACTGCTCCTATGTAGCTAGGCCGATGTCTATGCTGCTCGCCAGATATCAGCGTCGACGCAGCGCCAGAAAGCATGCGAAAGCAGGCGACATTGTCTGGATTCCACGTCTATATCCTGGTTTGGGGTCATTACGTTCGCAGAAAACAATCATTTTTTTAACGTGCGGTAATTTGGTGCCTTGAGGCAAATTACAAGCTATTTCTGTTCGAAAGTGCGCATTTTTCGGTGGCTAGCTTGGCTTTCATCGGGGAGATGGGGGGCTTGGGAGAGTTTTTTGCGAGTAAAATACGGGAGCTCTGGCTACATCACTTGTAGTGTTAGCATGATGTGCTTGTCTGCAAGATCGGTGCGTAACGAACAGAGCTTATCAACGCCAGAAATCTGGCGGTGCATGCAATTTCATTCGCGGCTACCGTAGCTTGCATAGGGGGAACGATGAAGAACGATAGCTTTTCTTGGCTTAAATAAGGGAGCTTTGGTTACATCACTTGCAGTATTAGCCTCGCCTCCAAGATCGGTGCGGAAGAAACAAGCGTTAGCACTGCCGAAATTTGTCAAATATGACCGAAACGAATCACTCCACAATATTCGTTGGCAGCCTCTGTTAGGTTACGAAATTCTTGGGGCCACGCATTATTTTCCGCGGTGGTCGAGTGGATTGGAGCTTAGGTGCTGGTGTTGTGTTTTGAAAGTCTACGGTTCGAATCTTTGCAAAACCTGACGGATTTTTTTTGTTCTTTTTTCCAATGAGGGTGTCATCGACTTTTTTTCTGAAGGCAAAAAAAGGCAGAGTACCTTGCTGTTTAACCTACAAGCTACGTTTGACGGTAACCTTAGTATCAAGGCAGCCCCGAAATTTGTTTTGCTCACACTTTGAATTCATGAAGCTGCAATCAGTACGTAACATCAAGGTTAAATCAAGCAGCAAGTAAAGTTGTGCTAATTGCATCTTCGTTCATCATCCTATCTTATTTTGTTCAGATTTGACAACAATGACCCCCGTCCACCCCCCTCCCCCCACAAAAAAAAAAAAAAAACTTACAAGGCTCGTTGGCAACGTCGCTTGTAAACGAATTCTGCACTAAGTCCCTGCCTCTTTCCGTGAGGTTCCGTATTGGGCTACTGTTTTGAAAGTCAAAGGTTCAAAGCAATATTGGTGGATTACAATACTTGCACAAAACCCCTCGGTACAAAACCCTTACAAAACACATACGAAACCCCTCGGTAACTTCAATACAGTACGCCTGCGGAGAGTTTGAAAAAAAAGTATAGCAGCTATAGCTAAAATAAATGTAACGGCGATAAACATGTTCGAAGTAAAAAACGGACATACCACCAACGTCTGAACAACGTCAGCAAAATATGTCTAAATTCAGTTACCAAATGAAGCAGCAGCAACATCGAGAGTACGTCTTTAGCAAAGTTGAAAGAACGTCCGACATCAAGGTACCAGCAACGTTATCTCAACATCCAAAAATTTTCATTAAAATATTGCACGTTGTACGGATGTCTAATAGAGATACTACTGGGACATAGACGTTCGGATCTTTTTGGGACGTCGCAGAGATGTTAGTGGTTTGCTGGGTCTCGCGAGGGGCATTGGATTGGATTCGATTGGATTGGCTTGGATTGGCTTGGATTTGGATTGGATTGGATTAAAGTGGATTGTGTTGGATTGTGTTGCGTCATAGCCGGGCCACGTTGCGTCATAGCCGCTGCACGTTGCGTTATAGCCGCGCCAGGGGGTTCACGGCACGTTTTCACCATCGACTTCATCGACAATGTCTACGCTGGAAGACAACAATTACAACAACAACAACAACAACAACCAATACGTAATCCATACGACTTGCAGGCGCGCGCCCCCGCAGAAATGCTCTGCATTTGATCGTGCCCCTCGCCAGGGGGATGTTTTTAGCCAAGGGGTGCTTGAGATTTTTAGTACACTTGTTTCACCTCATCGGAGCTGTCCTTTGAGGCGGGAGGAGTCACGATCCGCGGCGGGCGGGGTTTGGCTCGGTCTGTTTTGTCCTGGAAGGTTGAAAATGGAAACGGTTAACATTTCCGTAAGCGACCCTTCATGTTGTTATGTACGTATGGTACATGATGCACGCTATCGACGAATACAATAAGCCACGTGTAGAAGCATTAGTATAAATTCAGAAATGCCTCCCTACCCCTAAGACCGCAGCCTTTACCTAAACCCCCACCCCCTATTTTGCCCAAGTAAAGTCAAAACTCGACATAATGAAACCAGATCTTATGAATTTCCCGATCTAACGAACAAATTCCTATCCCCCCGCAGGTGCCTATAGGGCTCAATGCTTTGATGAACTCGATTTAACGAAACAGATTAAGCGCCATTACCTATGTAACGAACTATTTAGAGGAACACGCATATAAACAAAGGAGGAAGTTCGAAAGCGTGCCGTGAGAACACCAGCAACAATATTGCGCCGGGTCATCACGAACTGCTTCAAGCACAGTCTTTGTAGCCTGCCCTGCTGAGGCTCTATCGAGTTCCGCAAGACCTGAACACGAACGACGAAAAATCCCAGCTATTTCCGGGAACAGCTTGGTAGGCTTAACGAGGTGGCCGCAGATCTCAGCTTCCACGACTATATCAGCGCCGACAGAATAGAAAGTGTTGGGCGATAAAGAAATAGTAGTTAGTTTGCGGCGTACAAGAGATGTTCGAGGCGGCTGACGACACAGAATACTGCTGAAGCTCCTGCGGCCGCTTCAGGCCAAGTGATGGACGCCATTGAATTGCTCAGGCGCTTTGTTGGTACTCAAAAGCCGAACATGCGTTGAACGCCCTTGCGTGCTATGAAAAGTCTGTGCATTCAAGGCTAACAAAGCGCACGCGGGCAAAAAGCAGATGATTTTTTACCAGGAAGTAAATTCGTTTCCCCCAGAACTAGTGACGTTTTATTGGTATTATTTTCAGCGCGGACTCCTAGTGCACTGATAAATTGTCGTCAAGCGTGCGCCGCACGCAATTACGATGTCATGGTAGATGCCGGGATGGGCCTCCCTTTAGACATTGAATTTATGGAGTCAACTGCTTGTAAAATAACAGTCCCGACTTTTGGAAGTTGTGAATTAACGAAATAATACGCATTTTCGGGTGAGTTCGTTAGACTGGTATTTTAACTGTATTTGGACGTGGAGTTCGGGCTTTTAATCATGAGAAGTTGGAACTCCAGAACTGCAGGAACCTCAGCCAGATATCTTTATTGTGCAAGTGTTGCTAGTTACCGAGCACCGTCATTTGGTCGATGTCAGAGTAATTTTAGTCATCCCCAAGCAATGCTGTTGTTACGGCCATCGGGAAGAGCGGATAGAGAATTGAATTGGTCCGTTGCAATATAATACGAATAAACGGACGACAGAAGCCGTCGCGTTGTTCGTGGAAGCTCTCAAAGTCAACACGAGGCTTTCTAGATAGGGAAAATGCATTGGTTTTCAGACGACCGGCTAAAATCACTCCTGCGCTGCACTCCCTTGAGCATTCGTGAATAAACAAACTCGTTTGTTCTCGTGCAAAACTACAGTGGGCGAGACATTAAACGCGAACAGGTCTGCCCGTGGATTGACTGATTGGTGTTTTTCTTATCCTTCTTATCGGGCGGAAGGCATGCGCTTATCTCACCATCGCTTGTAGTCAGCTCCCTTACACAACCCTTCGAATTTTAGCTTTGTGAAGAGTAGCGGGATCGAGGGAATTAAATTTTGTGGTGGCGTTTTTACCACTAAGACGTGGTAGCTGTTCTATGTATTATTCTCCTCGCTGCTTTTACTTCACAACCAGATCTGCGGTACTTTGGTGACCTCCACGGCCTTGTAATTTACTTGCGCTGCGTTATCTCTAACCCTTATGACACCCGGACTCAACCTATGCTATCAGACCCTTCCAAAATGTGCCGAACCGTGTGTTTCTTTTCTACAGACCGCACATACATCCACAATTTTGAATACACTTCCATACAAAGTGTATTGTCTTCCCACAACCAACCATACTGGCTTCAAAAGGCGAAACAGCTAAGATTGCACTAATGATGGAAGTTTTCCTTTCTGAGGTCATTCCTTGCCTGGCGCATCACCAAGTCCTGCTCCCCATTCATTTCTGTCTGTTTCGCCTATTCTTAGTCAGCTTGTGTGCTTTGGCCCTTGCCTCTTCGCACATTGTGCAGTCAATCTTCTAGTTATTTTTTTTTTTTTGTAGCTAAGCAGCACCTTGGCTATCAGCCAAGCCGTAGTGAGACTGCAACGTAATTTGGACCACCTGTGATTTCCAACGTGCGCTCGAGTACATATAAGGTGTGCACTGTTGTTTTCATATTTTGGGCTGAGCCCAAGGACGTGGGTTCGATCCTGGCCGCAGGAACTGTTTTTCTTATGCAGGCGAAAAGCGAATATGAACGTGCGTCGAGATTTCGGCGCACGTTGATGATCCGCAGGTGGTCGGAATTAATCCGGAGCCCTCCACCATGCCCGGTGCCCCTATAGCCCACTGGGCTATAGGGGCGCCGAGGTGGAAGGCTCCGGATTATTGGTTTATTGATTGGTTTATTGCGGGGTTTTACGTGCCGAAGCGTCAAACCCCGCAATAAAGCAATCAATCTGTTTTCATGTTTGGTATTCATCCGATACTCATTCTTCACTGCAAGGAATGCAATTCGCGGAATCGGGTACACTGATGCGCTTAACAGACCAAAGTCAAAAAAGGTAAGAGACAGAAGAAAGAAATTAAAAAAAGAAATTTAAAGTCGGCTTGCTTGCGCTAGCCTTTGAGGATCGTGCTAAAGCAGCGTACACTTCTGCTCATAACGCGCAGAGCAGCGCTAGCTGCACACTCGACAAAGTAAAACGTGGGAAGCTCATGACAGCCTTAGGTTCAGGTGAATGCAGGACATCAACATCGCAACCTTCACCCTGTCTGGGCCCATCCTGCACTGAACAGTGTCATATCGTGCAGCTTGTACCCTAACCCAAGGACTTGCATGCATAGGTTTCTGTTAAGGAAGCAGCCTGAAGCAAATAAAGCTGCGTACTTATTGTTCGTCGACTTTTTTTCTCTTATCGGGTGTCCCTAGCACTTTCCGGAAAGATAACATCGACTGCGACTAGCGTGTTCCCAATGAGAAAACTAGGAAGACCAAACTTATTAGAACAGGTGGCTTGCATGAACCGCCATATATCTCCAAAATGTGAGTGCTGTCATAAAACTGGTATACGATCATTAATTAATAATTTAATTTGTTCATAACGGTGCGCATAACTGACACGACAGCTACAACTTCGAGCCTCAAGCGACGCAGGACACGATCGAAAAATGTCTCAAGATTCGGGAAATTTCTCAGCCGAACATCAGAGTACTCTCCGCACATTATAATGATCGACGAGCCACCCTGTCGCACTTCTTGACGCCACTGGACGGCCAGGCGCCAGAAAAGCATGCTCCATGGAGCACACATTTTTGTTTTCGCTTTGCGGGCGCTGTTCATTATGGAATGTGTTAGCCACTAATCTTTCGCTGCAGCAACAAAAATCGAATACAAGAACAAGAATAATGGTGGGCGCCATCCCACCCTCCGTAAGCGAACGTCCAGCGGAGCCGTTGTGAACCACTACAAATGCCGATGAAGAAGGGTATGAAACGTTTATCATCGTCTCTACGCGCTTGTCGCTTGCGCTAGGCTTCTCTGCGGCCAATGCTGGGTCCTGCCTGTGTGACGCATGCGTTCCGCGTGTTGGTCATCCTGGGCAAGAACTGCTCGGTTTAGTGACACTAGTCCAGGCTAGCCCTCAAACATAATCTGCAAACAATCTTTCCCAGGAAACCTTTTGCGGGTGGGGGGCCCCGTTGTTCACGGGTGCTTTATCAATAATGCGGCGTCAATGCTTGTTGAACCCCCTCCCGGGGTAACGCATTAATTGGCACTTTAGCCCATGTGCCCTCGCATAAGGACGGAGGTAAACTAAGCTTCAGTGCTGTTTAGCTTAACTCACCTCAAGCTCTGCTTCGTTTCGGGTCTTCGTGGTCCGTAACGTCGTAGTCGAGGGGGTGTCGGAACTCGGGGAATCCGGTGAGGACGTTTTACTGGGCGTCGGTTGTTGACTCTGGGGGAGCCCCTTCATCGTGGCACCTTCAGGACGGGGAGCTTCTGCTTCTTCGAGTGCGGGAGCGTGGCACGTGCGTATTTAGCATTTTATGCTTAGGCTGGAGCAAAGCTAATTGATCATATAGGCTGCAATGATTTCACCCTACTAACAGGGAATTATTCCAGCGTCTGGGTAAAACAGAAATATGGAAACAGCGAAGAAAAGTGGGCGAACACTTCATTTTACACGCAAGGCTTACACTTCATTTTACACGCAAGTTATATGTAATGGAATCTGTCAAAATGGAGGAAGGTTACTTGATGAAGATGATTGTTACAATGCTGATATTTCTCTGGGAACGACGCATACCCAGAGAGGTGATCGGCCAGCCACCGGGGATTTAACATTGTAGAGGCGGCTACTAGGGCCCAAAGGGCCCGGTGAGGAAAGGACGCCGTGCTGGGGTTGAGGACAAGCAAAGACTCGTTTATTCCACCCAGCGGCCGTCGACGCAGGCTCAGATGCAGCTCCTGACGGCGGGTACTTAAAATCTCCGGATCAGAAAGCCCCCAATTACGGGATACAATTTTAACAGCAGAGGTGTTTAGGACGACACAAATCCGTGCGGCGGATCGAGGCAGAAGAGCCCGAGAGCCCGTGAGCGCGAGCCTCACGGCACCTTCTCCGCGTCCCCGGCGCGAGGCGCCGCGCAAGATCTCCGTGCAGTGGCTTTGGTAAAAAAAATAATAAATACCGAGGGCACGTTAGCGTACCTTCGCGGCACCTGCTTGGCGCTGTCCAGTCTTGCGCGGGGGCTGACAACCAATGAGAAGCTCCCGCCTTCGTCGTCGTCGTTGTGTAGCGAAGGACGCGCCAAGGGTCCATTCCACCACGCCGAAGACGATGAACGAGTCTGCCAAGCCATTCCTTCACAATCCAGAACACTTTCTTTTAAATTGCTGCAGCTTTTCCTCTTGCATACGCGTTCAATCGGCTTAATCTCATATATCTCCCACCATTGTTCTGACCCTGGGTGCTTCCATCCTAGAGGTTGCCACGGACATGTTGCCATCGCATTTCACTCCACTGTTGCAGCGACGGGATGCGTATTTCCAAACGCTTCTCTGCACAGAGCACCCACCTGGGATGTCTGTTCGCGCGATGGAGAACGGGGGTTCAACAACGCCGTTAGCTGCGCCCAAACCTAAAATAACCTAAAGCATACGAAATCACCATTATTAAGAAAAAAGACACGTATATTTAGTGTAGGAAAAAAAATGGGCCCATCTCCCCGCGAGGGGGACTCGAGTAAATGCGTCGCAAAGGGGGTGGGTGTATTGCGTTAACGTTTAGTGTTTGGGGGGTTGGTGCTATCACGTGTACACCACGCAGCTATCACGCCGCTAGCACGCCGCTGAGTCGCCAACGCACGCCGCTGACGACGTAGTTTGAATGAGTCAAGGATATAAGGCGGGTTCGTAGCCTTTGATTCTGTGTCGGTTTTGTGGCGCAGTGGGAAGAGCACCATGTACCTCGCGTTCCGCCCACAGGTAGTGAATGCGTTGTATCAGCAGCTTCTTGGCGTAGTTTGAATGAGTCAAGGATATAAGGCGCGTTCGTAGCCTTTCATTCTGTGTCGGCTTTGTGGCGCAGTGGGTATAGCACCATGTACCTTGCGTTCCGCCCGCAGGGTCGTGGGATCGAAACCAGGCGCCGGTAACTGTTATTTTTTTTTATAGCGTAGGGGGAGGCTGGCTGCTGCGGGCGCCGACGCACGGGTGACATCGTGAGTTATACAAATGCTCTGCATTTAAAAAATTAAATTTAGAAAAATTTATAGCAATAATAAAAAAACGAATTAAGAGATGGACCTGCTGGCGCTCTAACCCAAGCCGTCAGCACCTGTACTTAGTGCTTTACATCAAGGCTACAGAGCCAGAACGGTGCGTTCGTTTTAGCGGGCGCTCCAAGGAATAACGCTCGTAGTGACAGCACACATGCCACGTGGATGCTATGTGCAGCGAAGCGTTTGGAAACACGCAGGCCCCGGATGCCATGCTAGACATGTATGTCTTCCTTTGTGATTTTTTTCCTGACAATTCTGTTACATCCGAAGATTTCTCTCCCTTCTATAAATCTTTTTCTCTTACATTACTCTTGTTTGACTCTAAAATAGACCGGGTCACACCGTCATTATTACAGGCAGCTTCTTGGCCATTCCCCCCGCTTGGGTAGGCGCCATAATTTATGGGTCCAACCAACCAACCAAGCAAACACACGTTGCGACGGCCACCGGACCAGCCGACGAAATGGAGGTCTACCTAGGAGTGGACACACTACAAGAGGGTTTGCCCTACGCGGCTGTTTCGTTGGAAGACGACGACGAAAGGGATGACACTATTGCTACTGAATAAAACACTGTACCTACTTTCTTGGTCTTTGCTTTAGAGTGCAGTCCAAAACGGCTTTGAACTGCTGGGTTCCAGCTGCTCTCTTTCTCCTTGGATCCTCTGTCAGTGCGGGGAAAAGCTGAGTCGACCTTCAGCTCTGCTTTTTCTCCAGCCTAGCACCGCTAGCACAAGCTGCGACATTTTTTTGTGCCTTTAGGGCATAACCTAATGGTAATTTAAAAAACGTATGCAAGGAATTGAGAAGTGATAACAGTAATACGCTGGAAAAGTAATACCCAAACACATGGCCAATTTAACATCATTCCCATCGAATGTAATCCGTTCGACTTTATGCCATTTCTTGATGCGCTGCTAGAGGGTAAAAATTAAAGTCCTTTGCAATTCATGGCAGTTGCGGTCGGTAAAAATTTACTTAGAGAAAAAATTTATTTAACGTTTCAATATTTGCGAAAACTGAGCGAAAAGAGCTTGAACACCTTCACTTCACTCTGGAGCAACTTACTGAACACGATTAAGCACTGCCGCCGCCCCAGCATGGAGTATATAAACAAACACGACCGCTGGTGCCAACCACACCGGCTGAGGCTGACCTAATAGCGAGACACGCAGTTTTCTTTTTTACAACCCGTGCTTAACATAAATAAACAAATGACTAGATATTATACGCGTGTAAATATATTATAATACGTGCTGACGCTTCAGTAAGCTGTTTCGGGTGGGCATTCTCACCGATTCTATGGTGACGAAATAAATACATTTTCTGGCGGAACGCAGTCGAATGGGTTCCGAAAACTCTGCAGTGCCCAAATGTCATTCTGTTCAAATTTTATTACATTTTCTTGTGTAGCAGCAAACAAATGTCACCTTGAAAAATTACATACCATGGGATTGACATATTTGCCGTCTGGCAAGGGTATAAAATGAGAATAACTTTGTAAAGAATGAAGGACTGCGATTAGGTGAAAGACTGGTAGAGAACATTTACTGCTGAAATCGTTTAGGATTTTAATTAAGCTTTCATAGTTGGTTCGTCGTGTAGGAACATGAGCTGTACCATCGTGAGGAGTCGTTCAAGAAAACAGATATTATCATTTTTTTATCGGAACTGTATTTTGGGGGGGATATGACAAAAAGGATTTCATTAAAACGAACTACCGGGCGAAAATATATATGTTCATCCTTCCTTCACCTGCCGCTGTGGTTCAGCAACTAAGGGGCTGTGCAGACTAGCCGGAGGACTTGGGTTCGATACCTGACCGCGGCGACCGTGCTAACGACGGTAGCCAAAAAATTGGGCCCATCTCCCCGCGAGGGGGACTCGAGTAAATGCGTCGCATAGGGGGTGGGTGTATTGCGTTAACGTTTAGTGTTTGGGGAGTTGGTGGTAGTGAATGCGTTGTATCAGCAGCTTCTTGACGTAGTTTGAATGAGTCAAGGATATATGGCGCGTTCGTAGCCTCCCATTCTGTGTCGGCTTTGTGGCGCAGTGGGTAGAGCACCATGTACATTGCGTTCCGCCCGCAGGGTCGAGGGATCGAAACCAGGCGCCGGATGGTATTATTTTTTTATATTGTGTAGGGGGAGGGGTGCGGACCTGTTGTTGAGAGCGAGGAGGGTAGCGTGATGCGGGAGAGGAGGAGTGGGGGAGAGGGCGCACCTGCGCGCTGAGCTGTTGCGGACGGATGGCGGACGCTACATGTGAGTTAAAGAAATGCTCAGCATTTCAAAAATTCACTCGGCTGTCGCCTGCTCTCGCCCGCGCCACTACAGCTTCTGGCGTCATTTTTAGAAATCAACCGGCAACAGTTACGAAAGGTTCCACTAGATAGGTTCCACGTTCGGCTTATAACGCACGTGGAGTAGGGCAACGTGGTTCTATCAACGCTGAAGTAGGGCGCGTCGATTAGCGCGTGTCTCCGCCAAACGGCAGCGTTGTTATCGAGACAACCGTCCTGGAGCAGTGGTACGCGGTAAATTTAAAATGATTTAAGCAAACCTTTGGGGTCTTAACCTCGCGAGGAGCGCGGCGCAAGAGGAACAACATAAGAGGTGAGCGGTAAAGCGGCATTTACTCGGCAAAACGCGATAAAGACTATCGTGTTTTGTCGACATTTGCAACAAAAGGGGCAGATGCGCGGGCAATTTTTTGAACATAGAATTGCTGCATAACCTAGCGCAAACTCTTTTTGTTCATGGCTGTAAGGAGTGAGTGAGCCCTTGTTGATCGAACCGCACCTTTGGAATATACTTAACATTTTCGCGTGGTCTATATTCCTTTAAAAGGCCGAAGTATTGTCAGGTATTGGGTAATCACATCCACGAATCAAATTTTTCTACGACGTATATATTTGAAAGAAAGCTGCATTTGTTGTTCGCGCTCCAAAACGGAACCAACCTCTCACTGTTCCAGTATCAGGTCTAAACGAGACGACAATAGAATTCACTTGTTCGTAAAGTATTCTGAGGTGACAGTGGTTATGTGCTGCGGCCGCCATCGACGCCTGTAAAAGTGGCCTAGAAGCGCGCAGAACCGCGTCCCCGGATAGCTCTTGTTGGCGTTCGAACACTCCACCAAGACGCAGCTGTTTTTTCAAGTGTCCTAAACGTACTATTTTCTTACAGGCATCACCATAACAAACTTTTTATGGCACGGAAAGGCAAAAATAGGCGCGAGGGAACCAAAACACTGCACGAGCCCCTATCTGCCCTGCAGCGCTCATCCCCTACGCGCCACGGAGAAGCGGCGGCAGGCGGCGCAGAGGATCACGAAGCTCGAGGCGTATAGGGGCCCGGCATGTCCTCCGTCCGACGTCGTTGGGCGGAGTCAAATAATGCATACTACCTCAGGGGGATTGTCCAAGGAGAACATTTTTAGTCGTAAAAAGTTAAGACAAAATAGGGGAGCAGAAGAAATGTTTTAGTCTAAAGACAGGGAAAAATGAAAGAGGAGTTGGGATGAAAGTCAATATGATCCGAATAGTTCCAGCGCGGTAGACGAACCGTCTCTGCAACCAATGAGTGGACAGCGTTGCAAGCATCTCTACATTAGTGTCCCAGCTGCTTCGTGCCCTCCGAAAGACAAAAGCACTGGAAGAGACAATGGCAGTCCCGGGCCTCGCAGACGAGTTTCCAGCAGCCTTCTCCGGCGATTGCTGTTCCTCTCTTCGTGGCGCATACCTGCGTAGGAGACTGGCCAGAAATCAGGAATTTGACGGGTTATTGTGCCCCGCTACTGCAGTAATTAAAAAATATAAATAAACGAAAAACAGAAAAAGAAAACCTTAAAGGAAACGAAACGCAATACACACAAAAACAAAAGCAAAACACAGAAAAAGAACAGAAAACCACATAAAAGCAAAGGCAAAACACAGGCAAGATAAACTCCAGTTACAACAATGACAAGGCAGACACAGGCGAAATCACTGCTCAGCACTTGCGCCAGCTTTCACGTTGAGTTAACTCGTTAATTTTATTTGTCTATCTATGCTGTGCTGTCGGTATATACTCGCCGCTGTAATAGTAGTTGAGGTCCAGTGATCCTTATGTCACATTTGCCTCGTCCTTTGTTGTTTTTACATAAGCAACCACATCTTCACCGCACACCAACAACCCAAACTTTTATGCGTAAACCTCAGGTTATGTTTATGCAATTTTCAATTTCGGTGTTAACGACGCTTTGCACACACAAAAACCGGTTATGTATATTTGGAACACAACAATTGCACTTAAATTGTTCTGATACAATTTAACAGAAATAGTGACAGTATAAACGGAACATGAAAGACATACCTAAGTCTGATTTAATTAAGCATGAATGTATGTGTATCCTGGGCTGATTTGTATGAATGCATTTCCTCTCGTAACTTTCGCCGCGAAATAGGGCAAAATCAAGACCGCTTAGAGAGATTACTGACCACGAATTGACTAGCCAGTACCACTATGCGGCTTTAATCCCAAAGTGTACGTATTTCACGGGCGAATAAATATGCTCGTCTCCGTTAAGCAAAGCTGTCGGAAATCTTACAAGCTAAGCCAGCCTTCCCAGATTTTTCGTCCCTCGGAAATTTTTCCAAAGCAACAAATTTTATCCAGAAAAAAATGAAAAACTGATATATCTAAAAGTCTCATAGCCAGCAACACAAAATTGGGGTCGAAGTAAACGTACGCGGGGAATATGTGTCGTTGAAGCCTTCCCATACCTTTTATATGTAATGAAATCCAAATAGCCACTGGCACATGCATTGCACAGACGCAAAATATTAAACGTAACAGTTCATTCTTGGAGAGAGCCGACACCCCTGTATTAAAGAGGGATAAAAATGTGGATGTTTATAATAGGTCATAGCAAACATAAACTGCATTCTCCACTCCACGTTGAGCCGTCACATCAAAGAGCGAGCACTGGCATCAAAGAGCGAGCACTGGTGTCCTGTGGACAGGTGCGCTGCTTTCTGGCATTGAAATGTGTCAGCAAACCGGCCGAACACTATCGACGGTAGGTTGCAGGTTGAGCGCGCGTCGTCCGTACCACAACGATGGAGACACATAAAGTAGAAAAATAGGTGTCCCTCCGTTAGTTTCTCGTGATTGGGAAGGCCTAGAGGTTCTTCGCTTGGCCTCGCAAGCGTGAACGCCTCGTACACCATGAGGATGGTGGACACTCTCCGCATAAAATCGAGGTCCTCGGCCTGTATCGGCCTCTTGGGTTCAAGCGGACCCTTGTTGTCCAGCGTGCATGGAACACTAAGCGCCGTCCCCGATAGGTCGGCGTCGAGCTCCGCGATTCGGTGAAAAACCATGGAAGACAGCGCCTCCGCGACTTGGCTTCCCACAGCTCCATACTTGATGCCTTTAAAAAATTCACCGGGTGGAAAAAACGGCATTTCGAGCATGAGAGGCAGAAGTTCCAGGCGCCAATCGTGGTTGACGCTGAGAAAGTCCCCTTGACGTTCGAACATGTAGCGCGGCATCCTTGTGTTGGCCTCAGTGAGGCGGCGCGCTCTGACAGCCATGTTCGATGTTCGTGAATATATCGTCCGTCATGTCGGGAAACTGCTCGTACATGGGATCCAGAAACTCGGGGTTCATTTCGCCGATGAGGTGGAGCGAATCATCCAGCCCATTTGTCGAGTTCGTGAAGTCGCGCACGGCGTCGGAGGCGGCACGCCAAGGGGTTTTGGCGACCTTTCTCATGACGGCGACTCGGACGTTATTCACTAGGGTAGAGAGTTCGGTGGTCCTCCTCCACTGATATTCATTTGCCGCATACGCAGCGTAAAAAGCCACGCCCATGTACGCATCCGCCACCAAGACGCAATACCACGCGCGGCCTCGCTTCACGTCGTCGCCGGTATTGAAGAACCACGATATGTCATCCCTTCTGAGCATTGTTAGGCTTTGAGGTTAGCACCCACCCGTAGTAGTACACCATCAAAGCCTCGCCCTTTCTCTCAACGAGACCGAAAAACGCCTTGAACAAGTCGACATTCTCCAGTGCTAACACGCTTGTTTCGTCTACCGAGGCGTTCAGGTGTGAGCGAAGACTCTTGGACCAGGCGTCCATAGGTAGGGCTTGCACCACCGCGCTCAGTACTTCTTCCATGCTCACATTGCGAAGGATCTTTGGCCGTGGTTGCATGTAGGCACGGTGTAACACGGAGACCACTTCTGACTCGTTCTTGAAGAACTCCTCAAACGACAGTGGTTCATCACTTGCACTCTTGAATGTTTTGACCAATTCGTTGAAATAATTGCGGTACTGGTTAGAGTCGACATGCAGCATAAACAATCTTCCTCGCAGGAGCCCTTCAAACAAAGGCGACGGTACGATGGAGAGCAATCCGGGGCGATCCATCAAAAACTCGACCACAGCTCCCCAGTTGTATCGGGCCGTCATTGTGAACACGACGTCGAGGAGCCTGCTGTCATTTGTTAAGAGAGGCCAGCGGACGCCTACATTATGCAGAAGCATTTTCAGCGTGCTGTCGCTTCTCCCGTGTCTGAAGGCTGCCACGCAGGACTTGTAGAACTTGGCGGCCTTTTCTGCGGCATTCTGCCCCGTGGCAGGAATCGCCTTGCGTTCTTGCAGTGAAGAGACGTCCAGGACGAACCTGCAACACAGCGACGCCATTATGGTTATCCGCGGGCTATGAATGTCTAGATTCATGCATTACAGCACATCAATAGAGCAAAACATAACAAATATCACCTGCCAAACATTAAGTTACAGAGTTCATAAAACCTCAGCATTATCAGGAATACCATTTGATTTAATGCGAAGCTTTGTATGACTAGGCGAAAGAAGAATTCGACCGGACCACGCACAAAGAAAACACCGACCGCCAACATAGAAACCACATTCCAGCGTTAAATCTCTGGAGGGGCGAAGTATACATTGTATAAGTGTATTCTTGGCGTCTTAGCGCTTTTGCCCACGGGTATCAAACTGTTGGGGACGGACAGGTATACATCTTTACTGTAAGTGTTGTGTCTTTCAAGCACGAAGTGTTCTAGCGTGAGGTGCTGAAGAACGAGTGTCCCGCTGTGTTCTTTTTGGACGCGTTTTTCCACTGAGATTAAACGTTTTAGCACGAGGCGTTGGAAAACGAGTGTCCTGGTGTTTTAGAATCATCACTACATCACACTACGACCACCTGAGACGATGAAAGCCGTAGCCCCTTCGCGGCTTCGCCATTAAGAACTCCTCAACCGCAACACTATGCGGCTGTGCGAAAAAGCCAGGTTGGGCAGGATTTAGAAGGGGAAAAAATTGGCCGCGTATCTGCTACTTCCGTTGCAAATGTCGTTAAAAGACGATAGTCTTTGTAGACATTTGCCAAGGAAATGCCCCCCTTTGTTTTCCCGCTTTTGTACCGTCACGCTGATTCCAATGTAAGCACACTACAGGTTTGCGCAAGGCGATTTGAATTTACCGCGTTCCACTGCTACAGGCCGGCTTCCTCGATGCCAGCGCTGCAGTACGGCGGAGACGCGCGTGAATGGAGGCGGCCGACTAGAAGGTTTATAGAGCCGCGTGGCCGTGCTCCACGTGCGTTCCAAGCAGAACGTGGAATCTAGCTAGTGGAACCTTTCGTTGCTCTTGCCGCGTGATTTTTCATATGCCGCCAGGAGGCGCCGGCTTTTCTCCAGTAGATGTAGAATATCATTTGCTATAAACCAAGCATCCATAATTTTTTTGATAAAGGAACACTGTAAATATTCCTTGTGTACTAGTTTCTTGTCTTATATTTGCGTAATGTCTTGTTCTCGTTCAACAAAGTTGACAAGTATGAACATATTAACCGGGCTTAGACATTTACATGTGGCTGTGAGTATATAAGACTATTGCGCAGTAAGCATTTTACGTTGGCCGGGTGGCTGCACCGGCTGCGTCTATGGAGGCCCCCGACCGCGATGGACGTTCGTTCGTGGCTTGGATAAAAGATGCTTTAAATTACAGAGAGGGTGTACTTGTATGGTGAGTTGGTATGCATCTCTGTTACGAATCGCCGGTGCGGCGGGAAACCAAACATACATCCATGCACCACGCGCAGCAAAAAAAAAAAAAAATTGGGCCCATCTCCCCGCGAGGGGGACTCGAGTAAATGCGTCGCATAGGGGGTGGGTGTATTGCGTTAACGTTTAGTGTTTGGGGAGTTGGTAGTAGTGAATGCGTTGTATAAGCAGCTTCTTGACGTAGTTTGAATGAGTCAAGGATATAAGGCGCGTTCGTAGCCTTTGATTCTGTGTCGGTTTTGTGGCGCAGTGGGAAGAGACCCATGTACCTCGCGTTCCGCCCACACGTAGTGAATGCGTTGTATCAGCAGCTTCTTGACGTAGTTTGAATGAGTCAAGGATATAAGGCGCGTTCGTAGCCTTTCATTCTGTGTCGGCTTTGTGGCGCAGTGGGTAGAGCACCATGTACCTTGCGTTCCGCCCGCAGGGTCGTGGGATCGAAACCAGGCGCCGATAACTATTATTTTTTTATAGTGTAGGGGCTGGCAGCGGACAACGCCGAGGGACGACGGGTGACAGTGCGAGTTAAAGAAATGCTCTGCATTTAAAAATACTCCAATCGACGCTGCGAAGGCGGTTGGAAAGCAAAGCTTTAAACGACACCTACAATAATTGCCCATGCGTCACTTGAATTCCCACACGTGGCTCTACAAAGAGTGAAACCACAGATTCTGCCAGCCGTTACCGGGAATACGCGGGGGCGGCGTCCCGAACACAGCAGCGTTCGTGACGGCCGGGCTCGAGCGGCGGACGCCGCCGCTGTAGCCTGGCCGTGCGTCGGCAGAAAGAAATTTATTGCCGTTCGCCCTCTGCACTGGGCACCGCATCGGGGAGGCTGGTGGGAAGAGCGGCGGGTTTCTGGCGGTCAGCGGCCACTGCGGTGGGATTGCGTGTTCATCATGACCCGTCTCGTTCCTCCTTTTCACTTTCGCCTCGGCGTCTTCTTTATCCTCTTAGGGCCATTTCCCTCGTCCCGGGTTTTCTGACCCCGATGCACTCTGGGCTAAGGATGCGTGTCGTGACCCCCGGTGCCCACATTATGCGTGCGCTTTCGAATCGCTTTTATGCGTGCTCGACTTGGCGCGGGGAAGACGCGAGTCGATTTCAGACGTCGGATTAACCCGAAGCTTTGACAACAAACGGCGAATGTGCGAGTGAATGACGTGCACGACAAAGCTAAGGAAACATCCCCCTCGCGAGGGGCACGTTCAAATGCAGAGCATTTCCGCGGGGGGCGTGCCTGCAAGTCTTATGGATTACGTATTGGTTGTTGTTGTTGTAATTGTTGTCTTCCAGCGTAGACATTGTCGATGAAGTCGATGGTGAAACGTGAAACGTGCCGTGAACCCCCTGCCGCGGCTATTACGCAACGTGGAGAGGCTACGACGCAACGTGGCGCGGCTATGACGCAACACAATCCAACACAATCCACTTTAATCCAACCCAATCAAAATCCAATCCAAGCCAAGCCAAGCCAAGCCAATCCAATCCAATCCAATCCAATCCAATCCAATCCAATCCAATCCAATGCCCTTCGCGAGAGAGTGTTATAGCACCGAAATCGCGCCACCACATGAACGCGAACCGAACGCGAACGCGGCGAGGAGAGGGTGTTGCGAGCGGAGAGAAGGCGAGGAGGACGCGGGGGAGAGGGCGCACCTGTGGCCGACGGTGATGAATGAGTCAAGGATATAAGGCGCGTGCGTAACCTTCTATTCTGTGTCGGCTCCGTGGAGCAGTCGGCAAAGTGCCGTGTACCTTGCGTTCCGCCCGCAGAGTCGTGGGATCGAAACCTGGCGCCGGAAGCTATTATTTCTTTATATAGTGTAGGGTGCGGACTACGTAGTGATGCGGACTACGGACGCCAACGCATGTGTCATCGTGAGTTACTAAAATGCTCTGCATTTAAAAGCCGTCGCCCCTGGTTCGTTTTCAGTGGCGGCTCCTCGCTGCTGGTTGTGGTTTCGTGGCCGCTCCGGAGCCCTTCACCCGACTCTGTCGATGGCTGCGCTTGACTGTGTGCCTCCTTGTACCACCTAGCGTATCCGCGGGCTGGTGCCTCGGCGTCCCCCTCCCCCGTTGGCGGCTGAGGACGCCGCTGCGGCCGGTTGCTCGGCGTCCCTAGTGGCTGACACGCTGCTGCGGCCGATTGCTCGGAGTCGCCCTGGCGTACCGCAATTTCACTACGCGGCTGATCGTGAACAAAAAAATTCCCCCGCATTTCCCCGAGGGGGAGAATGTGAAAGTGCGAATGCACGGTTGTCGGCCCGCTTGCGGCGCTTGCGCTCGGCCCCCGCAGCCCACGCCTCGCCGCCTTCTCTTCCAATCTCTTCCATCGGGTTTGTAGTATCACGTGTACACCACGCAGTTATCAAGCCGCTATAACGCCGCTGAGTCGCCAACGCACGCCGCTGACGACGTAGTTTGAATGCGTTAAAGATATAAGGCGCGTCACTAACGCTGGTATCACGTCGCGTCCGTGGCTTGGTCGGTAGAGCGTCGCGCTGCGGCCGCAAAGTCCGCGGATCGAAACCTGGCGCCGGATGCTGTTTCTTTATAGAGGAGCACTGCGGACGCCGACGCCGCCGCCGCCGGCGGTGGATGGTTTGGGGTCGCCTATAAAGTGCATTCGCATTTAAAAGTTGGGAGCCCAATTGAAGTGCAGCGTTCGGTGCGCCAGGGCTGCCCCCTCAGCCCCCTATTGGCGGTGAGATCTTTGAGTGGCGCCCCCTGGCTCTGATGTCGGCTTAGGGATTCGCGCCGCTGTCGTCTGCTACACTCCGCTTGTGAGGGGCAACAGTGCCTGGGCTAGAAATCGCCCGCTTCGTTGCTGTAGTGCGTTAAAAAGCGCATTTCTAGCGACTCAGTTATTTTGTCAGCCTCTGACGCATCTGAATAATTTCAAGCTGTATCCCCCACAAGTTTGCAACACACGAAGAGATAGAGAACAACTTTCTTCAGAGTATACCGGCCAGAAGATCTTGTGTAACTCGTCCTTTCTTGCTCATTCGCGAGGATCAGCGATCAGAGCTTCTCGATAAGTATTCAAAATGCGTAGGCTTCCCTGCAGCATTTTTGAGATGCTCCTATGATGACTCAACAGTCTAATACTACGTACCAAGCAGCGGCCTCTACACGCTCATCGCACAGCAGGAAATAAAGCGGCTTTCTTCTCTTTCTTTTGTTGTTGTCTTGTATCGGATTAATGTTTCTTGCTTTTTTTTTTCTGCCCAACGCATTTTTCTGCGCCGTCACTAACTTCTTATTAGGAGGTTTCGGGATGTTTGGGAACCTCACAAAGGTCGGGTGGATATTTCCTTCACTTTGTATGGCATACATTCCCTTCTTCACAAATTGGCTTTCATTACGGCTGCGTGCAAGAAGGTGCATATCCGCAGCGTGCTTTGTTTATTCACATGCAAATACAATGAGACGGTTTGTGTAACGCCACCGCGATCGCGCCCTAAACAACGTGGTCCACAGTACTCGAAGGCGGCTTTTGTGCTCCGAATTTCTATCGTAATTATATCGTTATCATAACGAACTGACTCTCAACTCGAACAATGATGACATGATTACGGTGTTGAAGGCATGATATACTCGCTAAACTAACGTAATAAATAGTATACCTGCATATATTACATATTATGCATATATTACAAGATGCGAAACCGAAGAATTCCCAGTAGCTCTTTATTGCTTTTCAACCCTTCCAGGCGCGAAGAACAAATCCTATTCTACTCGGGATGGCGTCCTATGATTTGAAGAAAATTACTCTTACTTTCTTGTCCTGGACTGAGGACCCGGCCCACTAACCAGATCGATTTAATTGTTAAACAAAGTTTTCTCCTCCTCCCCTTTCTCCTCCTCCTCCTCTTGAGTGCAGTTTTCCTATATCCGAATATCGGGAAGATATGGCTGTGCAAAATGTTCCGAAATATCCCTCCAGGTTTTAACAAACATACGTGTTACTATAAATTTAACGAAGACGTGACTCGTTTTGCTCAATAAACCTCCATACTGGTTAGATGCCTGGTATAGAATCAGCACGCGCGTATTACACACTGGGTTATTTGGAACTCAACCTACAGTTTTTGCAGTCTATAGTGCATGTCGGCAAACTTTCATGCCTTGACAACGTGAAGTGATGTGACAAAACGCGTTCGAGTGTTCGGCAAGGTTGCAAAAACTGTTTTACCTGACATATGATTACCGGGAATCGTGATGCCTTCTGCCAAAGCCGACAGCCCTGAAGGCAAAGAATTTGTTTTGGTCTTCCATTTTCGCTGTTGTCGGTTATTAGCAGCTGACTGTTCCTTTTGTTCGAATGCTTACATGAGAAGCTGACGCCTAGCTCCGACTCTTCGCGCTCCCCACAGGACCGGCTTCGCAAGGAATGGGGTGGCGCCGGCAATGTTTCTCCCGTAGCGGTATCCAAAACTATACTTTAATTGACACCATGAGCTAGTGTATGCGATTTTAAGCATATTATTATGATAAAAAGTTACCCACACGCCAATTCTGGTGCGGACAAGCATCAGACGTTGACCGAGCACAAAGAAACAGCAGGGAGAGCGATCCTGGGTGAAGCAGACGACAAATCCGAGAATCCCTAAGCTGACGTCACGGAGGCGCGCGTTGCAGCGCCGCCTGTGTTCGCGCTCACCGCCAATTGTTTTGCATATACATCGAAGCCCTGTGTATGAGTATAATCAGAAATAGTGCCATCGAAGGTTTCCGACTGCATGAGTCGGAAGTTAAACTTTTGGCTTACGCAGACGACGTGGCCGTTTTTTGTATGAACGAAGAAAGCGTTCAGTTGGTAGTTGACACTGTCAAAAAGTTGGGCATGGTGACGGGTAGTTTTGTGAACTTGGCAAAGTGCCTATGATTTTGGCATGGGGAATGGTCATCAACACCGCCAACCTTCGCTAATATTAGTTGGGTCACCACTCCAGTGAAATACTTGGGCGTTGAACTCGAATATTACAGGGATAGTGAGCCATACTGGCGTAGCCAGACACAGGCGGTGAGGGAGACGGCCGAGAAATGGAAGGGGGCAAGGTTGTCAATTTTTGCAAGGGCCACGGCATGTAACTTATTCTTTGTAACGAAGATTTGGTATATCATGCAGGTACTGCATTGTTCGCGAATCAACGTCCAAAGGCTTCACCGGGTATTTGCGGTGTTCGTTTGGGCTCATCATGGGTGAGGGGCAGTAGAACAAACCTATTTCGGAGAGTCCGAGATGGTTGCTTGGGGCTGGCGCACCTTTATGTGCGACAGCTGGTAAACCGGTTTTTGTTTTGGCGAGATGTTCGTGACCCGTTCTTGCAGAGTGTCATGCAAGTACCGCTGGCGCGTGCTATGCAGGAATATGTAGTATCAACATGGTGCATGCCAGGTGGCGTGTATGGGTATTTTAAGGAAATAGTTATGACGGCCCGTTTTCTATTCGCAAGTTTTTCTGGCGGGTACCTGTCCTCTTTGACACGCAAAAAACTGTATAAGGACATTTGCGATGTTGTTTTCCCCGTCCTTATGTATAGGTATAATTACCGTGCTGGGCCAGGCCAAAATGTGCTAAAGCGCGTCAAACGAATGGAGGTTCACCCTGATGTGAAAACCTTTTTCTTCAAATTACACACGGGCACCTTGTCTGTTGGAACCTGGATGCAGGATAGAGGGATATCTGTGCCATGGGGAACTCAGTGTTCAATTTGTAAAACAACCAAAAACGATAGAGCACACGTTTTTTCTGCATTGTTGAGCTGCGGTATTTTTGTGGGATGTCCTCCAGAGGACCCTGCATAAAGATTCCCCCATGGCATACGCTATGTAGCGGTGGAAAACGATTAGGGGGCGCCCTTGGACCTCGTTATGTTGGTGGCCTTGCATACCATACGGCGCTCGCGCATGGCCTGGCTCCACGGTGATGTGGACGCCCGCCCTACGCGGCAATGTTTTCGTGAGTCCATATCCCAGTACGTAGAAGTCCATAAGCGCAAGGCATGCACTCCTGAGTGGCTGTCAAGGATAGAACCCTTGACTACGCTTAGGGAATTTTAGAGAGACATCAGCCTTTATATAAGGTCGGTGGCTTGTCGCTCGAGTTGCTCATGTGAATAAGTTTATTTTGTGTTTCTGTGTTGTATCGAAGACCGGCATTAAAGGGGAAAAAAATGTTGGCCGGGTGGCTGAATCGAGTCACAGACAGACAGACAGACAGACAGACAGACAGACAGACAGACAGACAGACAGACAGACAGACAGACAGACCAAAATTTCTGAGTTTAAGTAGCCCTAGAAAGACTACCGTCATTAAAAAAATTCGCTTGGTTTATCGTAGCACAGCGCGCGCGCGCAGCAAGGAAGGGGGCGGTAGCGAAAGCGGAAACGGCAGGAGGGGCCGGCGGTGCGGTTGGGGCAGCGACAACGTAGCAGCGGCGAACACCCGCCGCTGGTTACTTAGAAATGAACAGGCTTCGCGTCATTCGGAAAATGCGGGTTGCATTTTACACATTCGCTGGTTAACCCAATCCACGGAATGCATGGACGTGTTTTAGATGCGACTGCATCTCATTCACTCGCCTTGTCCCTGCATCCGGCGTCGTTGGCGTTGTTGTCGGCGTCCGCCCCTCCTCGCCGCGTGAGGTGCGCTTTCCGCCGCTCACCCCCTGTCCTCTCCGATAGCGAACGCTCTCTCGCGAGGGGCATTGGATTGGATTCGAATGGATTGGCTTGGATTGGATTTGATTGGATTTGGATTGGATTGGATTAAAGTGGATTGTGTTGCGCCATAGCCCCGGCAGGCGCACTAGCGCCGGCGCGTCCCCTCACCGTTACGGGCGCTATAAAACGCGGTGCCTGCGCCGCTCCGCTCCATCGTTCCAGCGCCGTTCCTCCGCTGTCCAACGCTGCAACGTGCACCCCCAATGCGTCGCATCTACACAGGGGTTCGCGCAAGGGGAGGTGGGAGTTTTGTTAACTGCGGTGCACTTTTAGGGTGTCCGGCTTGCCGTCGTATTTTGTTAGGGGTCCCGTTATCTAGCCACGGTAGTCAAGCGGGGTCGCGTACCCGAAGAGGAGACTCGAACAGGCACAACTAACTCATTGGCGAAGTGTTAAGGGTGATGTTTGCGCAGTGCCGTTGCCACAGAGGATAAGTCAGCAAATAAGTGGAAATTAACACTAAAAAAGGAAAAAAATCATGAATTAACGCATTAATTACCCCAAAATAATGAAAGTTTCGAAGGAGTCGAGAACTGGGGCCGTTATTACAGATTCATTGTGATGAAACTGCGCGCGAAACCAGGACACAAGAGAAGAAGATAGCGCTCGTGTTGTTTTCTTCTCTTGTGTCCTGGGCTTGTGGGCGGTTTCACCGCCATAAGGAATGTTTAATTCAATGTTTATTTGTACGCCTTTTCAGGGCTGGTGTTCCCCCTCTTGAGTATTTGCGGTGTCAACTATAGGCTGATACTGAAACTAGGCAAGAGAGGGCACTAGACCCTTTTGGCGAATCACTGCTCCGTACTCGACAACTTTCCCGTTGAGTGCAAATGCTTAATTTTTTTTTAATTGGCCGCGGCAGTTCTCCTGATTCAATCCCGGCAGCTGGCCAGAAGTAGAATCTGCAATACAGTTTTCCGAATGAATTCAGCGAAGGTGCATGCAGTTTCCTTTACGGATGTCGTCCTTCGAATCAAATTACTCCCACGACACAGCGTGCGCCTCCTCGCCAGAAAAGAACGTATCTCATGTTCACCTCCAGTACACATCCAGTTTCAGAGAGCTCAGGTTCTTGGTGTCTCTCCGCGAGCAGACGTGTGCATGGAAGTCGTGACACGGGTCTGCCGATGCGTTCAGCGTCTCGTCCAGCAGCTTGCCATAGATAATGCAGTCGTTCGAGTCGCAAGTGGACCTGGGATGCTTGGGGAACGAGCTGATGTACCAGCCGAAGAGGAGGAATAGCAGCAGCACGACGACTGGGCCCAGCAGTTGGGCGAGGCGCAGTTTCACCCAGCGCTGAGGCCCCGGGCTTCCAGCGCTATCGGGGATGCAGGGAGAGTTGGCACGCGATGAAGGTATGCTGTTGAGGAGCTCTTGAAGATCCAGCTTGCCGCTCGTGCGTCGAGACTTCTGCATATGAAAGAAAGGCAAGCAGAGTCCGGTGTTTGTGGCCAAACCTTTAGAAGGTTCTTTTGTGCTAAGTAAACGCAAAAAACTTTCGTCAGTGTGTTTGTTTCATTCGAACTACTGAAAAAGGCTACTGGTTGGTCTTCTTATTAGCGGGCGCCTGAATCTTTGACAACTTGTGGGCGATTGGTTAAACACCAGTGAGTCCCAAATAGCGACCAGCCCATGCGTCACGTGACCGGTGCGGGGAGGTAGCCTACCCGTAAGACGTAAACCACAAATTACTTCTGACTCGAAGAAGGGGAAGAAGCTCGGACGGAGATGAGGTAAATGTAAAGGAAAGATGACGAAAGAAGTAGGTCGGTAGGTAGGTAGGTAGGTAGGTAGGTAGGTAGGTAGGTAGGTAGGTAGGTAGGTAGGTAGGCAGGCAGGCAGGCAGGCAGGCAGGAAGGTAGGTAGGTAGGTAGGTAGGTAGGTAGGTAGTTAGGTAGGTACGTAGGCAGGCAGGCAGGCAGGCAGGCAGGCAGGAAGGTAGACAGGGATGTGGGTCGGTAAGTGTGTTTGGGCGGGGCGGGGCCGGGTAGATAGATAGATAGATAGATAGATAGATAGATAGATAGATAGATAGATAGATAGATAGATAGATAGATGGATGGATGATGGATGGATGGATGGATGGATGGATGGATGGATGGATGGATGGATGGATGGATGGATAGATAGATAGATAGATAGATAGATAGATAGATAGATAGATAGATAGATAGATAGATAGATAGATAGATAGATAGATAGATAAATAGATAGATAGATCACTGAGCGGAGAGAGGAGGAGGAGAGTAGCGCCCGCCGTTACGGCGAGGGCTACACGACCGCCCTCACGCGTCGGAATGCGGAGCGCCCGCTACGCGAGCGAGAGCTCTCCCGCCCGAAGTGGAGAGGAGGCGCCCAACACCCGCAGTCACTGAGCGGAGAGAGGAGGAGGAGAGTAGCGCGCGCCAATCTCCCCCCGTTGCTAGGGAAGACGAGGAGGAAGACGAGGAGGCGCGCGCACCCGCAGCTGTTGCTATCGGCGACAACGGCGGCGGACGATTCAGGCTCGCTTAAGAAGTGCATTCGCACTTAAAACACCGGAACACTCGTTTACGCCTCGCGTTGAAACGCTTCGTAAGCCGCACTAAAAAAACACAGGTACACTTGTTTGCGCCTCACGCTAGAACGCTTCGTGCTTCGAAGACACAAGAATTTCTTCGAGACGCGAGTTATTGGGCAACGTTAATCCTTGCAAACCTAGCTGCAGCATCGCCTTCTGTAATGAAGTTTTCAGCATAGCCGTGGGTTTATATTATTTGCAAGAAGACCCTCAATGCTTTAGCTGGCACAATTTAGTAGAGCTGGAAGCACCTGCATACTCATGCCCGTTTGTTTGCTTTGATAATTTTGTCCTGTTTATGCTTTGCTTCTTGTGCCCTCTTAACCAAACGCTTGCTTCTCGAATGATTAAGGTTTTAGTTTTAAATACAGAGCATTTCAGTAACTCACGATGTCACCCGCGTTGACGTCCATAGTCCGCACCGTCGTTGTCCCTACTATATAAAAAAAATACTATCCGGCGCCCGGTTTCGATCCCTCGACCCTGCGGGCGGAACGCAATGTACATGGTGCTCTACCCACTGCGCCACAAAGCCGACACAGAATGGGACGCTACGAACGCGCCTTATATCGTTGACTCATTCAAATTACTGCTGACGAGTGCTCTCTCGTCAGCAGTTGCCACAAGTGCAACAACATTAACGTACGCCAAACTACTTAACGTCGTGCTCCCCCGGAAATGCTCTGCATTTGATCGTGCCCCTCGCGAGGGGGATGTTTCACTGCGTCTTCTCTCGGTCGTGGGACCCGTGGCGCCACCTGGCGGAGGCGCGGCACAACTCGTAGCACTTTGAAAAGATGCGGCGCCAGCCAGCTGTGTGTGTGCGTGCCGCACTTGTACAAATGGCGAGTGCATTGGCTGTCCACAGAGCAATGCATTCGTGCAAGTAAGCCGTTGCAGTCAGTCAGTCACTCAGTCAGTCAGTCAGTCAGTCAGTTAGTTAGTTAGTTAGTGAACAACTCCGCAAGCATTTGCGTTTCTTGCTTTGTAAACAAAGCGAAACACGCAAGAATGACGAAATTTCCTTGACTCATTCAAACTACGTCAAGAAGCTGCTGATACAACGCATTCACTACCACCAACTCCCCAAACACTAAACGTTAACGCAACACACCCACCCCCTATGCGACGCATTTACTCGAGTCCCCCTCGCGGGGAGATGGGCCCAATTTGTCGTTCGCGCGCTCTCCGGTCGCTAACATCTGTGGCGTGATCGTGACGTCAACATCACGCGTTCGTGTGGTGGCGCGATTTCGGCGCTATAACACTCTCTCGGGAGGGGCATTGGATTGGATTCGATTGGATTGGCTTGGCTTGGCTTGGCTTGGATTGCACTGGTTTGGATTTTGATTGGATTGGATTAAAGTGGATTGTGTTGGATTGTGTTTTTTTTATTTGGGGACATTTTTACTCGCTTAAAAATTGAAATGACACGTTGAACAGTCATGACGCAAGCAAGAAATATATCGGTGGGTACCAGAGACGTGGCTATGAGCGCACTGCGAAGATAAACTTCATGAATATAACAAGAGCAGACCATAGTGACAGAATTGATGGGTAGCATCAGTCGTGCAGACCGCTCTAACTTCCATGCTAGCTAAACGCCAATAACCGAGATGTTACGATACCAAACTCTGAAACAAACATTCCATATTATCTTGATAAAATTTTCAACTACAACCTCTAGACGGCCTACCGGTCAGCTTCTACTAGACATCAAAGCACAGCTCAACGCGTTTCTGCATGGAGTTCTTGATGTCGAAGTCGGTTGCGTCAAGTGTCAATTAAAACCGTAATCTAAAAAACGTTTGCTGCAATCTACTTCTCCCAATGCTCCTATATATACCGGGCGTTTCACGGAAGACTAAGTAATTTTATAAAATAGGCTTCCGGAGGTTATATTGGCTTTCTTGCGGGAAGTGATCCGAGGCAGTGGCGGACGCAAAAAGGCGATTCCAAATGCTATTTATGCCAACAATAACCTATTACTCATTACTTGACTTATTATTTGTGTAAAATAGGCGTGCGGTTGTCTTTCGGATATTGTAGAGAATCTTTCGTCAATTCGATATCCACAATTAGATTTGGGAAAATGTAAGTGTGCGCAGACCTATCGGCAGTGTTCTTCAGTCCTCTCGACACGCGCATCTGAATCGCGGCGGCTGCAAAGCGCCATAAAACCATGCCTACATGGGTACGTCACTCAGAGCGCGATACCCTACTTTCCGTTCGAGGCTAGATGAGGCCACAGCCTCCCTAGAGCGGAGGTGCTCGCCCACTTTAGTTTGGTCGTGATAAGCACGGTGTGCGTGTGACGTGTGCAGTGATGTGAACACATGGGCGTGACCTCGTGGCGCTTTGCAGCCGCCGCAATTCAGATGCGCGCGTCCAGATAACTTAAGTACTCCGCCCATAGGTCTGCGGGCCATTACATTTTCACATGTCCAACGCTGGATATCGGGTTGACTAATGATCCTCTACAATTTCCGCATGACAATCACATGCCTAAATGCGGTTAATAAAAAGTTAGTTAACGAGTAATACCTAATTTTTGGCCTAAATAGCAACTGGAATTCGTTTATTGCAGACAACATTGCCTCCGATCACTTGCCGCAAGAAAAACAATTTTTCTCCGAAAGCTAATTTTTAAAAACTAAGTTTTCTTCGTCTACCAGCCAACGGTTCTGTCGTGGCGTACGGGACAATAAACTCCCCACGCAGAGGAGGAGAAGGCGGGAGGGGGGATCGTTTCACTCACGGAACACATTGTAGATGGCGCGGGGAATTTACCCAGCGTTCCCCGCGCGGAGGTGCCTCCTCGGCGGCGGGCGCGTCGGTGGTACGACTTTGTCGTCTGCATTAACGACGGTTTTTTGGCCCGGTTTTGGCGCAGCTTCGCGTCTATTGTCCACTTCCTTCCCGCGGTTGATTAACTTGTTCGACACGTCCAGGCTTACCCGCACCCGACGGAATTAAGTGGTCGTGCGGCAAACATACCTTAAGGATTGGTTTGCAGGGCGGGAAAACAAAATGTACAAACCACATACAGACATCTGGCCGCTAGAGAAACGCTACATTTTGAGCAATGCTTGCCACAAATCGGACTCCGTTTTCTAAATTGTGAATACGAATTCGATTGTGTTTTAAGAGGTATTACAAGAGGGGAAAGGAGCAAATGGTTCTGATAAAAATGATTATAAAGGTTCCGTCAGCTTTCCCGCAATTTGCAAACTCACTAAACTAGTTTTAATCTGCATAAATGAGAATCACTAAGCTTACACGTCGAATCGTTTCGCTGTCTGCGCTTGCGTCGCGCGGTGGTGTAACCCTGAGCAAGAACATCAGTATGATAAGTTCCGCTGTCTAACCCTTCGATAGACGCTCCTCTCCGTTTTCTTTCTGCCGACGAACGGCTGGGCTACAGCGGCGGCGTCCGCCTTTCTAGCCCGGCCGCGGCCGACGCTGTTGCGTTCGGGACACCACCCCCGCGAATTCGAGGTAACGGCTGGCAGAATGTCTGGTTTCACTCTTTGTAGAGCCACTTGTGTGAATTCAAGTGACGTCGCATGGGCAATTGTTGTGGGCGTTATTTAAAGCTTTGCCATACAAGCACCTTCACAGCCTGTATTAAATTCACTTTTTTAAAGGCATTTTTAAACACCCTTCATAGCGCCAACGTCAGGGTGCTTGCCACGGATCGCGTTAGTCAAAGGAAGCGTTCACGTGGTGGTACTTACCCTATACTTCACCGAGCGTCGCTTTGGACTCTTGCTCTCCACGGCCGTCACAGTCAGTGTCACGGGAGTTTGGAACCGGGGCCATCAAGTCCCAGAAAAACTAAAACACGGCAGATTAGAAAATATGGTATAATATCTGCCAGGAAGTGAAGCCCACGTCAAGATGTCAAATCAAGAACCTCCAAGAGCAGAGAATAACTTTTCATTCGTAATTCTTAGTGACTAGAAACTTGTGAGTTTCTATCAAGTAACGTATGAAATTTACCCATGAAGATTGTCTGCCACCAACTGAGCTTTTCATCTTCATCTCCACACGCAGTCGGTAAGATTTGCTCCTCATGCCATCAACGTAAGAAGAAACACGGAATGTCGCCGGCTCACATGTGTGATTCATTTTTTCTTTGACCGTCCTGATAAAGCCACGTTGCGTCATGCTACTGAAACCTCGTCAACACTTGCCGCCGCAAAGAATGTAGTAGTAATTGGTATGCGAAGCTGCCATCTCGCAAGAGATAACTGAGAAATTGTGGCCCTTTTAACGTTGGAAAAAAAATTTCGTTTAATGTGCATTACAAACACAGCGAGTAATTCGTGTGTTATCATGGCCTTAACCAATTCGTTGTTGAAAATATTTTAGAAAAAATAGGTAAGAACAATGATTAGGATCGCATAAGGATCTGTGAATCAGTCACACATTACTGCAATAAATTATAACCGCGACGATGATATTTTGTTGTGAGAAACGTTCGCCAGAACATACATTCCGACCATCATCCTCACGGTTGTCAGCGTTATTTTTTAGTACTAAATACGCTGATGATAGTTCGCGGTCTGTAGACTACGACAGGCAACGTTTTGCTTAAAGGGAGGCATGTACCGTATTCTGCAATGAAAGATATTGTGAAGCTTTGAAGGTTTTCACAGCAGAATTTTTTGTCAATTAGTGATGATTGCATGGACAGAACCTCGGCAATAGACATAGCTAGTCAATCAGAAACCCTAGTCTACCAAAATAACTTGGTTTCCACACCTGTTAAAACTAGGTACCCTTGAAACAGGCATCTGCCATCCGCATATATAAAGCCTTAGCATGTTGCCGATTACGCCCCGGTATACGCCCCTCAATGATCCTGGCTTAGGTGGGACCATGACTAACCCTGGGGAATTATAAGCTGACGCACGCATCGCGAAACCTACAACTTGCCGCTATCGTGCTGAAGCGACATCTTTATTCCCCTGCGGCAAAACACGACCCGGTCAAAAATTGTTATACATAAGTTTTAAAAACGCAGAAGCCATGAGCACGCTACACTTTCCTGAACCCCGATATTACATTGCTATCGAATTAGACCAGTAGGGCAGTTCACTAACCCTGCTCACATTAATCAGGCCTCAAGTAACCATTCCTGCCCAGGAATGAGGCAGTTCATCAACAAGCGCTTCGCGGCTCTCAAAACCCTCATGAGATGACCGACCCTCTACCCGTGCAAGTCCGTCAGCATCGCGGTTAATCCGCGTAATCGAAAAAGTTAAAGCCGTTTCACTTCAAGGCTGTCGGAAGTGCGGAGCGGTGCGGAACTGGGGCGCTGGAGCCCGTCATGGGCTCCAGCGCCGTTATTCGCTCACTGCAGCCACTTAATGCATTTAACATTTTTTGCCTTCGCAGAGGTCGCGCGCCCCCTGCCTGTAACGGCGCCAGCCGGAGTTCTGCTCTTTTTGTGCTTGCTTTATTTCGTATGCTGGCGCTGTTTTGTGTAATATCGAACGCATAATTTTTTCTTGCGCGGCGGGAGCCTTTCTGTGTTATGTCCAACGCGCCATTTTTTTCCTTGCGCGGCTGGAGCCTTTCTGCATCATTCCGAACGCGGCTTTTTTTTTTCTTGCGTGGCGTCTTTTTTCGCTTGCTATCGCAAAAACCATCCCAACGAGCGTTCCCAACTCAATAAACGTGGGGGCTGCCGGTTATACAGATTGATTTTGCATGAAATCTACCTGCAGTCTTTGTTTTCAAAGCCTCTGCGGGAAGCACTATGTCGGTACGCCGGGCTCTACCATGGTCCGTTATCTCGCTGCGACGCCTGATTCCGACAGTCGCTTGACATAAGCGTTACAGCGAGCTACGACGACAAGGCCAGCCCCTAAAATGCTCTGCACTTAAAATGCGGTGACACCTTCTGCACGAGCTGCCCCTCACGTAGAACCACCAGTGCTTGGGGACACCCCTGGTGCCGGTGGTCATTGGCAAAGAAGCCCACCTGCATTGTTGCTGACGTTGGTTAAGAAAAGATTCCGCCTAAACGACAGAAGGCACCAGAAGATGTCTCAGCACGCCAGTGAAGAAACCGACCATGCATACTAGATGCTGTCGCTATTCCAAGTTCCGCGCTTCTTGGCAAGTAAATGCGGCATCAAATATCAAAACGGCAAGGCAAGCTCTCACCGAACTGGCTCTCCTGTATCTCATATTTGGCTTTGTCTCGCCGTCTTTCACTGGTGCTGACGTGGGGACTTCGGTCGTTGAAGCTTTGGCGTCTTCATCCGCATGGCTCTCGACAAAGCGGACGAAGGAAGCCTCCTGCGTTCAGAAAACGTCACGAAATACTACGTTCATTTGGCCCCACTCTAGCACGGCTGCAGTTATGGTGGTTTGCGCTAGGCTACGCACTTTCACCCTGCACCAGAAGTTCACAAGCCCTGTAAATGTGACGCACCTTCCGGAAAAGAGTAGCTCCGCTTTAACTATGGCCCTCTTAGTAACCACGAAAGGAAAGATTTAAATCTCCCGCCGTATATAAGCGAAAGGTGGATGTAAAATCCTCAGGCAATTGAAGAACAGACAAAGTTGGGTGAATTAGTGAAGGTGGATGACGCACAAGCACTGAACGAAAGCAAAAATTTAGCAGTGGCTTAGCTCGGCTATGCCAGGATACACGTAGCGTGACAATTCAGCTGGTTATTCTCAGCTTTCCTCGTTGTCTAGGATTAGCTTGATTATCATGCTTACTGCTGCTTCAATGACACACACACACACAGTACACGCATTATGTGACACATGTATTTTTATCAAGCGGCCCTGGCGCAGCATCAGCAATCGCCCCAGAGCTAAGCTGGTTCCACAGACGCACGCCGGTGTTGCTGCGACGCCCGAGGAATCGGTTCCACACACGGCTACCCCTCGCATGATCATCAAGTCGGCCTGGCCGCCTGTGCGGAACGGAGGTCCGCGAAGACGCTGGGCACGTTGCGTTAGTGAGAGACACCGGGCAGCGAGCAACTTTCTGTGCGCCGTGTGACTTCACTGTTCGTCGCACATGCGCAGCACAGCTCTCCAGCAGCCACGCACAACTGCTCAAACTCGGCCAGTGTAGCTCACACTACAAAAAGCTGCGGGGAGAAGGGCTAAGCCATGTTTATTATTGTTTTTTCTGATGCCTTTCGCGCGCTGATTGTTGACGTTGCGTCATAGGCATGTGCAACCACTAGAAGTTCACTTGGAACAATTCATTGTTTGCGTTTTACTGTAGGGGACTCTTCATCAGGCCTTACAGCAAACAAAGATCTGCAAGCAGGGATGCCAGAACTATATGTTCAGTGGGGAAGGGGGGGGGGGGGCTAAGGAGAAATTTCTTTTTTATTTTTATGTACTTCAAAATATTTACGCTGTTAAAATATAAGTTTTGGTCGAAAGCAAAAATTTGTTCTATAACCACGTGAAAAATTTTGTGTTACGCACTGCTTCTTCTTTATAACTCGTTATTCACTAACAGCGCTAACGAACCCAGTACGTTCGTCGTTTGTAGTTAATTTGTGAAGTAACGAATTCTCTATTTCCAAACAAGCAATGTTTATAGAAGTAGTATTACCTAACGAACCCTTTCTGCCGGTCCGGTAGCTGGACCGGTCACTCTGGTGCCTTCTCAGCGAAAAGACTAGCACAGCTTCGCACAAGCTAAGCTTCCGTATTTATAATGTGTTTACAAGTCAGGGTAAGAATAAAGTTGTGAACACACTGGGCGACCTGCAGCACGGCTTTTTTATGTTCGTTTCACGGTTACCTACGTCAGGAAGTGTCCTCAAACAAATATGTCCAATCGGAAAAGTGATAGTCCTCTCCGTCGCACCACCCTCAAATAGGTGACACGCTTTGGGGTGAGAGGCCGCACCGCATACCGACAACAAACAGGCACAACGCTCTCGCCGGTTTGGGTGACACATGTGCAACAACTACTGTCCGTTCCAATCTTTAAAGCTCAAAGGTCTACTCCGTGCACGAACTCTCCCTGACGCCACACCTAAAGTCCCCCCCCCCCCCCCCCCACGCATTTTGCGTTGACCCACCCCGTTCCTAGTCCACTTCGGAGAGCTCACATGCCTTGCGCGAACGTCAGGATGGCACAGCTACAACTTACACACAACACCGCTTGCGGGTCCGACAAAGACATGCAAGAGAAGCTAGAAACGGGTGACGCAGTGCAAAGTGGTGTTACACGGCAGTGCAGTGTCTTTTGATGTTCGCTACATTCATTAAAGGAGCCATGAAGAGAAAACACAAGTTTGGTTCATTCAAAAGATTGTCTCGTTAGAATCATACTGACAACACTTTTAACGTAAACTTCGCTCAAATAAGCTACATAATTAGGAAAAACGGAAATGGTCATGCGACCCACCAGCTCATTTCCCGCAACAGAACCTATGATGTCACATGAGCTAAGCTCTGCGATTGGCGGAGGCTGGCAGAAGCAGACGCAAATTAGGTAGAGCTTACAAACTAGACGAACGAGCGATTTGCGCTTACATTTAGGGCACATTCTTTACAAAGCAATAAGAATGATGGGACAAACAGTGGAAGTTACGAAAGCACATGTAAACATAGAAGTACTGATGCGTTCTGCTGTTCGTACTGCGCACAGCATGCTTGGTTTAGCTGCACAGCACTACGGGGCTTGGGGTTGTCTCAGACGACACTGGCCGATTGACGCAAGCAACGGTGTCTTACGTGACCCCATTTGTCGAGCGAGCACTGTTTCAGGGAACGAATATTTTCTCCCAGAACAAAAACAAGCCAGGTTTAAATGCGGGCAAAAACAAACCAAACGCTTGTCACGGTACGGTGGCGCCATCTAGGTTACGGAACGTAAAGAAACGCGGGAACAAACCAACACCGCTGTACAGGGTGGAGACAACCTTTGAACGGTCCCGTGCCGCCGCAATTGGGCCAACGGGCTCAACGCGTTATTCTTTTCGTTTCCCACGAGACCTAGCAACGCGAAACAGACAATATGATTCAAACTTCTTCAGTAAACCGCGTTGCGGCAATAATTTTAGCGCGGTTTTGACACAATGACTTGCTTTGGCGGCGAGCGAGCAACCGAAAATGGCGGCGCCAGCGTATACGTGTCTCTACCCTGTACGGCGGATGCGTGAATGAAGGTACTCTAGGTTGCAGAGAGGTCGGTTCCTGTGATGTCATTTGGGACCACGAAAACGCACGATTGAGCGGGAAAATCACAATTTTAACCTAAATTGTTTAATTTCTCAGTGAATAAAGCACCGTTTGTATCCGGACAAGCGCTGGGGGCACTATAAAACACGAAATCTTTCGAATAAAACCAACTTGCATTTTCTCTTCATGGCTCCTTTATGGCTGGAGGACCCTGTCCACGCATATGTTGCCGCATAACCACGCATGCCGGTGGGTACGCCTGCCTAAAGCCAATAATGCCGTTTTGACTATCGCGCTCCTTATTCCTTGTCATCTTGGAAAGCTAACTGGTCATCCATCGCGGCAGAGGTTTATCCAGAATTTCCATTTAGGAAGGGAGAGGGGAGGTCGAAATCCTCTTTGTGGGGGTGTTGGAGTGCAATAGTACAGGGGTTATATAAAAATTACTGGGCGTAGCTTTTAATGTTGTGGAACCTTTTTTCGGGAAGGGAGAGGGGGAGGGGCAGGCAGGGGGGTGTTGAAATTTTTCTGGAGTGTGTTGGGGGGTGTATACATCCCTGCGTTGCAGGCATGTTCGTTCATTGGCCGCCGCCACTTCTGGGCGTATAAACATTGTCCCTTCCGTCGGCCCTTTCGGCGCAAGCACACAGACGAAATACTGGTCAGAAAGTCAATGCTCGCCAATTCTCTTTCAGCGTCTACACTAGCACTCTTTGTCTCGTTGACCGGCTCCTATTACTGACGACAAGCGCTTGCTTCACGCGCCATAGCGTGACGGGTAAATATCCAATGCTGACTTGGAGTCGGGCTCTGCATCGACCGCTTTGTCCTGCGCGCAACTGTCGTGCTAACTTTAAAAGAATGACGTCATTTCACGTCTCAGCCAACCGAACTGCGCGACACGTCCATAGATCACGATATGGCTTTTGCGTCGGTAGCCTGAACATAGCCCTACCGAGCAATTATCTACCCCGTCGCGACGCTGAGTCGCTACAATGCCTGTAGTGACCCCGCACAAGAGACTGCCCACGGAAATTGACAGATGGCACCCGCGTTCCCAAAGTCGCAACCATGAATATCAGCGTCAGCGTGTCGGTCCGGCAATCCGTGGCTACCTTGGTGCCTTGTGAGTGTTATCAAAGTAAAACTGGCTACAATCACGTCGTCGAGCAGCCAAACTTATGGGAACGCGGAGATCGTAAGTTGCGCAAAAGAATGTCAATGGTGCATTGAGTAGGCAGGGGGCCGAGCCGGCACGTAAAAATATTTGGGGCTGCTCTGCCCCCCCCCCCCTCCCCACCCCCACCTCCCGCCTCCCGGTTTCGAAGTCACTGGCAGCAAGCTTAAGCTTACCAAAATGAACGAGTGCGTTTTCTCTTTCGATGAGCGGAAATTTATATTCGATCAGACGCACCTGCCTCCTCCGGGGATTTGCGTTGATACTGTGCCGCCATTCGCCTCGGCTAAAAAGGCACGGCTAATTAAGTGCGCCATCGAAGAGTCACTAAGCCAGCCGCTTTGCAAAAACATCAAAGCAGAAGTAAACACGACGCAAAAAGGGGATAGTCAAACATGTACTGGGAACTTGCCGTGGATGCAGGCGTATGGTCTTTTTCCAACGGTATGGGCTAATTAACGTTTACTAATAAAACTAGGAAGTCAACGGGGACGAGGGATATGTGGCAAAGGTATGCACGAGAATTTAAGGACGCGAAGAATGGACTCACCGATAGTCTTTTCTCTGGGGTGGATTTTCCAGATATTGACCGACTAGTTGATGTCTTCAGGATACCGCTGTCTTCCCTCACGAGTGCCTTTGAGAGAACGTTGGGTTCCGGAACGCTGCAAAACAGAGAAGCACCAATATAGCAGATAACAGCCGACGCTCCGGCCACGGTCACGCGATGACAGGTAGGTGACCGTGCACCGGCATTTCTCTTCCACAAAACACAAGGAAATTTAAAAAAAAGCATTCAAACAACGGAGATTTCGTTCCCTGTTTTCTTTCATGCTGTGTTAATCCAATGACAATTTTAAAAGTAGCCATGTTGAGACGACCTTGAGCTTAATTACGGGTCTGAAACAAAGAGAACAGGCAATAGGGTTACGACAATTAGGGCTCGAGCAGCCAGTTCCAGCACCGAGTGCGCTACCGCATGCTCGTTCGTGCATGCGGTGCGGTGCCTTGTCGTATGGGACTACTGATGACCACATGTTCATCCACGCCTAGCCCCGGCCCCTCAAGATATATGGATCTACAATTATTTCATCTCCAAGCGGTACATGCGCTGCGCAGGGTATTATGAGGATGTAATTTGCTAAAAGTTCCGGATCTTTGCTTATTATAAATTAATTTAGTTACCAACCTGATTCCAGCACAAGAACATTGATAAAATATCAAATAGTAAAGAAAAGGAATACGTGCTGCAGGTATCTAATGCTGTGAATACATTTCTCCCCCGTTTTATTCATGAGGGCGACCCTTATTTTTGGCTTACGCCAGATAAAGTACGATATTTTTCCTATCCCAATGCTGCATTCTCTACAAAAAAACCCGAATCAAAAAACACAAACAAATTAAAAATCCCTTTATACGGCGGTAGAAATCATCGTGTACAGTATCGTACATACATATTACTTGTTCAGTCGTTTACGGGAAAGGCCACTGGAGCGAGCTACATTCTCTGCAGTGGCTCCAAAATATGTCTATGAATATAGGACCTACTTGGCTTTGTTCGTCCCCTTCTTTCACGTCCTCGTCGCTGCTTCGTTTGGTAAATGCAGCAATGATTCGCGGAGAGCGCGGTCTGTCCTGGTCAGCCTTTTTCTAGAAGAAATAAAATGAAAACGGTCAAAAGATATCGTACAGTCATAATCTGTTTGCGTATGCTCTTGAGTATGCGATTTATGAACGCAAACGGGCTATAATCACGGAAAGTTCAACATGTGAAAATAGAAGAACCCTCTCTCCGTAGTCATATTCTTCAGCCTACAACTAAGGCTGGCCAGGTTCGAGTGACTACTGGAGTGCGCAGCTTGTCCGCTCACTGAGAACTGCTAAAACACCCAGGTTTTCTGTAGCGCTCATTGTCTTGGCTGTCCGCATGTGCTTGAATACTTACAAAGATTCAGGTTAAAACCTTCCGTGGAAAGTCAAACGTTTTCTCACCCCCCCCCCCTCCTTCGATGGACACGTTTACCATGCCATTGTACCGCTTCCTCTAGCACTGGTACCGGTACCTTAGAACCGTTTATAGTCGTGTAGATCCTTCGCTGCCGTTTCCAGGTCACCTATTGAGCCAATATACAAACTTTCTAGGATACGAGCCTTATTCTGCAAATAACGTGGCAGCTGTAACCGTCTGTGTAGAAAGAAAGAAGGGGCGTGGGGGACGTAGTCAGCCTAATTCTCGAAATGATTGAAATAACGCACGTGTGCTGGACGCAGGTGAAGTAGAGGAGGCCACGGTCATTGTGAGTGTCAACAGTCTTTTTTAAAGCGAAAACTCCTAATAAGACCGAGCGTCCTGTTAAAAAACTAATGCATTTTCTTATAGACCGATTCATTGACCGAAAAGCTCTGACAAGATTTCTGGACACAGGGAGTGGGCCTAAAACCGTGCTTCAATTGTTTCAAATCGGTTACTTGAATATCGTGATAAAGGAATAGTTCTAGATGAAGAAGGAGTAAAATAGTATACCTTTATCTCACTAGCCGCGTATCTGTATACATTTAGATCGTTCGGAGATGCGTTTACTTAAAGCGCGAAAAATCGGCTCGTGGATGCGTTCTCCGTTTGAAATTTGGGTCTTTGAAGGTTTCATGATGGATTGGAGGAACTTTCAACGAAGGTTGGACGTATTTTTGAAGTTTCTCAACTTTATTTAGGAAGGAATGGTGACCTTTCTGTTAAATGCTAAGATACCAATGTGCAGTAGTCCGCCTTAGCTACTCGGTCAACCGAGAGAAAAACGTCATTGTACCAAGACGGGTGCTCCCTGGTATATTCTCTTCTTGTAAGATATTTATGGTCTCTTTAGTGTAACAACTTGCTGGCAAAAGGGGCACGAATTCTGGTAATCGTCTAGTGATGCGTAAGTATTCATACGCCGCTTGCCATCCTTGTGGGTTCTTTTATAGCCTGGTTGGGCTATGGGCCACCAAATACGTCGGGCTGTTTTATTGTTTTATAGTGTTTATTACCTTTCGCCAGTCATTTGCATTTACGTTACTACCTCACAATAGAATCTGCGCTGGGACAACAACGCAAGGCGAGATTGCGCGCTCTTGCCCGAGCGCCGATGCTATCTTTTACTATAATCGCATGCTGGGCGTTGTCACTCGCCAGATTCACAAATTTTGCCACGCTGATTGGTCGTTCTAAAGCGTTGTCGTGAATCCCACCCGTGGAAATTTCTAAGAGTGTATTTTAAAAGCTCCAAACGCTTTCGGTCAAAGCGATCGTCGAAATGTGACGGATATTCTATGTATCAGAAATTATACTGGAAAAGCACATGGAAAGAGTTATTCGTGTTCAGTGATGGTGGTACCAAAACCTAGGTCATACAGTTTTTAGCGGGCACTACTTAAATTTTTTCGGACTCTGTTTCACCTCATCGGGGCTGCCTTTTTTGGAGGGAGAAGGTACGATCCGCGTTGGGCGGCCTGTGGCTTGGTCCGTTTTGTCCTGGAAGATTGAAAATGGAAACGGTTAACATTTCAGTAAGTGACACTTTATGTTATATACGTATGATACACGATATACGAGAGTGACGAATACCAAAAGCCACATATGGAAGCATTAGGATAAATTCAGAAATGCCTCCCTATCCCTAAGACCCCAGCCTTGACGTAAAGCCCCCCCCCCCCCCCCCTCTCTCTCTATTTTACCCAAGTACATTCAAAACTCGACATAGCGAAACCCGATCTGACGAATTTCTGATCTAACCAACCAATTATGATCCCCCCGCAGCTGCCTATACGGCTCAATGCTTTGATGAACTCGATTTAACGAAATAGATTCACCACCATTTCCGATGTGACGAGGTATTTAGAGAAACACACATATTTAAAAAGGAGAAATTTCGAATGCGTTTCGCCAGAATGCCACGAACATTATTGCGCCGCGTCATCATGAACTGCTTCAAGCACGCTGGCTTTGTAGCGTGCCCTGCTGAGGCTGTATCGTGTTCCACAAGACCTCAACACGAACATGAAAAAATCCCGCCAATTTCCTGGAACGGCTGGTAGGCTTAACGAGGTCGCAGCAGATCTTAGCTTCCACTACTATGTGACGGCCGATACGACGGAGGTTTTAAGCACGAGGTTTAAGCGACGAAGCAAACGTACAGTTAGTTTCGGGCGTACAAGAGGTGTCCGAAGTTGCTGACGACACAGAATACTGCTGAAGCCCCTGTTCCCGCTCCAGGCCAAGTGATAGACGCTATTGACTTGCTCCGGCGCTTTGCTGGTACTCACGAAGGAACCGAGCACGCTTTGAACGCGCTTACGTGCTAAGAAAGTTCAGTGCACTAATTGCTAACTAAGCTCATTCAGGACCAAATCATAGGATTTTTACCAGGAAATAAATTTGTTTCTCATAGAACCAGTGGCGTTTTATTTGTATTATTTCAGCCCGTAATTCTAGCGCATTCCTAAATTATCGTCAAGCGAGCGCTGCACGCAATTAGGATGTCATGGTAGATGCCAGGATGCTCCTTCCTTTAGACATCGAATTTATGGAGTCAGCTGCTTGTAAAATAACACTCCCGATTTTAGGAAGTTCTCGATTTAGTGAAGCAATACGCGGTTTACGGCGACTTCGTTAGAGAGGGTTTTAAAAGTATCTGAACGTGGAATGGTACTTTTAATAATAAGGGGTTGGAACTCCAAAACTGCAGGAACCTCAACCCAGAATATGTTTCCCGTGCGAGTGTTGCTAGTTACCAAGCACCATCTTTTGGTCGATGTCATAGTAATATTAGTCCTCCCCTAGCGATGCTGTTTTACCGGCTTCGGAAAGAGCAGGATGGAGAATTTAAATGGTTCGTTGCAATCTCCTACGAGTAAAATGACGACGGAAGCTGTCGCGTTGTTCGTGGAAGCTCTCAAAGACAACGGGATGCGGTCTAGCTAGGGCACTTCATTAATTTCAGACGACCTGCTGAAATCGCTCCTTTGCTGCAATCCCTGTGAGCATTAGTGAATAAACAAACTCGTTTGTTCCCGTGCAAACGTATACAGTAGGCGAAAAATTAAACACGAACAAGAACAAGAATAATGATGGACTCCATCCGCCCTGCGAAAGCGGATGTCCAGCGAAGCTGTTGTAAACCACTACAAATGCTGGTGGGGGAGAGTAGAAAATGTTTATCGCCGTCTCGGTGGGCTTGTCGCTTGCGCTAGGCTTCTCTGGCGGCGATGCTCGGTCCTGCCTAGCCTGACACACGCGCTCGGCGTCATGGGCAAAAACTACTCTATTCAGTGACACTATAGTCCCGGCTGGCCTACAAACATAATCTGCAAACAATCTTTCCCAGATAAGCACCTGGAGGAGGGGGAGGTCCCGTGGTTCACATGGCGCCTTATCTATCATGCCGTTTTGATGCTTCTTTTGTGGATTGTTCAAACGAATTCTCACCTCTATGCTGTATGCCTATTAGCCTGACGCATGCGCTCAGCATTTTAGGCGAGAACTCCTGGGTCCTGTCTGGGCTTTGTTTAGGACGCAAAATTTTCCGACCAACTTTGCTGTAAAAATCATAAGCCAGCCACTTTTGAAGGTGGACGACCACCAAACCTTTTTAGCAAACTACATAAAGGTGACACAAAATTTAGGTGGAATGCATAAGCAAGTTTAAATTTCTCTTGAGAATGGCGGTAGTCATCTTTAAAGGAAGACACGTATATACTCGCACACACTGTTAATTTGAGTCTACTCATCTCGAAAACTGGACCTATTGATAACTTATCTACTGAAAATACATATACATGTGATGAGACGTATAAGCTTAATGTCTAAGATATGTTTTGATCTGGATAATGGTGCCTATTAAACTAATCTAATGAACATGCACATGCAAGTACTGAGCTGTATAAGCTTGAACTTAAGATCCCATTGTTAACGGCGTGCAATTTATACGGTGATCGCGTGCTATTAGCACGCGGAACATTCTTTGAACACACAGAAACATTCGTTTTCAAACGTCTCGGGCTATAGCATGCCTGGAACTTAAGGGGTACATGCAGTGTCGGGAGCTTTTTTTTTTCGCAGGCATGAAAAATACACAGCACCCTACGTGTATGCTTCTCTTGAACATCGGTATTCCCATGTCGAGCTGTTTGGTGACACAATTCCCCCTACGAATGTAAAAGCTCCTGTTTCTCTTCCAACATTAGGTAATGGGCCACGAAGCTCTGAAATCGGTGTCTCCAGGTCTAGTGACACGCTGTACAAATAAAGCTGAACCCCGCACGTGCCCAGGACTTCCTGGACTGAGGACGCCCCCCAGAAGAGAGGAACGGCTTAACTAACTCCGTTCCAGCTCAGTAAAACGTTTTCACCACCACCACCCTCCCGGCGTTCCGCATCAACTGCCACTTCCGCCAATGTGCCCCGTGGTAGGGACGAAGGTAAACCAAGCTTCAGTGATGTTTAGCTTAACTCACCTCAAGTTCTGCTTCGTTTCGGGTCTTCGCGGTCCATAACGTCACAGTCGAGGGCGTGTCGCGACTCGGGCAACCCTGGGAGGCCGTGTTGCTGGGCGTCGGTTGTGGACTCCGGGGGACCTCCTTCATCGTGGCACCTTCAAAACGGGGGAGCTTCTGCTTCTTCGAGTTCGGGAGCGTGGCACGTGCGCATGAAGCATTTTATGCTTGGTTTGGAGCACAGCTAATTGACCACATAAGCTCCAATGATTTCACACTATTGGAGAGGAACTATTCTAACGTCTCTGGAAAACACTAATGTCGAAACAGCGAAGAAAAGTGAGCGTACTGTTTGCAAATTTAGACAGATACACTCTAATCTATCCAATTGGAGGGAAGTTAATCGATGAAGATGATTGTTGCGATACTGATGTTTCTCTGGAAACGGCACATACCCAGAGAGAAGATTGACTAGCCACAAGGGCCAGAAGGGCTCGGGCAGAGAAAGATGCCGTGCTGGAATTGTGGACAACCAAAGACTGGTTTATACCACCGGGTGGCCATCGGCACAGCTTCAAATGCAGCTCCTGGCGGCGGGTACCCAAAGCCTTCGGATCGGAAAACCCCGAATTACAAAGTACAATCTTAACCAAAGCTGTTTAGGACGACACAAATCCATCCGGCAGCCCGAGAGCACGTAAACGCGTGCCTCACGGCGTCTTCTCAGCGTCCCCGGTGCCAAGCGCTGCGCACGATCTTCGTGCAGTGGCTTTTGTAAAAAAGCCAGAAACGACCTCTGTAAAACAAAACTGTTGAGACGCCGATAGAAAGCGTCATCCGTATTCTAGAACCACAAAATGGAATAAAAAACTGTGGTTGATTCCTCTGTCATAGAAATCGGTAAAACACGAAAATGAAATGTGCAGGGAAATGTGCAACTGAGCATGATTTGCGGGTCGGCGGCTGTCTTGTGGGTGTGCTTGGCGAGTGACGTCCTGCTGGCGGATTGCTTCAGCAAAGGTGTACTGGCGTCATTTCTGTGACGGATATGACGTCAATGAAATCTAGGTGCATCCCGGCATAAAACAATTTCGTATTAAAATATAAAACCCGAAAACGCACAACCCGAAGTATAACGTACTCTTTAGTACTAAAGGTTGCTTTCCCGCAAGAAGACCTCGTGTGCAGGGGTGTACTCTTTACATGTCGCTTGCTTCGTTGTACCGGCGTCACTTCCGTGACGGATATGACGTAAGTAAAATCTTCGTGAATCTTGGAGTAAAACACTTTTGTGTTAAAGAGGGAAATGTCGAGCGCACGTGAGCGCGTACCTTGCGGCACGTGTCCGGCGCCGTCCAGGTTTGAGCGTTGGCTTAAACACCTTGAGGAGCTCCCTAATTCGTCGTTGTCGTCGTGTAGCGACCGACGCCCCACGGATCCGCTCCGCCACGCTGATGACGATGACGACGAATCTGTGAAGTCATTCCTTCACAATCCACACGTGGCGACAGCCACCGGACCAGCTGATGCTGAAGTGGAGCTCGGCCTCGGCGAGGATGCGCTACAAGAGGACTTGCCCTAGGCGGCTGTTTTGTCGGAAGACGATGATGAAAGGGAGGACCGCGACTGCTACTGAATAAAGGACTGTACAGGTGCCGTCATAAGTAACTAAACCAACGATTGGTGAATATCATAAAATATTTGTCTTACTGGCTTTATGACAGCCATTATCGGTCTACGGGAAGCTTTTTTTATTAGGGATGACTCTTTTAAACGCACACCAATCCTTCCAGGGAGTTTCCGGAAGAAATTCCTGTAAATTTACAAGATTGTGTTCCAATTACTTTTGATGGCACCTGTACATACTTTAATGGTCTTTGCTTTACAGTGCCGTCCAAAATGGCTTTGAACTGCTGAGGACCGGCTGCTCCCTCTTTTTTGGAATCCGCTGTCAGTGTGGGGAGAAGATAGGTCGACCTCCCGCTCTGTTGTTTCTCCAGCCTTGCACCAGCAGTGCAATCTGCGCCAATTTTTTAAGTACTGCAGGGTACAACTTAATGATAATTTACAAGACGAATAGAATGAATTAAGATGTCATAATAGAGAGGGAAAGTAAAATAAGAATATCAGTGTAAAGAATGAAGGAATAGGTGAAAGACTGATAGAGAACAGTTACTGCTGAAATCGATTAGATGGTTTATTGAAGCTTGCATGGCTGGTTCGTCGAGTAGGTAAATAAGCTGCACCATCATGAGGAATTGCTCGAGAAACCAGACTGTAGTATCCTGGGTTTTCACATCTCAGCATTTCGGTGGTTCTACCACCAGGGTGCTATGCCGCGGGCATATATGTGACGTCACTGGAAATAGATTGCTCTCTTTTGGCTTGACTCTTTCATCGAGCGTTTGTGTCCTGCTTCTCCCTTCGGGGCCATCGCCGACGCGACTCCACACAGACATAATTGTTATCGGAAATGAATTTTCGGGGGGCTAGGACAAAAACATTTCATAAAAAGAAACTACAGGACGAAAGTATATGTTCACTCTTCCTTGCAAAACGTTGTCCCCCTGCCGCGGTGGCTCAGCAGCTAAGGGGCTGTGCAGGTGAGCCGGGGGACTTGGGTTCGATACCTGGTTGCGGTGACCGTTCTTACGAGGGAGGCGGAAAACAAGAACGCGCGTGTGCTGAGATTTGAGCGCATAACATTCTCAGGTGGTACAAACTTACCTGCACGTTACAATCGGGGGCTCATTAGAATTGTGCAAATGTGCATGTTTACCCACTATACGCTCCAATTCTCGTTTTTTCCTCTTCCTTTGCGAACTGATGATGATGACGCGGATGATAAATCATCGTCTACGTATGCAGGGGTATATTCTTGCTTGGAGCAGTACCGACATCGTATTATGTTAACAGGAACCACCGGAATAACCGTCTAGTAGCCGCCACGTGAAGGTGGGCAGCCAGCATTACGTTCTCGTAGCTGAAGTCCATTACTGTGGCGCCAACATAGCGAATCGCCAGAGCGGGAAATGGTAAATGGGAGCCACGGACTGCAGTTTCAAAACAATTTTGACACGTCCAGGAAAACGTCAAGTAATATAAATGCAAGTTGTCGCCTGTTTGCGACACATGGCAGAAACAGCGCTGGCACTAGGAAGATTCGTGAAAATAAAAATTTTTCATACCTATGCTTCGACTAATTCTTTTGATTATGTTCCAAAATCGAGTGTTGTAGGGCTGTCTAAACCCGAAAATGAAAAGAAGGTGATTGGTTGTTTACATTGTTGTCGTTCAAAGCGACGAAACTTTGCCTCTAAAGAAAGCGAACCAAGATATAACACACTGAACCACCCCTCAGCCGAAACACTGATGGGGGAACGCGAATATTTTCAGAATCAAGTCCAACACCAAACAAACCAACCCAGAAGCGAGTGGACCCCTATAGGGGTGGTTTATGCACTGCGATTGTGCTCTCTAGTGCCTTACTGATTCGGGCGCTCTATGGCTTTCCCTAGCGTTCAACCATCGTCTTGGTTAGATAGAAAGGGGAATTTTCTGACTAATTTTGCACGTCCATGCACCTCTCTCCAAATCCGAACTACTTCGACCGGGACGGAATGGCGCAGTCGGGTAGACGTCGGCTTTATAGCGCGATTGACCCAGGTTCGATTCCGACCCGGTTTAGTTTTTCTTTTTTCACTTCACCCGTGATCATAATCACCGTCAGAGAAAGTTGGTTTTCCCGCAGTCCGTTTTGGCTGGACTACAGACGACATCGGTGAGAGGATGAAAGCTTCGCTTTAAAAAATTGGTGCAGCTTGCACTATTGGGAAGAGGCTGGAGAAGCAGCAGAGCTGGCGGCCCCTCTCCCTTCGTCGGAGACCCGGCTGTTCAAAGCCACCGCTACGAATAACCAAAAATAAATAATGCTCTGCGCCCGGAATACGATGATAGCTTAATAACTTCCTGAAATACTTCTTTGCAGAACGGGCATCAACGTCGCAATACAGCCTTGATGGGCGAGGGCGCCATATGATGTGGAGGCCCAGTGCCTTGAGTAAGTCATAAGGCATTCCATTGTCTCTCAAGAGGTATCGCCCGTGTGGTTTCCAGAAATACAGCAGCTCACGGCATTGAAAAAATATTACATGACACCGCTAGCCCCCGGTTGGGCTACTTCGCCGCGTTATTGTTTGACTATTTACGCAGTTGACCGGTTGATGTGATGTGTATTGTCAGTCGTGCAATAAATACGAAAAACGATCATAGCTCAATGTGATAGACGCCGGTTGGATAACGGGAGGGACCGAGGTTTGATTCCCACCACGGGAAGCGTTTTTTTTTCTGCGAAGCAGTATACCTATTACCAGCCAAGGAAAGTTTCGAGTCCGCGTCTGCAGAAAGCTCCCAGGCTACTACTGGCTACAGAAACAAACATCCCAGACTCCTACTGGCTGCACCCAGGCTGCACAAACTACCTGCACCGCCAGGGATCCAACCTGGGACCAAATGGAGAAGCGGAGCGAGAAGCCCGTCGTCCTGACGACCAAGCTACCCCCACACGTGGAGACGGGGAGACAAACGGTGGTTTGTATTCAGCATCTGGAAGGGGGAGGGCGTTTTTATGGGCAACACATGAAACAAGAGTGTGGGGAAGCAGTGCAAGACATGGCTTTACATGGCAGGGTTAGAAAAGAAACTGGAAGAAAGTCAAGTAGGGTTCAGCCTAACCCACATGCTGCAAGGCGAAGTGGTACAACAGCGTATTCCGGGAACGTTATACGCAGACGATATTGTTCTTTTAGCTGATAATTAGACCGATATGCAACGGCTCATTAATATTATCGGCCAGGAAGCCACCGACCTCAGGTTACACTTTAGTGCAGAAAAATCAGGAATAATGGTTTTCAATGACGCTACCACTGACGTAGTGTCTATCCAGCATAGCGAATTACCCAGAGGGAAGGAATATAAATATTTTGGAGTGTGGATAAACGAAGGGGATAACTACTTAAGCACTCACGAGGAACAACTTAAGGGTATGGGAACATAAAACGCAGCTATAATGGAGCATAGAGCTCTGTGGGGTATAACAAATATGAAGTAGTGAGGGGAATGTGGAAAGGAGTAATGGTTCCGGGTCCCACATTTGTGAATGCTGTACTCTGCTTAAAATCAGACGTTCTATCAGGCCTTGAAGTGGAGCAGAGAACAGTACGCCGTTTGGCCTTAGGCGCGCATGGAAAAACAACTAACGAAGGAGTAGAGGGAGATATGGGCTGGTCGTCGTTTGAAGTTCGAGAAGCGCCGAGTAAAATATGTTTTGAGAGGAGGTTCAGAGCAATGGATCAACGTAGGTGGGCAGCTAAGGTGTTTAGGTACCTATCTATGAAAAGCGTGGACACGCAGTGGTTAAGTAAGACTAGCTAGGGGTTAAGTAATAAGGCTAACGATGAAATACGGAAATAACAGTGGAGAATCCAAAACAGCCAAGGTACCCAGAAGAAAGCAAGGCAGATAGAAGTGGATAAATGGAGAGAAAAAGAATGGACGCTAAAACGTCGTTACAGATGTACGGGGCTGAGAAATTGAACATCAGAAAGGAAAATTTCTACGATAATTCCAAGGGCAGTGCTTTGCTCTTTTAAGCTAGAGCAGGTTGCCAGCGAACTAAGAGTTTTGTGGGGAGGTATTCACAAAATGATGGGGTATGCGTGGTCTGCGGAAAAGAAACAGAAACTATGCGGCACACAGTGTTAGAATGCGAAGGGATCCATCCAAATCTACATGAGGGAAATGTTCGGCTTCCAGAAGCCCTAGAATTTAGGTATAGCACAGAGTAAGCTAACTTCAATGCTTTCAAGGCGACGAAAAGAAGATTAGAATGCTGGTGGACGAATAGCAGAGAGGGGAATATTTCCTAAGACAGCTACCACCTGTAACTGAAAAAAAAAGTATTTTGTGCCTGCCCTAAGCAGCGCTAGTATTAAACCAACAGTATAAAACCACGGCCGGTCTAGAGCGGCGGCGCGTGCACGTTGGTGGTGGTGGTAACACGCATTTATTTTATGTACAAGGGATACAAAGACGCCATGTTACGCTTTAGCGAATTTTGGTGTCTAGGGGAGAGGGATTAGGTAATGGGAGTTGGGGAAAAGTAGGATACATCCTATGGTACATCCAATTGGGTGTGGAATTAAAGGAAATGGTGAAGACCAGAGTCCTGGACGAAGTTTCGTAGAGCGACGAGCAGGCGCCGTTCTTCGCTCTGATTGGAACTGCCTGGATAAAGCCAATCAGTAAGGCTCGGTGGAATTGCCAATCCTACGGTTTTGAAGGCTTATTCGCGACAGTCGGCAAAACGAGGACAGTCCCACAGGATGTGTGCAATGTCATTATTGGCTGAGCACCGCGAACACTCGGGGTCATCTAGGCTGCCGAATCTTGTGGCGCGAAAGTGTGGGGTTCTTGCCGATCCCGTTCTAATCCTGTGAACGATCGTGTGCCTTTCCGGGGCCAATGCTGAGGTATGACTGGACGCTTCCCTCCTAGAGACGCTCGTAGTTGCAACTTCCTTTCCAACTTGCGGCGGGTGTAAAATTCTGAGCTCGAAGTAGGTGAAGGTTCCTCCACTGTGTTTTCACAGTTCTCATCCGTCTGTTCATCCTGAGATGCAGTGATGGCACTATGACCGAAGGAAGATCAGGAGAATGTCCATGCTCAGAAGAGACGGGGTAAGCCCTGGGTGATGCCGCTTTTTCCCAGTTGATGTGTCCCTTGCGGCTTGGTTGCGCAAGTGCGTGAGCCTTGCCATTGCCTGAGATTCCCGCGTGAGCCGGTATCCAGAAAAAGGTCACAAGACGTCCGCGGGTCCGCAGCGTGCTGACGCGTTGCCGGATATTTAAGATGACCTCGGAGGTTTCATCTGGTCGTTTTAGACGGTGTAGGACATTGATCGCGTCTGTAAGAATCACCGATTCTTTGAAACGTTCTTGCCTTTCTAGCCACTGACAGCTTTCTGAATGGCTATCAGCTCGGCCATCTCAGGTGTCGTGTTGTCGAGAAGTGTAGCTTACGCTTTTCATCGCATTCTGGACACACGAAGGCAGCACCCGCACGCCCAGTGACTGGGTCAACTGAGCCGTCGGTAAAATTCTGAGAGCGGGTGTTATACTCCTCGTCTAGCCGTTTTAAGCCAAGGATGCTCGGGGTCAGTTTCGTTGTTCGGCCCTCCAGCCATGAAGGCCGGTGCGGTGTCCAGGGATTGGAGCACATGCGGGCACATCTGCTGTCCACGGTGCTTGCGGAAACTGCCTTCTGGGTCCTTGCGGTTTGCAGTTGAGATGTTGCTTAATGATGCAACGTCCGGCTGGTGTCATAGCTAGGCGATGCTGCTGTGCTAGATGCCTGTCGGAGGTGAGGTCGGCAAGGGTGTTCATGCCAGCCTCCGTGTAGAGGTGCAAGCTGGGAGTCTGGGCTGGAAGGCCAAGGGCTATTTTTATGCCCCGCCTGTTCAAAACCTCGAGCTTATTAGCTTGGGTCTTGGTAGGGCAGAGGTGCGGTAGGACGTATAGTATCCTAGATTGAATGAGACCTTGGTGTAGGCGAAGGAGCGTCTTGGTAGAACAACCCCACTCATAACCTGCGCACCGTTTGAGTATGTCGAGAAGTCGTAGGCAAGTATCTCTTAGTGCGCTAACTTGACGTTGGTTGCGTAGGTTGGCGTCAACTATGAGGCCCAGAATGCGGGCTGTAAAAACTCTGTGCACAGCTTGGCCATGAAGGTGGAGTTGGATGTCCGGGGGTCTCCGCATACATGTACATACCATGTAAGTTGTTTTTTCTGGTGAAAGTTCAAGACCACGATTTCGAAGAAATTCCACTGTGACGTCAATGCCTTGCTGGATGGTTCGTCGCTGTGTTGCGATATCACCTTTTGTCGTCCAGAGCGTCACGTCATCGGCATAAATGGTAGTTCTTAGCCACGGAACCTTGCGAACATTGGTACGGTCTTCGCAAGAGGCCTAGTTTCTGCCTGCGGCCGCTGCGAGGAGCCGGCGCTGCGGGCCTACTCTGTTGATGGGCGCGTCTCCCACTCCCCGGGGAAGCTATGCGCCGCGGCTGCTCTTGTTTTATATTTACTTTTCACTACAATCCTGGCTACGGGCCTCCGCAAAAGAGAGGGAAGGGGGGGGGGGTGATAGGAAGCAACGGGCCAAGACAACAACTCCGTGCCCATCAACGAATAATGATTTCCGATAATTATTTTTGTGCTGCACGCTGCGCACCAGTCATCCGTGGCTTCGGTGTATGTTTGCAATTTCTCTAAAGAAATTAATGAAATAATTGGAAAATGAAACATAGCATGGAATCATCCCTATATATTACTAGCTTTGGCTTTTCCTGTTATCTTGTTTTATTTTAATTCGCCAGATTTAGGGGAAAAACTCAAGGCGGAGTACGTTTCTGCGGAGGAGAATTGACATCCACCTCAATGCAGCCGTACGGCTACAAAGGAAAGCTGCAAAGCTTTCCTTTGTGGCCGTACGGCTGCATTGAGGTGGATGTCAAATTTTCCTTCGCTTGTTTTCTTTTACTTACTTTTGTTGTCCTTCAGGTAGCCCCTCCCCCGAAATCGAAATCCTGAGTACTCAGCTGTTGTGGGTAGGCGGGTGCGTCGTTATCCTCTGGAATCGAGGCATTTCAGGTTCTACGCAGCGCCAACTGCTTGAGGCTATAGCTCTATAAATGTGCTAATTTCGACCACCAATTCAGGTCCAGAGACTGGAAGCAACACATGAAGATTACATCAATTTGATAGGACATCTTAAACTATGATCACATTTGGTATGAGAGCCGTTTGATTATTCTTTTGTCGAATTTGTTGTATGCCAGCCATCGTGAATTCCGCATACCTTATATACTTTTGCCCCCGCTAGTTTGACGGACAGAAGCAGTGACGCCGCGCGTTTACTCTTGGTTTTCGTAGACATGTCCCGGAATGTTGCTACTGCGTACTTTTGTACATTATAAGTAGTAGTAATGCCTTTTTTATTACCAGAAGTGGGCGATTGGTCGATTAACCTTCCGATTTATCGAATAATGTTCTAGTCGCTATTAATTTTTTTAATCAGTTAATTGGTTGAAGTGCACGCGAGGCAAGCACCAACGACGATGTGAATCCCTTGTAAGGGTGTAAAGTACCGAGATCCCTCCTTTCTGGAACTAGCACCCATTGTAAAAATGCTCACGTGCGTCCCGCTAACCTCAATTCCATTTTTAATTCCATTTACTTCCTGTCCTCAACGCGTGCGTGCGTCCAGCACAGCCGGGATGACTTTCAACAAGAAAGAAACTGGTCTCGGAAATTGTCAACGAACTTCTCGGCCTCCGCAACTGCAATGACGAGTTACCATTGATCGCATAAAATGATCTGCTTTCAGTAGCATCAACAATCTAATAGAAACAGCCATTAAAAATTGGTCCCTTTCTAAGCCATTTTTTTTAATGAACACGCCCAACTAATCGGATAATTAATTAATTAATTAATTAATTAATCGGTTATTCGACTAATCAGAATAAAACGTTTATTCGACGCCCAACCCTATTTATTACATTATAATAATACAGTGATGTGCATAATAGTAAGTATGAACAATTATTATGTTTTGGGCGGCGGCCAGAAAGGCTCATCGGCAATCCCTGGTTGCGCTGAAGACACAATAGAAGAATGAAATATTGTTATTAATATCACCGTTAATATTAATACTATCGTCTAGTGGAATATCATTGTAATCCGTACAAAAACTCTTACCCATCCCCTTTCTAGGGCGCACCCACAAATCCGCCCCTGATGGCAAATAAGTGGCCAACATCACTGTCTGGCTTTTGCAAGCCTTGATTTAAAATTTTCATCCAGCATGCAGGTTTCACCGCAATAATAAAACAGAGCTACGAAATTCTGCACCGATATGATCGCAGTTAAGATACATAAGCTGAAAAGCTGCGAAAACAGCCCGCTTGCACGGAAAACAGCCTATAAATGCAAGCGCGCATGAACCAGGCAAGGGCTAGAGAGGCTCCCTAGCATGGAGGAAAGAATACTTTTCTTTCCTCCATGCTCCCTAGCAAGGGCAGGCTCCCGCAGCCCCCACGCGGAGAGCGGCGGAACTTTACGTCGAGACTGGGCTGCATTGTTCTCGCCGCCGCTGAGAAGGCCGTATCAACAGAGCGCGCGCCACTGCTCTAGCCTGGCCGTCACGAAACATAGGTATATTAGACCTTTTTGGTAAGTTGAGACGTCATCACCCTGCTGCAAAGGGAAACCAATAGCAGTCATCATATCATCATCATCATCATGGCGTCATAGCCTGGCGTGCCGCCCTCCTCCTCACCCTTCGAAAGACGCTCTCTCCGCTCTCTTTGTGCCGACGCTGTGCGTTGGGACGCCGCCCCGGCGAACCCCAGGTAACGGCTGGCAGACTCTCTGGTTTCACTCTGCTACATAGCGGTACACTATGTACCGGGCTAGGGTGCACGTACCCACGAATGGAGAAGACGAAGACGAAGTCCCCGCGCGCCAGAGCGTGCAGCTGACCCATGTTTTAGCCGCAGCCGGCGGCTGGACTCTTTGTGGTTCCTGCGAGAAACGGCATCGAGACTTGACACTGATAGGAAGGCAAGCATGCCGCAGCTTTCGAACGGCTCAAACAGCTTGTGCTGCAGAAGACTGTGCTGGCTCATTACTATTCATCGAAACCGTTGATCCTCTCCTGCGACGCTTCTCCGTATGGCTTTGGCGCAGTCCTTACCCAGAAAGGCAGTCAAGGCCGGGAAGTCCCCCTTGCTTTTGCTTCCAGAACTCTAGGGCCAGCCGAGACGAACTATTCGCAACTGGACAGAGAAGGTCTTGCTGTCGTTTTTGGGGCTATTCACTTCCACCAGTACCTGGCAGGCCGGCACGTGATTATCTACACGGACCATCAGCCTCTACTTGGGCTTCTGAGTCCCAGGAAACCGGTACCGGCGGTTGTGTCCCCGCGCATGAAGCGCTGGTGCATCAGGCTAGCTGCGTACGAATATGAGCTGGCGTACCGGCCCGGCAAGTCCCATCAAAATGCTGGTGTCCTTAGTCGGCTTCCTCTATCATCCACCGATGATGAACCATGGCCTCCCGCTGACGTGCTCATGACGGAAGCACTTCCGAATTCCCCACTATCTGATCAAAAGGTAGCCTCATTGACGCAGGAAGACCTGACGCTTCGTCAGATCTACAATGCGATCCAAAAGGGCAGGATTCAGGACCTAACTGCGGACACCTTCAAACCTTTTCGTAAAAAGGACGCCGAGTTGTCGACACTGCGTGATTGCCTGCTTTGGGGCTCGCGGGTTGTGATACCAATGGTGGTGCGACCTGAAGTTTTGAAGCTTATTCATGCCGGTCACAGAGGTGTGGTAGCGATGAAGGCGGTCGCACGCAGTTACGTGTGGTGGCCTGCTATAGGGTGCACGTGCCCACGAATGGAGAAGACGAAGATGAAGTCCTGGCGCGCCAGAGCGAGCAGCTGACTTGACGCCATGTTTTAGCCGCAGCCGGCGGCTGCACTCTTTCTGCTTCCTGCAGTAAACGGCATCGAGACTTCACACACTCTTCGTAGAGCCACGTGCGTGAATTCAATGACGCCATACGGGTAATCGTTGAGGGTGTCGTTTACAGCTTCGCAGTGCAACCACCTTCAAAACGTTGATTGAAGCCAATCCTTTTTGTTTTCATTCTAATCTGAGGTTTTCTGTTCGCGTTGGACAACTTACGGCCGTGCTAAATAGCTCCGCCGTTAAAACATGAAATCAAAGGCAGGGCCATAGAAAGCCACAGTGGGAAGCTGAAACAGCCCTCTCTATTAATCGACGCCCCTGCGTGCCCGGGAACCAAAAGGAGGAAAGCTCACGCCATGTTGAGGCACAAATATACCCTAAAGGTCCCGTGAACGGATGAGACATTCAGAGATCAAAGGGTGGCACAGGCAGAAAGAGAATTTTTCAGGAATTTACGCATCGGCTATGTCATTTTTCAAGCGCCAGAACTAACAGCAATGATTAAGCCTACAGAACTCTAGAATATAAAACTAATCGAAAAGCGAACAACGCAGAATGTGCCAATAAACTTCAAGGGCAGCCGTGGGTCACTTCGCTGGTCCCTTGTAGCACTTGCAGCGTGGGTCTACAAACGCTTGAAATCGCCCTTAAACAGTCATAACCAACATGGGTATGCAGCAGAACTACCGCCATGGCAGAGATACTGTGGCCACAGGTAGTCGAGTGTAAAGTAGCCCTGTATTAAACGAAACCTATCGGGGAGGCTGACATTAGTGCACGACGCTGGTTTGAAGAAATGGAGATCTGTGAGTTGTGTGCAACCGATTATAACTATTTTGGTATGGTGGCAAAGTAAAGAAGCGGAAGCAGTGCATACATGCTTGGTGGCAGTCAAGCCTGCACCCATAATTTCAAACGATCAAACTCCACTTTATGATGCGCCGCTTTATCGATAGGCGTTTCATCGAAGCTGTTTTAGCGAATGGTGCTTTACTTCAAAAAGACCTACCTCCCGAAACAGGAATCCCGCAAGTGTTCTATCGAGCACAAAACGAAGGTTGTCGCATCCACAACGTCGGTAGTCTATGAGATTCCGTTGTCATGCGGCAAAAAGTATGTGGGCCAGACGGGCAGGTGTCTGAACACAAGGCTCAGAGAACTCAGCAACAACGTCCACAAAAGTGTGAAAGGGCACCTAGGCATACACTGCCGAGATTGCAAGGGCACCACCGAGAAATGCACTCCAAAATTTGATGAATGCCAGGTCATTCAGCATCATTGTGACCAGTTGACAAGGGAAATTGTGGAGGCTGCGCAAATCCGTAGGCTAGGCAAAAATTGTGTCAGCGCTCCTTCTATAGCCCTGTCCACTAAGGAACTTGAATTTCTACACGTGCAAAAAGGAGCAACCTAACTTGCCGTATCAATGTACACACACGTGCTGAGTGCGTGTGGGCTGTTAATCATATATGCATCTGTTTTGAATGTAATCTTTCCGGCACATTTGATATAGATTACCTATCGTGTCGAATTGCTTCATCGTAGGTGTGTGCATGCATGTTTGTATTAATAAGGCTTGTTTCTGTAATAAAAATTCAGTTGGAAGTCAGCGCTCGTCCTGTGTGCCTCGCTTAAGTCTTTGTTTCTGTTGCGCTGTATTGTTAAGATGAATCACCAACTAGCCCAATACCACACTTTCCTTTACCGCGGCACTTGCATTTTTATGTATTTCCAAATTTTTTCCACTCTAGGCAAAATGCGTATCTCGGGACCTTCCGTCCTTCCACAACTAGTGAAACATCTCCACTTTTACGATTATTCAAGAAAAAAAAAAACAGCCTCCCGCAAAGTATAAGCACACATGGTGCGGCGTATTTTGCATAAAGAAGAACCCTCCCCTCTATCTTTATCTCAACACCGATTTTGATTGCGGTTTTTGTGCCTACCAGCTTTATTGGTTGTTCCTAGGTTGTATTTTCTCGCGCGAAAAGATTTAACGTGCACCCCATACCGCAGCACATTTTTCTTATGCAGATCGAGAAACTGTGCGGGATTTGTAATGGGGTTCGCAAGAATTATGGCTGCGCTGCCTTCAAAAACGTTGAGAAGTATTTTCCGTACAGTATGCCTTTAACAACGCAAGAAGTGGCAGTCAATCGAAAAGGTATGCTTCGAGGAGTTTCCTCATGCAAGATAAAAAACACGACCCCCGCTTCATGGTATTAGTGATGCCAGCATAAGTTTTTAGATATCCTGCACTCAAATATTGGTTCTATTTTCAATTCGCAATCTCCTCAACTATCAAAAATTTGGAGAGCGGTACACGATGCTCTCGAAATGACGCTAAATATTTGGTAAAGTAGAGAATTTAGCACGCGCAGGCCTTAATTAACCAGCCAACGTACCAACTAAGCTCTAGAGAACGCACCAAAGAAAGCAAAACTGCGTAAAGCAAAACGCTCCAGAGCCAGGAAGAATAAACAGCGGAAACAAAGTTTTAAAAATTACGTAAATATGTTTGAAAACTTTTCATAATGATGAAAAAATAGCAAGATATGAAGCCGAAATACGTTAAAGTCGCTTTATTCTTTCTTTCACACTAAGCGTTTTAAACACTTGGGTGAGTCAATGGTCAATTAAAAAAGAAATTAGCCATGAATCAAAAACATGTTTTCATCAGACGCCCATTGGCGACTCGGTAAACTGTCCTTCGATGAATGGTTTTCGGCGAATCGGGCACCGCTTCGATTAAACGGTGCTCTATATAGACAGTCTGGGAATGTCTAGTTATTGTGAACGTCTGATTATTCGTAGCTTTTTGAGGCCCCCTATTCACTCACCTCAATCGTGTTTTTTTTCTTAAAGGGCAGAAGTTTTCTTGACTTTTTTTTAAAGGGTCCGTTATCAAGCAAGTAAAAGTTACGATGCTCGTAGGTAAATTCGTCTAGACGGCAGCGCTATGAAGTGGCTTGGAGCGTAAGAATGTTGGCAGTTAAATTGACCAGGATGGCATTTGATTTGACTGATTGTGAAGTTTAACAGGCCGAAGCTACATTTGGGCTATGATATGCGCCGTAGTGGAGGGCTGCGTATTAATTTTGACTAACGTTCGCCATATCGACACATGGACTTTTTCGCGATTCGCCTCCATCAGAAAAGCGGCCACCACGGCCGGGATCGAACCCGGGTCATTGGATTCAGCAGTACAACGCATTCAACCACTTAGTCAAAGCGGCGGGTGAGCGGGATGGGAAGGAAAGTGCATTTGTGCGTGCGCAGCCGGTGTACCCAAAGAGCACCTCCTATTCATGCAGTTATGGTGCACAGATTATTGGGGTGGCGAGTGAATGGCCCATACACAGATCGCTAACCTCGCACACCGTCATCTCGGATGCTAGGCGAGATGGCACTTGCGGGGCCAATGACACAATAACGAAAAAAATGAAGCGGGGCACCTGCCACAGCTGCTTCGTCTGACGTAATACCTACACCTAAACAAACAGTAATGCAGTCACTGACCAACTTCAGGAGTTTCAGAACCCTTACGGGTTTCAAAACTTATTTTAATCGTTTTTTTTACTTCTTCATTGACTGCATTACTATTTTTTCGTGCAATTCCTGACCAAACGAATTTAAGTCGAACCCTTGACTACACCTACACCTAAGAAAAAATTGTTGAACTCCAGACTGTGGAGCTCAGAAGTGCAACACTTCGACAAGGTCAAAGGTCTTCTTGGCAAATTTTCCTTCAAGGAGTACTCTCCGCAAGATGGTATAAAAAAAAACATCGACACCAGCTTGTGATGCTAAATGCCCCTGTTATAACAAGTTCTGAACCTAATGATATTCGTCACAGGAACCGAGCCGAGTATAATTCACCAGGGGTACTCCTAAAAACGTAATATCTTAATTACATGAGCCAGCAGTACATATTGCATATAAACTTCAACGTCTAGCGAAAGTGCGACCTCAGTTTGCTGTTACTCAAGAAACAGCAATTAAGAAAAACAATGCGTTAAATCTTTTGTACAAAACCTTTGTACTTGTAGCGTTGAGAAGTCATCAAGTCAAATCGTAAAGCAAAAAATACGTAGGCTTAACAGAACATCAGCAGTCAGAGGGCAGCTTTAAGGAAGAGAGCTGCATCACCGCACTAAGAACGGTGAATTTACACAGATAGAGTTTCAGCCACAGCTTCAGTGAGTCGCCAAGCGCACTTAATAAAATGAACACAGTTCGCAAGGTGCACGACATGAGTTTACTATCGTTTTTACACGTAGTTTTTCGAGTTGCATTGTATACATAAAAGTTACAGTCACACTATTTTGTTGGCATCCTCATCGGCCAGTAAACATGTTCTAACAATGAAAGGAAATTAGACCTTCCTGTCTTTGGAAAAATCAATCACAGGTACGTAGAAAAGATACTTCCTGCGCAGTCGAGAAATTCTGAGGCTCCGAGAATCGAGCGTGCAAAAGTAACAAAAGAAAACGCACACCAAAAAGTACTTCGCAGCTCTTCATCACAGGCGCACTTGATAGTAGATATCCGTCCACGTTATGGGAGCGAGTGGAGCGCAGTAGGTGCTACAAATTCACATCCAGCATCCATCTTTAGGCAGCCTCGCCGGGAACAAGATTCTCGTTCTCCGACGGCCTGAAGATCGAGCGACCGCGGGGCCTGCCGGAGGCTCCGAAGAAGTCCAGCAGCAGACCACGGGCCCCACCTCTGTTCCTGTCCAGCTGGAGGTTGAAGATCTCAGGAATGTTGATGCCAAGGTCCGTTCCGCCACGCCCGGTGAGCAGCTTCATGTCGAAGATACGGGGTATGTTGATGCCCAAGTCAAACGGTCTCCTCACGCCTAACACGGGTCCCTCAGCCGACTTCTCGCCGTCGTCCTGAGGGGCTGGAGCCGCAGAAAGAGTTCCGAAGGCGAACGTAAACACCAAGACGGTCACGGAGATCCGAGCCATTACCAACGAGCGCATCTTTTCAGGAAGCTTTGAACAGTAGTTGTTTTTCAAGCGTAGCTGCTTCGAAATGTACCACCGCGGACTGAAGTTGATGGAGCGCGCCTACTTCGAATGACGGATGGAGTCGTCGGTGCGAATCTTCACGACAAGTGTGGGCTTAAGTAGCCTCACGTCTTAGAGAAGGAAATTCTACAGGAAGGCGAGGAGACCAACTGCCCCGGGAGGGAAAGTGTCTATTACGAAAATCGCTAAAGAGGGGGTAGGGAGTGGTGGCTTCTGTGACGTCAACTTGGTAGCCCTTTTTAGTTGTCCAGTAATCAGCAGCAGGTTTGGTTCTGAGAAGCCCGCGGCGGCGCACGCACAACGACGGCTTTACGGCGTGGTTCACCGTATAGCGACCTTGATCGAGAACTTTCTCCCCCTGAAGCCGCAAGGGTTTTCTGAAACGGTTGTGACTGCGCCGCAATCTTTCCTGGATCGCCGCCGCTGTTGGGCAGCTGCGAGGGCAGCTAGCCGCGGGCCATGGTAATTTCTACGCCGCCTCTTTCTTTTCCCTTTTCTACGCCCAGCACGCGCATTCAAACACGAAGATAGGAGCGTCCGACTTCCGTGAAACGCTTGTGCGCCTCAGAACACGCTCGGCTGCCCATGGCTGGCGCTTGGAAGAACCCCCGATGTGGCGACAAAGCCGCCTTTAGAGCTTTGCTTTCCTTTGCACGATTCGAAGCCGTTTACTCCTCCTTGTTACACGAGGAAAGGTGGGAGATTACGACACAAGGCAAACCGATTAAGCACTCCTCCTGTACTTGCGCACCTCTTCCCTTGACAGTCGTTGGAGGCCACCAAAAAAAAAGATGACGCAACTTGCACCTGGTCATATTGTCTTTTCATCCGTACCCGTTGTGTAAACGTATAATAGAATGCTTTCAAAGAATTGCGTTGCACTTAGAGCATGTCCAGGAAGCTTGCAATAGTTATGGATGGCGCAACGGCCACTACATGTCATTGCAGCCGTAATGACACTGATTACTCTTTCAATGATGGGATGGAAGGCTGGCATCTACATTCAAGAAGCAGTGATTCAATCTCATTCCTTTGTTTCTTGAGCGCGATGAAAGGGCCGAGAGAGTTTGCTTATGAGCTTAGCCCACGTCACAGGACATGCGGGAGAACAGTATTTTCTGTTGTTTTATTATTTATTTATTTATTTATTTGGCTCAAGAACAATGATTTACCTTGAGAACAAGACGAAACTCCATTTCTGGCAATGAAAACTGTCAAGGCCTTGTTCTTCGCAGGAAATGGAGTTTTTTTTTGTTGTTGTTGTTTTGCTTTGTACGTAAACTAAAGATTTCTCATTTGCGACTCGGGGCATGGCTGTTGGCGGAACCTGTTAATTTAGTGTTTTGTTAAAACTAATTCATAGTTTTCTATTGGGGCTTTTATTTATTTTTATTTATGTTACTAGCTCGTTTTCAATACGCTCAAAGTACGATTCTCGAATACAACTATGCACGAACATACCTGATTGGTTGATTTTCGGCTTGTGGCAAACGTTTTCCCTCTTCCTCCTCCTCCTCCCATAAAGCCGTTTTCCACGCGGCTAAGAGCAGTGAATTCGTTAACTACAGCACTGACGCACGGGTTTATTCCTGACCGGGGTAAAGCGCCTGAGGTACACCCCTTCCCTCTTTTTCTTTCTTGGGGCAGAGTGCCCGGTTGTGGTCAAGTCACTCGTCTGGGCCGGCGCGCACACCGCAAAGTCGGGAATGTTTTGTTACCCGTGACCTCAATGCTAATTCACCGTTGCCTGCGTGTGCAAGTAGACGCACATTACCTCCCGGTGTTTGTACTCCCCTTTTATCATTTTTGTTGAAGGCAGAAAAACGAAAAGAGACGTTTGCACCAATAATTTTCTGAGAAAGCCAATGTCCGGAAACGCGAAGGGACGATGTTGGAGGAGGAAGGACTGACGTAAATACAATTATAACTTCTCTCTCTTACAAGCCACCAGACGTTTACGGGAAGCGTAACAACGAAATGGCCTGTAGCTAACACTTCGAAAGGTCCGTTTTATTGCGATGTGTACAGTTGGACGACACCAACACTGCGTACCCCTAACCGCCCCTTGACCGCAATGTGGTGTGGTTAGATGTTTCGTCTGCCGTAGCTATGCGCTGGTGTAGTACCCTGTTTGATTATAGGGTTTAACGCGTGGAGGCAACGCAGGCGATGAGGCACGCCGTAGTGGAGGGCTGCGGATTAATTTTGACCCCTGGAGATATTTACCGTGCGCCGAAATTTCGTATACACAGGCGTTTTTGCTTTTCGCCTCCATCAGCAAAGCGCCCATCTATTGTCCGCAAACATTGTTTACTTGTGCCCGGCGATTTTCTCTAAACAAACGAGTTTCCGTGGATTTGTTGTGTAGCTCTGACAAAATAAAGCAAGCCAGTTCTTCAGCTCCTCCAATGACGCGGACGTAAATTATGGAAAACTTTTGTCGGGATAAAACTTCTTCAACGCGCCTGCGACTTATTAGGAAAACTGATTGTCTCGGAAATGGACTGGCGTTCGTGTTTACAATATTCCCATGGCTTCGCATTTCTGCGAGTGTATTGTAAACTGCACGGAAAATATTGAGAACTCGGACCATTTCAGAACCTTTCTGCTCTATTCAACAAAGAAGTAATCAGAAACCACTTAATTAGGAGACGTCTTCTTTCTCGCTGGCTTAGACGGCATTTAAAATTTCGTGCTTGCCTTGAAAAGACAAACCTTCTCGTTTTTCGGCAGTAGAACTCGTCACCGACAAACCAATACCACAGATAGCGATGGAGATGCGCGACTGCACGCCTACAGGTTGGCCTAGCACCTCAAAAGTGTATACTCGACACCGCACTCAGTCGTTGAAACGCACGGTAGTTTGCGGTGCGGGCGAAAATCGCTAAATTCTTGCATTTCTCCAGTCGATTTTCCGGAAAAGTACAAGAAACAAGAACTCAACTGCGTAGTAAATTCATTACATCAAGGATAATCATCCCAACGCCTTGATCACATAGAAGTCGCGACCACCTGGGTTTCAATGGGATTGGCAATGGGGAATTGAAAAACTTCGTTAAATCCAGTATTTCGTTCCGTACAGGTTTGTTACATCCAGGTTTAACTGTAGTCACAGGGAGCGCGGATCCCGCCGTTGTAACCATCACCTTGAGCGTTTGTGTGTTGTGTCGCCTTGTGACTGCGACAGTTTTCTACCCACATTTATAAGGTGCCGTTGGTCTGCTGGCATCCCGGCATCCAGGGCAGTTGATGTCGTTCAACTGGGCGTAGTCTGGGGTGTCGTAAAGGGCTTGGCGCTGAAGTCAACGTTCGCGAATTCGCCAACCTTCTAAATCGTCGACGGTGAGCTTCATTGGAGCGGGTGTGGGGAAAGGAGGAGCGGCGCTTGATTAGAATGCAGGTTGTGAGCAATGTATAGGCCTGTACGTGATACCCAGGAGAGAAAAAGATCTGAGTTTGACGGTACGAGTAGGTGACCTCGCACTAGCTTTTCATATATCTTCGAGACGCAGCGGGTTTCTGTTTGAAAGGCCTCGGGGTATTTCCACGGAATGGGGTAGGCCAGAAGCTTCATTTCCCAGCCAGATGCTTGTTCTCGGGCAGCTTGACCGGCCAACTCGTTCCCTGGAATTCCCTGTGGTCCGAAATCCAGTTGAGCGCTAACTTGGTGCCAACTTCGAGAGCGAAGCCACAGGAATATTTCATGTGCTGCATAGTCGAATAGCTATAGTGCCCAGAAGTGTAGGCCTGCGGTTCCGTGCATACGTAAACGGGACGCAGCGACCTGTCTATTTAGGCTGCAGTTGAGCCGCCCAGGCAATCGCAAGAATTTCGTGGCCGCATGTCTACTGCTCGTCAGGGGTGATGGCAAGTTGCATGAGGGTTGGTTTAGTTGTGCTGTTGTGGTACACTCTTAGTCAATTCCTGGTTATACGATCCGCATGCAGGCGGGCCGCCGCGTCAATTTAAAGCCGCTTATAAAGCGGCAGTTCAGGCGGCCTCGAGCACAAGCGGCCCGCAAAACACGCGGCCCACCGAACACGCGGCCCGGCGTTTAAGCGGCCATATTGAGGGCCGCCTAACTAGAGGGCCACCTAAATCCCGGGCCATGTGTTCGGCGGGCCACTAGCCGTAATTTTTCTACCGTAGCCGTAATTTTTCTATTAGCCCGTTAGGCTAATATATTCCCGCTTACGAGCGGCCCCCAAATCATACGGCCCCTCAAATAAGCGGCCTTGTTGCTTTTCATCAAAAAAAAAGAAAAACAATCAATGCACTCAGCCAGGATCGGTTCTATCCGTTTTTTTTTCGTCCGCATTGACAAGCCAACGCCAGCACCCCGTGGTGAATGCGCTAATATACGCTACGTTATACAAGGCACACAAAGTATTCATAAGCACATTCACGTAACCCTACGGGGAATCGAACCTGGGTCTACTACAACACACCAAGGGGCGATCAAGAGGCAGACATCATAACCACTGCGCCACGACCCACGGGCTGCTGGGTAGTGCAAGCGTGGGCTTATAAGTATCCTGCATGCTGTTGCGCGTCAAGCATGAGTCTTAAATAACACATTCGGCGGCGGGTGGCTTTCTTTAGACCACCGTTTTTGAATCGCTCTACCAAAGAGGCATAATACTATATGGTTTGCGGGAATTTAAGTACACTGGTACGAGCGGAAACCTTTTGTCATGCTGTGTGCCCGTTCCAACAGTATGATGCGCCGTGCGGGGATTTATTCAATCGATGCAAACGGAATTGATAACAGGTATTCTGCCTGGTTACCGAAAGTATTCTTGGCCATTGGTGCAAAGTGTCCCATATGACAATGCTTGCAAATAACTAACACGTAAGGCGCACTGTTGTACTGCAAATAAGAGCTGTCTCGTCACGAGTGGCCATTATACCAAGCATGAAATGGTGTACTAAATTTTTTCTGCTCGTCGTAGCTCTTCTGATGGTGCCGTTACATGCTTTGACCTTTGTTTTTGTAATAGGGGTGCGGTAGTAAAATACGCATCTGGTAATGTAATGAAGCAATATTAAATCACCCACTCTACCTAACATTGTGTCGCGACGCCTGCAGAATTGCTGCGTCGACGCCCAGGTAAAGAGCCGTTGGGAGGCCAGATACTGCGTTTTCTTTTATGGATCGTGAGCACACAACAAATATCTTAGCGTTTTCTCGCGCAGGCCAGATAAGCGCCCGGCCGTGTAACTTGTAACGCCCTGCATTTCCAGACAAATGCTGGTTTCGCGGAAGTTTCACCTTTATTCGTTATAATATCGTAAATGAAGATCATTGGTCAAACAAAATTCTGAGAAACTAAAAATTAGGAAAAATATAAAACAATGACGAAAAATGGCGACCTGTATAACGATTTGCATTTCCACAATAATGCCGATTTAGCTGAAATTACGTTTTTAATCGTTATCATAGCGTAGATGGAGATAATTGGTCGAACAGAATTATGAAAAACTAAAGAACAAGGACAGTAAAAAATACGGAAATGCCGAGCCTTGTTACGCCCTTCATTTACAAAAAATGCAGATTTGGCGCAAGTAAGTGATTGATAGGGTAAATGGAGATAATTGGACGGACCGGGCTTTGAAAAACCAATAAAATTGGCTCTAACAGACTTACACTCAAGAGAAGCGGCATAAAAATGCGGCGCATTAGCAGACAATTCTCGGAATTCGTGCAATTTTTTTAAGTGGCCTCGTTTCATTCGCGCTTCCGTTATTAACGAGTTATATTATTGTACGCCGAAGCGCAAGGTCGCGGTTCAGCATTTTCAATACTTTCAAGGTAGTTCACCAAAACCATAGCACTTGGGGATGAACGCACCCTAGAGCATCGAAAGTTTAAGCCGTATAAAACAATGCCACAAATAAATGGGTTGCAATGGCTGCAATTTCCCTAAATCATTTTTAATTTGTGCCCTTCTGGAACATCTTCATGACCTGTTTTTATGCCATGAGGTTTTACCTTCATAATCTCAGTATATTGCAACCTGATTTATCAGGCCTTAATCAGGCGACGCGCCGCGTGTGCGCTGCCAATGCTATCATGTTTCTGCAAACCGCGAGTTGACACTCCAGACAGACGACAGCTGTGGCGAACACAACAAGATCGGTGCTGGTGTTACTCATACATGTTGCTTCATGTGAAAACTTTACCACTTAAACGCATCGTAATGAACTTTACAAATCGCCGCAGAAGCCAGACTACTCAACGCGCCAGAAAAGTCACGAGCCGAAACGATGACGCGAAAACCTAGTTATAAAAAAACATTACATAACTTTTTGCTACGCCTACCGAAAATGGCAAGCAGTGGCCATGGAATATTGAAAAATACAAAATTCAAACTGGGTTTTATGTGCCTTGACCTGGACAATGAAACGCATGGAAAAATGCAATTTCTTTACGACACCACGGTACTCTTTACGGCAACGGAAGTGCATCACATGTGCAAGCGTTTTCATTTTTCGCCTGGATCCCAAAACGGCCGTCGCACAGGGAAACCAAATCATCTCTATAAAGCCCTTCAAATTTACCGTACAGCCCCGGGTATCGGAGAACGGTTTTGGCGCGGGCTTCTTACGACGACGAAAAGGCATAATTTCATGGCCTTTACTAATTGTCTGCAAACACCTATTTTTTACAGTCTGCGCCCCCCACCCCTCGGAAAAAAAAAAACAAGAAGTCCAGGGATCTATCCTTTCGTGTTCAACCGGGCTATGGCCGCAATACACACACGAGCCGGCTTGAAATGTCGTCGCTGTTCGGCTTGCGTGACCGGTGGCCCTAATATTCCCATCGCATTTGCAGTTGTTTCCACTGTTGCACGAACCTCGAAGCACACATTCGATGTCAGCGGAAGCGAATGTGGTCAAGGAAGTGTGAACGCTCGGAACTAAGTATGAACTACACAGAGCAGGAGTCAAAGCGCGGGACCCCAACTTGCTCCGCGGTCAAATTCCTCGCACGTGCGCGATAGAGACAAATCACCCGTACGACAACTCGCCGCGCGCGAAACTTTTTCCATTCCTACTGCGCATGTGTGCGCGAGACATTTTTGAAGGTTTTTTCGGCTTTCGCCGTGTCGTCGGGCGCGCGTCGTCGGCCACCGCAAAAGTAGCTCGTGGGCGATTGTGTGAGGAGGAATACGCGCATGCGCCGCAAGCCACACATATCGCTCGGAGCTTCACGATTGCCGCCCTTTTTTATTTTATTTCTGGCGTCAGGCTGTCTGCTAGTTTATAGCCGTGACACTGGCCGTTGGTGCAGCATATAAGCGTGATGCAACCACCTGAGGTTTTGTCACGGAAAAGAAACCTGTCAGGGCCTCTTATATCACGGTATTGAGACTGCCCACCGCATACAACTAGGACGCCATCCGGGACGCGACTAAGAGTGTACTGTGGTACACCGGGAATAAATGAGCAATCCGATACAGCAAAGCCCGTGCACGCGAGCTACGCGCCGTAGTGCGATCCGACTGCGCCAATATGTTCTAGTGTTGCTAGACTTGACTGACTGCGACGGTGGGAGACGTCTGACTGCATATTGCAGTTTTCAGTCAGGAAGCCACTGTACGGACATAATCCCAAAGGGGAACCGCTAGAGAAAGAGGGCACAGCGCGTTTGTGTGAATAGTGCCCTGTAGCTGAAGAGAGCTCTCTCTAGAGAAGGAACTGTACTCCAGCTGCCGGGCACCGTCGATCAAGCTGAGAAGAGAGATAAAAGGAGGACCCAGGTGAGAGTGAAGAGGGTAAAAGAAATGTACGCGCTCTGCTGCTCTGCGCAACCAATGTCCTCTCAGTAATATTACATACAGCAACAAGTGTAGGAGACGAAGACGGATTAACAGCAAACCATTAAGAATAAATAATGCACATGAAATGATTACCGTGTTCATACGAAAGGCCCGTAGTTGGCGCCTATCTGAAAAAAATCAGCGTGAAGTTCAAACTTCAATAGTGGATGGCGTTGTACGGATCATTGACGTGAAGAAAGATTTTTTTTATTTTTACTCCGATGAAGTGTTGTTTTTATTTTTCCTGGAAAAAAGATTATCCTTAAGCGTTTTTGTTGGGTAGTAACCAGCTGTCATAGTGCACGGACGGGGTCAGTAGACTTAAATGGCTAAAGTACAGTAGATTCCACTGCGTGCACCATTCAACCGCATTTACCTGCAGCTACACACATACATCAGAGCATACCCTCCTTGTTAGAATTGTTCATATCATAACTGCCGTTAATTAGGCCACGATGTCGGATTCGATTTTTTTTTTTAAGTGGCGTGATTTCTTGCTTTTGCCGCCACACGGGGGGATGCGTTTTCCTCCCGAAGAATGTGTTGAAGGCAATGCCTTACATCATCCTCTTGGGGTTACTCTTGCCCTTTTCACTCATTTGAGTCATGCAATCACTTCGTCAGTGCTTCTTCATCATCTTACTTCCCGTCGCAGAAAACGAAGTAATTGCCGACGCTTGTAAGAACGCAGCACTACATTAAAGAGTTCGAAGGATGATTCACCGCACATTTCAACGACGCGTTGCAAGCGCAACCCGCTACACGCCTATGCACCGTCTCACGCCTTGTTACTCTCACGCTATCTCCTCGTGTCGTTCGGAGGGGATCATTAAAGCTGCAAAGGAAAATCTTTAAGAAAGAAAATGAAACGAACAATTTAAAAGCTGTTTTGGGGAAACTTCGGTCGAGAAGGCAGGAAACCGCTGTGCGTGGAGGAGGAGACACGGAGGGCTTGGCAGCATCAGTTGAGAGCTCCTGTTTTCGGAAAGGGAAAACTTCGGGCGTGTTTGTTCATACTTTTCGCGAAGAATGCGCAGCTCAGAAAGTGCGTAGTACGAGGCAAATGCGGGACGAGTGTTCTTCCTGTCCTTTGCTTTGTCTTAAAGGGACACTGAAGTGAATTTGTCAAGCTCCCGTTTTTGCTTGCACTGCGTAGACTGGCTCAAATTAGCACACTTTTCATTGTTTATCCGGTTGACTAATCGGTAATTATTTTACAAAGCGCGAAAGAAGAAAAACTACCATGCGCGGTTTGCGGCGGCCGCACCAACTAAGCTGTGACGTTGGGAGGAGGGGGCACCGTGATTGGACGATGCCCAAGGTTAGCAATCAAACAAGTTTTGGTTTCGGTTCTATAAAACAACATGTTTGACATCCGATGGCATCGTTGGATGGGCATTCTCAATATCACAGTAATCGTAGTACCGCGCTTCTGCCATGCTGTCGACTGTGAAATGCATAAGATAAGCCTCCCAGGACGGCTTGGGATCGTAGCATTCATTAGCTTAGCCCTACGCAGTGCATGAACGCCCTCCGTGCCCCGCAGACGCTCAAATGCATGCGCTTTTCCCCCATATTTGGAGCTTGCCTCACTCATGCCTGTATCGTAAAAAGCGTGTTCGCACCAGTCCAAGGGTCTGTTGATTCTGGCCTGGGCCCACTGCCTGCATGCAGTCGGTGCATATGGCAACAGCACGCCAACGAGAACTCGCTGGCGCGCCAGTGCCAGCCTGCGCGAGTGCTGTGGACTAGTTCGTGGAGCAGTGAACGTTGCGGCCCAAAAAAATGTGAACCCAGTATAGAAAACATCAGCGAAAAACGAAAAAGTGAACTTAAAAAAAAAAAAAAAAGCACGTACCCGCGGGGATTCGAACTTGTGACTGGCAAAGCAATTCGGGTGACATACCTAGCGCTCCAGACAACTAGGCTACGGGCGGGTTTTTTTTTTCTTTTTGATAAACAAAAACTTTATTTACAGAGATATATACAGGATCACATCAGGTGATTGCAGGGTATTCGTCGTACACAATAGCAGCTCTACGCATGCAGAAAAATAGGCGATGCCGGTGATGGAAAACTAAGCTCTATACTGTATAACCAGTTTACACTTTTATTTAGTTTTAGTATTTCAAGCAGCTTCGGTGACTATTTGTTGTATTGCGCTCGTGCAGTAAGCGTCCCCCGAGTTTCCACAATACCTTACGTCTAGCAATGGCATTTCGTAGACGGAAAAGCGTTCGCAGATGCGTAGTCGTGCTGCTGACCGCTGTGCTTGTACGCCCAGCGCAAAAAAGTGCTTCCCGCACCCTAGTTTTACGCTGTACGATAAAAATATCAGTTGATTTTATTTCCTTAGTACCTATATTGACTTCGCTGACTCTTCTCCCCCTTCAAGAGGCCTTATATTTTCCTACTGGCGTACCAGTCAGCGAAGCGTCGCATGTGCGCTTGTGCAGCGCTTGTGTGAAGCGACCTTGACTTGGAGCTAGATACAGTGTACAAAGTAACGAAGTAAAGAAAGACACATTCTTCCATTCCCAAACGTGTTGTGGCTTAGTTTCAACTGATCGAGCGAATTGCGACGACCCGTCGGCGGCCGGCGGACTAAACGCTGGGCCGACTGACTCGGTCGCGGAAGGTCGGCGAGCCGTGCAGTAGCGCAGCCAATTGCCAGCTCCTCTCCTGCTGACGTCACACGAAAACGCCACAGAAAATGGGCGAGCGTAAAGAGAGGAGGACAGCATTTTCGAATTGATTTTTCTACTAAATAAATTCGCGTAAACGCGCTCAGAGTTGCCGAAACAGGGCCTAGGGACTCCCGGACTACAATTTGCGCTCGTAATCCCGCATTGTTTACAAATCACTTCAGTGTCCCTTTAAGTACTTTCTGCGCCGTGTATTGCCCGTGGAATCGTGTTTTCGGACTGCAAAGATAAGCACTGCACATGTACACTCTTTGTAGCAAGGCCCAGGTGTGTCATTGGCGAAGGTGCGTGGGGTGTTATTATAATTAAGGTCTTGGCGTTATATTTGTACCAGTTGCGGGTAGGTACATCCTGTTATCATTTAATTACAGGTGTAATTAGGAATAACCATAACTGAACTAATAAACAAAGCAGCTTCATTACTTTCAGTGATTTGGTAAGTTTGAAATTAAAAACTGGGTAGTACTAATAAATAATAATTATATATTGCCGATTAGCTAAAACAGTGTTAAAAAGGTTAATTATCACTACCAAAATTTTTGTTAAATCTGCTTATCTCCAATTTTTTATGCAATGAGCAATTGGAGAATGAGTTACAGCTTATTTTTATGGTTTGATTTAATTAATTTGAGAAACACGGATAAACGTGATTATAAAATTTGTTTCAAAATATCCATGTACAATATATTGACATGTAATTAATTGATGCGTGAAATCGGCCCCTGATAACACTTGCTTACTTGCTTGATTTGAGGACGTACAGGTGCGTCAAACGTAATTGGAACAGGGTCTCGCACATTCGCAGAAATTTCTCCTTCCGGATACTGCCTGGCTGAATTGGCGTGCGTTCAAAGAAGTCGACAGTATTTGACGAAGCTTCCTGTAAACCGGTAATGGCGGTCATAAAGCCAGTAAGACAACTATTTTGTGACATTCACAAGTCCTTCTTTCAATTACTTAAGACAGCCCCTGTACATATCGTCCTTTGTTTTAAAATTCAGACCGCTTGCTCATCCACTTGGCACTACGCCAGACCATTTGTTGCGCTCGTCCACGTGGCCGGTTTCTACATTTGCGGTAACAGGTGTCGGAGTTGGCGGTTGCGAACCACGACGCAACAGATAAGCATCACGCATAAACAACTGACACCGACGGCGGTTGTAACACTAAACGTTTGCGATGGCGTACAAACCAGTGGAGACCGGTCTCTCCAGAAATTGCAGACGCTGAGGAGGACATTTCTTGCCATTGAGAGGTCAATTCCACGCCGCTGAATGCACGCGGGGATTTACGCTTTCTATAGCTATAAGCTTTTTTTGAAGACGATAGTCTTTCTTGGGCTGCTTGAACGAGAAAATTTTGATCTGTCTGTCTGTCTGTCTGTCTGTCTGTCTGTCTGTCTGTCTGTCTGTCTGTCTGTCTGTCTGTCTGTCTGTCTGTCTGTCTGTCTGTCTGTCTGTCTGTCTGTGAAAAGAGAATTTATTACAAAAGCACATATCAGCCCGCAGCGACTAGTGGTAACAGCGCTGCCCTAAAAACAGAAAAAAAAACGAATCAGCTTCCAATTACTCCGGGTAGTCAAGACTTTGCGAGTCTGTCTGTAACTCGATTCAGGCACCCGGCCAAAGTGAAACAGAAGCTGCACAATATGTTTTTATACTCACAGCCAAATTTAAACGTCTAAATCCGGTGGCAATGTCCATACTAGTCAACATTGCTGAACAAGAACAAAACATTACGCTAATACGAGGCAGAAAATCAACACGTAAGTGACATTTTCAGTGTTCCTTTATAACAAATTCATGGATGCTTGATTCAAATGTAATATTCCCTCTACAGCATAAAAAATATTCACTCCGTCACCAGCTCTCGCCCGCGCCACTATAGCTTTTAGCGGCATTTTAAGAAATTCAACAGAAACAGTTACAAAAGGTTCCACAAATACATTCCACAGTCTGCTTGGAACGCACGTGGAATAGGGAAACGTGGTCTATAAACGTTAAGTAGGGCGCCTCGATTCACGTGCGTCTCCGCTGTACGGCATCGAGGCACCCGGCCTGGAGCACTGGAACGCGGTAAATTTAAATTGACGTGAGCAAACCTCTAGCGTGTTTACCTTGGGAGGAGCGTGACGGGAGACGAATAACATGAAGGGTGGGCGGGAAAGCGAAGGGGGGCATTTCCTTGGCAAATGATCATCTTTCGTCGACATTTGCAACGAAAGGAGCGGACACGCGGCTAATTTTTGCTTGCGCGGTTTCGAGTAAACGAAACATTTTAGGGGCATTCCAGTACAGCTATGCTGTTACAGATGCTGGAGTCAGCTGAATAAACATGGAGTGTTCCCACCACGCATTGTGATGGGGAACAATGACCTTTTCACCGCAGTTCGAAAGCACAATGGAAATGTTCCACGATTGCTGGCATTCTTCTTCTTTTCTTGAGCCAATAGGGCAAAGCAGACTTAAGTAGGACGCTGCGCCACCGCAAGAGAAAGAAGATGTTGTCGGCCTTGGCTCATGTCTTCAAAATTATGCTCTATGTCTTGGTTTTATATTGCGCTACATTGACGTAGAAAGAAAACTGATGTCGGACTGCACAGAAAGGGCTACATGGGGAAGTGTGTCCCCTTTCTCCTAATCACTATCTCTCGTAACTTTTCTTGTCAAAACTCTCGTCGTTATGACCGAGTCCCGCTACTACTCGAATTTCTTGCGACCCTTGTAGCAAGCCCGGTCACATCTTCCTACGTCTCTCTCTCTCTCTCTCTCTCTCTCTCTCTCTCTCTCTCTCTCTCTCTCTCTCTCTCTCTCTCTCTCTCTCTCTCTCTCTCTCTCTCTCTACACTGCTTTAGGTGTTAAACCAACACAACACAAACACAGTGGGTGTCCACCCGCTAAACGCAGCAGTGGTGGTGGCACATGAACAAAATGTCGATTTCGGGTCGGGTTTCGCTCCACACCACGAAGCACGAACAAGACCGGAGGGGAAACAGTGCTTCTCCGGGCAGCCAGATGGCGTCACAAGCACTTAACCAAGGCTAAGATAGCGGCATCTGTTGCGTGAGAAGAAACTGGGTGGCCCACCCACGATCGGCATTTCACTGCACACTGCACAGCCCAGGAATAAATTGCGGCCGCTATCATTTTGTCCGACAGATGCCGCTATCTTTGTTGTAAATTGTATTTGAACCTCCCGCGGGTCTGTCACGTGGTTCGAATGAGCAACGTAACGAAGAGGAAGATGAAGGAGAGATGAGCGTGCAGCACGCAGCGCGTGCTGTGCTTTTGAATGAATGAATGAATTTATTTAGAAGGGAGACGTCGAACGCCTCGTGTGGGGGAAAGGGAGGAAGGGTGTAAGGTCCACTCATGAGGTCAGCGGCCAGGCGTCCCGGCCGCGCGTGTAAAAGGAAAGATCCCCGCCACTCGGTCTAGAGGCATTGCACAGCCAACACTACGCTGTGGTCGCCGCCAATTTGCTGCGGCGCGTTCGGGAGACGGCTTGTCTGGACGTAGGAATCCCCCTTTAAGAATGCAGACGGCCCCGCAAGTTCCCAGAATTGTTGACATAGCGGACAACGGAGGGATGGTGATCGTCGTCTGACCGCACGGCGCAGCGGCTTGTCCGCGAGACACCATTGCTTTTCACCCGCACCCGTCGCCGCCGCGTGCTTTCTCGCCCGCGGGCCGGCTTTTGACCCGAAGATGGCGGCGCTTTATTGAATATTCCGAAGATGGCGGAGTGACAGCTGTCTACGCGAATTTGGGACCTCCCTTACGCGTGTACTAAAGCTAGAGGGGCATTCCGAGAGAGAGTAACACCGAGGTGTTATAAGGCCGAACTTGGCTGTTAAACGGCGTTCTTGTCTGAGCTCTCAGCTAGGCAGTTCCTGGCGAGACAAGGAGTCTCACCTGCTGAAGCTAGGTTGGGATTTGTGAGCCCCCTAAGCGAGAGGTAGACCGGAGGATCGCGTCGGAAGTTTAGGGTACAGCTGTGTACCGGGCAACTAGACGGGTCTTGCGGCGGGAACAGAGTCCCGGCCGTCGTTTCTCGAGCGGTTTGTGTACGCTCCGAGCATAGCAGAGTTAGACGCAGTTGGAAAGCTCGAGTGACTTGTACGCACTTGGAGCTGGCGTCTAGCTGGAGTTCGAAGTTTTTCCGTTTTTATTAGTCATGTACCCAGTTATCCTACTGTAAATAGCTGCGCATAAACTCTTTGTTTCCCTTCATCAACCACAAACGCCTCGACTTCGTTAATTCGGTCACCATCTCCGAGAACTTCAACACCATCGCCCTGCGAGCCTCCTGCCAAATCAACCGGAGCCCGGGCGATTGGGTTCCTGATCGACACCGGACTTCGGGGAAACGAAAATCATCAATCTTTACTGTGCTTTTGAATGAATTAATGAATTTATTTACAAGGAAGAGGTCAAATGCCTCGTGTGAGGGGAAGGGGGAAAGGGCAGGGGAAATAAACCAGAGGCGATACGGGGTTCAATCACAACGCGTGTCCGCCCCGCACACGGACCACTTGATTTAGGTTTTTTTTCACAAGACCTGTACGTCCAGCAAATTTCCACAGGGTCATTAAAGTTTCGTTCACGTCTCTCGAAGGCGTTATCCATTCTTGAAGGGACGTGACGTGAGGAGGTAGGCACCTACGGCGTTCCTCGCAGAGTCCGGCACAGTCACAGAGAAGTTGGTGTATGGTGGGTCGGTTGGCACTGCACAAGGGGCAGGGAAGGGTAGGAGGGGGAACAGGTGTGGAGCCATCTGGTCTTTTTCTGCCGAAATGACGGTACCAGGTCCATCGGTCCAGGACGTCAGGAGTGACCGCTGTGCCGGAGCGGGCCTTGTGTAGAAGGACCTGGTGGCATCGCGGGATGTCCTCGGGAACTGGTGGGTCTGGCCTTGGGGTCGTTTCCTTGAGGTGACGGCGTCGCTACATTTTTCGGATACGGCGCTCAACGACTGGGTTGTTGAGGGCAGGTTCGGGAAGCGGGGTGAGCGTTGCATGAGAGTTCTGGGAGGTACGAAATGACACAGATGTCATGCGATGGGCCGTCTCGTTCCCTGGGTTGGACTGGTGGCAGGGGGTCCATTCTATAAGAATTGGGGTGTCATTTATTTCGGCGAGGTTGTCGATGGTTCGTCTAATCGCATTGGAGATGTAGTCATGAGGATCTGGAGAGTGCATTTGGCTGATTACCTCTGCATTGTCAGTATATATGACGACTTTAGAGAGATTGTGTTTTATCTTGATAGACGGGAGATCCCTCCTTAGCAGGTCGGTGGCTAGTAGAATTGCTTTAAGTTCTGCTGTGAGTGGATCGATTTCTGATTCCGTAATTCCGTAGGGAACGTCATGTACTCTGTCAAGCTCGGGTCATTGACGAGGTGTATTCCGCACGTAAATCAGTCATATGCTAATGCGGCGTCAGTGTAGGCTTATGTCAGTGTAGTGTCAGGCTTATGTGCCTGGTTCGAATAGGTGTTGGAAGCGAGATAGGGCGTTTCTTTGATTCTTGTGCCTTTTTCTCTCTTTTGTCGACCTTCGTTTGTGATTTGCCGGTTGTGTCCATTGCCAAGGCGGGTTCCGGGTCAAAGAAGGATCTGCTGACGGCCCAAGTGTAAAAGTTCGTGTCTCATCGTAGGCGATGAGATGACGGCCCTGAACGCGGAGTTCACGACGGTCGGAATGGTTGTCGCGCGTTACTTCTAGTGTTGCTTCAATCGGTGGCAGCGATGCAAAAGTACACAAGTCATCTAGCTTGGTGTGCCGAAGGAGTCCCGTGATAACTCGAAGGAGTTATGATGTAAAGTTCTAACTTTATTTAGTTGGGTTTGCGTCAGGTTGAAGCAGGCCCCTTCATGTTAGCCGGGCAGTTAGAATGGCTCTACCGATGTTCCGGATGACGGCGGTGCTTGCGCCACCGAATTTTGTGCCGATTCTGTGGATAAGGTGGGCTGTAGCATCCCAGCACTGTCGGACCTGCTTGAGCCATTCTGTGGTGTTGCCTTTGTGACTGATAGGAACGCCGAGAAGGCGGATCCAACCTTGCAAGGATAGCAGAATCTCTTGATTTTCAAGGTAAAGATGGACTTTTTGCCTTTCCTGTTCTTTGCCACCCAAAAGCCATAGAGTGGACTTTTCCGGTGAGGGGTGCATTCCGGCTGCCAGGATGGCGTTTTATAGAGCAAAAAATTACACCGTCTTCCCACGTGGGAACCCTGGAGAGATGCAAAGCCGTGCAAACTCGTGCAAACTCGAGATGCCTTGCATCTCCTCAGGGTTTCCAGCGGGAAGATAGTGTAATTTTTTTGCTTTTCACTTCCATCATGAAAGTGGCCTGCGCGGCCAATCCAATCCAATCCAAGCCAAGCCAAACCAAGCCTGTCCAATCCAATGCTTCTCGCGCTTGCGCAGCACGGCCCTCAAGGTCCACGCGAAACTTTATTAAACGGGCTCATGAACTGAAACCCTTCCCGTTCCACCGAGGTATAAAGGGTAAATTAAAGGGGTCCTGAAATGCCTTCCGCCGATGCATGGATGTACATGTAACCAAATAAAGCAATGTATTAGCAATCTCCTCCTGCAAGAATTTTGTTAAAGCGATGAGTATTAGCTGAGAAATCGTAAATCAAAAACCGCGAATTATCGTCGCGCCGTATTTCCTCCTCCTTTCAACTGTTCCTTCGCTGTTGGCCTCCCCTCCCATGATGCTCCGCTCCTCAGCGGTGACGTACTCCGCTATTGCGCTCCCACAGACTGCCGTCTGCTACGGGCCAGCTCTTTCGGCTTTTTCATCTCTGTAGACACCATGGACACAGGCTGGAAAAAGCGAACGAATGACCTGGCCGCATGTGTGCGGCCTGGCCTTGCCCTTTCGCGGTGTACGTAGCTGCAGGGCTGCAGTTGGTATCGGCGGCGAACTCGTAGCCGCGTGGGGAGAATCGTGCGCTCGTTCCCTTTGGTGCACCGCGCACTGTTTATCCAAAAGCGCGGTCTCAGATGTGGCCCCGCTGGTGCCGGGTGTTATTTTGCGTTGGTTGTAATTCCTACTACCGGCGGCATGTGAAAAAAGACATTTTCAACCGACACAGAACCCGTGCACAAAACGCGCCGGATCGGATCGCTTTATTCAGCGGCGATGAACGTGAAGGCGAAGAGCAAACCAACACTGCACTCGATCAGCGAGAACCCGTGTTCTGACAAGCTGCCACCATGTGTTGCATTCAACACTGACGGGAAAGCGTTTGTTTGCACTTGTTTGGATAGTCGTAAAATGTCCAAACACTCCGGCACTCCGCTAGCAGATCAGCCGGCGAGACATTTCGGAAAACATTTGACAGATGGCGCCGTATGCATTAGTGTGTCGCTACGCCAAAACTGATGAGACGCTCTACTAAAACTCCCATCGCGGTGTCACGTAGCGGGACGCAAAATTTAGCGTTTAGCGTATGCAAAGGCCACAAACGCTGTACTAAAACTCTATTAGCAGCAAGATAGCGTGCGTATGTGAAACCGCTTGCGTTTACAAAGCTGCACGCCGGGCGCGTACGTTTCAAACCTAGTGACATCGTTTAAATACACTGGCAAGCACAGTGTAACGTAGTCAGATATCAACCGTATGTTCAGGCGACAAGCAAGAGCTTGTTTTATGTGGGGCGGAGATTGCGCCTAAAGGCCCGTTCGCACTTGCGACGAAAGCGAGTGAGAGCGGCAGGAATTCCGTCGCTTTGTCGCGCGACGATCGTTTTTGTCGAATGGTCGGGACAAATTTTGGTTGCGCGACAGAATTCCCGTCGCTTCGCTCGCTTTCGTCGCAAGCGGGAATGGAAAGTTCTGCCGCTGCCGTCTGCTACGCAGCTCGGAGGTAACCGCGCGATCTGCTCGGGCCGGATGAACGCGCACACTCCCGCACGGCAGCGCCCCAAGCGGCAGACGGCCGCGTACATCGCTCCCGGCGCCCGCCTGGAGCCCGCCCTCGGCACACTAGCCAGTATATTTCAGGCACTATAATGGAGGAAAGATTTTTTGCTTCCGATGAACCTAGTTCTTTGCCCCTGTGTTTTTAAATACGTGAAGTGGTTAGCACGTCGTCCTCACGCAGCTCTGTATCGTCGTAGCATCGCTGATTGTCCGAACGAAGCTTGCAGCTAAGCCAATGCAACGACCCGAAGCTGTGTGTGTGTGTGTGCATCACCTCCTGTGTGTTGTGGACGCGTTCGTTTCGCGATGAAATGCGACATTGTACTTCTGCGGATGGATAGTGCCTCCCATGGTCTGGATTATCTTTCTCGAACGACGTACCACGCAACCTCGCATTTGGTATGTGCAGTGTGCCTGGCTAAAAGCCTTCTCGCTTGCGCGCCAGAGTTGTGACTTTGCTTGCTCGTCCCCGCAAACCGGGTGTTGAGGTGAGTGCCGTATTTACGACAGGCAGGAGGAGGCAACTCATCGTCTGTCAATCGCGGTTCAGACTTGCAACACATGTTGTGACGTTGCGTTCGTTCGAAACGCATCTCTGGATTGTTTTGAAGTTGAATAAAATGTACGCGTCAACCCGGGCATTCGGCTCAGGGCGTTTCTCTGCGATTGCACCAAAGAAGTGCCACGGGAACTTTCTTTATGGTACGTACTCACGTAAGATAAAATCCACGTCCGTGTTATGGCCGTGTTGCATTCAATTCAATACAAACGGTTAAGCGTTTGTTTACACTTGTTTCGTTTGTCGTAAAATGTCAAAGCACTCCGGCACTCCGCTGGCAGATCAGCCGGCGAGCCGACGCTGAGCAGACGACTCATCTCTTTGCCGGAAGTGCGTGAAAAAGCCGCCCAATAGCAGGATGTCTAGCTCATGACGAACATCTGGGAATCGATGATGTAGACATGTGAAGATGGCGGCGTCCAAAAACACGAAGGAAAGGTGAGAAAAAAGCGACAAACTTTGCAACAAAAGTGTGAGCTTTTCCGCTGCGCGTAAAAGAGTAATACTTGGCACAGGTGACGTTGGCGACCCAATCTAGCGATTGCGCTAGTTCATTTAGTGTGCACAAAATGCCTTTCAGGGCCCCTTTAAATACATTGAAAATGGATGCTGCTCAACCTCGGCCAGTGTAGCTTACTTTACGAAAAGGCGAAATTGGCTGAGAACATTGATTGACTGACTGTAGGGTTTAACGCGCCGACGCAATGCTGGCGATGAGGCGCGCCGGGGCCTCCGGAATAATTTTGACCACCTGGGGATCCTTAACGTGCGCCGAAATCTCGTACACACGGGCGTTTTTGCTTTTCGCCTCCATCAGAAAAGCGGCCGCCGTGGCCGGGAATGGAACCCGCGACCAGCGCTAAGCAGCGCAACGCCTTAGCCACTGAGCCACCGCGGCGGCTGGCTGAGAACAACTAATCGTTATAATTGTGTGGATGTATATCCTCCAGGGGAAACAATAATGGGCAAGGCTTGCAATGTTTTTTTTTTCTTTTTTCAACTTTATTCCGCATTTTCCCTCTTACACGAAAAACTGCCAATAATGTTGGGCAATAAAACAAAATGCTGCAGCAAAGTAGCTTCACGGGGTTCCTGTCGATCTGTTGACACCGAGGAGAGCAAGCAAAGCTTAAAATTAACATGAAGTACACGTGAGCAACGAGTAAGAAATTGTGATATAAGTTCACAAATACACAAGAACACATTCATGTGCAAGATATACAAGAGCACGCGTACGATAGAATAATTTCACATATACCATGAAGGTGTGCATACTGGATTCACATAAATAAATTTCGTCACTAAATATATACGTATTAACAATGTACCACGAAATTTTTTCAATAACTCAATGAGTTAATTGCAGTCAAGTATACAGGAACATTCAACAGGAAATACCATATGCAATTTGTGTGACATTTACAATGTAAAGAGGGGCGTAATCTCGTTATGTTCAGAATAAGGTATCGTCTTCACTTTCGTAGAAAGTGAACTAGGCGAAAGCCTAGTTGTGCCTCCTGTTGGTCTGCTTTTGTCTCCTCCCGCGCCACGACTTAAAAGTAAACTGGATGAAACAGAGAAGCGGAGCGATCTTTGTACGCATTAATTGACAATTTTCAGAATTAAGTTATTCGATGTGTGTGCAACCGTGACATTTGTCTCCGATATTTCGTAATATTCTGGACTAAGGACTCTACTCACTTATTGACAATCTTCCAAAAGTGCTTGTGATTTAAAAAAAAAAAGGGTAGGGGGGGGGGGGGGGGGGGTTAGGGGTTTTCGGGGGCTTTTCAAGAACATGCACATGTACTGTCTTTGTCAAAATTTTGTGGGCCAAGCTGGATCCGGACAGGCTGCGAAAAGTTCATTGTACAAGCTTACGACCCGAGCGAGGCTGAAACTTTTTATGCACGAAAGCTAGAGAAAACACCTTTCTTTTTTACTGCCTAAAAATATTTTTGTCACACTTAAAGATAAAGCCGATTCTTGGAATTCTTCGGGGTCGAGAAGGCTTAGGACTGGCCCACAAAATTTTGACAAAGGGTGTGCAATTTTTACATTTGTGCTTTCGCACGAAGTGGTGAAACAAACTTTGCCATCCCTTCCTAAAGAAAGTCGAGAGAAGCACGAAAGCTTCGCCCAATCCAAGAAAAGTGCGTCCAATCGATCGTCAAACCTCCGAAGACCCAAATCGCAAACGAAGATTGAATCGGTGCGGCGATTTTTCGCCCACTAAGTATACTCGTTGAACGATCTAAATGTATACCAATACGTTATTTATGACATAAAGGTATACTATTGTGCTCCTCCTTCATGATCGAAATGTTTATTGGCTTTTTGTCTACGTTCATTGTCTAGAACCATTCCTTTTCCCCGGGATTTTCAAGTAACCGTCTTGACACAATGGAAAGCTCGGTTTCACGCACGCGCCGGGTGTCCGGAGATCTTATCAGCGCTTTTCAGTCGACCAACCGGTCTATTGAGTAATGCATTAGTTGTTTGACAGGACGCCATCGGTCCCACCAAGAAAGCTTTCGTTTTAAAAAATGGGATCGAGGAACATACATTTTCTTGCATCAGTGTAACATTTCCGGAGGGCACCGGGCATCAAAAGTTCCCGAAACGCGACGTCTACAGTCGAAGGAAATTTCTCTGTTTACTGATGGCTGAGTCCTTCATGTGTTTTGCTAAGTAAATCATCACATGTCGGAGTATCATCGCCATATGCATGAAAGGAGCTTAGCTACCAGGCAGCAGATAAATTTTCTTCTATTTGCGAAATCGCGTCCCGGAAAGCTTTGACACCGGGTGTGCATGGTCACGCATACACATGTTGAAATTTACTGATTTAGCCCCGACAACAATACAGCGCGACAACCGGTCGTGTCTGGCTCGCGCGGCCGCGCGATTAAATGGCCGTCGTTTAAGTGATAAGCACGCCTGAAGGTCCATGGTCAGCAATGCGCCAGGCATATTGACTGAAGAGCGCAGACACTTGAATCGCGTCGTTCTGGGAACGCCTTCATCTAGCTACGTCCTCCAGACGGTCGCAAAGGTGTAAATGGAGCTAGGTCGCAGCTAGAGGCTTGAGACAAGTGCGTTTTAAGGTAGTACTCGGCCTTCGTTACCAATGCAGTAAAGACGCAAGCGTAACGTTGCGTCATCCGTTTTACCGCTGGCCCCTAAGTTCTAATCTCTCTCAAACCCTTCCCCCCCCCCCTTCCCCCCGCCCCCGGTGCTCTATGAGACTATGCGGCCGTGTCAAGGCAAAGGTGAACGAAAAGTGTAACACAAGCAGTTCCCTGACAGCCTTTGTTAGGCATGTGATGACAAATACAAACAAAGAAATAAACCCCAAAGAAATAAACCACAACTTAATCCCTACATGAAAAAGTTCTTGCGTACGCCGGAGACGGTTACATCGAATAATTTCATTCGCAAACTTTCAAAATATTGATTCGTTGAGTTTGTACGAAGTCAATATTTCTATTTTTCTTGCGTGGTTTCGTGTTTTCGTTGGTAAACACTATTTTATTCCCTAATCGAAACTACCCTGCCGATGTGAATTCTTTAATACACAGCGCGGCTTTTCAACCTACAGATGTTAGGCGTTGGCCAGCTACTATCAGTGCCGGAAACTGAGAGTAAAACAGCGTTATCAACACGAACGGAGAAAATAAGGTGATGCAGCTCGTGTGTTGGCTAAATACAGTTTTCTCATGTTTTAATTGATTGATTGTAGGGTTTAACGCTCCGACGCAGCTCCGGTGATGAGGCGCACCGTAGTGGAGGGATCCGTATTAATTTCGGCCACCTGGGGATTTTTAACGTCCGTCGAAATATCGTACAAACGGGTGTTTTTGCTTTTCGTTTCCATCAGAAAAGCGGCCGCCGCGGCCGGGAGCTGAAGCCACGTCCTCGTGCTCAGCAGCACAACGCCTTAGCCACTGTGCCACCGCGGCGGGTTTTCTCATGTTTTAAACTTGAAATATTAATCTCGGCCGGAAGCGGACGCTTCATTTTTTAGAATATGTTTGTTTGGGTTTGGATGTATACATGAATATATCAGCCGTGAGCAACGCTTACGGCCTAAAAAAGGTCTATTCCAGTGACTGTTTCCCACGGGGGTCCGTAGCTACGGCGTGTGAGGGGTTCTTCGCCTCCTCAAATGATAGTAACTGCAAGCAGATTACATTACAAAGTTCCTTTGAAATGCCGTTCTCGTGGAGATTTAAAAGTTTTTCTAATGACTGTAATAATAATGGGCAAATTGATCTAGTCCGAAACGTGGGCATCAAGCCCTACAAGCATACATTCGACAATGACAACCGCTTCAAGTCTATGGCAAAACCTTCAGACGGAGTTTTTTAAGCGAAGCTTGAAATAACTGACTGGAAAGTGCAATGTGTGTATGCGAACACCATGCAGTAAGGCCCATCTTAAAGAGCTCTGATGTTGATGATGTTGACCTGTATTCACGTTCGTCAGTGTATGGGTAGGCCACGTGCGATTCGTTCGGCAGAAGAGCAGGCGGATATGCGGGCGAGCGCCCGTGATGATAATGAACAAACGTTTATTATAGAGCAAAGAGGAAAGGAAATGGGGTCTGGTCAACCTCCTATGTCCAAGAGGCCGCGAGAGAACGCCGCCGTCACCGCCCGGTCGACCAGCATGACTTGATACTCACAGTCGGAGCTGGTCAGCAACCTCTCCCACCTCTCCCACTGTTCACGGAAAGGGGTGGGGGTCAATCAGGGAGGTAGGGGTGGAGAGTGCGGGCATTCCATGACAACGTGGAAAGTGTCTAGCTGGGGTATTACATGGTTGACAGGTTTCCGGGTAGAGCGTTGAAGCAATGTGGTGAGTCATGTACAGTTGTAGTAGGTATCTGTTGGTAGGCGTCGACAGGTGTATGCTTGGGCGTTCGTGAGGGAGGGGTGCGGTGGCGGATATTTGATAATGACTTTATGACTTTATTCAAGGATACATGCTGCAGGATACCTGCAGAAAAAGCTGGCATGATGCCAGCTTGACAAGGCCGCAGGCCCCCTCTTTCCCCCCCCCCCCCCCCCACCCGAACACATGGAAGCAGCCGTCACATTTTCATAAAAATATTCCGGATCATACGCGTGAAATAAACAGGTCTACTACAAGAAGAATCATCACTGTACATGTGTGATGAAACGAAACGTGTAATACTTGTAATGTAATTTGTAGCGGAGATGCCTGTACTGGGTGAGTATGGCTCCAGTGGTTGTCAGGGGGTCGGTGGTGATGTCTTCCGTGGCTGACGATTCGGATGCTTAGGATACCCGGTTGTGCATCTCGCGGGCTGCAGCATGGGCTGCCTCATTCCCCAGCAGGCCGGTGTGACCAGGGGTCCACGTTATTGTGATGAATAGTTGAGGGGAAGCTTTTGCAGAAGGAGAATAGCTGCGAGAGGAGCTTTTCCATGACGGTAGTGTAGGCATGCCCGGGGAGAGTAGGTAACAATCGTGAGGGCGTATTCTCTGCGGTGCGCGGTAGCGGATTGAGCTATGGCGATGGATTCAGTTGTAGTGGAGGAGATTCCGCGATTCGTGGCAGCAGTCATCGTGGTACCCGTAAAGTCGATAGCTACAATTGTGGTTCGACGGTCATGGTGAGTACACGCAATATCTGTAAAGTGGGCGTGTGGATCCGTGCCAACTCTTCTTTGTAGTGCTCGGACACGAGCTAGTCTTCTGCCCCTGTTGTGACTTGGGTGCATGTGCCTTGGGATAGGTACCATGTGAATTCGTTGACGCACAGAAAAGGGGATCGGGTGGGGAGTGTCCTGAGCTTTGGGGTGTCATGTCCGAGAAGACCGAGCAGGTATCGTCTTGTTGGAAAAAGTTGAAGGTGAAATTTTTTAAAAGAAAATTGTAAAAGATAAAAAAGAAATAAGAAATTGCGAAAAAAAATTAAGAACAAAAAGGGGTAGATAGAAGCAACAATAAATAATTAAATTATATTAAATGTAAATAATATTTATATTTAAGAAATTAAAAGCATAGGTTATATAAATCCAAGCTAGATTCAACATTGATGTATACATAAGGCGCGTTGCATGAAGCTCAGCCTTGGTTATCGTTGTACATTGCGTACCATCAAACGTGGCTTGCTTTACGTTTTCGTTTAGGAAAGGGACGTTCGATTTTCTTTTTCATGGTGTCACCTGACAGCGCGGGATTTTTTGTGCCCTTGATCGATGGCGGCCTTACATACGTGAACTCATGGAGTCGATATGTGGTCCAGCAGGTAAAGTTCCCGTGTAAGCACATACATATGTACGTAGGACAGCGCACACTCACGAAAGCGGATGGGCCAAGACTTGATACAGTAGTCAATCCAATAATCACTTTCAGCAAATAAACGGTTTCCATTATTCGGTCAATTCGTATCAACCAATCATTGCTCTCCAGCAAGTCAGGGAAGAAATGCCGCGTCTATCACCATCAGCGAGGAAGAAAAAGAAGATGAGAATGCTCGGGCAAGCGCTTGTCCTCACGGGCTCTGGGCTGCAGCTTTGAGTTTAGACACAATAAACGGGACAGGCTGGTAAATCGGGCTAAATTAACAGCATCGCTCAATTATTTTCAATTATTTTCAAATTTTATTCAATAAATTTCAGCTAATCGTCACTTTCATTGAATAACAAGCGTCGCTTGAGTGAAATTCGCCAAAACCCCGTGCAGTCGCTCTTGATTTTATTTTCGGTATTCATCCTAGCCTGCTGCCTATTAAATGAGAATGGGTGTTTGCACGTGATTCCAAACAAGTAATCGTATATTCTAATGCTTCCAAGAAACTTAGAAAAGATATACGTTACGGTTTTACCCGGCTTTCCGGATGAATGCTGAGTGCTCTTCGCGTTTCGTTGGGCAACACAGCAAAAGACGTAAGACTAAGTGAGGGGGAAGCAAGGGGGGGGGGGGGGGGGGGGGGGGGGGGGGGGGCGGGGGGGCAGGTCTACCTTCTTCGTTTGTGAAGTTTTTTTTCCTCGTGCCCTTATTTCCGGTATTCGCCGAAATTTCCAACTTCGAGGCGTTATTCAACCCGTGCGTAATTTGTTATTTCGTTTCGAGCCTTTTTGCTAAGCGTTCTCGGGATAGCCGTGGAGCCAACACCACTTCCACGATAGGTCTCTTGATTTTGTGCCAAAGTGACGAATGCAACGCCTCTGTAACCCTTCGATTACCACTTACGCTCCCCTCATTCATCCTGTCACACGGGGTTGCTGCTTCTTTTGCTCTTCTAAGTTTCCCTGGCTTATGCGTCATTCGACGCAAGTTTTCTTGTTGTTCGCCAAGATGTTGCTGTCTTTAATGACGGGAAAGGATTTCCCCACCGCTCGTGCCGTTATCGCAGCGCTTGTCTCCAACTCATCTGTCGTGCCAGCTCATTTGTTGTCTCGGCGGACCTCTCTGGTCGCGAGCCAATGCGCCTTATTTTCGTCTGAGTCAGCCACAGCTTCTATACGAGTTTTTGGCCGGGCTAGGATGAGGTTTTTTGTAGCGAATTTTTTTTAGCGAATTATATATTTTTTTATTTTTTTTATTTTTTAGCGAACTTTATTTTTTTAGCGAATTACAGCGAAGTTTTTTATAGCTGATGTCATTGTACGCCAATATGCCCTGCAGGAAAGCCAACTTTCTCTGACGATGATGATGAGGGATCGTAGGTGAAGTGAAAGAAAAAAAACGCTTCCCGGGGCCGGGATTCAACCTTAGTCTCTCGCGTTACGAAGCCGCCGTCTATCCGATTGCTCCATTTCCACATGATCGAAGCGGTTTGGAAAGCTCAGACGACAACCAAAGAATCCGTCACGTGATGAATGGTGTTACACTGCGTGCCGTAAGGCTGTTAGCCACAAGAAGTTAGGCCTAACTTCGCCTTTTGAGCTTTAGGACGTTAGGCCTAGCGTCACGGTTTTAACACCTCAAAGGGGCACCCAGTCAAAAAATTGCCCACTGAACGTCAAGCAGCAGGTATATCGATTTGCGCTGTGCACCCCAAACCCACTACATCCACCTACGGAGTGTCCACCGAGAGTGGACGTGGGTATTCTATAAAAGGGGTGCGTACCTCCATAGTTGCGCATACTAGCAGTGTGGTACTGGCCAACCAAAGAGTTCATCATTAAAAAGCTTCGCGTTCAACCATCGTCGTGGTTAGATGGTGGGGCGCATGATTTTTGAATTTGTGGTCATTTCTAAAACCAGGAGGAAAACTTAGATGCACGTGTGACTGCGCTGCTGAGAGCCTTTGTGGCTCCCTGAATATGTGCGTAGATTGTTTAGGTGCTGTTTAGGTGATAGTACGGCATTACAATTCTGACAGAGGACTTTCAAACTTCAGAGCAGTAACCCAGCCACGTGAGGGTTAGTGCACTACTGAATGTGTTTAATGTTCACGTCAAAGTTTCGAGACATTTTTCTATGCCCGTGCGTCAAAAAGTGCTTTGCGGCAAAGCCAACCTATTCCACGTGTCTATGGAACCCGAGGTGTTCCATATAAAAATTTTCCCTCCCAACTGTCCTCCCTAACAGCAAACATTAATCCCTATCACACAAGAACTACAACAGGAGGGAACTCTGGGCCAGTTGGTATGACTTCATTTCTAACAGCGCAAAATTACGATACGAGACAGAAGGACACAAGGGACCAGCTCTGACTAACTGAATAATTTGTTCAGACGGAAAGAACACCCAAGGATGTGCGCGTAAGTAACAAAATAAGAAATAAAGATTAACAATATGGCAGTGCCGAAACCATATTTTCTCAAGGAATGACAACTCACAGCCAAGCAGCGCAGTCGGCGATGTGATTATACAGTTGTCACCATTTTTCCAAATAGCAAAAGCTTCAGTTCATTCTCTTGCGCGTGCATGGACGCGTTGGAACTCGAAAGTGGTGCCGGAAAATTTCTTGAGAAAATGTGATTTCAGCAGTGTGATATTTCTATCTTTATTTCTCCTTTTCTCACGCGCGCATCGTTGCGTGTTCTTTCGGTCTAAATAAATCATTCAGTTCTTAGTCAGCGCTGGTCCCGTGTGTTCTTGCGTCTCGTCCCGTAATTTTTCGTTGTTAGAAATGAGCCCAAGAATAATAAAATTTGGAAAAATAGAATAAATTACGGAACCTTAATTCTCCAACAAAACATGTGAAATTGCTTTCCTGAAGTTTTTGTTGGATAGTTTGGGCTGTGCAATTTGTTCTAGAGCTTCTTTTTCCTTTAAAGAAAGCAATTATTCTGAATCTATGGATCGCTTCTTGTAGTTCACGTATTTTCCTGTGCCTACTTGTGGCAACCGCAATATATTCTTCATGCCGAACTTAACTGTTCCTTTACTTCTTATTTAGATTTTTTTCTGCAACTCACGAAAATATGTGGAATCGGGACAGCGGCGCGCTTTATGTTATTGGGATGACTGCGGGGAAAAAAATGTGTTTCACCGAGGCTCTTGCGCGCCTCCTGTTTATGCAAAAACTGCTGACGGTTTGTTTTCCTTTTATTTGTGATATTTCGTTCTCTTACACGGGCTGTTTCATGTTTGCACCATGCACTGCTTAAAACTTGAACGTGTCATATTGCACTTCAGTTAGGGAGGGGGGGGGGGGGGGCGCTAGTCGGGTTTTTGTACAGCTTGTTTTTTTTCCTCCCTGGAAATACAGGGATTATTATAAAGGGTGGAAATAAAGGGATTATTATAGGGTGAGCAGCTCGTGTGTGTGCATTGGCTCGTTGTTTCGTTATTTGTTTGTCCGATGAAGGCGCTTGGCAGGGTAGCAAAATCTAGTCTCATACTTTAATAAAGTTTTCTCTCTCTCTCTCTGCCGGCCGAACGCGCGACAGAAAACTAGAATACGTCGTACTTCACTTTGAATTTCACTGCCTTTTTCTGTTCGTAATGGGGACGCCGTGTATAAACCGGACTCCTGAACGTCGGAGCCGTCGAACATTTTCAAGTGTGCAGGTCGCGCAAATTTGCTGCATAACGGTGCCGTGCCCCGATATTCTGCACCACAAACGGATACATCTAGCCCATTATGGCGAATCATTGCTGTGCACGTTGAGCGGAACGGATTTAATTTCTGTTTTGTTTCTGCCTGTGGAAGTACGTGTTGGGGGCGATGCAATTTTTTAGTTATAAAAAAAAGCTTCTGTGACCCAGTTGTATGGTGCTCGTTTATAAAGTTGAAGCTCGTAAGTTCTAATCCCCGGAATTGAAACTTTCTTATTGCAGTTTCTAAATTTTGAGATGGTTGCCGTAGGGTCACTAAGTAAACCGAAGTGTGGAATCATCAAACAATTCACTATGAGGATGTTTGAGATCATCGCCAAGAAATGCTGCTAAGTTTTACATCATCAGTAGGTTACCTCCTTGCTATAACAATTTGGTTTCAAGTTATAACACTTAGCTAACCTGAATGGCAATTTTTTCTCAAAGGCGTGAGTTTTAATTCGATTTTCATATTTGTCTTTCCGGAATGGGGAAGGTGGGGAAAACGCAAAAACAGACGACTAAATTTGTAAGGCGGGCAATTCGGAACGGGAGTTGCGCTATGTAGGCCTTATCTTTCACCACAAGAAGTTAGCACAGAGTAGCTTTCAAAAAATCCTCAACAAAGGAAACTGATTCCAATAAAATTTTATAAAATCCCGCGGACGCCTAAGCACTTCTTATCAGTTGAGAACCCCAAAGCCTTATCATTGCGTTGAACGCTGCGGAGTGCTACTTTGGGCAAGTATACCGACGCCGCAAACAAATGTGAATTGGTGAGTCGGCCGTGAGCTTAATTCAGCCGATAGCTGTTATCGTAATTGCCAAACCTTCTAAAATAAGTCTGTCGACGTCACAGCCAAATTAGAATTGGTGAAACGGCCATGAGGTTTTTTGCGGCAGCTGTAATCTCCACTGGCCAATACACCTGAATTGGTATGGTTTTATGCCCCCACACAGCATTTACGTGTGGTTATTCCCCTAGCATGCCTTTATCCGCCCAGAACTCTTAACAGGAACTTCTTGGCCCGCGATCAACTTCAGTAACGGCACGTAGCGCAATAAAAGCAGTGTTAACAATTCTTCATGACACAGCACTCGACAGAACATTGTAAATTCTTGGCGATATGAATGTTTTGCCAGATTGTGTGTGCATGTCGCCCATGTTTCTGTTTTTGTATTTATGCAAGTGTGTAAGCGAATCTTTCATGTCATTTTCTCGAGCATCCGGCCTAACAAGTCGAGCGGCTGGTCTGGCTGACCTTGCCGATTCATCAGAGTTTCCTTCTCCTCCTTGACTTCGAAATCATGACGCCGTTCGCTCGGCCATGAAGTCGTTAGGTATTGGGGGCCGCACGTATGCATGGCTATCAGATTACCTTTCCGATAGGTATGTGTCATGTAAACAGGCATGGCAACTCATCACTATACACAATGACTCATGGTATTCTCAGGGTAGGGTTCTGAGCACCACGCTGTTCAACATCTCCATTATAGTACTGAAGAACTGAGTGTCATATTTGGTCGAAATCTCCCTATACGCGGGCGACCTCTGCAATGGACCTCTGGCCGTGACGGGTGTGTGATGCGGTCGAGACTGCAGCGAGCAACCGACTCTATTGCGGTGTTCCTAGCAGCATGAGGCTTAGAAATTTCGCAAACAAACAAATGTGGGGCGTTAGCTTTTATGAAGCGGGCCCTCACACTCCCCGGGTTCACTGCTGGAGGCAATTCCATTCCTTACGCGCCCAACTGCAAGTGTCTGCAGGTGACATCGGGCGGGTCTCTCACCTGGTCACCCCATATTCGAATCTCAAGGAGACGCTGACATCATTTGCCCGGATCGTCCGTATGCTCTGCAGTAACTCCGGTGGTTGCTCTGTTAATTCCCTCCTCCGGCTATACGAAGCGCTCTGCGTTGGCCTCATACACTACAGCATCGCTGTCTTGGTCCCTCGCTCTATAGGAACGGTCAAGGCCATGCAAGCGCACATCTTGAGGGTCTGCATTGGTGTTCCGAAAACTACCTCTACTGTGGGAACGCTCACAGAGTGAGACGCCTGTCACCCCTCGCTTTCGGCGCGCATGAGCTTCTTCGCATGCGACTGCAGATGGTGGCAAAGCAATGCGGCCATTTAGCGCCAGGCTCGGCCATTGAAGTGCGTGACTTGTTACCGCAGCACTACCAGCAGCCAGCTTTTCCTCTGCATTCGCCCTGGATGTTTTCTACCATGCAAATAGTGACCCCACTGCCCGAAATTACGCGCAATGAGCATTACAGCTCCCACACAACGGTTCTTTTATCTTGAATAAATCTCCCACACATACAGAGCTCACACACACGTATACACTGACGGGCCGGTGTCATCCACATCATCCGCTATCGGGTTACGGATACCTTCGTCCAGCACCCATGCTCAGCCAGAGAACTTCATCTGCGGCTACCGTACTTACAGCTTTGCGGCTGGCCTTTGCCTACATAATCGAGCAGCCTGCACGATTGTGGGCGGTATTTATGGACAATTGGGCTGCACTGCAAAGTTTAGCGCCTTTCGCGAAATATGCGGCAAATGAAACGCGAACGCGAAAATATGAATCAGAACGTGCAAAATTGAAAAATACTGTTCTTTGAGGTCTAATAATTCGGAAGGCAACACTTCCGGTCTTTGTTTTCGTAACCAAGCCATGCGTCATTTTGACTTGTATGAAAAGAAATCGCGCTATTTGCGTGTTATGATTCATATTTTCGAGTTAGCGTTTCATTTGCCGAGTATTGTACATGTCCGGAGTTCCTAAGATCTACCGGTGCACCATCATATAGAAGAACTACAGTGCCTCCCTTCCCCTTCGGAATAACTCGCAAGGTGAAGGCAGACGTTGGAGCACCCACGGCGCATGACCAACGTGGACCCAAGACAGCGGTGTTATAACGCTATTAAAAGTGGCTATTAAGTGCACTTCCACGGAGTGTACTCGGCTAAAATGTCATTCGGGAGCAGCTAAACGGCAGACTCGATGTCACTTTCCAAGGAACGCCCTCTGAGCTGTGTGTGTTTCCGAAACACACTTTACCAGGACCTGATCGCCGAGTGAGTTGGTACTCCCGTGAGCAGGGGTCGGATAATCGGGAAAGATAATAGATAACAGCGAGCGTTTAGATTAATATAAATAACGTGTAAAGTTTAATATGGATGTATTGTTGATTTGTGTTTGCAGACAGAGAAGCAGCGACAAAAAACAAAAAACAATAATCTCGCGCCGTACAACGTACCAGCGCCATCTCGTGGGGTGTTGCTTCATGACGGCTGTTCTCTGCGGCGTTCGCGTGGGTGGTTAATTGTGACTGCGATTGGGTGTCCGTTTCAGCCTTTTCTGTTATAATCCACGCTCTTGGATAATTTTTCCTGGATGACAATGCTGCTGCGATTCGCTTCGCTGTGAATAACATTGAAGATGTGACCACCGGTGTTGAGTCGCAGTCCCGGCTGTTCTTTTTTGTGGGTGCGGACTAGTCAGAGGCGCCGATTGCTGTGTTGGACAATGTAAAAACAATGAAGTGTTTGAATTGTTTCTAATGTGATCAGGAGGGGGAATTTCAAATAATTTCACGGAATATTTGCGCCAGCTATCGTCACAGACATTAAGGGCAAGGGCACTTCATTTGGTCACTTAGCAGCGCGCAGCCAAAGTGTCATTTGGGGAGCCCAGGTGCACTCGTCAGAAGTGCGCTTAAATGGGCACGTTTGACAGGGGTATTATTCTGTAGGAAAGATGCTTCAGCACTTGCATCCGACGTAGCATGGAGCACGCAGTGATCGACTTGGGCAGACGCATCCCATCATAACGCACCCCTCTTTTCCTTTGTCGACCGATGGTGCAATTTCAACATGCCACCTGGATTAGCCAAGCACAATGAAGCAGTACGCCACCGTTTGCGGCTGAATGCCGCCTATACGCGATACTTCTGCTTCAAGATCAATCAACCACTTCACCACTGTGCCCACAGTGTGACGTACGCGAATATTTTCAGCATCACATCTGTGATTGTGCGCGAGCGTCCCTTGCAGCGTCTCTGGGCCGGCCGCATTCTGTAGGGCTAGAACTGCCCTAGGGGCGTATTAGGTCCTTGGAGTGGATCCATACGTGCCTCTCGCACTACAAAAGCATTGATGGTGTACCTAACAGGTGCTACTATTGATTGGTGTACCTAACAGGTGCTAGTATTGATCAGACTCTGTAAATAATTAAAGGCATAAGTGCACCTCCTATCATTATAATCACCATCGTCACCTTATTCATCTGGCGTAACAACCCGGGCAACGTACCTCGGCTGACATCACCAGTTTCATAAAAAAACCTTATCCCTCCCTCCCTCTCTCCCTCCTCCCTCTCCCCTCCTCCTCTCTCTCTCTCTCTCTCTCTCTCTCTCTCTCTCTCTCTCTCTCTCTCTCTCTCTCTCTCTCTCATCTCAAGCAACGGCAAACCCATCGTAAGTAGAGCTGCATGTACCGGTTGTCGACGTTTCTGAAGAGTGAGGCCACTCAGCATTTGCCGGGTCCACCTTGAGTCAGCTAAAGCCCAGAAGCCGTACTGGTGTCTGGTCGCGTGCTCGACTCACGCTCTGAATGCAGTGACTTCATTTTCTATCCACTCCCTAAGCCTTCTTATTTTCACCTCAACTTAATCAGTTTTCATATCTTCTCTTTGGGTCATCTGCAATTTTGGGAGCCGTTCCGTTGCTACAGACACCGGAAGGCGGCTTTGCGGCTCAATGTGCCATTCTTAAGTATCATGCCTCCAGCATTTCTTTTTCCTTATTTTGCGATGGCGCGCGGCCTACCAGAATAGGATGGCCACCCACCGCTCCTAACTCTTTCTCTCCCCTCCCTTCGCCCTTTTTCTGAATAAACGTTTGCAGACCAACCAACCTTATTTGGTTTGTCGTCCCTTGATAGCCCTTCTTTTAAATGGATTGTCCACTGGTTTTCCGTCATTGGTATTGCATATCCTGCCGAACATCAATCTTTACGCTTTATTTGAGCTAGAATGTCTTAGACCTCAGTTTATTCACTAATATATTCCGCTGATTTTGTGTGCGTACGTTTTACCACTAGCACTCTTCTTTCCATGTCGGTCATGGACCCACCTTTCTTTTTTGTTAAAGTATCTATTAAGTTCTCGTTTCATACGTCATCACAGGCTGCATACCTCTATTTTTAGTTACAGGCAGAAGTAGACCCGTTTCGGTGAGATGGTGAAGTGTGGCAGGTGTGCAGGTATGAAAATAGAGGCAATGTGGAGGTAAGATAGGTGAGAACCATCTGATAAGGTGTTCTGGTATGTAGGATCTGTTGGCGGGTTGTTCATTTGATAATATTGCACCGGATCGAAAAAGCGGACGTAGACCCACGAGGTGCCCTTCGGGAGTCACTGCCTTCAGGTGATGTTTTAAGTTCTTTCTGTGCCTCATAATTTTCACCGTATGCGAACGTGGAGGATGTATCCACCACAGGAGTCAGCTGAGGGGATACTTAATCTGGTCCTCTACTGTGCGTTCGTGTGGGCCGGCTGGTTTACTGTGGGAGAGTTCTGGTGGTCTGTAACCCAGTCAATGCGAATATGAGTGCCATTACGTTTGCGGACGTCGACTTGGAGAACACTTTATTGCTTTAATGGGTTCACGGAAGTATGAACCCAGCTTCTTAATGACTTCGAACGGTCAGTGAGAATGGAAACGTGAGTCGACAGAAGATCGTCGTAGTCGTAGCTCAAGACGTTGAGTGCGTGGTAGATCGTGGTAGATCGTGGGCCTTGCCTAGCCAAGGCCCACAGTTGTAGTGGATAGCCTTGTGACCGTGTATATGTTCAGAGTTGCGCGCAATTGTTGAATGGACACAGCGCTTAGGCCGGATGGTATTAGCTAGGGCTGTAGGCTTGGATATAGTTGAATCTATTACCTCTGGTCGACGCCACCGTGTACTGAACATAGATACTATTTCCAATAGCCCCCCAGCAACTGGATCCGGACGGACTTCCCAAACTGGCCCGTTATTCAGCTAAAATCTCCCCGAGCACGGCTAATATGAATTCTTAGTCTGTATTGTAAAGCTCGGTGCGACTTCCAGGCATGAACCATGAGTGAATAAGTACCTCTTTTCAGTACCCATAGTGAACTCTCCCACAACCAGCTCACGCTTTTTCTTCTGAATTTATGCTCACACTCCTGTATTAATTTCACACTCCTCGTACTTGCACCACGGGTACTTCTTTTTTTCGAATCAGAGAGACACTTAGCTGGCTTACCGCTCATTGTTTCAGAATACTTACCGCATGCAGCCCAACCCATAAAAATTCTGCACGTCATTTCCTTCTGTTGATTTGTATTAATACTATTAACTTCATCGTAATATTTATAACCCGCTACATCAGTCAAATCTCGATATAACGAATCAAGCGGGACCGCCCAAAAGGGTTCGTTATTTTGAAATATCGTGTCAATGAAAAACTTGCGGGTATAAGCCAGTGCTCAAACCTAGGAGGGAAAATGACGTACCTTGGAAGTATGCGCGTGTGCAACGAGCAAACTCTCAAATCAAAATGTCGCACTCACTTCGAAGGGGCTTAAAAGAAATTAGTTATTTCTTCTGGCGAGGGCAGTACGGACGATGGATTCCACTCTGCGCGATATCTCATCAGGCACATCATTGCGCCGAGCGAAGAAAGTGAGGACTTCGTTCAGGTGCACTAAAATATCTATTTTTTACACTAACTCATCTTTTTGTGTGTTCTGTGACCCACAGTCGTGTTCGTTCGCGTTAGGACGGTGACTGCTTGGCTTCTTCTTGGCTCTGTTCCTAGGTTCATTCATCCTTGGATCTCGTACAAACTTTGCAGCAAGACCCCTCACTTCGAAAAAAAATACCTGCCCGCACACGTGAGTACGTGAAAAACAACTGACCCACCGACCGGTCAACGAATGGCACCCAAAGCAACGAGAGAGAGAATGGGCAAAGGCGGCTGGGCTATCTAGGCTACTGCACACAAAACTACGGCATTGTGGTGGTGCTAGCAATTAGTACTCAGCGTGGTGACGATGACAGCTGCTGCACTTGGAGGAACACACAGAAGCACAGGTTTCTTTTACACGCGAGTTACAGCGCTGTTACTTTACCCGAATTCGTAATACCGATGTTCCTCGACTACAAAGGAAAAAATAGATTACGTGCGTTATTCTCAAATGTGCGCTATACTGAAATTCGTAGTTAGGAAATATTTTTACATTGGAAATATACGCAATCTGGCGGGGATTTTGAAAACGTTCGTAAATTTGAGAAATTCGGTAATGTGGGGTTCGTAGTAACGAGATTTGGCAGTATTTAATTACCCACGTTGAAGGCGTGTTTCTTGGTGTGCCTAGTTGCATTAAGTTTCACTTTCTCGTTTTATTTCTAATACTACAACCCCATACATTACGTGCGTATAAATACTTCACGGTTGCCCATTATTCTTCTTGAATTACTAACTGGGAGCTTACGAGTGGCACCATGTAGTATCTTAGAGTTTATCGCAAAATGGGCAAGTATTGATAGCCTGAAAGACTCTGAAATAAGAATCTCTAATTCCCGAGGACGCGCCCAACTTAACGAAGACTGAAAAAGAGCACAAGTATAATTTATTCTTCCAAGATATTTTGATACAGTACTGGTATATTCGTGTTAACATACTTCTTGTGCGCAATAGAGCTCTTCGTGATAAACTTGACCCGTTGATCTTTTGTGTGCCAAACCAGTACCTGCGGGAAAACAAAAACAAAGAAAATAGAGAATGAAACTGAATGTTAAAGCTTCTTATTTGCTTTAACCGAGAAATCGTATTTCAGCAAGCGGTAAACCGCCGCTCCATTGTACAGGGTGTTGAAACAGCGCGCAGAGCCAGTCTCGCATAGGCCAGAACCATCGGAAAAAGTACGGAAACGTTTGTACGTTCATGTTTTGAGCAATAACTACTAATGTTTCGAATGGTTCGAATAATAGTCTACGCGGAGGCACGTCGCCGCAAGACTGCGGCACCTTGCGGCGACGGGCCTCCGCGTAGACGACGCCTCCGCATACGCCGCATGGATACATGTGTACCATCATCGTTCACTCCTTGACGTCATTCGCGAAGCGAACATTTTCATTTTCATCTAATCACCATCAACTCATACCCCCGTATATATGCCCTGTGGCAAAATAAACGTTCATAAAAAAGTAAATAACAATAACAACGAAATAAAAACTGAACGTGAGGTAATCCGACTATTTGGCAAAGTTATTGAGCTAACAGTTTCAAAGTACTTTTTTGTAGCGTTGATGTGTGAAATGAAAAATGGGGGTTGGCTGGTTGCAAAAGAACAGAAACCTGGGCAAGCCTATGTGGATTTGTTTTACAAAAAAAAGCGCTAAGCCTACGATTGCAGGAAGGAAGAAAGGAGAGGACAGCGCCTATCCTGTCCTGTCTTTTTTTTTTTTGTATTCGTTCGTATTGCGCTGTTAGTTGTAAGATTGCTTAGCCGGTTGCAGTTCGCTTGAAGCCGCTCGTCCTACTGGGGTAAAAATCGCGAGGAAACTTTGTGATTCTATTATTATCGTTATTCTCCTTTTGCGGCTTTCATTCTTCTCTCGGTAACTGTAACTCGGCACACGCCCTCATTCGCATCGCCACCAGAATAGGATATTTACAAGGGTGTTCCTTGCTGCTTTTATAAATGTTACTTCCGTATTGGCGCCATCACATTATTCATGCTGGGGCGGTATTCTCGAGTTTTGTCCCTGTTGCGTCCCTTTCAAAAGTGTACCTTTTGGCAAGCCCTGATTGGCTAAAAGCAAACAATCGGAAGTGACGTAACGCAAGCGCGGCAAACATACTGCCAACTCTCATTAACCGGAAGTACGTCACGATGAAAGGGACGTTTTCAAAAGGGACAGCTACAAGAATACCGCCCCTGGTCTCAGTACATCCATCTAACCCCCGTTTCTAACTCAAAAGCCACCTTTTGAGTTAGAAACGGGGGTTAGAAACCGAGCCGTGGCGCTGTTGGGGTTGCTTGCCCGTCTCGCAATTCGAAGGTCCAGGGCTCGAATCCCACCAACATTGAAATCAAATCAACCCGATTGAGTTTTCATCTCAAGTACCCTGTTTATTCTCCTTTGAGCCGTCGATCGGCCATATGATTCTCCATCCGTGGGCCGTTTTGTGTGCCGCCTGACTGCCAGTGGCGCCAGGTTTCTGACCTACCGAGCAATCTGATGCTTTCGCATTGATAGGAAGCCTCATAACTTATGAGGTACGAAGAAACACCGCACAACCACGTACCCTTACTATGGATTGCAACTGCCTCAAGTGTGCACGGAATGGACGTAATTTGCTTTATCTATCGCCTGCTGTCCAGACAAGGTTTTGTTTTGTTATTGACGAAGTAACATGCTATACGGACTGCGGGAGTAGTCCATAGTTAACACAATCGCAGTGGGAGCTTGCTGTATATACTGCCGCGAACGCAATGTTGTTGATGAATCTCCTCAGCTGGCCCGCGTGACTTTTTGTGTGAAATGAGTCTGGGGGCGTTTCACTGGCTGACCAAAAGACTACGAAGAAGTACTACATATAAGGCCTCTACGAGCGGGGAAAAAGGAGAGAAGTTGAAGCTCGCTTTTGGTTTATCCTGATTGCGGCGACAAGTTCGAGCTGTAAACAAACACATCTATTGTATGCGCTAAACCACTCAACGCTTGTTTCTCGTTATGATACGGATTCATTTGGAGCCATACGACTAATTACAACGTGTATGATTATTCCCTATTTTCATCAAACATGTGCCAAAAGTAGGCTTACTATTGCTGTTAGTAACCAGTTTCTGTTACGAATATCATCTGAAAAAAATGTTCGCCCTGAGCATTTTACAACCGGTTGCCCAATTTTTATGCACTTCAGTCATTTTGCAAGAGAACTAGTGACACGCACAAGGGTAAGTTGTAGAATGACTGACCTTTCAGGAATCAGAAGGAAAGTATTTCTCTATGTGCATTGTTTAGTTGGACCGATTGGGTGATAAGAATGTCCTCCTCATTGTTTAAACATATGTTTTAATAATATTAAATTTTCTTTTATACTCCTGTTTTCAATATTCAACAAACCGAAAGTTTTTTTTTTCTTATCTTATGGGCGGTTCCATTCTAATTCCGTGACCAGCCTGGGGATTCGAGACAATTTGCTTTAGCCAAATGGCGCCAAGCTGAAAAGTTCACTTTAGTTGAACTGCGAATAACATGAACAAAGATATAACTCTATTCACAAACTCACAGAAGCAACCTGTTGCGACGGTTAACAATGTTTTTATTTTTTTTTTTTTTTTGCCGCAGATTCCGATTACCTGCTAAGCTTTTGTACGTATCAGTTGGCTGCAATACCTCAGCGCAGCTTCCAGTATCGTTATCGGTATATCCCTACCTCGGTGCAGTTGTTGGCGAGTGGTTCCAGGTCTTTCAGGGCCACGCCGAGGCTCTCCAGAAATGCGGTCTCCAAGCCTTCCCAGCTTGTAGGGCATCTGGGGCTCCTTGGACGACAGCACCAGCTGCAGGTTGACGGCGAAGCCCGCCATGTCCACAGCGAACCTCCGGTCGTACGCGTCGTGGAAGAACCAGTGACGCGGCCGTCACGTGACACCACGGGTGATGATATGCCGAAGCCGCCAACCAGGCCCACGGGAAACACGCCCACCTTGCGTACTCGAGTAATCTGGAGCGTACCGGAATAGAGCCGGAAAAATGACAAGCATTTAAGTTGGAGGTGGGAATTTTCAGCAACATAATGCGTAGGTGCTATACTCGGTTACAACTCAAGAACGGCACCACCTCATGTAGTGTATCACTCCACCAAAGCTCCGGACCCGTGATGTCAGTGCGCGCGCGTTTTGAAAGGGGTTTGCTATGAATGCGTGATATCGCCTGCCTTGTCTCACGCAGTTTGTTTGTCGTCACTGGAGTCGTTTATAAGCATATTAGGTCCAAAAAATCACGGGAACGGCTCACGCCATGTTTCAAATATTCCCAGTAACGGCCTACTTGCGCCGCACGGAGAAACATCCGGCTAGGGTGATAAGGCACAGCGGCAACTTCCGGTGCCGTTCTTAAGTTGTCACCGAGTATAAGAGACAGCGTGTTTCTATACTGCATGTTGGTTTTTAAACCATATTTATACAAAACTGGCACACGGACGTCGAGTAATTCAACGTAAGGAGGTTTGTGGCCGCACTTGAAGCCGTTAATCTGGAGTAATGTCGGCGGCTGTATGTGAGCAAGGGTATGCTGCAGGGCAGGAATTCTCAGTTTCATCTATTTCATGTCCGCTTTCGACGTGTTCATTTCGAGCAGGGGGCCCTGATTGGCTGAAAGCAGACGGCCCGGCTGTGACGCAGCACAAGGAAGGCTTCGGCTTATGTGCATGCCATTGGTCAGATGCCTGGCAAGTGCAACTGCGTCACGAGTTAGATGTACGCGACATGGGAATTTCCGAAACGGACACAACTCAAAATTCCGCTCCGGATTCTTAACGATGACGACAGCTGCAGTGGTTCATACATGTCCACATTACTCAGCGCGCAAGAATGCTCAGGGGGTATGTGAGGCAAAGTATAAGTATTAACCGAGAGCACCAGCGTTCTTTTAATTAAGCATATACGTTGTATAGGCTTTCACAATAAGTGAAAAGGGAATAATGCACTAAACTGTGTCGAAGTCGAAGAGAGGACAATATACAAGTAAACACTAAAACAAAAATGGAGGAAGCCACACTAACGCGTAAGACGTGTAGGCAGCAAAGCTGTACGCAACCTCACGACCATCACGACTGCTTAAGTCCACGATTGCAGCCGATTTGCTTCTTCTTCGCAACGACCTTTACTCCACCTTGGTTGCTATGACGGCGAAGAAGCAAATAGAAGAAGCAGAACGAACGAACGGAAAGCGCACACTTAAACTAGGCGCCCGCAGGTTAAATGTGTACCCTATCGCGTGTTCTGTGTCGAGCAGGTGGCGTGATTCCTCTCCCCACAGTCACAGCCGAGTGAGGAAGCCGTTTGACTCTCAGGTACTAACTCATGGTCGTAGTCGAGTGGGTAAAAACTCGGTTGATCTACCAAACACAAACTCCAGTCCTGACGATGCCGGTGATTTCTTTTCTTTATACTGTTGCACTGAGTTGTGTGAAACGCCGGAATCAATGAATTGCAGAACAGTTTCCTATTAAAAGAAATTCGAGCTGCGCCAGGCGGAAGCCGCCCCCCCCCCCCCCCCAAAAAAAAAAAAAAAAAAAAAAATAAACAGGTCCCAACACGTTGCCCGGCGTGATGGCTATGCGAACCCAGGAAAATTCAATAGATTTGAGCAACCCTCCATCGCATTTGGTAAGGGGGTAGAAGGGCGACAGAGGATGGAAAAAATGTGAAGACTTGGAAGGGGGTAGTAGGTGCTGTGCGGCAGGGGCGGCAGAAGACCATGGTCTTTCGACGACATTTGCAGCGAACTGCAGATAAGCGGCCATTTTAGTGATGCCTGTTCTTTTGCTTCAACTTTACCCCTGAACCGTTTTGACGGTTAAAGGGAAATGAGATATGGCTCTGGAAAAGGAGAAAATAACCATGAGATGCACGCAAATAAAGGGAACGGTGGCCTCCACCTGATATTTTCCGAAACTTGAGGAATGGGAGAGGAAATTACGGCTCTGTCACCTCTGCGAACACCCGGTGGTCGTACGAGTTGTCGTCGTCGGCGAAGTACAGGACCGCGGGTGTTGTGGCGTTTGCGCGTAGCCATTCGAGCGCCCTGCGCCGTGGGGCGACTCCCTTGCCAGCCGACGGCTGCTTGTGCTGGACGGGCGTCTTCCCCAGGAGATGCACACCGTCCAGCCCGGAGCGACGGAGTACGTCTCGCACCTTCCGGGCGTCGCAATGCAAGTATAGAAGAGATGCAGAGATGTGCAGTCACGGAAAAATGAAACGTGATCACGAAAATATGAACGAGAACACACAGAAAGCGCGATTTCCTTTCATGCAGGTCAAATTGACGCGTGTATTAATTAGAGTAACAAACTTGGGAAATGCGGCTTTCTAAATATATTGTCGCATAGGTAGGACAATCTCCTTCGTGGTTATGGGCTACACGGAATGCCAACATCGTGTAATCCCCTTGTTGAGGGTACGTGTCATGTGCGATAGGCAGTCGTTTGTACTGCAGAGGACGACGTCAATGGTACAGCACCTTGCGCTCGTGTGTCAGCCATATTTGATGAGGCCCACCGTTCGAGTACCCCTGCTGCCTGGCCTTTCCGGTTACGCGCCACGCCAGGGTGCATCGCCACCCTGCCGCCTACGCCTTCGTCTACCAAAACGCAACAATACCAACCGCGTGCCGTTATTTCGCCTACACGAACGGTATTTTTTCAATTTTTCGTGTTCTGCATCATATCTTCGTGTTCGCATTTCATTTCTTCATGACTGTGCATGTACAGGGTGTAAAAAAATGAAATGCGTTCGTGTAAAATCAATATGAACGTACGAATTGCAGGATTTCCGTTTCCAGACAATGGACAATGGCGGAATTCGATAATAATCCACTTGCTACATGTGAGGCTCTCTTGCTGTAGCTGGTCTCTAGAAAGAAACAATATTGTTGTCTACCCAGATTATGCATGGTGGGATGTCGAAAAAGCCTGTAAAGCTTCTTGCAGAAATGTGGCGATTAAAAGAAATCCATCATCGTGAAGGCTTCAACCCGCGGCTCCCCCGTCGAGATATTGTGCTGGTTTCGCCAACCTATCTAGCCCCAGCCCAAATTGGTAGCAGGGAAACATTTAGCTTCCCTTGAAGGGAATCCTATTGCTGCTTTTACTAGATGGCCGATGTCCCTTCGCAATAACACTCTTGTCAGTGGGTAAAGGAAGCAAACGCATTTTGTGAATGAAATCCTGTCTGCGTTTGGTAAACAGTATTGTTTTAAATCCGGGAAGTTCTAGTTGACGTCCCAATTTACGTGTCCGTGGTTAATTCGTTTTCGTGGGATTCTGTCTCGCTAAGGCGATAGGATTCAGTGTACGGCACTAAGCGATTAAACTGAATTTCAGAATCATGCATCTAACGCATGCGCAGTAATATGGGTATACGTCCCTTAATTCATTACGCACTCGACATATAGAGTATGTTTGTGTGTGCGTCTGTGCATGGGTCTGTGGGGGGGGGGGGGCAGGGCACCACTGAATGTGTTATGAGGTTGGATGATTGATTGATTGATTGATTGATTGATTGATTGATTGATTGATTGATTGATTGATTGATTGATTGATTGATTGATTGATTGATTGATTGATTGATTGTGAGGTGTAACGCGCCGACGCTACACAGGCCATGAGGCGCGCCATAATTTTGACCACCTGGGGATCTCTAACGTGCGCCGAAATCTCGAGCACACGGGCGTTTTCGCTTTCCGCCTCCATCAGAAACGGGTTATAAGTTGAGATGGCTCTCGAGGGTGGGCTGTAGTCATTACGACTATGGTGGCATGAAAGGTATGCCATTGTTCATACATAAGGTGATAACATCAGGGAAGCTTTGAAAAACGTCAAAGTAAAGCATTTTATATGTATACGCACAGACCAACGCTGACACCATGTAACGATGTAGCGAGCCAACCACCGTCCACTGAGTGCTATGTGGACCTCCACGACAAACTTTTCCGTCGCGCGGCAAAGTAGCATAGAGCGCCGTAGGTAGGTATCCGGAGAGCTCCAGATACCAACCTGCATAGATCTATGATCAGCTTTATTCCTAACCAGACGCCGAAGACTGGTCAACCGGAAATAATATTCAAGATGCAACCGAGCCAACATTGTTGACCGTGTCCGTCCAATGTATGAAATGAGTATTCAACTGGGTCGTTAATGTTGATGGAAAAAGTTTAGTATTGTTTTCCGTTTTGACACGTCCAAGTTCATGCTCGTCTTCATAGTCATATACAAGCTGCAAACAGTTATAAACAGTCTTCACCGTTATTTTAATATTGAAATTTCAATATTGACCGCTATTAGTAACTTCCCCTGGTCTTTTTTTTTATGAACAGAACAGCTGATGGCGCAAGCGCAACCACATGGCGCCATTGCTCACCAGTTTAGAGTGTGCGTACGCGTCCTCGACGATGATCCAGAAGATCTTCGCCTCTGCCAGCATGAGCGCCTGCGACAGCCGCGTCAGGTCGGGAGCCTGGGTTGGCCGCTTGTAGGTGGGCGTGACCACGTACACCACCACGTGACCGAGAGCGCAGTCAGGCGACCCAGCTAAGCAGAAGGGGGGCTGGAAGAGCACGTGCTGCGCTGCAAGTGGTTCCAGCGGCAGAAAATATTACTTCGGCGTGAAGTCGGCGAGGAGAAAGAGTTTCTGACCAAGCATAAATTAAACCGAGTACGAGATAGATGAATTAATGAAATCCTACTCGCTTAACCAGGGGGTCAACATGGGTTTATACCGGGAATCGACATGGGTACAATGGCTTAAAGGGGAAGCAGGATGGAGTTAAGAGCTTAGGTCAGCTTCATGTCAGGATCCCTAAAACACGTTTGACAAACTTTGGGGTAAACTTGAGCAGTTGTAAGGTTGTGTGTTCAAGGACATTTGAACCGGATATTGGTTTCTCACAAAGAGCAAGAGTCCTACAGTTACGCTCACAAGCTTCCCACCTCTTCCCTACGCTTAGTTTGATCTTTTTGTTGCTGGCTGTTTACCTTTCTCAGCGGGAGTGCATCTACAATGAACTTTTTTAGCTTTGATTGATTGATTGATTGATTGATTGATTGATTGATTGATTGATTGATTGATTGATTGATTGATTGATTGATTGATTGATTGATTGATTGATTGATTGATTGATTGATTGATTGATTGATTGATTGATTCCTTTGTTACAAGTCCAGCCGTGTGGAAGGCGCCTTACTCCGAGATACCTGAGCTTCTGCTGTTAGCCCTCTTGCTAGGCCGGAGCGGGGTATGCAATACGGGATGCAATTAAACAAAGCTCTCTCTTTACACATCGTACAGGAGCTTTTGATGCAGGCGACGCCACCGTGAGCAGTTATAACAAAGCAACGAGTCGTGCAGCACATCTCCAGGGACAGTTGCGCGAGATGTGGGAATGGACGCAAAAAGGAGCAGTGGCGAGTGCGTAGATAAGTGCAGTGAAAGCTCGTTAATTCAAACTTCAATCATTCGAATTTATGGATAATTCGAACTGCGTGATTTGGCCCGGCCACGGCTCCATATAATTATATCTATAGCAACACCCGTTAATTCGAACGCGAGTAGGTTCCGCCACTGATAATTCAAACTACGTGTCAACGCCGGTGGCTTGGCGCCGGTCTTGAAGCTTGAGAAACGCAGCCGCTGCCCACGTACGAGTCTGCGTCGCCTCTAGGTGAAAAAGAAGACCGGTTTCAAAAGGCAAAATCGGGTAAAGCCAATCTGAAACCTGCATGGCGGGCGTACCGCGGACTTCGTCGATATGGACGCGATTGCAGGGGTGTATGGTGCGGGGGCAGATGACAGCATCGATTCCCAAGTCAGAAGCGCAGAACCTGTCGCTGCGAGCAATGACGGGAGGAAGAGGAGAAAGAACCAACACAGCGAACGGAACCAGGGCGGCCGTCCTCTCAGAAGTCATGGCTGCATAGAATGCCGCCAGTCGCATCGTCAGTCTTGAAAATGAAGAGGAGGACTCATGCTACATTCGTCGGTTACATTAAAACGTGCTGGCTGTTGCTTTAACTACAAAAATCAGAGTGTAACTACGTACTTTTTTTCTAGCATCAAATTATTAGCATGCCCGGCTGCTTCCCAATCGCAGCGGGCTCTTGTTATGATTCAATTCCGTTAGTTCAAACTTCCACTAATTCGAACTGAGATGGCTTCCCCGTGCGGTTCCAATTAACGAGGTTTGGCTGTACAAGTTACGAGACACGTTCAACGCCTCACGTGGTCATTCAACGAACACGTTCAACGAACATGTGGTCATTCGTGCCACCAGTTCATGACGTGGGCAGGGATGAGTTGGAAGGAAGACAGCTGAGAAGCTGCATGCAGTCAACATCTTCCTGACGGCCGGTAACAGCCGGTTTGCCGGTTTTCAGAGGTCCACGTAATCAATGTATGTATACGGTGAAAATAAACGGTGTCGTCTTGTCGTGGATGTAGGTAGTCGACCCCAGGAATCATCCAGGAAAAGGGCCATTGCAACAGGGCTGGTCATCTGGGTGAAAGCAGACGTGAAATCCGCATAAGGTTGATTGGCACCAGGGCTGCCAGGTCCTCAGAAAACAAATCCGCCGGAAAATAGCCTAAAGTAGCCAAAACCAAAAAAAGTCACCACCTTAAAGCGAATGTTTGAACAGCGTCCAGAAAAGTCGCCATTTTCATCAGCAAGGCGGTGCCAGTAAGTACGTTTTGATTACCTTGCGGAAAAAAATGCAAAAATGCCGAGTTGTAGAAAACTCTATCGCAAATTTTATTCTTTTGCTGTGTGGGGCCGGGAAAGCAACAGCGGTTGACCACTGTCAACGAGAAAGGTAATATATCTGCTATTAGGTGAAGAATTCAAAGATAATGAATGACTTAGAACGGTCGTTCGCTGCTCACCGTGTTTTACCACTTTTGCTGCCTCTTTACATTCCCTGGCCTATTTTACATTGCCAGACACATTTCCAACCACTCTGCATGAAACTTAAAGCTCCCGTAAACTATTGAAGCATTACAATCTAAACCGACGGCGTTGCTTGAAGGCGTTGACGCTGTTCCCACGACATCGGGTGCCGGATATTAATAAGAGCAAGGCCAATTTCAATTTCTGCTGGTATGTAGCGCTGTATGGTGGTGTATTTGAGTGACTCTCTTTCGTTTATTTCTAGACTGCCACATCACCTTCACCTGCTAAAAGTTTTGTTCTGTTCGGTTTGTTCAGTTTGCCTCGAAGGCTGATAGAGAAAACTTTTATTGAATGCACCGAAGTCGTATAAGGCCCTTTTTGTGGAAACTGGGGCTTTGGAGGGGCCCGGAAATATAAAATCACCAATGCTCGAAAGAGCCATAAAGTAGCCAAGTCGCCACATTAAAATTTTCGTCGCCACAAGCACCGAATTGTCTCCAGTTTGGCGACAAATTGCCAAACCTGGCAACCCTGATTGGTACCCCCCGAAAGAAACATAGTTATCGGTAGTTGTTACTTACTGGTAGGCAGCGGGATTAGGGACCTCGTATACACACTCCGCCCCCCCTCTCACCACCCTCTCCGTGCGCGAGCGCAACTGAGCAAATAGATTTTTATTTTATTTATTCACGCTATTATTTACGACATTTATTTACACACAAACATCGTGAAACTTGTTGGGAAAGCTCACTGATACTTTGGCACCAGAAAGGTGCAAGACAACATGGCGTACACCGATACCAAAGCAGTGTGGTACCACGAGCAAAGTTTTGCATATTAAAAATAAGTTATTGATGTTGAAGCCCTTCGAAGCAGCAGCGTAGGATGCAACGCATTCTACGCATTAGTGTTATTTCTGTTTTTCAAGGGCTGCGTAATAATTTGTTCTTGAATGTGAACATCCTCCACCGAATTCAGCGTGGATGGGTGATACTTGAGGAAGAGGCAAATACACCAACCAAGGGCGTTTATTGAAACAGTCACCCCTGATTAAGGAGCCGAGGAGGCTCCGAAACGTTGGGACCGCATTCAATAAGTGGCCTTGCTTGGTGTATCTCCCTCTTCCTCTAATTTGTTTTCACTTAGCAAAGCAGCGTCACCTCGAACTTCATTCTTTCGCGTCCATTGCTTCCTTTCCGCACCATAAATTACCATGCATAAAGAAATCTTAACTTACATCTGCCCCAGTTTTGTGTGCGCGGGTGCGTGTGCTTGGGTGTTTGCTTCGCGCCTGCGTCGTGTCTGTGTGTGTGAGTTCCCGGACATAAAAGTGCGCGAGTCACACCATCGTAGCTTGACCATGCTAAGCGCACAAGCGATAATGTCGGAATCTTTTTGCGCAGTCTGCTTTCTCGTTCCCAGTCAGTCTTTCAACTTGCACGTAAGGGGTTCCACTATACCTATGGGTTAGGTGTATCAATTGCCGTTGTATTCATGGCGATACATGGAATAACGGCAAACACGTGTGCTTTTTTGCCTCGTGATGTACGATTCTTAGAAATTCTGCTGCTGGGCCGCTAGAAAGAGGAAAGACATGCAAGGAGATATGCGAAAGAGCCCGCTGACGAAGCAATGGGAACAGTTAACGTACTAGAAAACGGTGTAAAGCAGAAAGTGGAGCTCCAGACACTCCACGCATTCCTGCGATCGAGATTTGGGCACTCATTGCGGTTTGGTCGGATATACCGCAATCGAAAACAGCTCTCCATTAAATAGCGGAGCTCGGAGAAAGGCAACGCGATTTCGTTGAAGACTGTCTTTCCCACTAAAGGGCGCCATGGTGTCAATGGAACGACCCTTAGATACTTGCAGGAAATTATTAGAGTGCATTCTCCATTACCCACGGCGCAACCAGGAATTAAATTGGCGAGACAGCCCATACGCAACTCCGGGGGCTGGCGCGCCGGGGGAACGCAATCAAGAGTTCGACTCACAGCTTTACGGTGTGCGTTTCTTAAATAAAAAAACAGCGATGTAAGAATTACCGGTGCTCCCGAAGTTTGAATTCATAGAATTGTCACGAACGAACGAACATCGTCACAGCCGCAGGGAGGGGGGGGGGGGGTATGACTGATAACAATAATAATAGTAATAATCATCATCATCCTATCCTCGCCCACTGCAGAGAAAAGGCCTCTCCCATGGATCTCCATTTATCCCGGTCCTTCGCTAACACCACCAATTTATCCCCACAAACTTCTGGATCTCATCTGCCCATCTAACCTTCTGACGCCCCCTGCCACGCTTGCCTTCTCTAGAGATCCACTCTGTTACCCTTAATGACCAACGGTTATCTTGCCTTCGGTTTACATGCCCTGCCCACATCCATTTCTTCTTCTTAATTTCTACTAATATGTCCTTAACACGCGTTTGTTCCTTGACCCACTCAGCTCTCTTCTTGTCCCTTAATGTTACACCTAGCATTTCCCGCTCCATTGCCCGCTGAGTCGTTCTTAATTTAAGTTGAACCCTCTTAGTGAGCCCCCAAGTTTCTGCCCCATAGGTGAGTACCGGTAACATGCAGCTGTCATACACTTTCTTCTTCAGGGACAATGATAGGCTGCCAATTATTATCTGAGAATGCCTGCCGAATGCGCTCCACCCCATTCTTATCCTTCTAATTACCTCTGCCTCATGGTTGGGATCCGGGGTCACTACTTGGCCTGAAGTAGATATCTTCGCTTACCACTTCCGCTGCTTCGCCACCTATCTCAAACCTCTGTGCTCTCCCGAGGTTATTAAGCATTACTTGAGTTTCTTTACGGAATATAGTTTAGTTTTCTGCATAGCATAGCAGCGGTGGCGTAGAGGCAAATTGATAATACAGCTGAGCAAAAACAATCCCGGTGGTGTCAGTACAAGCCGCGCCTGCGCAGTGGTGGACTGCGCCATAGTTGGGGTGCGTGGCTAGGCGAGAGAGTGTTTCCGGGCAGTTTTCTGAAAGGCCTCCGCTATCAGCAACGGCGCGAGAGAAGTAAGATGCGCCCGCCGATACTGGGAAAGAGCTAAAGGCCCGGAAAGAAAACAGTCTGATGCACACACGTTGAAGAGAACAAGCACTATCAATAAGGCCCCCTTAGTGGCGAAAACGAAACGAATGGGGCCTGCTTGCCCACTCAGAATGAATTCGCATCAGATTGTTCCGCAATGTTGTGTTACTCCTGTTGTATATATACTTAGATCCAGCAAAAAAAAAATTCTGGAGAAATTCAGAGAATTATCTATGATATGTCGCCAGAAGACGACAACGATGATGTGCGCGCGAGAGAGGCACTGGGTTCTGTGGCACGAGCGCGCCTCACGCGTCGAACGCTGGCCAGTGCTGGCTCCAACGCCCGAACTACTGCCAATGTTCCTACCTCTTGAGTTGTAATAAATCGTCGGCAGCCATCCACGGCTGTGCGGACGCAACAATTTGGCGACGAGGGTGGGATGCGGACTCACCGGCCCTTCACCGGCAGGTCACCGACGGTAAGAAACGGAACGACATGGCGACGTGCGACTTCGGTCGGCTACCCGAATTCAGCGGCAGCTCCGGCTCCTGGAGATCCTGGAATGGAAGGCTTCAATTCTTCTTCGAAGCTAACGACATCAAGGACGCTTCGAAGAAACGCGCTCACCTGCTAACGCTGTGCGGGGAACAGACTTATGACATTGTCTGCGCCCTCGTTCAACCCAAGCAGCCCAGCGAAGTGGACTACGATGACATCGTTGAGGTGCTCAAGGCTCACTTTGATCCGCAACCTTCTGAAGTCTTCTGCAGGGCACGCTTCCAACGACGGGACCAAAGGCACGACGAAACGGTCAGTGATTACGTGGCAGCGCTCAAAAAACTAGCAGCGGATTGTAATTTTGGCACCAGCACAGATATGGCTGCGAATCCGTCTATGCTACCACTGGACGTAATGTTGCGAGATCGTTTTGTCTGTGGTCTTCGGAATGAGCAGGTCCAACAACGGCTATTTGCAGAAAAGGACTTGACGTTCAAGAAAGCCTTTTGACTTCGCATTGAGAGCTGAAAATGCCGTTGAAGACCAGAAAAACGTGAAGGCGGAATGGAGAGAGATCCACAAAGCCAGTATAAGTACCTGCAATACGGGAAAGGACAGGCCTCTCCAGCAGCTACGCCGAGAGAAACCAAACGTTGTTGGCGTTATGACGCACAACATAGTCCGGACACTTGCAAGTTCCAGACAGCTTCGTGCAACTACTGCAAGAAACGCGGACACATCGAAAAAGCATGTATAAAAAAGCGGAAAGAGGCAAGAACTAAGGGGAACAACAGCATCGAATATCCATGGAGGGAATTTCGACAACAGCATCAGCCAGGACACAACTTCTCAAGAGTCGCCAAGCAAGGCGCTTTATGAGCTGAAACCCTTAATGGACATATCCAGCCCCCAGAAGGTCATGATGCAGCTACGCGTACATGGCAAATCGTTGACCTTTGAAGTCGACTCAGGTGCAGCCTGCACTCTTATCAGTGAGACAACGTTCAGATCCACATGGACGATGACCCACCCTACGGCTCCAGACGAACAACATTCTCCTACGCACATGGTCAGGCCAGTATCTTCCAGTGCTCGGCTGTGCAACGGTAGAAGTAACGCACAAGGGTAAGACTTTTACATTACCGCTTGTGGTAATCAAGGGGTTCAGGATGTAACCTCTCGGACGAAACTGGTTTCCTCATTTGGAAATAGAGATAACCGGAATCGACAAGATGATTGAAGAAACGGTGCGACAGTGCTCTGAATGCCAGTCAACGCAGAAGAGCCCAACAAAAGCTCCGATTCCCTCATGGGGCCGTCCCCAGACACCATGGCACACACTGCATGTTGACTTCGCGGGACCACTACTCGGGCGCAACTACTTGGTTGTTGTGGACGCGTACACCAAGTGGGTAGAAGTCCGTCACGTCACCCAGACAACATCCGCGGTTGTCACTGACGTACTCCGGAGCCTCTTCGCTACGTTCGGCATTCCAAGAAAAGTCGTCTGCGACAACGGAGAGCCTTTTAATTCTAACCGAGATAAAGCAGTTCTACGCATCAAATGGCATACAAGCTATGACGTCACCAGCGTATCACCCTGCAACAAACGGGCAACAGAACGATACGTGGCAGAACTGAAGAGAGCCCTCTTATGGATAAACACTATCCATAACAGTGCAGACTTGCAAGGTTCCTGTATCGGCAGCACACGACGGTGCACACAGCCACAGGAATGACACCGGCGAGAGCGATGTTTTGGCCGCGAACTTTTATGTCCCCTCGATCTGCTCAAGCCAGAGAAGGAAACACAGACCTCTGATCACCAGCCGACGCTGAAACAACCACGTCGTTTCGAAGAAGGGGAAAGGGTGCTCATACGACAGTTCTTAAGAAAGCCAGATTGGATTGAAGGCGAAATTCTGCGCCGCGTCGGACCACGATCCTGGGTGGTAAAAAGCGCCCTTGGAAAGGTTCGCCGTCATCTGAACCACATCAGGAAAGCGAGCCAGAGCAGGACGCCCACGGACTGGAGCACAGCAGACGATTTCGCTGACACAGCGCAAGAGATGCCGTCGAGTTCTGCTGTTCCACTGTTACCGGACTCGCTGGATACTCCAGATGTTTCCTCCCAACCATCGACCTCAACGTCTCAAGCAGGGGACCTACCCGGCAACTGCGACCAGCCGAGGCTAGGCGGCCTCCAGATCGCTATGGAGACTTTGTTTACTGTTTTCCCTCTAAGGGGGGAAGAATTGATGTGTCGCCAGAAGACGACAACGATGATGTGCGCGCGAGAGAGGCACTGGGTTCTGGGCACGAGCGCGCCTCACGCGTCGAACGCTGGCCAGTGCTGGCTCCAACGCCCGAACTACTGCCTATGTTCCCAACCTCTTGAGTTGTAATAAATCGTCGGCAGCCATCCACGGATGTGCGGACGCAACAATCTAATAATGCGTAGCATTCTTGTGCCGCTTGTCTTGAATGTGAGTTTTTAGTCAAAGTTTTTGGTTTTCTAAATCCCGTCCGACAATTATCTACATGTACGCTATTATAACTATTATATGTGAAACTTAAGCAAAATCTGCATTTTTGTCGAAATGCAGGTCGCTATACGGTTTGCCACTTTCCGTATTTTTTTATATTTTTGTTATTGAATATTTTACAAAATTTTGTTCCAGCAATTATCTCCATTTACGTTTTATAAGGATTACATTTGAAACTTTCCCCGAAATCTGCAATATTGTGGAAATGTAGGGCGTTACGCGGTTCGCCAGTTTTCGTAATTATTTTTTTTTTAAATTCGCTATTATGACGATACAGGTGGAACTTTCGCGATATCTGCATTATTGTGGAAATGCCATGCGTTATACGTTTTGACATTTTGCGTAATTTTTCAATAGTTTTCTTATTTTTTAGTTCTTTAAAATTTTGCCGCACCATTAATCTCCATTTACGGGACTATAACAATTACATTTGGAAGTTTTGCTAAATCTTCATTATTGTGAAAATGCAGGGCGTTACACGGTTCACCATTTTTCGTATATATGTGATATTTTTCTTATTTTTTTTTAGTTTTCAAAATTTCTTTCGACGAATTACTTCCATTTAGGCTCTTATAACGATTACAGGTGGAACTTTTGCGAAATCTTCATTATTGTGGAAATGCAGGGTGTTACACGTTTCGCCATTTTCGTAAATATTTCATATTTTTTCTTTTTTTTGGTTTTTCAAAATTTCGCTCGACGAATTACCTCTACTTACGCTATTTTAACGATTACAGCCGGAACTTTCGCGAAATATGCATTATTGTGGAAATGCAGGGCGTTACACGTTTCGCCATTTTCCGTAACTTTTGTATTTTTCTGATTTTTTAGTTTTTCAAATTTTCATGCGACCAGTTATGTTTTTTTCACGCTATTATAGCGATTACAGGCGGAACTTGCGCATATCTGCATTTTTGTGGAAATGCAGGGCGTTACACGGTCCTGGCTGTGGGGGTACTCGGCAACGAACGCTACGCCTTAAAAACATATTCAGAGTCCCCTTATGTATTCACTCAGAAGATTTGCAACAATGGCTTTAGCGCTCCTCCATAGTCGCCGGAGATCAGTATCCAGTCCTCGTGTCTCTTTGAACCCTCAATGTGCCGCCTCGCGTCGCTTGGGGCCTCTGCACAGAAATAAAGTTTGCCGCTCCGTAAGTCGATGTCAATTGTATTGCCGTACTCTGCACATAGACTCTTCGAATGGACACAGCGCGGAACCACAGGCCATACGAGCTTAATCCAATCGTACGTAAGGCCCCACAGAGGCTGCGGCATTCAAGTCCTCGCAGGGGCGCCGTAGTGAAGCAGAGACCACGAGTGCTCGTGCAAAAACACAGGCGCCAACTGTGGTAACGCGATTCGATCACCGTGTCACCACTTTGCATGGTCGGTACGCTCCACGCAGGCAGTTCAGCAGTTACCGGGGTAGCCGCGTACACCACGAGAGCGCTGGGATCTGCTCGACTCTGCGAGCTGCGATGAGAGGGGGGCAAATGACATCCCCAGCTTCGTCCTCACCTCAAGCTCAAATCTTCTTTCTTGACCTCACCTAAACCTCAACTTCACCATTGAGGTTGAGGTTGAGGTTGAGGTAGGCAAACTCACTTCAGCATGCGCAAGCGCCACGCACTACACCTCAACCTCACTTCACCCCTACCCTAACCTGTAATTCGGCCTCACATCAGCTGAAGCTGAAATGTATTTATTTATTTTTCTTATTTATTTATTTATTTATTTATTTATTTATTTATTTATTTATTTATTTATTTATTTATTTATTTATTTATTTATTTATTTATTTATTTATTTATTTATTATATACATTTTTGGGCCATTTTCTGTGCCAAGCGGGTGTAGATTGGCACGAAATCGGCCCGAAAATATGCAGTAGCCTACCAAACAGAATAAAATGTCTGACACAGTTCACCCAGTTGAATCTTTGTTCGTTCTTGTGCACATAATGTGCATTGTTTTTGTACCTTCTTTTCGCATCCTGGTGTTATTTCGCATCTATGTACCCTTGCATCTTTCTAATCACTCAGATTGCCCCCCTTGAATTGTACCTCGTGTTTTCACACAGTTTTTGACTTGTATTAGAAAAGAATTGCGGTTTTTTTTTTTTATAGATCCAAATCCATCCTTCTAGCTATGAACCCAGTTGCTGTTCCCAGCATTTGTACATATTAAAATTTACGATTTAGAAAATCTGGTTCTTTCTTTCTTTCTTTCTTTCTTTCTTTCTTTCTTTCTTTCTTTCTTTCTTTCTTTCTTTCTTTCTTTCTTTCTTTCTTTCTTTTCCTTCTTTCCAAATATAATACTGACTATATCATCAATACTGGCTTCATTAGCCTTTCAAACTAAACGGGAGGAACGCAGAACATGATGAGAGATTGCGGCTTTATTCCCCCCACGTGTGAATAAAAAAGATCTATAGGGACCCGTCTTAAAAATTTAAACCTTCCAGAGATATGAGACACCAGCTCCTATCTGGTGTACTTTCTAATCTCGTGCACCACTTCACACACCTCAGTGACTTCTTACCGTACTTGGCGTATAGTTATTCACGAGGCCTTCCAAGAGAACTCCCGGCCCCTGCTCATAGCTTTGGAATACAAATTAAAATCCCGAGAAGCGGCAGAAAGCTGGTGAAATGGTCACCTTGAAAAGCTGGCGTTATAGGAGAATGATTCTTAGAAATTTTACTTTTATTGCAGCGATAACTTTGGTGATCATGTGTATGCCGTGACGTACGTACGTAGGCACGCATTAATTATCTTACGGGCAAATTTTACCCGGGAGCTTGACGTGTAATACCTAATGATAAAATGTCAGAGGATGGTGTGTACACTCAAAAGTCAGGTAACTAACTTTCGATATCCCTTCCAGCCCCACCCTCACGAAACCTCAGACTCGTTGCCTCAGGTTGAGGTCGAACAGCCGTCCTCACTCACTCGGCAGGTTATAACCTTTGTCCTGACCTTAGCCTCACCTCACAGGGTGAGGTGGAGGCCCATAGTTTAAGGTCGACCGTATGAGGTTGTCCCTCCTTGGCTAGGATTCCTCTCCGCAGCCTTGCGTCATCCGGGCACCTAAGTAACCGCATCCGGGAGGGATCATGCCCACGGCGCGCTCTCAGAGGGCCGCCAAACTCGCCACGTGTGTGTGACTCTTACTACTATCGCAGTCATCGTCAGACGGCCCCAACACCGCTATGGCGGTAATATTAATAAAACTGCACGAACCGTCTCCACTTCAAGCACTAGAACACAAGGCAGACATTTGGGTCGTTACAGAGAGAAGATGTAGGTCAGCCCACGGAGCCCTCAAAAGAAAGTAGGTTAATAGTAATGCGAGAGATAAGAAGTATGTTACCCAGAGCAAAAGTGCCCGAACTCCCGCCAGTCATATCCTAGCGTGATGGACAGCTCGGAGTGTTTGTAGTTTGGTAGGCCTGCACTACAATATAAATCAGCCGGACTTCAGTTGTACCGCATCAAAGAGAACGAATCGTTTTAAAGTTTCAGTGACTTTTCAGTAAGCACGTGCTTTGTTGCGTGCATAACTCTACGCATGGGTCGGAATAAACCTTCAGTTCCGAGTAGCCCTCCTGCAGTCAGGTGTTTCTACGTTCCCAGTCCGTTTGTTCGATGGTTATTCTTCGTAATATTCTCGCTCGTGCTATGATAAACTTGGTCATGCTGCGTACATTACCCAAGCGAGATACAAATCAAGGTAAAAGATAAATATTTGTAGATATATTCCTACGATTGTCGCCTCCGTCTCACAAGACGTAGTCGCGGCACGCTGAAATCTACGAACCATGCACCCCAAGTTTCCTTGGGCAGCACCATATACGGTAGACCTCTTATTGCACGTTCTGTTCCCTGATTCTATCACTAAATTCGGCTTTGTTGGGCATATTGATATAATTTAAGACAGGCAAGAACGCTTTAATGCTGTTTATTTTGAGGTCTTTGGATTTAGTATTGCAATTTGTTTTTGTTTTCTTTATTTCACGCCTAGGGAAAAAATCTACCATCCCACCCTAAAGAAAGTTGAGAGAAGCGCGAAACTGGCGATTTTTCACGCACTAAGTAGACGCATCTACGAACGATCTACATGTATACCGATACGTTATGAGATAAAGGTACACTAGTGTACTCCTCCTTCACGATCGATGCATGTGTTGTTTTATGCAGAAACGTTCCTTTGTCGCGATTTTCAACCGATCCTTTCAACACATTAGATGCCCGGTTTCACGCCTGTAGAGTCGTCTTAGCGGGTAACTGTCATGTGATTTGCTTCGGAATACTTTTGATAACAGAAGAGGTAGACCCGTTTTCTGCAATCATACTCCCTCCACAGATGGCTATCCTTCACTGCAGAACAGGCAACGTGGAAAAGCCAGCTTACAAAAACCAAGCTTACTCGAATATTTTGAAAGTCTGCTTCGCCTCTAAGCACAAATGCATTGCTGCGTATACATTCTTTTCAGGAGCACTTTAAGCTGTTTTATATCAAAATATGAGGGCCCTAGAACCTATTCGTATTTTTTTTATGAGAGCTCTTCGGTCGGCCGACCAGTCTATGGAGAAATACATTAGTTTTTTTTGACAGGACGCCATCGGCTCCACTAAGAAAGTTTTCGCTTTAAAAAACTGGTTCCAGGCCCTTTACTACCTTGGAGGTAGGTAAAAACATCGGCCCGTTCGCCTGGGCAAACGGGCCAATGCCTTAACATTCGACTAATGGAGCATAGACGTTTTTTGAAGGGTGATGACTATTCACACATTGCACAGCACTGCAAAAAGTGTAGAGGTTGTTCCCCTGTCTTTAAGGATACAAAAGTAGTAGCCAAACATAAAAGCCAACACGTCAGAGAAATAATAGAGGCATTCCATATTAGACAGAACGAGGGCAAGTGCGTTAGGGCCCCTTCGGTGACATCACTTGAGAAGGAATTTCAATTTCTTATCCGCAAGCACTTTGTGCCACTTCTTGGATGCGCAACTTCGTCGCGTTCCACGGCGTTTAAAGATGTCAACTGTTGTTCGCTCACAACATTCCCCGTGTTATCTGTTCACCCGGTAGTACGGTTTTGTGTATAAATACGTATTTTCTTTCTAACAAACTTTCAGTGGCGAGTTCAGCGCTGTAAATTCGTCCCCTCTTCTTTTGTCGCTGTGTTTCTGGCGCTGTTTTTTCATCGTGAATCTTGAAACGGAGCAACGGCGTAGGAGCGCGTACGCATCATTAGGCAATTCGCACAATCGTTGCTGCTTTTGCTGAATGACACTACTACTGCTAGCGTAGCAATACTAAAATAAATTCCGGAACAGCGCCACAATGAGCCCTCTCCTTGTCGCGTGGTGGCTGTAAAGCTAATCGCTCCAGCCCCAAGCACAAGGAAAGCAGATAGCTAATCGGGCGGTGCACCCCAGGCAACTCGGCCACAAAACAAGGCAAGGAGGGCGCCTCGACGCTAGTTAGTGCCCCATCGCCCAACCTTCTGCATACGGAGTCCTGATGCCCAGGACGCGTTCTACGTATCGTGAAACGATGGCGGGCGCACTCAAGAGTGATATTGACCCGAAAGAGCTCGACACACGCAGGAATTTCGGAGCGCACATACTTCATCACCTCCGACGCTGCGCGGGATCGCAATGGGTGAGCTGGGGTTGACTGGGAGCCCCACGGGGAAAATGACAGCTTCCACGTTGACCTGAGCGCGCAAATAAATTTCCCGGCGTGCGAAGTGGGCCAAGCATACTTTAACGTCTTGAGACACTTCCTTCGTCGGTAGCATCCCCAGCTTCTGTCCTCACAGGAACCTCGTGAAACCATTGCAGGAAGCGATATTTCGCACAGTTCAAGGAGTCGATTCGGACCTGAACACTGGAAAGAAATAGTTCCCAGGACTCTGAATATTTCTACCAGAGGAGCTGTTCAAAACCCTTTGATGTCCAAAACTTAAATTTTTTGCTTAAGATTGTCAAGAAAACAATTTTATGATTTAAAAGAACTTCCGACGTCACAAATATGAAGTCACAAAAAAATTCGTTCATTAGGACGGACACTGTGACCCACTGGGCACTGGGGAACACTGGGCACTGGCTGTCCATATATCAGTCGAACAAGAAAGATACCTTGATCAGAAGGATTTACGGTTCAAGTGAAGACACTAACGTGAGTTTGTATTGCTATCATTTGTATTAACAACGAAATTGCACAATTTCGTTTACCCGTTACTAGCCCAATCAGCCCCGGGCTCGATGCGAGTTGACACGTATAAACAATACTTTTTTTTTAGCACACGGAAGTACGTGCTGCTCTCTCTTTTTTTAATTTTTGAAGGTCCGGGGGCCTTAGTCTGTCGAAAGATGGTGTTAATTGTCAAAGAAGAAAAACACGGAGTGCTAGAGAAAGGAATATTACTTGAGCTGTTGCTCCTGAGCGACATTGGGCATCAAAGGGTTTTAAGTTTGAGCTCTGTCCGTCGCGATCGTTAACAGCAGAAAATCGGCGAAGGGAATTGGGGGAAAGCGCTAGGCAAATAATGTGAGAGAAAGTGGCGAGGAGGCAAGGAGCCCACGAGAAGCTGTTGGGACTGCGCTCCTCAGAAAAAAAATGTGGTCAGGGACGTCCCGGAAATCGACCCGGTACTTTTCCGCCGTGAAACCGGCAACATGGATCAGGGCCACCCCAAAGGCCCAAGGAGTACGGGGTTAGCAGCGGCGGAGAGCAATATGTCCAGCGAAGAACAGCGCAGACTGGTCGTCCAGGCGGTCGACATGCTCGGCCTGTAGCTTCGGCCGAATAAAGGTCGTTTCTACTCTACTCTGCTCTAACTTGTATTGCAATGCAGGAATTATTAACAAACATCGTCAATGAATATCAATTAAAGTTCAGGTATTGCTCTATAGCTCTTCGTTTTAATCCTATTGAAATTACGCTCACCTATCTTGGGGAACTACTACGCTTGATAATAAAAATAGACTCCATGTATTGCAAAAAAAAAATTCATACGCTCCATTTGGAATCTCAGCTACTCGGCCGACACTGGTCATTTATTCCAAAATACTGCCCTACAAAAATTTTCCATCTTTATAATGTAAGATTAGCTCTTAGCTTTAAGAAGGAACCTGCGAAAAATTGCAAAAATCTGTCTCAGCTGGCCTTTCTTCGCCCGAGACCGCCTGTGTACACTAAACACTAAACGATGGCACGCGGCCATCTTTCGTACCTTGAACGGTCTGAAAACTTTACATACTTTTACGGCGCTTACTGAACAAACTTGATGCAGGAAATATACATCTGACGCGTACTTCGAAGAAGGAAGTGTATAGATTGATAGCGTCGTTCTGCCTGCGTTGATTTTTTTCTTACGTCGGTCATCCAGTCTTCGTCGAGCTAGAACCTGTCGATGCAGCCTTGCAAAACATTTGATGGTCTTCCTTTATTTTCCTTTCTCCTGTTTTCTACTTATTGATTTTTCCGGCCTTAAATAACTATTACTTTACTTCTACGCGTAACGTTGTAATGCATTACGTATCTGACTGCGGATAATACCTTGATTGATGTAACCATTTTTCTTAAAGGGCTTGTTTCTGTTGTATGCCGTCGTTCACATGTGTACACTTTTTCAACACTTTTTCTTTAGCACTGCATCCTTGTAATACTAATAATAATAATGACTTTATTTGGCATCATGGATACATGATGCAGGAGACCTGCAGAAAAAGTTGGCGTGATGCCAGCTTGACAAGGCCGCAGGCCCCCTCCCCCCTCCCCGAACACATGGCAGCAGCCGTCACACTTTCATAAAAATATTCCGGATCATACGCGTGAAATAAACAGGTCTCCTACAAGTACAATCATCACTGTACATGTGTGTGGAACGAAACGTGTAATGCTTGAACAAAATATAGTGTCAGAAAATGCGATAAATGTAGGCGCATTTGCCTTTTAAAAAAGGAACCATACGCGTGATACATACAAGTGAAGCATACGAGAAGGTCTACGAGAAAAAAGGAGCAACAAACACTGTACAGGTGTAGTGCATTGGTGCGTATAATGCTAGAAACAAATCATCGATTTCGCAATGCGAAAGACAGGCGCATTTGCCTTGCAAACACAAAAACAGCATCATAAAGAAAGGAAATGCCTAATGTATCTGTGGACTGACAGTAGTTGTACATTCGCGGTGAGCGCGACCACGGACGGCGCTGCGAAGAGCGTCTCCGTGACGTCGGCTTAAGGATTCTCGCATTTATCGTCTGCTTCACTCGGGCTCGCTCTACCTGCTGTTTCTTGGCGCTCTGTTGACTTTTGATGCTTGTACGCACCAGATTTTGTTTGTGCGTAACTTTTTTATCATAATAACAGAATTAAAACCGCATACGCTAGCTCAGGGCGTGATTTAATACTTAGTTTTTTATATCACTCCGGAAGAAACATTACCGGCGTCGCCCCATTCCTTGCGAAGCCAGTCCTGTGCGGAGCGCGAAGAGTCGGAGCTATGTGTCAGCTCCTGTACCAGCAATCTTTCTAACAAAGGCAACAGTCAGCTGCTAATAACCGAGACCAAAACAAAAATGCGAGACCAAAACAAATTTCCAGGCCTTCGGGGCTGACGGCTTTGGCAGAAGTCATTACGATTCCCGGTAAGCATATGTACAGTAAAACAGTTTTTGCAACGTTGCCGAACGCTCTAAAGTATTGTGTCAGATCACTTTACGTTGTCATGGCATGAAAGTATGCCGACATGCACTATTGGTTGCAAAAACTGTAGGTTGAGTTCCAAATAACCTACTGTGCGTCTAGGCGCGCACGTGCTGGTTTTATACCAGGTTTCTAACCAGTACGGAACCTTATTGAGCCAAACGAGTCACTTGTACGGTGAAAATACAGTAACACTATGTTTGTTCAGACCTGGACGCATATTTCGGTACATTTCCCACAGCCATATCTTCGCATATTCAGAAATTCGTTATTACAGTAAAACTGCACACGCGTGGAGGAGGAGGAGGAGGAGGAGGAGGAGGAGAAAACTTTGGTGCTTATCGAGGAGCTCTGAGCATTGAACCTCGCAAATAAGCTACAAAGAGCGAGTTACACACGATCGATCATCCGACCGATGCCCTGAAGAAAGCTGTTCTCTCCCTCCTCGTGTGTTGCAAACTTGTGCGGGATACAGTTTGAGGTTATTTAGAAGTGTCAGAAGCTGACAAAATAACTTATTTACTGTAAACACGCTTTTAATGCACCAAGGAATCAAAGCGAGCGATTTCTAGCGCAGGCACCGTTGCCCCTCACAGGCGGAGTGTAGCAGACGACAGCGGAGCGAGTCCCTAAGACGACGTCAGGGGAGGTTCCCGTTTGAACCCATTCCCATTTCGCCCTTCCCGCTTGTTCCGTCCCGTTTCAACCCGGCGCAAAACGACCTTCCCATTTCGCCCTTTCCCACTTGGCCCGTTCCCGTTTGAACCCATTACCATTTCAACCTTCCCGTTTGTTCCTTCCCATTTCAACCCGGGGCGAAAGAACCTTCCCGTTTTGTATTTTCCTATTTAGTCCGTTCCCGGAATAACGTACCCAGTTTATGAAACGTTATAAAAACATTTTCATATTGTGTTTCATTTGGTTACAATTCAAGTCATACCAATTAACAAATATTTTAATCTTTTAAATTAACAAAGCCTAACAAACAAATTAACAATTAACAAATTAACAACAAATTAACAAACACGTTGCTTATGAAAACGAAAACAGCAAAATACCTAAATGCACTTAACTAAATGTATTTAGGTCGCGAGGGTCGCCCTGCGTCCTCCCTCGTTTGCACTTGTTCGGTCGACTGACTCTCGTCTCTAGCTTCTTTAGATCCACCGCCAAAATACCAGGCCTTTATAAGTTTTATTACATTAAAACGACGCCATCATGGCCGTGTCCCGAAAGAGTGTCAGGAGGAACTACTAACACACACGATCATGAACCAAAGGTTTATACACAAACATATATTTTATCCACACTCTAGAGCTAACTTTAACTCAAGCTTCAAGATATTCCTCAAAGGACGAGTTAATAACTAATAAAAACAAATATTTGAAACCCCCCCTCCAGAAAAGACGACAAATGTTAAACGTGAACTAAATAAATCAAAACTATGTGATACTCCGTTACCAAAAATGATAAAATCAAAAAGCCCAGAAAAGCGCCGCGGAAGCACAAATAAAAAATCGCGAAAACACCCTCACTATGAAAGAAATCGTATTTGCCGGACTAACATATTTAATCGTTATAATAGCGCAAGTGTACATCAATGTCGAAAAGAAACAGATGAAAACTATAAAAGATAAAAAGATGTATAAAAATAAAGTAACCCTATGTATCTGGATACATATGTCACATCTGGCTATAAAAAATCGCAGTCATGAGAAGCGGCGAAAATTATAAACTTAGCTTTGCGTTTTAATGATTCTGTTTATTCCCGTCACTCTAGTATACTCAATTTGCATAATAGAGCAAACCTTCAGAAACTTAAGCAGCGCAGGGTCGTCTCTAGCCTAAATTTTTTTTACTACAGAAACTTAAAATTGTCGCGGGAATGCTACCTCCAAGGGCCTTTCAGACGTTTAGCGAGAAGACATCATAGTAAGAATATTAGGCAGCCAATCAGCTGAATTACTATTCGAAAGTTCTCTTTGTTTCCTCGTGCAATTTCTTACTGGAATAAGTTAACTGAACGAACAGGAACTCGGTATCGTTAGAAGAATTTTCCCCAGGTATTGGAAATGTTGTGTTCTGGTTGAATCGTGGTGTTTTAAAATTGGAATACATTAGGAATGCATATCGTTGTTCGGACCCCTTTGCGTTCGGACCTCTTGCGGTCTAATTACATATTTATGTCTTTTACTTATTTGTGTTGGGCGTTTTTAAACTACGGGCAACCAATACTGATGTGTTTTATGTTCACCATCCTGCATGAGCCCGACAGGCCGTAAAGTATCGGTAATAAATAAAAAATCTGCCCATTACTCACGCAGGAAAGGCATAGTAGCCAGTTCTCAGATTTATGCACGTTTTTGTCTTTTTTTAAAAGTCTCTCCTACGGACATCTTTGATCTAGATCTCTCTAAACCCGAAGACAAAGCTACGCTACAAACATGAGCATACGAGTGTCTGATAATAAATTTCTTCTGCACGTACGAACACCAACTGCAGAAAAATCCAATGCGTGCATTACTCAGATATTGGGTATCTTTCTAGTACACTTCCGCCGCTACAAATTTTGTGTCAAAAGTGCAGTATCGGCCTAAGGCATTCATAAACTTTTATCGGCCGGAATATCGGTTCGATTCCGGAAAATTTCCTGCATACAAGTTTTCAGTGCATGACCCGTTGCTTGTAAGCACATTTTAGGACAGTTTTCGAAGACGGTAACGCATATTTTCAGAAATACAAAACGGGTTGGAACGATGCGGGTTCAAATGAGAAGGGCGCTTTGGGAGCGGGTTGTAACGGGAAGGGCGTTTTGGGAACGGGCTGAACAGGAAGCGCCCAAGCGGGGAAGGTCGTTTCGGGGAACGGGCGCACACGGGGACGGGTCAGCGGGAAGGGCGTTTCGGGAATGGGTTCAAACGGGAAGGGGTCAAATGGGAATGGGTTCTTTCGGGATACAGCCGACGTCAGAGCCAGGGGGAGCCACCCAAACATCTCACCGCCAATGGCGAAGTTGTTCTCAGTATGTGATTCGTCATTTTAGGGGTGAAGCCCCTTAAGGGCTCGGGATGTCGGCGTCTCCTGTAGTCATCGTCTTTTCATGTAGTCATGTGACTAAAACACCGGGACGCTAGTTTCCAACGCCTCGCGCTAGAACGTTCATTTTTATGGGCAAGAACGCATACTAAAAGAACATACCGAGATATTCCTCTTCCAACGCCTCGCGCTAGAACGCTTCGTCCTTCGAAGACACGAGACTTTTATAGCAAAGCTGTGTACCTCTGTACCCTCAAAGGTTTCGTCTCCGTTGGAAAAAATGCCAAGGCGCCAAGAATACACTTATACAGTGCATGCTTAGCCCTGCCCAGATTTAAGGTTATTGGAGATGGCCCGGGAATTTTTTTTTCCGCAAGAACAATGTTTTTTCCTGTTGCGCTGTAACATTTTTAGAATGCAATCTTCGTTTCTTTGTTTAGTTATTAATTTTAGTGCGCATTTTTTTTACTTTGCATATTTTGTTACTAGAATACTATTGCGATACTTTGCTGTGTTTTATGTTGAATGATGTAAAAAATATGCAGCATGCATGTTGCCGTTTGCTGCTTATCGCAGAATTGGTCTGACGGGCTCGTCAATCTACTTATAAGCAGCTTTTATCGTCGGTCGTGCCATGTACAAACAGCTGATAAAAATCCTTGAAAATCCTGAAAAAAAAGCCTACGAGCGAAGATTGCTGCCTGTAGCTACGTAGCGCGTCAGCGTGCAACCGAATCATTGGCGACATTGAAGTCGCGAAAAAAGCATGCCTCAGGATATCAAATCCGTACGCAAGGATAATGCTTGGGTGACCGGACCTCGTCTTCCTGGCAGGGCGAAGAACTCCAGCCCCTCCACCTCCGGGCTCCCCAAAGTCTATGCTCTAGCGCCTATTTCTCTCATGCACTGACCAGTGACTACACAACGTACAGAATGACATACACTGACTACGCAAATACAGCATGGTATGCATTGGCACTGCCATAGCCAAGCCTGCACTCACTGTAGCCAACGTATATACTTGGCTGCAGTGAGTTCAGCCTTTGGTCTCTTGTAAGGACAGGCATTGTGATCCTATCCTGCATGAGAGTCTTTTCGGAGGTGGTTCCGACACATATTTGGAGATTAAAAACATACAAAAACTCTAGTTAGGTTAGGTTAGCATTGTGATATATTAGGTTTAGGCTATAGTTTTAAGTAGCATTTAGGTTAGGTAATATTAGGTTTAGGTTTGATTATGATTACGTTGGAACAGCCTTTTGAGTCGCGTGATGCGTCTTGGGACGGGACGATGATGGTGATAAAATTAATGATGATTACTGTGCACTGTGGTGTACGCATACCCAAAAATAAACTGTTTTTCATTTAATTCCAAGGTCTACGTCTCACGGATGATAAAACACGAAAAAGCAAGGTACACTCCAGGTGTCAATGTGCGATTAAAATCGGCGTAGGCAACAATCGGCACTATGTCAGACTCAAAGCAGCAGATATGAGAACAATTGGAGCAGATAACCCCCCGGAACACTGCAGGATCAGAGTAGAGCTGCGGTGCTTGGCTCACAGTTCGTTGGCAGAATGTTATAGCTCGCCAGTGCTCCTCTCAGTCTGAAGATGGCCACTTCAATTAGCAGTAGGGTTAACGCAAAGGAGCAGCCATTCGACACGAGAAGAAATTTTGGCGAATACATGCTTTATCAGCTCAGGCGCCATGAAACATCCAAATGGGTAAGCCTTCGTAGAAAGCCAAATGTGCATCTGAACCACTGTTTTCTTGCGGCCGGCTCTCGTGTTCTGTCGGGAAACCCAGGACTCCTTTTCGAGTCTTTTTAACGTAAGCTACTCAGCTTCTCCGAAATATGCGAAAAATTCTGCGTGAATTTTCTACCTCTACTCGACCAATTTCTATCATACGTACAGCTTACAAAGTGCTCCAACATATCGTTCAAAATATTTAGTTGAAAATATAGAAACCAATGATTTATTTTACCATAAGCTAAAAGGTTTTAGAAAAGGACTTTCAACAATAACTCAGGTCTTTGAAACAGTTCACGCTTCGTTACAGCCATAAAATCAAAAGAAAAAGTTGATGCGATAGCAATTTATTTCTGTAAGGCCTTTGACAGACTATTTCATGGTAAACTTATTCAAGAAAATGTTGAAACATGGTACTGATCCTGAAATTGTAAGATGTGTTGCAGCTTATGTGTACACTAGGCTTCAGTTTAGTTGAAATAAGCGGCGCACGTTTACCTCCCTCAACTGAATCATTGGTATCACCAGGGGAGCCACAGGGCTCGGATTTATGACCTATACTGTTTTTATATACATAAATGATACTTGAAATGGTGTCCCCTCTTAGTTGATGCGAGATTATATGCAGATGATTGACCCTTCTTTGTCATGTGAAAAGTGATACTGATCAAATGCTCCCAAACGACGCTCTGCGATGCATTTATGACGGGTGTGAAAAAATAAGACATGAAAATAATTTAGATAAAATTGTTTCCATTGCAATTTCAACTATAAAATCTGCATCTAAATATAAATACACAATAAGCAATAAAGAATAGAATCTCTAATGAGCTAAATGTTAAGGCTGTCACTATAGCCAACAACTTAAAGTGGGACAAGCATATTGATAGTTTTGGAGGACTGACGAAGCGCGAGCTGGGATTTTATGGCCGAAACTGGTAAAGGTGACATCTTGTGTTAAACTGATAGCCTATAAAGCCATTGACAGGACAACTCTAGAGTACGCAGCTATTGTCTGGGATCCCATACTTAAACTAACATGTACAAACGTTAACGAGCGCAAAGATTGGCAGCGAGTTTATTCAAATTCCCAAAGCACAGAATCTGTTTTGCTATTGCTCGCTAAAACGGACCTTCAAGCTTTATCTACGCGTAGAAAAATATCTCATCTAAACTTTTTTTATGAATTTCGCCATACAAACTACAAACTGGATCCTGGGTTATACCTGCCATCACGCGGGACGAGTGTCGGCTCGTTAATAACCACCCTCTTGTTGTTCAGTCTTCTCCACCGCAACTAGATATATTATGTTTTAACTTCCTGCACTACCCAATTTCCAGTTGGGACGCACTGCCTCTAGAGGTGTTCACAGGATGCAAATACTCGCGGCCCTTTCAACGACTGCTTGATTTATTTTGTATGAACATCGTATATTGTTCACCTCAAACTCCTGCTACTTCTCGCAAGGGATGGCAGTATTGTAAATAAATCAATAACGTCAGCATGGCTGGGAGCCATTGTCAATACCTTGGATGAAGCTGACACTGCATTTAGACCAGAGCTAGGCGAGAATGGTAGCACGTTCGCCACAGTATAAATTGGCCACTCGCGGTACGGGTCTTTATAAGGACCTGATACTTCGTTGACTGCGGAATACCGATTCGGAATGCCCATTCAGGTCGTTGACGGAGCAATCTTCTGGTCCAATATCGCCGAGCTAAAATGTCTCTTCCTGCGTCACCACCTCATCTTCAGATCAACGGCACGAGTCACCAGGCGCTTACCTACGGCGCGGTAGCCGACCAAGTGGAGGCTGTGCGGTCGGCACTTCGGCGGCTCGGCTACAAGGCAGGCGACAAGATCTTGCTGCTCAACTCCAACCGCATGCAGCTTCTGCCCATGTTTCTCGGAGCTGCCTGCGCCAACGTGGCTGCGATATTCGAGTGTCCAGGCTTCGGGGTGGGTGAGTACAGATTCCCTGTGGACCGATTTCAATAAGCTAGGCTCACGCACTTGAGTACCGCTGTTGCCATAATGCCTGCAGTTGTCGTGATCTTCCTGTTGTACGCAAACGGATGACACGGCCAGCTAAAGCTATTGACTTAGATTCGGGCTCCATTGCCTGCAACAGCGGCTGCTACTTGCTTTTGCTCTTGTAGTTGTTGTTGAAACGAAAAACGTTTTAGCGCTCGGCAAGCAAGCCTGCCTGACGTAATTATTCCGTAGCCTTCAACAACGGCATGAATCGTAGCCAAGGTGTAGTTTCTGTGCGCGAAGCGCCGATTTGAAGGAGTTTGGCGAGGAACGAGATGATCGGGCGCATACGCAAAGTACTTTTTAGAGCACCTCGGCCTCGCGATGAGTAGGATGGTGCCATGATGGGACGAAGGTATAAGCTGCCGCTGTCTTGCGGAACCACAACGGATCGCGATCCGTAACGGACCGTACAGTTCGTGTGGAGTAACGGTTTCGTGTGGTGTAGTACCGCTACTCCACACGTTAATTTATGAACAAATAAAAGGCGAACACGAAAATATGAATCAGAACCCACAAAACTGAGAAATACTGTTCGTTGATGTCCAATAACGGCGCGGTATTGGCATATTTGGAAAGCAACGTCTCATAACTTTGTTTTTATGACTAAGCCAGGTGTCAGTTGGACTTGCATAAAAAGAAATCGTGTTATTTGTGTGTTCTGGTTCATTATTTCGTGTTCGAGTTTCATTTGTCCATGACTGTACATCACACACATGTGCCTACATAGCATTCTAAAAGAAAAACGTGTTCCTACACAGGAAGGCAGGAATGTATCATTTATATAAGTTGGCTCAGGATCGGACGGAACATTTCACATATCTGGCCTAATCTCCACCTCCACTTTCTTTACGTACGGGAAGCAAAGTGCTTTTTGGTTTGTTTTTCTGTTTTGTTTTGTTGTTGTTGTTTTGTCAATCTGAAGCCGGAACGTTTACCCATTTTCGTATGTCGATATTAGTCTTGCAGGAGTACGCGTTTCAAGTCTGGACGGTCTTTTTCTCGGCGAATTGCCGTCTCGCGAGATGCCATTCGCAAAATAGGAACGTTCTAGTTGGGGTAAAGATGTAATTTTAAACCGGATAAAATAAATGCCGGCGTGGTGCGCTCCTGCCTTACGTTTTAATCACCGCTTGTTTATTACGGTTACGTCGGAATCGGCCTGAAAATTTTGGAGGCATATCTCTATAAATTTAAGAATCCGAAAATTTTTCAGTAAAGTCGAATGCAAGTATTCAAGAGAACTTTTTCCTAAAATACTAAATCACGAATCAAAATTTTGTACTTTGCTTATGGAAACGGCAACCGGTGGGTAAAAAAAGAATCAGCAGCGAGTGTTAGAATAACTTCATTGCAGTTAAAGCGCCCTGATTGTCTTGTAGCAATACAGGGGCCATTTCAGGCACTTTGGAGCATAGTGTTATTCTCTTTCGGTGCTTGTTTGACTCAGCTTACCCTTTCGCACTCGCGTATCTACCGAATGGTTGTCAATACTATGAAAAAGGATGGCTTAGTGATGTTGCAGCTAGAATACAGAACTGAGGACATTTGTCGAAAAGACTGCCACTTTTACGCAGGGACAGCTTGTTTAGAAACTGTTTTCTGTGTCTTGCCATAGATGAAAGGGATCAGAAAACGGCCCCCAAAATATTTTCGGGTTTCACAGCCCCCGCAGTCTACCTGACGTCATTAAGCCCGTTTACAGGCAATTACAGGTAAATAATTGTAAAAGATGCTTTAAATTACAGAGACTCTGTACTTGTATGGTGAGTTGGCTATGCATCTCTGTTACGAATCGCCGGTGCGGCAGAAACCCAAACATCCATGCACCACGCGCAGCAAAAAAAAAAAAAAATTGGGCCCATCTCCCCGCGAGGGGGACTCGAGTAAATGCGTCGCATAGGGGGGGTGGGTGTATTGCGTTAACGTTTAGTGTTTGGGGAGGTGGGTGGTAGTGAATGCGTTTGTATCAGCAGCTTCTTTGACGTAGTTTGAATGAGTCAAGGATATAAGGCGCGTTCGTAGCCTTTTGATTCTGTGTCGGTTTTGTGGCGCAGTGGGATGAGACCCATGTACCTCGCGTTCCGCCCACAGGTAGTGAATGCGTTGTATCAGCAGCTTCTTGACGTAGTTTGAATGAGTCCAAGGATACTAAGGCGCGTTCGTAGCCTTTGATTCTGTGTCGGCTTTGTGGCGCCTTGGGAGAGAGCACCATGTACCTTGCGTCCGGCCCGCAGGGTCGTGGGATCGAAACCAGGCGCCGATAACTATTAATTTTTTTATAGTGTAGGGGCTGGCTGCGGACAACGCCGAGGGACGACGGGTGACAGTGCGAGTTAAAGAAATGCTCTGCATTTAAAAAAGACTCCAATCGACGCTGTGAAGGCGGTTGGAAAGCAAAGCTTTAAACGACACCCACAACAATTGCCCATGCGTCACTTGAATTCCCACACGTGGCTCTACAAAGAGTGAAACCACAGATTCTGCCAGCCGTTACCGGGAATTCGCGGGGGCGGCGTCCCGAACACAGCAGCGTTGGTGACGGCCGGGCTCGAGCGGCGGACGCCGCCGCTGCAGTCTGGCCGTGCGTCGGCAGAAAGAAAAAACTCCCACCTCCCCTCGCAGGAACCTCTGTGTAGATGCGACGCATAGGCGGAGCGGCGAAGGGACCGCGTTTTATAGCGCGCATAACGTTGAGGGGACTGCGTAAGCCGGTCCCAGTCGATGACGACGTTGGCGTACTTGTAAAGCGGCGTGGAGTCTAGGTGTTTGAGCCAAGCGTGGATGTTGCTTCGCCGGAGAACGGCACACCGGTTATATGCGCAGCGCGCCCGAAGGAGAGGAAACCGCGGAAGAGAGAGTACTGCACATGCGCCGGCCCCAGCGCGTCTGCCGCGGCTATTGACGCAACGTGCCGCGGCTATGACGCAACACAATCCAACACAACTCCCACTTTATCCAATCCAATCCAATCCAATCTAATCCAATCCAAGCCAAGCCAATCCAAGCCAATCCAATCCAATCCAAGCCAATCCAATGCCCCTCGCGAGAGAGTGTTCGCTATCGGAGAGGAGAGGGGGTGAGCGCGGAGAGCGCAGCTGGCGCGGCGAGGAGAATGGGGGGAGGGGCGGACAACGCCGACGAAGACGGCGACGCCGGAGGGACAAGGAGGGAGAGTGAATCAGATGCACTGCATCTAAATGGAGAGGAGCGTCTTTCGAAGGGTGAGACAGCGGAACCTAGCATCCTGATGTGGAGTTCGGGGGCTACACCACCGCGCGACAGAAGCAAAGACACAAAAGCAATTCGGCATGTGAGCTTAGTGATTCTCATTTATACCAATTTAAACTAGTTTTCTCGTAAGTTTTAAAATTACGAGAAAGCTGAGGGAACCTTATAATCGCTATTTATCATAACCAGTCGCTCTTTTCGCTTTTGCAATGCCTCTTAAAAGTGACACTGAAAGTGATTTGTAAACATTGCGGGATTACTAGCGCAAATTGTAAGTTTCGGAGTCCGTAGGCATTGTTTCGACCACTCTGCCGCGTGTACGCGAATTTATTTAGTAGACAAATCAATTCGAACAATGCCTGCTCTCCTCTCTTTACGCTCGCCCATTTTCTGGGAGCGTTTTCCTGTGTCACGTCAGCAGGAGATGAGCTGGAAAGATGGGCTGCGCTACTGCACGGTTCGCGCCGACGCAGGCCCGACCTACCGATCGAGTCAGTCGGCCAGCGTTTCGTCCGCCGGGCCGCCGACGGGGTCGTCCGCTAATTCGCTCGCCTTCATTGAAACTAAGCCACACCAACACATTTGTGAACGAAAATGAAATGTGCCTTTCCTTACTTGTTAGTTTGTACAGTGGGGTAAACTCAGAGTCCGGGTGCGCTCCACACAAGCGATGCACCAAGTGCACATGCGACGCTTCGCTGACTTTACGCTAGTAGGAAAATCTAAGGCCAATTGAAGGCGGGAGAAGAGTAAGCGAAGTCAATATAGGAACTAAGAAAATAAAATCACCTGAAACTTTTACCGTACAGCGCAAAACTAGGGAGCAGGAACCACTTTTTGCGCTGGGTAAACAAGCACAGCGGTCAGCAGCACGACCGCACATCTGCGAACGCTTTTCCGTCAAAGAAATGCAATTGCTAGACGTGAGATATTGTGGAAGTTTAGGGGACACTTACTGCAGGAGTGATATACAACAAATAGTCACATAAAGTACTTAAAATGCTTAAAACAAATAAAAGTGTAAACTGGTCATACATTATAAACCTTATATATCCAAACTGGCCAGCGCCGGCTCGTGGCCTAGCAGTCTGAGGCGCTGGAATTAGTTTTGAAAGTCGCAAGTTCGAATCCCCGAGGGTACATGTATATTTTTTTGTTTGTAAGTTGATTTTTTCGTATGCGCCCGATCTTTTCTGAACTGAGTTCACCATTTTTGGGCCGTAACGTTCACTGCTCCTCGAGCGAGATCGCAGAACGCGCGCATACTGACAATGACGCGCTAGCGAGTTCTCGTTGGCGTGCTGTTGCCACAAGCACCGACTGCTTGCGGGCAGTGGGCCCAGGCCTGAATCAGCACACCCTTGGCCTGGTGCGAACTATCTTTTTACGAACAGACATGAGTGAGGCAAGCTCCGAATATGCGGGAAAAGCGCATGGCATTTGAGAGTCTGCGGTGACGCGGAGGGCGTTCATCCACTGCGTAGGCCTCGTCTAGTGATTTCTACGATTCCAAGCCGCCCTGGGAGGTTTATCTTAGACATTTGACAGCCGACAACATGGCAGAAGCACGGCACGGCGATAATTGAGAAATCGAGAATGCCCATCCAACAACGCCATCAGATGTTAAGCATGTTGTTTTACAGAACCGAAACCGAAACCGAAACTGTTGATTGCTAACCTTGGGCATCGTCCAATCACGGTGCCCCCCCTCCTGACGTCACAGCCTTTAGTTGGCGCGGCCGCCGCAAACCGCGCATAGTAGTTTTTCTTCTTTCGCGCTTTGTAAAATAATTACCGATTTGTCAACCGGATAAACCATGAATAGTGTGTTAATTTGAGCCAGTCTACACAGTGCAAGCAAAAACGGGAGCTTGACAAATTCACTTCAGTGTCCCTTTAAAGCACAACCGAATTGGTACTCACCAATTTGGAAAACGGAGTCCTATTCATGGCAAGAAGTGCGCAAAAGGTAGCGTTTCTCTAGCGGCCAGATGTTTGTATGTGGTCTCTACATTTTGTTTTCCCGCCCTGAAAACCAATCCTTAACGTATCTGCGGTGCGGGTTACCCTGGAGGTGCTGTCGAACAAGTTAATTAAGCCGTGCGAAGGAAGCGCGCAAGGAACGCGAAGCTGTGCCAAAACAGGCCGAAAACAACCGTCGCTAACGCAGACGTCAAAGCCGTCCCGCCGACGCGCCCGCCGGTGTGAGCTGGCACCTGCATCCCGGGGAACGCTGGGTAATAGCGCCCATTCTTACCGCGCCATCTACACTGTGCTCCTTGAGTGAAAACCATCCTCCCCCTCCCCAGCCACGTTGGGAGTTTCTTGTTTTCCATGCCGCGAAGAAACCGTTGGCTGGTAGGGGTAGAAAGCTCTGCTTTAAAAATGCGTGCTGCGTGTTTGGTCCGTGCTGCTTCCCATCGGACGCGACAGTGGTAAGTACTCATGGCTTTACATTTACCCGAATTATCAGTGACGCTACCTAACGCAGGTGCGACCAAAAGAGTCATTGTTCTGATGTTAAGAGAGATGAATTGCTTATTAGAAACTAAACTGAGGTCTTAAGCTAAGAAAACATGCCTATTCTTTAGTTACACCCAACCATCAAAATGTATAGGTGGACTCAGTCTAATTAGTCGCGTTACCTTCATGTATTTGACGGGGGAAGTTCCCGAAGTACTCGATATAAATTTTGAAAGATCGAAATAAATAAAAATATGCAGATTCACGTTCAAAGTCTCCAATACTCCTACTGCCCCTCTTACTGCCCATCTGCAGCATTCGGTGAGGAATATGCCTTTATTTTCCTTATGTGTGTTCTTCCACTGCGGGTTGAAGCTTGGTTTACACAGGTTCATGCTGCAGCATTTGTTTGTAACCAGCATGCACGGACATAGGTATATGACCTGCATAGTGGATGATGAGCTAACAGCAGGCATTGCGCAACGTAGCGGCACCTGGCAATACGATGCGTCTTCCAAACTTCGTCATCCCACCTGGCCTTACCTCGTGCTGCTATGCGACTCCACATGCGTGATGTGTGAGAAACTTTAGAACTGAACAGGCATAAAATCTGTGCAGGAGAAACTGGCTTCAGAAAGACCTCCAGCTTTCTTAACCGGCTGGTACGGTGAGATTCCTGACATGCATTCTGATGAAACACCGAAAAGAAGCTCACGTATATTCACCGTGCTTGTTTCTTATCCTAAGTGCAATATTCGCGTTATGGCTTAATAATATGACCGGTGTCAAGAAACAGAAGACGTTATTGCTCCAATCTGTACGCGAGCTCGCGATAAGGAAAAAAACATCCACATTCACAAGAATCGTCAAGGAGCACCTCTTGTAAACAGCTCCTGAGTCCGGCTACGTCACTTTTATAGCTGTCATTCCCTAGATTAACCTCCTGTCCTCGGAGATGAATGCAAGAAAAACATTGAGCGCGTAAAAATAATGGAATAGCTGTGAAACTGAAGGAGTGTGTTGGTGACAAGCTAAATTTTTTTATTGTGCATTTCGAAGCCTCAATTATGAGGGGCGTCATATTAGTTACGTACGACAAGTCTAATTATAGTTTTACTTAATTGACACCGCATGCCGTTATTTCATGAGCGCATCACGTAATTTACACCGAACACTGCCGTAATTACCACAAATGAGAACGACAACTGCCGTTGCTATATTTGAACCATGATTACGAAAAAAATAATCTCCAGAATCAAGACTGTTACCCCGCAGTCTACTGCATTACATGTGGCGAGCCCGCACACATCACCCTCAGTCGAAACTTTCCCTGTCATATACCTGCTGTCCCTTGTCATCGAAAGATTTTACCCGAGACAACATTTCGGATGACCGCACTCAAGCACTGATTCCTCGCAACAAGTCAACCAGAATTTCAGGCCAAACCATGAAAATGGTCCCGTCGGAGCTATCATGGCCCAACTCACAGCTTTACGTACCGAAATCCGACTGGTAAATAAAGGGAGTCCGGAACGTAAAAGAACCCTTCAAACCAATTCTCCTCAAAACAGCACCAACCACACCCTGTCGAAGCCCAGCCCAAGCGATAACTCACCCCCAAGATTAAGTCCGAGCATAAAAATAACGCTTGTATTTCACCCCACTTTTCACTCGGAACTCAAACAAGTCCTACAGACCTGTATTAAGACCTAATGAACGAATTAAGTTGTAGCAGTAAGCAGAAACCCCTTCGGAATACCAGCGGACAAAACAATCTATAAAAGCTCACCTCATCTGTCAAAACCAGTAATTAATTGCCGTTTAGAGAGTTCGGGGTATCGAAGCTGTGAAGGGACGAGACAAGACTTTATAGTAAGCCAATTCGACATGTGAAGGCGCGTAAGATACATTTAAGCTGGCTAACCAATCATGATTTTTAGCTGATGTGCAATGCATTTCTTATAGCTATGGACACATGGAATACATTTTTTCTTGAGATGCCTTACCGACACAAATTCCCCAGAAATTACCTTTGGAAAGTTCACATCGTGGATTAGAGAGGTCTATAAAATGCTCTTACGTGGGTTCTTAAGATATATATCCATACCGAAATGGATCCCATTAAGATACGGAATATAACTTTATGCTCATAGGTATCTTTCATGACCAAAAACTGAGTTGGAATCCTGACGAGCGTAAAACGTGCCAAAAACGCGTGAAAGCACATATCTGTACGCTGGAAGAGGTTTAACTTATTTGAAAGTGGCACCTTACTGATGAGGTCGCACAGCGTTACAAAAAGAATATACTCCAACTTTAGATGCGACGCATCTCTTTCACCCGCCTTGTCCCTCAGGCGTAATCCGGCGGCGTCCGCATCCCTCCCCCATTCTCCTCGCCGCGCCAGCTGCGCGCTAGCGCCGCTCTCACCGCAGCACCATCTGCGTGTTAGCGCTCGGCTGCGCTCGCTCCGTCGCCGTGCCAGCTGTGCGTGGGTGCGGGTTAACACATTCGCATGCGCTGCTCTGCGCTGCTCTCTCTCATTCCCCTCACAGTACATATAAACGCGGTAACTGCGCCGCTCCGCTCAGTCGTTCCGCCGGCGCTCCTCCGATGACATCCTCCGGTGACCGCCGATGATTTGAAATGGAGACTAACAGGCCTGATGTCGCGATGGTCGGCGCAACCGTAACAAGCACCGGCCACCCCGATAAAATTTACACCATCTTCCCGCGAGGGGAACCATGGGGTAGATGCGACGCATCGGGGGTGAACATGCTGCGTAAATAGGACACACAACAACTGCAATCCACACGCTAACATAACGGAAACGCAGCGGCAACCCCCGATGCGTCGCATCTACCCCATGGTTCCCCTCGCCGGAAGATGGTGTAAATTTTTTATTATATATTTACGCCTCGCTGTTCGGGACGAGTGCTAATGAGTTAGTCAATCAACCCGTCCGAAAATGGCACTTTATTGATGAGCTCGCACAGCGTTACAAAAGGCATGCACTCCAATTTTTTAAAATATTTACGCCTCGCTATTTGTGACAGGATGTTAATGAGTTAGTCAATCAACCAATCAGTTTTTTGTTGATTGCATACTTTGCTTTAGAGGCAAGTACTCTATACTGTTCGCAGTGCAAGCCGAGCAAGCCTGAAACTAGCAAGCCTGAAAAGATGCACATATACCTTGACTTGCGTCGCTCTTCGCAAGATGGCACATGTCGCCCGTTTAAAGAAGAATATTCACAAAACAACCGGTATACGTCATTTATCGCTGTATCTTCTCGTAGTTTTCAGCTGCATACTGACACTTGCGTAAATTTTTCATGACACTCGACATTATTGACGGTTCTTGTTTTCTGCTATTATAATAATAATATTCCGTAGTTACAACGTACGGCGAAATACCTCCTCGCCTTGTACCATTAGAAGCTCAGCAAGTTTCGCATGCCCACTTCTCGTAATAAACAAATCAGTCCTTAGTTATTCACTTTGGTTCATAAGTTCTCGCTCTCTTCGCGTGCGCGCAATTCGTTAAATGATCTGTGCTCGCAGACTACCTGGTCGACGCAATGAAGACCCTCGATTTGGTCGCTATCTGCTGCGAGCCAGATCGAATTGAAGAGGCCCTTCAAGTCAAGAGCAGGCTTCCAACAATAAAGGTGCGATATCATTATGATTTCCTCTGTATGTTATGGAGACTGTATATCAACAACCATTTCTTCTTTTCACATGATAATGTTTTCCGTTCCCGCCGTTTTTCAGCGGTGGTTTGGTAGTCGAAATCTTTATTACTATTATTTACGTAGTAGAAATGAAAGTGTACCAGTTTTAGTTTGCTGAGGTTAATAGCAGAGATATTAAGTTGGAAAGAATAGAGTCGTGAGGCCCGTCGAGACTGCGTGCGAACGAACCGGCGCGTCAGCAAAGGCAGGTGCATGACACGCCCCGTATCGACTTGTCGTCTCCCTGGCAAAGTCGTCAGCGTCGCGAAGGCAGCTCTCTCCATGCGCCCTCCCTTCCCTCTTTCCTTCTGTGCTTTTCTGTAGCTCACTCTGTTGACGGATGGACGGGACAAAGCATACCGTGTGTACCGTGTGAACCGGGACACGACTGCTAATGTGTGCATTCGTTCCGATAGGGTGGCTTAGTTCCGCTAACGGGCGGCCCCGCCCTGCCATGCCCGCGCATTCGTTCCGGTGAGAGGTGGCCCTCCTCGTCGTGCCCGCGCGCGCAAGCGCAGTCATGTCCCGGTACACACGGTAACACGGTACTTACGATAACCTAAGACTCTCTCATTTTGCGACATACCCAACCTATTGCTCACGCATTAAAAGAATAATCTTACGAGAACAAAAAAAATGTCTTTTCCAGTGCTTAGGAAACACAGGCTAAATACTGGCAGACACATAGTCTCACAAATCTAAGATGATGCTTCAAGATTGTCTTGGGCTTGCCACCGATCGCAGCACGTGATACCCCTGGGCGAGCCCCAGAGACTGCCGGACTGCGCACCAGGCACGGTGATCACGTGGGGCGAGTTGGTGAGCAAGGGCCGCGAAGCTGGCGCTGCAGTGGCGCCCCCTGCCGAGTACCTGGAGGACCAGATATGCTACATCACCGCAACGAGCGGCACCACGGGCAAGCCGAAGCTTGTGGTGCACTGCCACGAATCGCTGCTGGCAACCGTGCAGGCGAACAGGTTGGATAACGTCTGCGGCTGTACGCCGAACAGAGTGTTCTGCGTGATGTGTGAGCGCTGTTTAGCTGTTTTTATTGAACAATGTCGATAACTTATTGGCGGATACCGTTCCGGCGGTGTTGCAATCACTACTAATACTAATTCCGCTTTATTTGGTTCGGTTAATATGAAATTCTGGTGTACAAATAAAAGAAAAACTAAACAAAAGCAGTTGACGCCCCCTTATCAAGAAGTGCCTGTGATGGAACACATATATATGGCAAAGTACTGCACCCTCCATAAAAGGGTATTACTTGAGGCGACCGCTGAGCGGGCCTGAATTTCTATTCGGGAGTACTATAGCTGGTCACACTGGAGAAGCGCCCGGGGTAGACAGCGCTTTACGAAGGCACGTTCACAACAATTATCCACCATTGATATGGATTCCATCATGACCACATTTTGCTGGGGCGTTGCGCAAAATACAGCAAAGCATGTACCTTATCCACCCATGAACAATCGAGAACATGCGACACAATCAGCAGAGCGCAGGGCCCTGGGGGATCATTGGACCAAAATTTATGACTCCTACGACCGGCCCTAGTCGATCCCCATCAACTCTAGTTCACAAGCCCACCGACCGCTGGTCCCTCCCGCAGCCACCCGCGCCACCTCGGACTGGGAGAGGAGGACGTGCTGCTGTGCACGAGCATGCTGTGCCACGTGTACGCGCTTTTTGACTGCGTCTGCAAGGCCATCGTTCAGGGCGCCTCAGCGGCCTTCCTTGAAGAGGGCGACATAGACGCCCTGTTGAGAGCTGTCCAGGAGCACAGGGTACGTAGCTTTCACAGAAACCTGGTAGCCTTTCAGCCGTTGCGCTGAGAAAGTTTCTTAACACATTCCACCAGGAACATTAATGAGTGTCTTATCGACAGCTTTTTTTGTGTGATGGTCGACCCTGCGGGCGGAACGCAACGTACATGGTGCTCTACCACTGCACTACAAAGCCGACACAGAATGGGACGCTACGAACGCGCCTTATATCGTTGACTCATTCAAATTACTGCTGACAAGCGCCTCTCGTCAGCAGTTGCCACAAGTGCAACAACATTAACGTAACGCAAACTACTTAACGTCGTGCGCCCCCGGAAATGCTCTGCATTTGATCGTGCCCCTCGCGAGGGGATGTTTCGCACTTGATCGCACTTCCACTGCTCTCTGCGCATGCGCCCCGTCGCTATAGCAACGGAGGCGCGTCGTCTGCTTCCAGGACGCCGCGGCGCCAAATTGAAACGGGTGGTGAGCGGTGGTGCCGCACGCCGCTCGTCGAAACGCGCCGTCGGAAGCGAGAAACGTCGTCGCCACATCTACGATCGAGATAAATAAATGCAAACGTAAAGCGCCAGACTTTGTGTGGTGGTTGTTTCGGCCGTCTTACAATGTTACTTTACTTCCCACAGTGAGGCAGTGACAAGGTATCGGGTAGTTAAGGAAAACTGAACTGAACTAAAGAGCTGCTCAGGAATACCAGTCTAATGAACTTAACATGTTCGATGCATGTCTTTCCGATCCTGGGCGTTAGTTCATGGGCTCAGGCACCCAAATATTGGAATTTGAGCTTATTCAAGGGCGTTGAGTGTCGCTAACATGCGTCTGAGAAATCAGAGAATATATGGGCGTAATCTGTACAATTTCAGTCGCCTTTTCACGCTACACCCGATGCGGCTGAGATGCCTACATGCAAAGCCGCAATCGTCACATCAACGTGGAGGCAACAATCCGTCGGTTAGATAACAAACATTATGACGCCGTCTCTGCTGGGGGAAGAAAAAATCGCTCGAGACATTAAATTTGTACCGTAAAGTCCCGAAAGAACGCCCACCCAAACTGCAGAGATATGAAGGGAAAAATACGAGATGGGCGATCTTTCGGGTCAGGTGCGAAAAATTACAAAAAAGTGGCCGCACCGCCAACCATAACTTCGCAAGTAGAGAAGCCAGTCAGATTTTGTTTCATTTGTTCAAAATCGAGACATCGGCGGTGTTCGCGGCCGCGGGATGTTCTCGCGGAGGGCGCTCCCCGGGCTTTCGGAGGTGTCGAAACTAACGCGATTTTAAGAGGTGGGCAATCTTTGGGGACTTTTAGTAACTGGAATATTTCACCCCTATATGGGGGGAGCAATGTTTTGGGGAGGGCGTTCTTTAGGAAGGTTACGGTATTCCTCCCGGATTCCGTTTCACTACAGGAACTTTGGACTGTTGGTTTGAGCTGTGCCACTTTGTTTGCTAATTGCATGGTTCTTTTCCGTACGCTTGGCTAAAGCGCTCAATCTGAAAAGCGTACTGCAACAAAGTTCAGATTTGCTCCTTGGAAGTTGTTCTCAAATGTTTGTGAGCTTGCTTTTCTTTTGAATGCGGTCATTCCTAGTTTGATCATATTTTGCCGCATATTTAGTTTGCATAATGGGCCTCATTTCAGCTTTTTTTTTTCTTATCCTCTCGCCTTCCACCCCGTCAAAACTAATGTTCCGGGTGAACAATTTCTGGCGTTACCATCTTCATTGAATGAAACTGGGCTCATTGCTTGAATACATTTTTTAGGCACAAGATGCCTCCAGTGGTTTCCAACCCGCCTTTGTGCGCATATGCGCATGCATGCATGTATGCGCGTACATTTGAAAATGTCAAGCTCGTGAATTCTCCGCACAGAGGATCGAAGCCTGGTGAAAACGTTTAAGAGAACCCTCGTTTAAGAGAAGATCATGATCACCTTGTTACGGTTCCAATTTGTTTCTGAGCTGTGACTGTGGAATTTAACATGCAAGTTGACACAGTTGTAAGACAGTTACAGGCGTGGAATGGTATATCAAAAGAGTTCAAAGGTCTTTCGTCCCCGACAATTGAAAGGTGATTTTTCATTGGCAACAATGACCAAAACAACCTGTAGGTTGATAGGTCAGGCTGGTCATGGGGTATCAAATAAAAGGACATTGAAATATCGGGGGAAGTGAAAAAAATGGTTGCGGCTTAGCTTAGCTAACACTAGATAGGCAAAGCGAAAGCTTGGTTCGGCCTGGTTCTGTCTTGGTTTCACTTGGTTAACCTTCTAATTTGGCTGTAATTATTGTAGTCTGCCTTTGGCTACGGTTGTGGTCCCACTTCCGGCGTTTTGCGAGTCGAACGGCTCGCTTTTCCTCCGTCTCTGGGCGGTGGCGTCGTGCATTTGGCATTCCGTATCTGCTCCAGTGAAGAAGCTTTCCGGGCGATATCCGCCGCTGGTCAAACGCCGCTTGCCGGACGACGGCTCCAAGCCTCCCACTCCCGCGAAACGCTCGTAGATGAGGGCCCGGCCTCGCTGTAATCTATGGCCAAGGTCGAACTGACTAGGCGAGCGCGGCGCTCCTCTTAGTCAGTTGCGTGGCGAGTCACGTGGTCAGGCGGCGCCCCAGCTGCGGAGCTCGGCGCGGAGAGTCACGTGATGCGTTGCCAAGGCTGCGGTGCAGCAGAGGTCAAATGAAGGTCAAACTGATGGCGACCACGATACTCGGCTCGACTAGATTAGTAAAGCTGTGCTTTAAAAGTATAGGTGTCCGTGGGCAATAGCAGGGTGCTTATATTGCGCCGACAATCTCCCACCAGCCCTGCTTTCTCCGGCCGGTTGCATTAAACTGCCCTTCCGTTCTTCGCCCCTTCCCACCAGGTGACCACACTGTCTACCGTTCCTTACACGGCGAGATGCCTGCTGGAGCATGAGCGGCGCAAGGAGTTCGACCTGAGCAGCCTGCGCTATATGACCACGGCGGGAACCAGCATCGCCGAAGATGTGGCCAGGGGGCTCTTCGAAGAGCTCAAGTTGAAAACTTACGCACAGCGTCAGTACCTCTAACGGCGCACTTTTTTACAATTTGTTGGAGTCGACTCGAATTATTAAAGCGAAGCTTTAGTGTCCACACTGATGCCGTTGTACGCCAATACGCCATGCAAGAAAGCCAACTTGCTCTGACGATGATGATGAATGATCCTTGGTGAAGTAAAGAAAAAAGTGGCCGGAATCGATCCTAGGTCCCTCGCGTTATGAAGCCGGCGTCTATCCGATTGCTCCATTTCGACATGGTCGAGGCGAACGCCAACAACCAGCTGGTACCGATTCGCGCCGTACACCCAAAAAAAGTAAACCCAAACATTAGGCCTACGGAGCGCACACCCAAGAGTTGCGGGGGGTATTCTATTAAATAGATGCGTACTTCCAGAGTAGCACATACTCGCAGTTTGGGATTGGCCAACCAAAGAATTCATCACGAGAAATCTCCGCATTCAAACACCGTCGTCGTTAGACGGAGGGGTGCATAAATTTTGTCTTCATGGCCCTTTACCTCAGCTGTTACAACCGGAGAAAGAACTGTGACCTTATCTATTCTACCTTCGTTTCCTTCACCGCGGAACCTGTATCTCAAGCCTTGGTATTTAGGCTATTTCACGCAAAATTACAATTTTACATTGTATTTTACACTCTTTGGAGGGCAATAGACGAGCGAGTAACGCACAATGACATTCATGTGTTACGCAAGCCGGTTGCCACTTACATCATTGCGCCTACAATCCTAATGCAGCCCACACTAAGCGTCATTCGGAACCGGCTCCCGAAGCGTTTGTGCTGGGTGCAAGGCATTCATGAAAGTATTGACTGCCGCGTACGATTATATGTATGCTGTACCGCTACAGGCAGCCGCTGGATTTTCATGAACAGTAAAAGCCCTGGAGTGTTGTAGTCCTTCCCATTTCCTTAGTTTATGCAACGTCGTTTATTGCAATAACAAACTAATGATTTACCTGCTTTGAGGAATGCTCCAATGAGACAAACAGCTGCCGATTTCTAGGTTCCTACTCTGCGTTTGCGCGCCTCTCGTTCCCTGCGTACTGTGCAGCTACAAGTTTAGCGGTTCTGTGTTAAATTATTGTTCGAGATAACATTATATTTCTCGTGTACGACCTTCCATATTTCGTTTTGCTTCTAAGCCATCAAAAATCAGTTGCACGTCGAAGAGACAAGGACAGAACTCAGTTGCTTAGTGTTCTCCCCATACCCAAAACAAGTTTTCTAACTCTCAGATTCGTCCTTAAAACTGTAAATTTCAAGATTGCATTATCCTTCAAGGTTTCGTATTGGTCCTGGGGTTAAATATGGATGCGTAACTTATTTTAATGTTCCATCAATTTCTTTTGAGGTGGACGGGGCTTTAGCATAAGGAAAGCAATAAATCTTTCTGACCGATTACGTACGGGACGTTTCCAGCTAAAATGACCGATGGGCGAATGATAGAAATGCCCTTTGTGATGCGCTGTAAATTTAAAAATCACTATCAGTCCTTAACTTCAATTATAGCCCGACTGACCGTCACCAACTACTATTTATTTACAAAGCGAGTGAAAGTGTCAAAGCGCCATTTTATGGGGAATGTATTCGCAACTTTGGATTACCCTTGCATTTTTACACCGGGCATTTTTTATGCAAATTTGGTGGCGTCCTTCTTTTTGCGCCTCTCATAGCTATTGTTTAAGATTTCCGCCCCCTACAATTCATTTCCCACGCTATTACAGTTTACGGCCAGACAGAGCTGATCTTCATCTCAGCAGGCTTCTACGGTGAACCTTCAAACTTCAAGTCTATGGGACGTTTGGCAATGGGCGTTGAAGCAATGGTAAGTGTTTCTGTACTCGTCGGAAAGTAGCATTGTTATTAGATAGGAGGTAATTCGGTGCATTTATTTGAGTTGAAAAAATACCGGCTAAATTTGGGTCTGAATGGCAATAGAACACAATGCTTCCTGAATGTGAAGCGAGCTTGCATCCGCACTGCCACCACATATCGACGGGTCCGGCTGACTAAAAGTGGACCATGTAAGGCGTTGAGGCCTTCAACCTATGAACGTGTGCTAGGCCTTAGTGAGCCATTTGAGCATGCAAGTTACAGAAGTAGCAATTATCCGGGAAACATAGCATGTTCCGTCTGCGTATTCCCAAACACTTCGCGGTACAGCCCCCCCACGTGACATGTGTCTTCGCACGGTGCAAAACGTAAAATTAACGTGGTCATAGGCTGCGCCCCGCATCTAAAGCGACCTAAAACATACGAAATAACTATTATTATTAAAAACAACGCATCAAATTCAGTTTATAAGAAAAAACATTTTGCAACAAAAAGTTTAAAGGTACACCCGCTGGGGCTCCAACACAGGCCATCAGCGCCGTGTATAGAACTCTACCTCGAGGCCACAGAGCCCGAACGGCAAGCTCCTTTCAGCAGGAGTTAAACAGAATAGCGCGCGCAGTGACATCACACATGTTACGTGGGGCGCTGTACAACGAGGTGTTTGGAAACACGCGTTCCGGATAACTGTCATTTTTGCTTGGCAGCGCGAACGCGGGTATGTGCCAGCCTGACGTAAATAGTTTCAATGCGGCATGCAATCGAACTTACGATAGTACAGATGGCGCGCGAGCAGCGCGAACACGGATTTGTGCCGGCATGGCGTTATACCCTGCGTTACGCTTTGGGCTTTGAAGTCGTCAACCGGTGACCGCAACTTGACGAACAAGCAGTATGGCATTCCGCAGCACGTATTAAAGCTTAGCGCTAGGGCTCCGTGACGTTAAGCCTAGGCGTATACGCCTCGAGCGCGGCCTGTAGGGGCGCCACTGAAATCCCCCTAGCGGCCCGTTTCGAAAGCAGGCGCGGGAGTCCGCGTCCCGCTCCCCAGTGCCGCCGCTGCTTTTGCGGCACGTTCACGACTGAGATTTACCGTTTGCGGGGGTTTGAAATCCATGTTTATGTGAAGCAGTCACTCTGTTCGCAAATTGGGTGTGTTTACGAAAGTGTAAATGTTTCTGACGCGATTTTAGTGTGGTATATTCGGTCTGTATAAGCGCCAGGTGTGTGTTACAGGTCAGCGTCGCGGAACCGGCGTATGATGGAGCCGATTGTACTTACACTGACCTGAATTTACTAGCAGCGTCTTCGTAACAACTGGTTCATCAGATGTTCATTCTACGGCTATACACTACGATTTAAATCGGGTTTGTGCGCTTACATAATCAGCGGAGCACTCATACCTGACAGCACGTCAGTTACGTTTGCCAATGTACCTCAGATATTGATCACCACCATTTACAAGCTAATATGTGTTAATTTCGGGAATATTCAACAAAAGTACGATGGACAATGCATAATTATACGCGGGGATCAGCGCATGACACAGTCGTCTTGTCGTGAGGTGAGCGCCCGCAAACATTCATCTGCTACATATATCCTCTGCGAGCAGCGCGGAGACGGGCTGAGAATATAATCCGCGTCCGCGACTAAACTGCTGCTTCGAAATATCGTCACATGTCACAGGGAGCCTGCAGAATAAAGCAGAAACTGAAATCAGAGGGCCTTATCACATACCACACACTTCCAACGACACCTTTCATCGCTTGTTGAACAGCCTACCCTGTATACTTCCAAAAATGCGTCCGCTGTACGATCAGCTGTTCGTTGCAGTATAAAAACAAAAGGAAAGTGAACGCGAGATTTGTGTGTGTGATTACTACAACGTAGTTGCTTGATTCCGCTCCGCATTTGTACACAGCATCCCCCCCCCCCCCCTCCCCCCCCCCCCGATGTCTCGAAGAAATAGCAGCGCATTTCGCGTATAGTTGATCTAGTGAACCCTACCTGGCTTAAGTTTCGACAAACGTCTTTAGCATGTCAGAAGCTGCACTGTTTTTTTTTTTTTCATTTCCATTAGAGCTATTATGTTTCTTAATTCCGCACTTGCACAGCATTTATTTTTCTGTGGTTTCATTAACTTGCCTTGGTTCTTGCTAAATGGCGTGTATGGGCACATATTTAACGACACACAGGCTTGGAATATACTTAACATTTTTGCATGGTTTATATTATTATAAAAGGCATAAGTTATTGTCCGGGATTGGGTAATCACATCCCCGAAACATATTTTTCTGCGACGTATATATTCGAAACGAAGCCGCATTCGTTGTCCACGCTGCAAAATGAAGCCAACCTCTCATTGTGCCAGAATCAGGTCTAAACGAGGCGACAGTAGAAGTCATTTGTGCCTGATATTTTGGAGGTGACAGGGGTGATATGTTGCTACCGTCGCCGACGCCCGGAAGAGCGGCGACGAAGCGCGCAGAACCGCGTCCGCGGGTAGCTCTTGCAGACGATCGCGTACTCTACAAAGACGCAGCTGCTTTTTAAGTGACCTAAACGTACTCTTTTCCAATAGACGTCACCAAAACAAGTTTTTTTTTAGGGCGCGTAAGGGCGTAAAGAAGCGAAACAGAACCAAAACTCTGCACGAGCCCCTATCAGCCACGCAGCACGAATCCCGTCAACGCCGCGGAGAAGCGGCGGCAGGCGGCGCAGCGATCGCGAAGCTCGAGGCGTATAGTCAGGGTGACTGACCAAGGCTTTCAGTCATAGTAACGGAGAGAAAGCAAAAGACGCAAACGGGAAAGAAAATAATGGAAGGCGTGCCTACACAGAGAGTGCCTCGGAAACAAAACACTAAGAAAAAGAGCACGCCGGGAAGAGCACGCCTGGTTCCTCTGCTGCTACGCGTTCCGCAGTGCGTGCCTCATAAAAAAAAAATGCGAAAAGAGGGCGCGACACGTGTCTTAGAAATAAAACACAACGAAAAGGATCTCGCGCTGCTCGGCAACGCCGCGGCCTGCGAGGAGCCCCGGGCGGTGGCAGCTCCTCTGCTGCACCCGCACTGCTTCGCTGGTGTTAAAGGAGCCATGAAGACAAAGCACACGTTTCTGTTATTCGAAAGATTTCGTGTTTTATAGTGCCCCCGGCGCTTGTCCGAATGCAAACGATGCTTTATTCACTGAGAAAAAATATTTCAAGTTAAAATTTGTATTTTCCCGCTAAATCGTGCGTTTTCGTGGTCTGCAATGACATAACAGGGCCTTGTTTACCGTTAGTCAACCTAGAGGGCGCCACCATTCCGTGGCAAGCCGTTTTCTGCCTCTGGTTGTTTGTGAACGCATTTGTACCTGGCTTGTTTTGTTCATGGAGACAATCGTTTCGTGAAACAGGGTGTTCGCTCGACAAATACGGTCACGTAAGACATCTTCGCTTGCTTCAATCGGCCAATGTCGTCTGAAACAACCCCAAAGCACCGCAGGCCTGTGCAGCTAAACCAAACACAGTGCGCGCCGTACCAACAGCGGTACGCATTGGTACTTCTATGTTTACGAGTGCTTTCGTAACTTCCACAGTTTAGGGATTTAAGAAGAATGTGCCCTAAATTTAAGCGCAAATAGCCTGTTCGGCAAGCTTATCAGTTCTGCCTAATTTGCGTTTGCTTTTGTCACCCTCCGCCAATTGCAGAGCTGTCTGGTATGACATCATAGGTTCTGTTGCGGGAAATGAGCTAGTGGGTCGCATGGCCATTCCCTTTTTTCCTAATTATGTAGCCTATTTCAGCGAAGTTTGCGTTAAAAGTGGTGTCAGTATGATTCTAACGAAGCAATCGTTTGAATGAACCAAACTTGTGTTTTCTCTTCATGGCTCCTTTAAAAAGCTGCGGCGGTCTAAAGAATTCCGTTGCCCTTGTGTGTAGCTGAAGTGCCGCCTCAATGCTCTGAATTCGAGCTTCGGATTTCAAACTAATTTCTTGTGTCTACCGGCATAGAATTTTTATATATGAAATTTTCCACGTACCCTCCGTTCAACATTTACTCACAAACAATCGTATGAAACGACTCGGTATTCTTTTTAGGACTTTAGTTGTGCTCACCTCCCCAGAGACTTTCAATCAACAGAAATAAATATGAAGTTTGAGGAAATCCTACTACATTGCCATTATTTGTCGCGCATTAATACTGCCCTGAATAGGCCGTACTCACTGCATGGGCCTTACGGTGATGTCATGGCATCGAACGCGCTTCTCGTGCAGGTAAGAGATGCTGACACGGGTAAGCCTCTGGGACCGCACGAACCCGGTGAACTCGTACTGAGGAGTCCCGGAATAATGCGCGGATACTGGGGGAGGCTGGACGAGCCCGTCACCGACGACCAGGGCTGGTACAGGACAGGTCAGCTTGGCATTCTCTTCCCCAGTAAATCCGGGTGTTTCCCAAGGCTTGAAACAAAGCAAGATTCCACAGGAAAAATAATAAGCATACAGAGTAGGTATTATATTTTAGTGCCTAATATTCAAGTCACTGAAAGGTGCGTGTTCTGCTGATTCACCTGGACCACTTTTTCGTTAGGTCATAGGGCTAATAGTTCTAACCCTTTACCTACATCGTGCCCTGCAGCCACCCCTTTTTGTGCCATTCATAGCCTGAAGATTCAAGGCCCCTTCAAAAGACCGTCCGTATGAATAGCATGGTTAGCCGGCGTCATGAACGCCCAGCGCGAGCTATACGGAGCGCTCATAGTGTAGTCCACGACGAAGGAGCAGGGCCAGTTTACAACGCACGTCAGAAGACATTATCCGTTGTACCGTCTCTTGAAAGAATGGCAGTCTTCTGCAGCAGCATATCTGCGCTTCGAAACATTGAGTTCAATTGGCTTCACTTTTCTCCCACAAGTCATTAACTTCTCTTTAGTTAATGAGTGACAGACGCAGCGCAGAGGCAGACGTCCACGAACGGTCTTCTCGCGAGAACAGGCTACTAAAGGGGTCACGAAGGCAAAGTACAAGTTTGTTTCTTATTCAAAAGGCTGCTTTATCCAAAAACAACGCTGCGAATTTTATCGCAAGATTGAAACAGATCGTCGAGGTAGTAAAGAGAAGAGAAGAAGCAAAGACGACTCCCCAGCCACATCCACGTGATTTTGCTATGACGTCAGAGAATCTTGTATGTGTGATGGGAGGCCGCCAGCCCAAGTCACCGTCGAGAAACATGACCGAGTGACTGTAGTCCCGTTTGGTCGTAGCACTTGAATGCGCACGTCCAGTTAAAACAATGATACAATGTTTTTAGTTTAAACAATAATAAATGTTTTGAAACATCTTAAAATTTGGAAATGTTTCAAAATTTTGGCCCGTATTACGTCACATCTACCCACATTACGCCACTATAGTGCGAAATTTATTATTTTTTTTTTATTTACAAGATACCTACATCGCCACGAGGGAATTTTTGTAGGGGGGACATGCAACAACTACAAAACAGAGGAGACAAATACACTCATACACTTTTTCGAAAGCATTAATTCATATTGGTTAAAAAAACGAAACACCACATTGGTCATAAACGGGAGAAAAACGTCGTTGTTTCGTATACTAATCAATTCCTGTGTCAACAAATTCCAGCCACGTATTGTTCTTGGAAAAAGAATGAGCAAAAATGTTTGTTCTTTGGGAATACTCTAACAGTTTTTGGTAATTTGATGACGCAGTGTTGTGTAGTATGGCTCAAGGAGATACTGTTTTGTGTCGATGCCAGTGTTATTGTAGTAAATACAGTGGAAAATTTTTCATCTTAATTTTTTACGTCTGGACTGTGTAGTGCTCAGGGGATTCTAGCAAGAGGGTCATAGTTGTTAGTAACAAAACGCGCTGCCTGGTGTTGCAGCTTTTCTATTCTTTCTATTGGATACTCTTGGTGTGGGTCCCACACTATACTCGCATAATCAAGTATAGATCAGACATGTATAAAATACACTGTTTCTTTCACTTTTCAGGATGCATCATTAAAATGTTTACACGTAAAATATAACATTCTACTGGCCTTTGTAATTATGCACTCTGCATGTTTAATCCACTTGAGTGACTGAGTTACGTATACACCTAGGTATTTGTATTCCGTGACGCTAGTGATTATTGAAACGTTTCTCAATTTTTGTTTCGTTTTATCAGGCAAAAAAAAAAAAAACGTCTTTCATGGCGGGGTCGAGCGGACTGAATTACCGAGAGGTAGTTGTGCGAAAATTGAACACAGTTATATTTGTCTTCAAGACCCCTTTATTTCGGTACACACGCTGCAGGAGACCTGTGCTACTACGACGAGGAGGGCTGGCTGTACTTGGTGCAGCGGCTCAGCGAAATGTTCTACTGCCGGAACACGAAGGTGGCGCCCGCGGAAGTGGAAGCGGCCCTGCTGAAGTGTCCCGAGGTCGAGGACTGCGTCGTGGTCGGGCTGCCCAACCCCGAAACGGGGCATCTGGCACACGCAGCCGTGGTGGCCAAGCCGGGAGCCGAATCTCTGGGCGACGAATACTTCCTCCGCTTTGTAGAAGGTCAGTCATGCTTGGGCATCCTCTTGGGAATTTTATGGTAAAGATTCTGCAAGTTGATGTGCAACTGCCCCACATCCGGCTGAGAGTAAAGAGCGTTTCCCGCTTTGAGTCGAATCAACCCACCGCGGTGTCCGCACTACACCACTGCACCGGCCACGGCAGCCGCTTTTATCATGGAGGCGAAAAACTAAAACACCTGTGTGTCGTGTTTTCGACGCCTGTTTAAACGAACCCCAGGGTATCTAAATTAATCCGTAGCCCTCCACTACGGCGTGCCTTCCAGCCCATGCGTATCTTCGACGCGTTAAATTCAGTGCTGTTTTATTTTTGTTGTTTTAATCTATTTGAAAAATCTACAGTCGAACACGGGTATATCGAGCACGGGTATATCGAATTATTGTCTATATCGAACACATAAATTATCCCCTCAAAAATTCTGTGTAAAAGTATAGAAATTAGTACGTTTATATCGAACGGTATTTTTCCCGACATTGGCTATATCGAACGCCACGTGAGCTGGAAGGTGCTCTTTGGCAGTCGCTTTGCGGGCGACATCGCGCCTTCGCCGGAACCCGACAGTGACAGAAACCCGAAACGCCAGGAAAATGTCACAGTGCGAGGTAGGGATGCCCCGACTGCGCTGCGACCGCACACGTTCTCCGAAATGAGGAACAGCTCTTTTTTTCGGCTAGCTACGTTCCCAGGCTTGCGAAAATATTTTTTTCTCTCTCTCTAGCTGGCTCTGTCTTCCCCCGATGTCGCCTCGGAAAAGGGAAGAGAAGGAACGAAGGCGCTGGCGGCCTCCTCCTTCTTTTGCATTTTGCTGTTTTTGCTCTTTCGAGAGTTGTCCCGCACTTTCCTAGGTTGCTGTTTCTCTCGGAGGTGACCATCGCGAGCGCTTTTTGGAGAACTGTTCAGATAGCCTTGGAATCGTTACCATCAAAGTTCTTGTGTTGCGTGCGGGTTGTTCTTCTTTTGCGTGCGTGTTATTTGTGCATGGTGTGCGAAGGCGCCGCGAACGGCTGGAATTTTCGAGTTGTGCAGGCATCGTGTACGTATCTCACGACACGTGTGACTGGGTGAGGGTGAACCGACGCGGCAGCAACGGCCGCTACAACTGCAGCCAGCGTAGAGAAGCGCAAGAACCTGGACTTTGCGACAAAGCTGAAAGCCATTCAGCGGGTCGAGGCGGGAGGGAAAAAGTCGACGGAGTAGTCTGCCGACGACTTCGTGAACGCTGACAGCAATGTTCAGGCTGTTTCGAGCCTCGGTGACGACAATATCGTAGCTGCGGCCGTAGTAACCCAGGCTGATAAGCTCGAGTGGCGCAGATCGTCCGGACGAGGGCGCGGCTGCGCGATTGTACTCCGCCGGTGAAGTGGCGGCTGCGTTCAGCTTGATTCGCCGTTGTTGCGGCGACATGGACGGAACTGGGCTGTCGCACCTGGATAGTCTCGAGAAGATCGAGACCAGCGTCTTGAATTTTATATATGAGCGATGTTTTTTTACACAAATAAAGCATCCTGTTGCTTCGTGAGTGTGGAATTAGTTGTCATTCTTCAATGCGCAGATCGGTAAATGATCGTCCACCACAGGTGAGGTCTCAGAGCCCATATTTTTTCTATCGAATTTTTCATATATTGAACTATTTCGCGATCCCCTTGAAGTTCGATATATCCGTGTTCGACTATTTGTTAACTTGTTACTTTTATTTCCGCCCAAACTAGAGCTTAATCAATGTGACAGTGCGTGCATTCGTGCTCAATACCCTGCTGTACTGCGAGATATTTGAACATTACAGAAGCGTGCGGCTTCCTTTTGTCTGTGTAGTAGAAATTCTACGGCTGTCACTGATCATGTCCCTCTCTCAAATCCCTGCGTTTTTTTTTTTTTTTTGGTTCAGCCAACGTGCCAAGGGACTACCGGCTTGAAGGCGGCCTCACCTTCGTCGACGAAATCCCCCGCAACAAGCTGGGAAAATTCATGAGGCCGTACCTCCTTCGTTGGGTACTCGAACAAAGGGAACGCGGCCTCAAGTAGGAGTGACATACAAAGCTCCAGATCGAGAACTGCGCCTCCTTAACTGGAACCACACGAAGAGGCCCATGAGGTTCGACACGCAGAGCAGTGATGCGAATGAAGGGGGTGGCTATCTATTCTGCAACCAGCAGTGGGAACCGTATATAGCGTGTCAATATGACCGACAACGAACAGGTACCGTACTTCACAAAACGTTTGGCTGGCCATTGCCACAGCTGACAGCGAACTCCCATTTATAACAACACACGTGCGCAGCCCTAGTTGTGTAAAGTACGCAGGGAGGCCTGAGATGTTTGTGGCCTTGTGTACATTTATGCAATAAAAGTGATAACAAAATGAGTACGCCGCTATGAGTCTGACCAGGAAGGAAATTAGTTATATGAATGTGCTATTGTCACGATTCCAATGTTGAATCACCCTCTGTTGTCATATGTTTACCCTGCCAAAGTTGTTTGCTGGGTCCATTTTTATGTTTTCTTGTATGTTGCTGGTGCTAGCGCCGCTGCCTTTTTTGTGTCTGTGTAATGTGTCAGCTGATGTCAAGCGTTCCTACTGTGTGCTCTCCCGTTTTTGTATCGTATCTACAGCGCAACTTAAATACGTATTAAAGTATTTCTGGCTATGAAACATCGTTCGTCTCATTACTATCAGCTCAAAAGAATTGAAAGCTCGCACCAAACTACAGGCTGCAAACATGTGCAATAAAAATATAGCCTGGCTTAGCGAATGCTTTGACTGAAAGCTACCTTGGCTAGATGTTCGCCTTCATATGACTTGTAGTAACAAAGTCACATGAATTCCTCTTATCTAGTGATAGGAGGTAGTAGGACGAGAAGTGATAGGACACTGCAGGCTTATTACTTTGAATTTTTCATCGAGTGCTAGAAGAGAGAGAGAGAGAAAGCACTTTATTGAGCTTGCGCGGTTAGAAGGCGGTTGTAGCTGCCGGTTTGTGCCGGGCAGCGACGTCGGCGGTTCTAGTGACCAGGGAGAGTTGGACCTCCTGGTCTGGGCTCGCCACTGCCTCCTCCCACTGCTCATTGGAGGAAATGGGGGGGGAAAGTGTCTTTGATGCATCCCCATATGATGTGGGGAAGGGTGGCGAGGGCTCCGCATGCTTTACAGTTTGGTGAGGGGTAAGAGAAAGCCGGAGGCATTGTTGCCCCTTTCGAGGCATCAGCGCTCTTGAGCGCACGTCTTCAAGGTCGGGCTAGGTTCACCCTCTGTCATAACGGAAACAATAAGGATCTAAAAAAAGCCTTTTTCTAAGGTTTTTAACTGAACCTGCCGGTTTTTGTGGGCACCAAGTGATTGATTGCAGCGTTGAACGCGCCGGTGCAACGCAGGCGATGAGGCGCGCCGTAGTGGAGAGCTCCGATTAATCTTTAACCACCTGGGATCTTAACGTGCGCCGAAATCTCGTACACACGGGCGTTTTTGCTTTTCGCCTCCCTCGGAAAGCTGCTGCCGCGGCCGGGAGTCGAACCCGCGTCTTCGTGCTCAGGAGCACAACGCCTTAGCCACTGAGCCACCGCGGCGGGTGCTTGCACCAAGTGCAAACAGTGTTTGCCGCTTTCAATGTTCTGTATCATCAATTTCTCATGGCCTGCCAGAATACTTCATTTAAAGACCCCAGTGCGTTCCTTCATCTGTTACAAGATGTACACCCAGCGACCAATTTATTTGGTGTTACAAAATTTCCTGAGAAGAATGCAATTTCTGCACAATGCATTTGTCGATATTCTCACAGATGACCGCTCCAGGTGGGTGTAGCTGAATGGAAGGGAATACAAACTTTTTTTTTACAGAGCCAAAGCCTGATACAAAAATAAAAAAATTGCAGAAATTCAGATAATAGTCTCCAATGTGAAGCATTCTTATGGCGCTTCTCTAGCATGTGAGTTGTTTACAGCCAATTTTTTAGTTTTTCGGATTTCTGCCCTACCAGGTATCTCCATTTATGCTATTGTAAACCTTAAAAGTGTTACTTCTGCAAAATATGCATTTTTGTGGTCATGCATGGCGCCGCACGGGTCGCCACTGTCACTATTTTTTCTGTATTTTTTTCTATTTTTTGTTTTTTGTTTAATTTCTGTATTATCTCTACGCTCTTACAAAGATTAAAGGTGTTACTTCCGACAACTCTGCATTTATGTGGAAATGCAGGGCGTAACACGGTCCTGCCTGTGGGGGTACTTGGAAAAGAATGCTACGCATTAAAAACAAAGGAACATCTGATTTCATCCGCCCATGAGCTGTGAATACGCAAGGCCTTACTTCCGCCACAATTACGCTAACCAATACATCTGTATTCCGAACTTACGACATGCCTTTGGCGTACTAAGCCGAAAGCAGCTGCTGAATGTCAATGGTGAGCACCTGCAGCGCCTCGGACGCCGCCAGCATTTGCGTCAAAATACGCCGCGGTAGCTTAGTGGCTAAAGCGTTGTGCTGCTGAGCACGAGAACGAGGGTTCGATTCCCGGCCGCGGCGGCCGCTTTTCTGATGGAGGCGAAAAGCAAAAACGCCCGTGTGTACAATATTTCAGTGCACGTTAAAGATACCCGGTGGTCAAAATCAATCCGGAGCCCTCCACTACGGCGCGCCTCGTCATCTGTGTTGCGTAGGCGCGTTAAGCCGTACAATCAATCAATCATCAACATTTGCGTCAAGCGCGCACGCACAAGTAATCCTTTCACCGCCAATACTATGCACGTTACCCGGTGGACGATGGGCCGCCATACCAACAACATCGTCATTTTCAGAATCCTAATCATGATCCCCAACAGCCCCAGCAACGTTACTGTGTTTATTGTGATTATTGTATTGGAAACAATAGTAAATAACAGTTCTAATTATGGTAATGGTCAATGCCATTTACCCTGGATGGGTTATTTGCGCCATTTATCCTGTCATAGTAGCGCTGCTGCAGTGAACAATTGCCAGTAGGGCAAAACGTTCCCCGCCCAAGAAAACAACGGAGGCAGCTCACACTAACGCGTAAGACTTGAAGGTAGCGAAGCTGTACGCAGCCTTCATGACCATCACGACGATTTAAGTCCACAATTACAACCCAATTTCCTTCTTCGCTGCCCCAACGACCCATACACCATCATTGTTACTATAAGTGTGAGCTTCCTTCATTTTTCTTTTTGAACTTATGATCATTGGACATCACCTTGGAGGGGCATAAGCTATGATGTATGTTTTTCGTTTCTAGAAAGTGTTCGCGATGACGGCAAACGCTGAAGTGGCTTTTTTGCCGGTTTTGGCCAGTATCCTAAGTGGGTATGCTTGGCTTGACAAACGTGCGCCGGAGACACCTGGCGGTCGCCGCGAGGCACGCGCACACGAGCGCTCCACATTTCGTTCGTTTTTTTAAACTGCCGGGTGGTGGCCATGTGGTACGCGCTCACGTGCGCTCACTCGGCATTTTCTTGGTATTCTTAACTGTGGACAGGAGAAATTGTCATTTGCTAATAAGCTTCGCTGTTAAAATATGGGCATCATGGAAACCGGTGAGCGTGCACACTAGCCTTATTCACCAACGACGACTACATGGCGCCCTGCTTGTAAGCTTTCGTACTCGCACAGACGCTCTGTGGCTAGAGAACACTTCTTTTGACGGGACTCGTAATACGAGGGAATTGTGATGACAACGGTTATGGGGTTGCCGTGCGAAGGCGCGGAAGCGTGGAAAAAGTTATCTGTGCTGCTGTTCCACATTTAGCAAGCTCTACGCAGCCACAACCTCATGCGCACACACACACACACACACACACACACACACTCACACACACACACACACACACACACACACACACACACACACACACACACACACACACACACACACACACACACACACACACACACACGCACTCACGCACGCACGCACGCACGCACACACACACACACGCACGCACGCACGCACACACACACGCACACACACACACACGCACACGCGCGCGCGCACACACACCTTTTCTCAGTATAAAAAAGCTCTCAGTATCCCATTTATCACTTGCCGTCTGTGTCTGACGTTTCGTCATTTCGGCCTGTGTTCTCTGTTTTGTAAAACCAGACAGTCTATTCGGCCCTCGAGCAGAAAACACTGACAAGGGAGATATTGGAGGCTTTTCACATTAACCAAATGGCATGCACACACGCCCGCGCATCCCTGTTGTTTCTGTGTGAAAGCCTCGATAGCTCATTTATCAGTTGTATGCGTCTGAAGAGCAGCTTCGTTTTATCGCTTGCGCCTGCGTTATCTCCTTGATAAAAACCAGACACAGATTATCCTCGCTCTTCAGACAGGCAAATATTGACAAGGGGAGTGTTGGAGGCTTCCCCCACAAAGGCTAAAAGGGGTATTAGTGGGTTATAGAACTTTATAGAGTAGTCACGTTTATTGATAGCACTTGCGACGTGAAGATACTCCGCATTACACGGCGTAGCGATAAGGTTGTTTTTACTATATATTGCGGAAGCTGAGGCCATAAACGCCAAGAATAGGTATACCTAAAATACAAGATACATCAACCAGCCCACGTCACGTGCTTTTCGTTGTTAACGCCGCAGGACAACAACTGACCGCACTGACAGCGTGTACCACCTCAAAAGGAGATGCCGAGGCAGTTGCCATTGCTCTGAATGCCCCGACCATCCAGGACTTCATTACAATACTCACTGACTGGCAAGCGGCATGCCGGAATCATCAACGAGGACGCATAGCTGTATCAGTGGGAACATTTTCAAGCCATCGAAGGGCAGACTGAGATGTCCGGGTGCGTGGGCATGAATCTCCCGACGGTAATGAGGCGCCTCATGCCGCCGCCACAGGTACATTACCCTAGAAGGACAATGAACACTTGCCGCCACCGTCGAAATGGAACAGCAGCTTCTTCATTGGGGAGTCGGTCGTCGGGTGGCGGGTGGGTATGACGGGAGAGGCGATAGTGGGCGAGGATGTCATAGTAAAGTGCGGGAGCAGCATGGCTGTCGTCCTCAGAAGGCGGTGCGGCAAAATCTTTCTCGGTTCTTCTCTTTCGTTTGCACTGCTTTCACGCTGCTTCGAGAGACAATTAGTTTTCTTGTACGTGCACCTTAACACTCTAAGCGCCATAGTTTGCTGCCTCCGTACAGCACGAATCACTCGATGGTACGAAAATAACAAAGGCGCCACTACATGGACTCTTTGTTCCTTGATGGCGCAAAAAATACGTCAATTCGAAACTACTCAACCAATTAGAAATGTTATAGCCGCGATTGTACCTTGTGGTTGAAAACCAAGTTTTCTGATAAGAGCTCGTGATGCATTGCGAATCAAATCTATTCTGCTGTGAGCGCACATCTGTGTATGGGAAATAATGGCCACATTTCGCAGATGCACAAGTCCGGTATGGTAGAGCACCGCAATGTACAATATGTGTGCGCAACCGGCGTGTTTATTCATTTAAGTCGTGCACTTACCGAGCAGGAGAAGGAGGAGGAGCGCCACTACACACGTTCCTATCTTCAGCCACAGACGGAACCGGAGGCGTGGTCCGAAAAGCACTGCGAAATGAACACCGGAAAATGTGGAACACTTGCAGGGGGGAGGCCCACAGATGCATGCTTCTTTGGGAATAGGTGGACGGGAAGAAGCACGCTGTAAGCAGACAATTTCCCATAAAACATTCCCCTCACAACTTGACTGAGATCTATACAAGTTTTGGAGTAAACTTGTTACGATAAATGAAGGAGGTAGAGTACAGGTCGTAGCAGGTTAGTTTCTCTCGTCTACAGGAAATAAACCCGGCTATTGGTTTGGTGATCGTCATTGCGCGAAAGGCAGAACGTCGTGCGAACCTTTCCGTTTCTCCACCTATTCAATTCTGTATTCAGCGCAAGTCGATTAGGCTTGAGCGAATAATTTTGCCACATGGGTCTCATAGGTAAAGGCCCAATCCGCGAAACACCTTATTTGCTCTTTTTACAACGATAGCCTTCTAGCACAATCAACAAAAAAGGTGTCTTATTCGCACTCCGTATTGCCCCTATGGTACAAGATAGATTTCTGCCGCAGCGTTGGCTCATGGCTAAGACTTCATCCTGCTTAGCCCGATGACGCCTATTTTACTGTCGACCGCAGGCGGCGGTTTTTCTGGTAAAGGCGATACACGAAAACGCCTTTGTCTGTTGAGATTACGCCACATGTGAACGATCACCATGTGGTCTAAGTTAATTCGAAACCCTCCACTACTGCTCGTCTAATAGCCACGGTAAAGCATCGGCTCTTGGAAACCTCCAAATATTGAGGTGAATACAAATTTTTGTTTGTATTGGTTTTCTTTTGCTGAGCATTTATTTGCCGTATCAAGCCCTACTGGATCAGATTATTCCACCACGACAGCAATAAATGATTTGGGGGGCTTTGTTATGCCGTTTTCTTTTTAATAGAAAATAACGCCTTACAGAATGTTCTTTCAACACTGAAATGACATTTTTTTTCCTTGTTTCCATACCACGCTTGATGTGCTTTGTTTGAATCAAGTTTCACATATTTTTAGCTGCTTTAAGCACGTTCAACAAGGTGTGTTTTTCGTCTGCGAACGAACACTCGCCCTTGCGAAGTTCACAATGTCTGGAAATGTCGTCTCCATGGCCTGCGAACGTCGCGATTTTCGCATTGCAGACGCACGTTGTTTGCAGACCGGATTAAGTGCCACAAGCAAAGCTTGTTGTGATTTTTAAAAAAAAACAGGTTTATTGCACTTCCTGGGTAAGTTGATTCAGGCTATTTTGCCGTAAAAATTAGTTTTTTTGTGGTTTCATATAATCATCGCCACATATTTTTCAATATACGCACACATAGCAAAGAAGACAAACGCAGCAAGCTACCCTGGGTTCGCTTGTTATGCTTGTTGTGCATGTCTAGCACATTTTGGTGTTTCCAGACGGTTCTTTTTTGGTTCTCCTGTACTTCTTCCGAACTGCTGTGATGTCCGCGACTTGCGTGGACAACGATTAAGCATTCGTTGAAAACGGCGCGCGACATCGTGTCGTGATTAAACGGGTGTTTGTTTTTATGCGCCCGCGCTTATGCCACGCGTATGCAAGCAACGCTATCTGGTTGCTAAGCGTGCAAATGGTAATGCCGTGACGTTCACCTAGCTGTGTTCCTATTGGTCGCAGGTCCCGCCCCTCTACGCCGCATAAGCGGCGTTCGCCGGGGATGCTCGATCGTTCCAAACATTTGGCACTTTGCCGCAGCAACGAAAAAAGATCGTTTTGCCGCACGAGCGGCGCCGCACCTGCGAATTCGCAGGGAAAATTGCACCATGTATAACTGGCTTTAACGACCTTTAGCTCTATTCACGAGAATTGGTTCTGCAAGACGTTTGGGCCGAAAACTTGGATCGCGTCCTATTAACAACACTAAGGGGAATCATCCCGGCGTGTTGAAAAGCGGCGAAAGCGTCGTCTGTGGCTCATGTGGCAGCAGGAGTGGTGGCTGGAGCAACGCAGGCTAAAGCTCTTCTGCTTTTCCAGGTTCGTCAGCCTTCAGCTGCTTTTCCTCAAAATTGTTCTGCCACCACTGCTGCTGCCACTGACCTGTATTGAGTGCCTTTCAAAGTGCCGCATGGTGACGTGTACCGAACTTGCCAGAAGAATTCATGAACTAGAGGCTCTTTTGGAGCGTAAAATGGCTGGCACGATTGAGCAGGTCTACGCGAATATCAAACGTGATGCTGACTCTTCAGCACCGGATCTCGCGTCAATGAAGGTTGAGCTCGATGGTCTGGTAGCTAGTGTTACGCATCTTAAATCTCTTGTCGAAGATTGTCGAAGAAGCTCGCGCAAAAACAAAACTCTAGTTGCTGCTAACAGGGCATTGACTGTTCAGAATGATGCACTCACAAAAAAAAGTCGCTGAAATGGAACAGTACTCTCGGATTGACAATGTAGAGCTGAAGGGAATTCCCTGTATTCAAGGAGAGGACCGCACGGCAATTCTTAAGGCGATTGGCACAAAGGTTATCTGTACCATTTCAGACATTGACATAGACTTCATTCACCGCGTGCCTACGAGGGCTGGAACAAATCAAAACAATATTGCCGTTTTTGTTCCCGCTCCAAAAAACAGAAATTCGTAAGTAAAGCGCGGAAGGCCCGCCTTAAAGGGGCACTGACACAAAAATTTTGCATCTTGTTTTTTTTGTTGCGATAAGTAGCTAGTGACCTACTTATAACCTGTAGAAACCTCATTTGCTTCAGCGTGCGACGGTTGTTTAATTAGAGGCATTTTCAATGCGGCCAGTCGCAGTTTCGGTTTCAGCGAGTGCCGCGAAACGATGGATTTTGTGGATTTTGTGTGAACAAAGCTGACCACGTGACCGTCGGAGGGATATCACAGAGCAGAGCCACCGTAGCACTGTCGAATCCGCATCGACGGCAGTTTCTGCGAATGCCCCCACGTACTGATCTCGTGAGGCGCTTAATTAAAAAGCGACCGTGGATGTGACGCAGGCGCTGCGAGTGCAAATGCTACCGCGGCTAAAGAACGACGCGCGACGCTCGAGACGGTGGGTGGCAAGACGCGCGCTGGGAGCAGCCGGCCGGTCTGCCTACAGGTCCGCCTACAGGTCCGCCTACAGATGTGTTCGGCTTAGCACTGCGGCGGATATTCGCGTGCCGCTCTCGTAAGCGGTGCAGATGACAATTTTAATGCAACCCGCCATCGCATCATTAACTCCTTTCTCATGTAAGCCACCATGGTCGGGACTTGGGGACAATTTCGTGCAGCGGTAACAAGCTATCACTCGAGCTACCTGCACCGGCCGCGGCCGTGGCCGCCGCCTGCACAGCGACCGTGCGGCTAGCTCAGTGGGCTTTTCGTGCCTCCGCCGCGTTTTCGCATCCAATGGTAATAAACAGTAATAGAAACAGAGTGCCTGGAATCGCTGTAGAACTTTCTTAACACAAAGGACCTTGATTTCCCCGGACCAGATAATTACCCCGTCTACATTAACGACCATCTCATCCTTGATAACAAGAGGTTGTTTGCAAAGGCTCTGGCAATCAAAAAAGAGAAAGGGTGGCTTCACTTGTGGACCGACAATGGCCACATTAAAGCAAGACAGACCAATGACAGTCGGGTTTTTCGAATTGCATTCGATGCAGATTTCTCGGTGTTTCGCTAGCTGGGATCACCGTGTAGACAACGCGATAACACTATCAATTCCCTTTCATCATAGCCACATACTTTTCACCAGATACACTTAAAGCTTTTCTTCGTAACCCTTGCTTATCAGCAATACACTTTAATGCCCGAAGTTTGAACAAGCACTGTGACGAAATTTACGCTTTGCTATCAACATTAGAGCACAATTTTTCTTGTATTTGCATGACAGAAACTTAGCTTTCGCCTGATGATAAACATTTACACGGCCCTCTATCCTACTCATCAGAATACTGCTATCGCTCGAACAGCAATCACGAGGGAGCGGCTATTTTCGTTTCACCATCCATAAAACACAAAAGACGACTTGATCTGAAACTGTCCGTAATGAATTGCGAATCGGTGTGGATAGAACTCGAAGATTGCCTTTTACCATCTCATGTTAGCAAAATTATCCCAGGTTGCATATATCATTTCCCGTCATCATAGGTGTCGGTCTTCTGTACCGCTTTTAACGACCTCCTCAGCCCCATTTCATCTGAAAAGCATAAAGTTGTAAGAATGGATGATATCATATTAATATCTTAGACGAGGAAAACCACACACGCATTGATTAAACCAACTGCTTTTTTTTTTGGATTTGGCTACGAATCCTTAATCACTCTCCCCACTAGATGCGTCGCTGGTCATGCGGGCACTTTAATTGATCATATATTTTCAAACTTCATGTTTCAAAACAGCTGTATTTCCTACACATAAAAAGAGCCAAAGTCACACCGGTATTTAAAAAAGGAGACTGAACTTTAATCTCCAATTATAGACCAATTTTCATTATTCCGTTTTCCAGCAAAATAATCGAAAAATGCATTGCTCGGCGTTTAGACAGGTACTTATCAAAATTCAACACCCTATCTAAACACCAGTTCGGCTTCCGCGCCGGTCACTCCGCCAATCTTGCTGTACTGTCTTTCACTGACAAAATTAAATATGCAATTGATTCGGGAAAATATGCTGGAGCCCTCTTCATTGGTCTAACAAAAGCTTTCGATTCGATAATTCACAGCATTCTGTTTCATAAACTAACTGCAATAGGTGTTTTAGGACCTGCTCTGTCGCTTATTCAAAACTACTTATCTGATCGAAGACAAGCAGTCTGTGTTTCACAAAATCTTTTGAACTCTAAAACCACAAACAAAGGCGTGCCCAAGGGCTCAATACTAGGTCCTCTTCTCTTCTTAATATACATCAATGACCTGCCTAATTGTCTTTCCAGCTCCGAACCCTTCTTGTACGCCGACGATAATACAATATTAGCTACTGACAAATGCCTTCATTCCCTGACAGAAAAACTTACCTCTGACATTAACAACATTTTGCTATGGTGTCGCCAAAACTCTTTGCATATCAACGCATCTAAAACAATGTTCATGATCTTCCATTCCAGTCAGCGTCACCTTACACATGAACCAATAATAAGTATTAACAATCATACCATTCAAGTAGTCAACCAATGCCTGTTTCTTGGAGTTGTTTTTGACAGCCATTTAGAATACACTCAGCACATTTCATAGTTAAGGACAAAAGGTGCTCAATGCATCAGGATATTACTCAAAGGACGCCATTTCTTTAGTGTATCAACTTTACTTTCCCTTTACTATGCTTTCATTCATAGCCATTTTACGTACTGCTTATCTTCATGGGGTAACACGTACCCCACACATTTGATGCCATTGCAACATCTCCAAAATCAGGCCATTCGCATATTAACGTTTAGTTCATTTTGCACCCATGCTTCTTCACTGCTTCGGCAGTTGAGTATATTATCTATCAATGAATTATTCTTATATAACCTGACAATCCTGTTGTTTAAGTAATTACATAACATGGTACCACTAAATTTTTTCACTTGGTCAAGTCTTGTTAACTTAAATTCCACTAGATTTGCCACTAATCATAATTTGCTATTACCTATTGCACACTCTAAGTATGGAAAACAAGCTGCCCACTTTGCCGCTCTCGTGTTTTGGAATTCCCTGCCAACGAACGTTAAACTTTCTTCGTCGTTGCATGTATTTAGAAGAGGTCTTCTTGAATTTTTTTCTACAGTCGTAACCATATTGGCGATTTATATTGTCAATATGCAACTGCCTGTCTCCTGTTACCTTTGACTATGTGTTAATTGTGTTGATTTCTTTGATCTACTGCTAATATTTCATGTACCAGTGACTATGGGCTTACTCACAAGAGGTTCCCTTTCAGCCCTTGGCTCTGGGACCTCCTTCTGTATTGTCACACATGTATACATTATCAATTAAAAAAAATAAACCCTTTTTCTGAATTTTCTGATTCTGAAATGACGAATTAAAGCATGCTTCATCCGTGCGGAGTGCGGGGATGTGAGGTGGAGGCAAACAAACGTTACTTCATGAACAGTCATTTTTTGTAGTTTATTGGAGTGCCTGCAAAGTCTGCGAAAGGAAAGAAACCAAATTGGGGTTTCTTTTTTTCAATAAATAGAGGGTTTGTGCCTTTTACATTCACGACTTAAAGTTATATATTCATTGCGTTTAACGCATTTTCATACAAAGGGCATCAAGGGATCAGAAGTAAAGCCACTTACCTTTTCTCAGTTCACTACCAATGGACCTTTCCACCCTGGTGACCGCATTCACGAAACGATTGTTTGTTTTCTTCATCTTTCCTTTGCCATTTTTCTCCTCGGAGACGCTCAAGAAACTCCTTTCGTACTGAATTGCAGGAGATTTTTCCTCTTCTGCGCATCTCTTCGCCCAGACAGACACGTAAGAGTGATTGGTGGGAAGCAGGGTCGCCGTGTCCACGCCGTCACCTCCGTTCATCGAGAGTTGCGGGCACCGTATCTTCTGGGAACAGTTCTGGTGTCCACTCGTCCTGATTCTTCTGGCCTTCCTTCAAAGCAAACAGCGTCAAATTCCTGAATTCCGCCCACAATGGCAACTCGCTCTTCTCCAGCTATGACAACACGCAGTGCTGGCTACCCTCGAACGTCTGGCTTGGTATGAACACCAGATCCCTTCACGCTGTCTACACCGTGGTACGGTCATCGGGGAAGCCACGTCTCTGTCGATGACCTTTCCCGACGTGGATGCATGGGCCGGGTTATGATGCACCACCTTCGAAACCCTTGAAGGAAAAGAAACCCCTTCTGGAGATGTTCGAACCAGCCGTTGAACAAGGTCACAATCACGACCCCAAATACAACTGAACTGCTCTTACTGTGGTGTTGTTAATATGGCTAGCAGTGCTTCACACACTGTACACAGTTAAGGGGCAAATTCGTATGGCCACTGACCAAAAATACAGGCAGGGTATAACTCAATTATTCGAACTGCGGTGTTGTCAGACGGCACCTGCAATCTGGCTAGCAGTCTTCCTGAAAGCACACACACACTGGACGCGCGGGATCGTATGGACGCTGGCGAACTTGGGCGCTCCGAAACGAGTTCACACTACAATGCCAGGCAGTGAGTATTGTTTGGCGGCTGGTGACCTTATACTGACGTTGTCCTCTGGCGGAATGAGGCAAGAGCGGCGCCCGTACGCTCTGGCATTTCTCGGTCCGTGTAGCGCGGTGAACGGCGGCGGAAGCCAATAATGCCACGCTTCACTGTCCCTGCGCCCTGTTGATCTTAGCGGCTTCCGCTGATTGCGATATCCCGCTTCCTGCTTCGCTAATGAACAAGGATGCACATCAGAAGTTCCATAACATTTTTTTTTCTTTTTGTGCGATTCGATGCCAGGAAATAAAAAAAAAACTCTGAGCAGTGGGAGTGCGCGTTGCAGAGCTGCCAGCTCGAAGACTAGGAGGCCCTGATCTATCGGGCCAGGATGGCGGCCGCGGAACCCGGCCTACCGGACTAGGATGGCCACCCACAGCTCCTAACTCTTTTTCTCCCCTACCCCGTCCCGGTTGCTTCAATAAGCGTTTTCTTTCTCTCTCTCTCTCTCCGAGGACACCGAAGCACACTGTATGAATTGTGAATGCGAAAGCATTCATGTACAATTCAGCGCTACTTAGTGTTCTTTCCAGTTTTGCTCTGCCAGTAATGGTGGCTGTTGGCCACTGTGTGAGATCAGCGCGGTGCGGGCTGGAAGGCCGATCTGGAAGGCCGTTAACGAATTAGCAATCAAACCGCAGACAAAGCGATTGCAGGATATGAATTTTGATCAAAAGAATCTGACGCTCATCAATGAGCACTTTGTGCCTGTGGGCGCGAAGGGAGCTCAATGCGATAGTGAAAGCTGGCCGGTCACCACACACGATGCGGAAGTGGCAAGCATAATTTTTCTTCGGCCCACCAATGCAGCAGAGGTACGCGCTCTGATAAGTAAACTGGAGAAGTATTCCGCTGCAGGGCATGATGGTATTAAACCAGGGCCAATTAAGCGCGTAATAAATGAAATTCATGAAGCGCTGGTCCACATTATCAACCTCTTTATTTCTACTTGAATCTTCCTTGACCAACTTAAGTTTGCACGTGTCACACCCATTTACAAAAATGTAGCATAAGACGAAATGTGAAACTATCGGCCAATATCGATCCTGTGTCTTATAAAATCTCCTAGGGGAGAATATTTCACAGGCCGTCAATTTTCTTGCACAAGCACAACGTCATCGTGGAGAGTCAGTAGGGGCTTCGAAAAAACAAATGTACGGAACAGGTGCGGACAAAACAATGAAAGACATAGGGAGAACAAAAAATATACGATTGGGTTGTTTAGCGAGTTAAGATACCCTTCGATTCCATTGACCATGCAATTTTACTAACGAAGCTAGGAAATTAAGAATGCAAGTCATTGCAAATAGTCTTCTCCGAAGTTACTTATTTAATAAAAAACAGTATGTACAGCTAGGGACAGTTTCGCTTCCAGTATTGAGCATTCAATGAGGTGTACCACAAAAATCAAAATTATGTCCTTTGTTGTTTCTGATTTACGTAAATGATATATGTATACCAGTATCACCCGAACTTGCTATGTACGCAGATAGGATACAAACGATTTCTTTTCTGTCTTTGATATAACACAACCTGGTATCCGAGGCTAATAAATACTTACACTTCTTGTCCAATGGTTGTTGAAAAACAAGCTGGAGATAAACGTACAAAAAATATCGCATTTTGCACTAGTAGTGCAAGGCGGGAGAAACACCCGAGCTGGCGCCCCACCTCCCTTCGTCGGAGACCCGGCTGCTGCACCTCACATAGATATCTGAACTTGCCGCTGAAAGTTCTCCATGACTGGCTGATCCGGATCGTTTTGTCCGCAGGCTTTCACATCTGTCCCAAAGTTGACCGAGTTAGTACGTGGTAAAACCCACGGCAACCGGCTTCACGAAATCGGCGACCTTTTTCTCTAGGGATAGAGGTAGCTTACTTTTCATTAGTTGCGCGTGCTTGCCGGTACACATTATTACACTGTAAACATCAAAGAGCATTCGCGCGACCATTGCTGGCGGCTCCGAACACCGCAACGTCCTAAGAGCGGATCTGGATCCGTGCTCCCGCTCTATGGAACGTTTTAAGCGCAGCACGTCATAACACCAATCAGAGAGCATTGTCATTCGCTCTGACTCACCAGCAGCCCTGCGGGCTTTCCTTCGCAATGAACTGCCTCCAAATATACGACCTGCACTAGCTGAGTATGGACAGCGCCATCCTGATACCTCAATCACTTTAGAATGGACCCCAGGACATTCTTCTTCCTTAGGCAATGCTCGCGTCCTCGATAAAGCCTCACCGGCCTGGTGTTCCGAAACTTCCCAGGCCTGGCCCGAGACCTACTCCACGGTAGAGGACAGGAAAGAGCGCCTTTTTGAGCGTATATTAGCCCGCAGAGAACTCCCCAGACCATCTGATTCCCTTCCGAGGAAGTGCACGACACTCCTAAGGCAAGCACATACACACTCCCTACCAAACGACTACACTCTGCATCAAATACAGAACAATCCAAGGAGACCGCATTGCCAAGTGTGCGGCTCCACACTCCCACACACTTACTGGACCTGTACCAGAGCCCACACACCGCAACGATCGCCCACTACCACATCACATTTCCTCCTGGGAGGCCTGGGTTGCCCACCTCGGCAAGACGACCTCTTCGTGGACAACTCTCCTTCAGCACCTGCTCACCATCAGGGGGGAGGTCGTTTGATCCCAACCTCCTAGAGCGCGGACCCGGACACGGGTCATATTAATAAACGTTTACTCCCTCTCATACTGGTGGAGGCGGCCGAGGCGTTCATTCGTTGTTTTCTAACCGACATTGCGCGACTCTGGGTCATCGTGTAAGCGCAAATCAAAGAAGCCACGCGATCTCCTGCGGCCTGTATACCAGTTTCACTAAAAGCACACACGGGAGATCGAGGGGATGCTCACACATTATACAGCGCTGTTTAACCCGCCAAAAGCATTTGAAAGCATAAAATCTGTTGCGGTCATATATCGCACTTGACGCATAGCGCTGAGAATAGTAATAAGTAAAGTTAGCACAGAAAAAAAATACTTCTTTGAATATGCATTTTGTTTACTTATTTTACTGGATTTTCGCAGCAGCTAGCTAGTAAATAAAAATAATTGCGTATAGTACTTGGTAATTTTAAAATCATAGGTTGTGTTGATGCACTTCCAGCTTTTTTGCAAGGCGGTGACTAAGTTTTTCTTCAGGTTGGTCGTAATAAGTCTACCTGTATTTTACTTTGTGTTGGTGAGGGGTACTGCACTCGCTAATTGCCCAAAACATTGTTGCGTTTAACATGGGCCGCAGTTCGAGCCATTCTGAAATACATGACTGTGGTATCCGTGCCCGACACAAGCGAAGTGGGCGCATTGGCGCGCCTCATTTAAATCCACAGCCGGGATAAAAATCTTGTCAGACGCAACCACTATTTCGGCTTCTTTATCCACTCGTAAGTGATGCATTAAACCACAGCCAAGTCCGTCTTGGCCCTGGCAAATGTTAAATAAGTACAAACTCACATCACGTAACACGGCGATAGAGCTTACAGTAAACTTACGACGGGTAAAGAGAAACGCAAACAACAGTGCGAGATTTCGCTTCTGTCCACATTTATTTATTTCAGTTCGTAAGTTGCATAACGTCACTTTTTATGGCGTGTAATACTTCTAAGGGGAACTAATAGCTCACGTCGTGGGTCACGAATATGCGCTGATCTTTTGTGGCTTCGCATTTGTCCTCGATCTACAGTGAACTCAATGGGCACGACTGCTCCTCGAATAAAGCGTGCAGCGGAGTAATCTTCAATCCGGCTGTCGGTACGGCCTCAGCGCAGTTCTCCCAGCACGCACCGTGCTCAGTCGGGCATGGAGAGCGAGGTGCAGCAACGCAAGTCTTCCAGCTCCGCCGGGCTGGGACTAGGCGGATCGTCGCAGCGCGCAGGCGCTGCTAATGCGCCGTATGACGACGCCCTGCTCGCGCTCACTCCATCGGCGAGTGAGTGGCGTTGTGCGCGAGGTGCGCCGTCAGCCCGGAGGTCCAGGCCTTCATCACCTTGAGGCCCATGGCGGACTGCACGTTGCTGGAGCGCAGCAGATAGTCGATGAGCAGCATCAGGGAGCCCACGATGGCGGACAGAGCCACGCTTATGCCTGCACCCAACAATGAAAGCATGCCAATACACTCATGATCCTTTCGATGGTTCCCAAGGCCGTTTTTTGTTGTTGTTGTTGTGGCGTGGTGTCTTTTTCAGGCCGAAGACGGCCTCCGCAGAACCACTGAGTGGTGCTATTCTTACTTCAGCGTTTCATACGTCAATCGGCCACTTAAAACGAAAGCTCTGTCTCTGTTGGCCGTGTGCAATATCCTGGGACAACGGGGCTATTGTTTTAGCGATGAGCCTATTGTCAGGTGTTAATGCTTTTCCTCACTTTTCTGTGGCCGGGATATGTTGCGAATCGCAGACGAAGACGATATGGCTCCTGACACATACCGCACCACTATCATCATCATCGTACACTTGTCCCATCCTTCGCCATCAAAGAGTTCGGTCGGGGTGTCTTGCGCCCCCATTTCCTGGCGGCACAACCTTTACGAGGTGGGCGCGTTATTCGTGCCTGTGCGTGCGTGTGTGTGACGGGCGCCCAATTTCATCACTTATTTTCGTTGTATGGGTTGTCATGTTTAACAGTTGAAAACACATGAAATACCTAAGGACAAATAAAAAAACTCTCAAGAGTCACGACAGCGAAGTCACTAAAACTTCTTATGGTGACATTCTACAGGAGCCCTGAGTGGCCTCTGTTGGTGTCTTACGTTCCTCGCCGCTCGGCAGTTGTGTGCTTGAACTTGGCGCCCATTAATCGGGGCATCGCTACAGACATGTTTAAGGCAACGGGTAAAACAATTTTTCACAAATGGTGAGCCAGTGCGCGCACATCTTCATTGCATTCACCAAGACTGAGTTAGGAGCCAAAACCTTCAAACTCACTCTGGCAAAGAACAAGGCGCATTGACGATAGCTACTTGTACAATTCCGGAGCACCTGCGGATGCCTCAGCTTTCGTGTCATAAAGCCCGTGCCGGCTTGCACGCCATCCTTGCAATCGCAGAAAATAAAGCCCACCACTACATCGGATTCCCTAATAACGTTATTAGAGAATCCAATTGGAATGGAATGGATTATTTAATTGGAATAGATTCTCTAATAACAATTATGTCATATCTCTTCGATGTACAACTTCAGCGTCACTTCGATAAATCATGTCACTTCAATATATCTTCGATAATACGCATCGCTTTGATATCGCCTCCACAATGATCACCAAATACTCCTACGGGGGCAGTCCACAAAAGGCGCAAATGTAAAGCGTATCACCTCCGGTTGCCCGCTTGTTAGTTTTTAAAGCAGATCGCTCCGCGTAATCACCACGGTACTTACGTAAGCATACTTGGGCTACTTCCCCTGGAAGGCCCCGTGTCCGTCCATAACGTAAGGCTTGTTAATAGAGGTCTTAGGGCGTTCATATTTATTCATGACTTCTTTTGTTCAGAACTTAAAATCTCTTCCTGGCAGTGCATTTGTGCACAGTCGTGAAGGCAACTTCAAAACGATTTTATGTATAGCTGTCAAACCAAGTTTACATTAACTGTGTTCTCAGAAAGTTTGCTTTTGATTTCCGGCATTGGCTTTTTATATTTCAGTGAAGCCTACTCGTAATGACAAACGCCTTGCTTTGCTTATAGAAGGAGTTGGTGAGAGTCAAGATGGAAACAGAACAGAAACAAGACAAAGAAAAAGTATAATGTAATGTCTCACGACAGAAATATTGACCTATTGAAGCCTAGGAGGACTCGGCGTATGTGTGACGGACGCGGCCAGAATGCTTACACAATACAAAAACCTCCCCATAGGGTTCCCTCAAAATTTATTTTTGTGAGCGTCCAGAGACCCCAGAAATCTCACCCAAGACGCCAAGAATGCCGCAATCCGGCCCTCTAGCTTGGTCATTCGGTGCCAGAAAATACTGCGTTCCGTGCCAGACTGTTCACCTCACTACTGTACAATTAATCGAACCACGGCTGTACGTTTCGGTGACACGTGCCAAAGAAAAAGGTAAAGAAGCGCTGAGGCAGACTTCCACCACTGCCGCATTTTTTCGCAGGACAGGTGGACACTTCTGCTCAAATTTGAGCTGGGTGACGCGGTGTCAGAACAGAAATTTCCTTCGCCAAGACATTCGCAAGCATCTTGATAAGCTAATCCTTGCAATGAAAAATAAAATATAACAGTGCTTTTTGCGTTTATGTTTGTCAGCTGAACGTACTTACAGAAAACCTTCCTTTTTTAATGCTTTCCCTTAAGCTTTCACTGCCACCGGTAGCGTGTTGCGTACCTACTGAGTCCCTATTCCCTGCACCTTGTGCCATATCCATGCCGCCATAGCGTGGAACTCAAACACCGTACAACATCTAAGGGTTTATTTTCGGGTTCAGGCCGCCCCCTTAGGTCTCAACAACATACTAAATTTTAAACATTTCTTCTAATGCTGCTTGTAAATGGCACAAACACTCTCAGCACATTTCCTTCTGATCTGTGGCACCTGGTTTTTCTCAAAGGTAGTTACTATCGGGTTACGAGGGATAGGCGCCATGTTTAGACGACCCGGGGTCTCTCGTCTTAACACCTGTCATCGTACTGCCCATGGAACCGCACACTCCTTAAATCGCTCATACTAGCATTAAAGTGATGGGAGACTTCTTTGTGAATGTAATGACGATTAGATATCAGGATAAATTCCCCTACGTAACAAAATTTGCGGGCGACCATTTTGAATGATGCGGTGGCGTCTTAGCTGTCAGAGGGATTGCGGTTCTGCATTTTTTCTTGTTTTGACTAACAGAATTCCATTATTAGCCCGCCACTGCTCCGCTCCTCCACCCCTACCTGCTCGCAGCTCCAGTATTACTTACATGTTTTCTCCCAGAAGGTGAGCTGCTCAGTGTACGTAGTTCTTGCTTCGTCGGACATCTTCTTCTACGTCATGTCGGTTCACCGCAAGTGCGATGAAGGCGGTGATGATAGCGATGACGGCAAGGACGACAATCATCATGATTATGAGCAGGATTCTCCCAATCTCAGTCGTGCAGTTTTTGCGCATTCATGGTGCGGAATTATAGCGTTTGAACTATGGTTGGAGTGGTATAAATTTTCATAATATTACTTATCTTAGTTTTGAAGAACACGCAGGGTAGACTTGCTCTGTTTATGAAAAATGTGGTAACCAAGAGCCGACATTTAGTTTCCCGATACGTGCACAGTCGGAACCTTCTGCGAAGTGCAGGGCGTAATTAAACGTCCTGATAGACTCCGCCCCGCATCAAGACTTCCTGAAATACGCAAAACCACCCTTAATTTCGTAACGAAGAGAAATGTGTCTAATCAGACCAAGAGAAAAAAATGAAAAAGAAAAAGATACACGATCTGTTGTAGATTCGTCATTCGCAAGCCGTGTTTCCTACTCAAAAATAATGCGATAGCTTTGAACGACCAGTTTAGCGGAAAGACCCGAGTCCGGTACCGGCGTCTGCAGTAGCGAAACGGCCGCTGCACTCCAGAAAACCTCCACCGCAGCATCCACACGTTGGACACACCCGGACAGTGACGCCGGAGCTATTAAATCGATTTATGGTCCTCACTGATGCCGTTGTACGCCAATACGCCCTGCAGAACTTTCCTCTGACGATGATGATGAGTGATCGTGGGTGAAGTGAAAGCAAATAACGCTTCCCGTGGGCGGAAGAGAACATGGATCCCTCGCGTCATGAAGCCGCCGCCTACCTGACTGCTCCATTTCGACACGGTGGAAGCGAACGCCAAGGAGCAGGTGCCGATTCGCGCTGTGCACCCCAGACCCTAACGTTAGGCCAACGGAGTGCCCACCCGAGGGTTACCGTGGGTATTCTATAAAAGTGGTGCGTACCTCCAGAGTGGCACATACTCGCAGTGTGGGATTGGCCAACCAAAGAATCCATCACGAGAAAGCTTCGCGTTCAACCATCGTCCATCGTTAGACGGAGGGAGAGAGAGAGGGGGGAGGAGAGAAAACGTTTATTGAAAGAACCGAAGCGGGGTAGGGGAGAAAAAGAGTTAGGAGCTGTGGGTGGCCATCCTAGTCCGGTAGGCCGCGTGCTGCGGCTGGAGTGCATGATTTTATTTTCAGAGTGGGGGCTGAAGCGAATTTTTTTTTTTTATTTTTAAAGCTTAGCTCTCTACTTCTACCAGCCAACGCTTTCGTCGTGGCGTGCGCCACAAGAAACTCCCAACGCGGCTGGGGAGGGGGAGGGCACTTTTTCCTCACGGAGCACAATGTAGATGGCACGGCCAATGGGCGCTATTTAAGGTCCCTTTAGCGCTATTACCCAGCGTTCCCCGCGCGCCGGAGCCTGCTCACCCCAGCACGCGCGTCGGCGGTACCCCTCCGTCGGCTTGGTCATCTGCTTTAGCGACGGCTGTTTTGGGCCCGTTTTGGAGCAGCTTCACGTCCATTGCGAGTTTCCTTCGCGCGGCTTGAATAACTTGTTCGACAGCACCTCCTGGGTAACCCGGACCTGACGGAATTAAGTGGTCGTACAGCAAACATGCGTTAGTGATTGGTTTGCAGGGCGGGAAAACAAAATTTAGAGACCACATGCAGACGTATGGCCGCTAGAGAAATGCTACCTTTTGCGCATTGCTTGCCACGAATGGGGCTCCGTTTTCTAAATTGGTGAATACCCATTCGGTTGTGTTTTAACATATATTACAAAAGGCGAAAGGAGCAACTGGTTCCGATAAACAGGAATTGTAAAAGTTCCCTCAGCTTTCTCGCAATTCTCAAACTTGGTAAACTAACTAGTTTTAATCGGTATAAATGGGAATCACTAAGCTCACATGCCGATTTTTTTGTGTGTGTTTGCACTTGTGTCACGGGGCAGCGTAGCCCCGAGCTAGGCTCCACTAGGATGGCTAGGTTCCGCTGTCTCACCCTTCGAAAGACGTTCCTCTCCGTTCTCTTTCCAGCCGACTCACGGTCGGGCTAGAGCGGCGGCGTCCGCCGCTTTAGCCGGCCGTGGCCGACGCCGCCTCCGCGAATCTCAGGTAACGGCTGGCAGAATCTGTGGTCTGACTCTTTGTAGAGCCATGTGTGGGAAATCAAGTGACGTCGCACGGGTCATTGTTGTGGGTGTAGTTTACAGCTTTGTTTTCCAACAACCTTCGCAGCGTGCATTGGAGCCAACTTTTTTTTTTACTTTCGCGCACCGAATTCCTTTTCACTTTCGAAAGCTAATTGGCCATCCATAACAGGAATGTTCGCCTGTACCGCCGCCGGTTCTGGGGGTAAAACTGTCCGCTCCGTCGCCCCTTTCGCTGAAATGCACGCTCGAAGTACTGCTCAGAGTGTCAAAGCTCGCCTGTCCTCTTTCAGCCTCTACGGTAGCACCCTTCATCTCGTTTATCGCCTCCTCTACTGATGACAAGCGCTTGCTTCAACTGTCATACCATGACGAGCAGATTTCCTTTTCTGACTTGGAGCCGCGCGCTATGTAAGCGTGGAAGAAAACACCACGCACCAACACCCATTGCATCAGGTTTGGGATTGTTTATTTACATGTTCAGTCGTCGCTTTTCACTGTGGTAGTCTTCGGTAGCTTAGAGCCGACATTTACTTAATTCTGGCAAAAATTTAGAGTGCACAGCCAACAAGGGAAACAAATTTAGCAATTACACCACGGTGAAATAAGACGAACGATAACATCTGTTGACATACTGCTGTGGGATTATGTTTCTCCGGGGACAAAATCTCTTCAGCACACCCTAAATAAGTAAAAGGATCCAGGGCACGGAAATGTGTCACGTCGAAATATTTAGGTATTGCTCTGGGCACATGGCAGTTAAGACGCACTAGCATTCTTTTGTTGTCTGTGGGGATATGCAACGCGTGTGTCAGTATGGGTTTGAAGCAGCAGCAGCGTGTATTTTTGCATTGCTGTTTCCATTTGCAGTGAAATGTGCCAGACACAACGAATTTTTATTCAGCCACCCATGCCCTAAACCTGGCCACACATACAAAAAAAAATCGCAACTTTAAAAGGTTATTAGCAAAAGCTTGTGGGCGAGCGGTCACATTTCCTTCTGAGAAGCAGAGGGACCTGTATTCGAAACCCTAAATTTTCGAACTGCCAAGAGCGCTTTGTTTTTTAAGCGCAGAGCACTTTAAGGTCCCGCCTTGTCGTCGGAGCTCGTTCGCTGTCACTATGTCTAGACACCACGGCAATCAGGAGAAGTAGCGACATAATGGACCCCAACAGAGCCCCACGGCGTAACGGCGTAACGCAGAAGCCTCGAAAAGCAAGCGGTTTGTATAGTCATAGCCGTTCGAAATTCCTGAACCGCTGTCACTTGTCATACATCTTTCCATTATTTAGCGCAAAGAAAACTGCAGGTACATTTGAAGCAAACTAATTAACCGGCAGCCCCCGCGTTCATTTAGTTGTGAATGCTCGTTGGGTTGGTTTTTGCGATAGTAAGCGAGAAAGATTAAAGCCGTTCCACTCAGTGTGAAAGCTGTCGGAAGTGCAGAGCAGTGATCCGCCATAATGGGCTGCAACGCCGGTATCCGCTCATTGCTTCCACCCAATCCGTTTCAAATTTCCCGCCTTCGCAGTGCTCGCGCGCCCCCTGCCTGAAACTGCGCCAGCGGGAGTTCTGGTCTTTTTGTGCTTGCTTTAATTTCGTATGCTGGAGCTGTTTTGTGTCATTTCGAACACGTAATTTTTTTCTTGCGCGGCTGGAGCCTTTCTGCGTCATTTCGAACGCGCCATTTTTTTTTTTGCGCAGCCTTTTTTTTTTTTTTCGCTTGCTATCGTAAAAACCAACCCAACGAGTCGTTCCTAACTAAATGAACGCGGGGCTGCCGGATTTATACAGAAATTTTGCCAGAAATGTGCCTTCAATTTTCTTTGCCCTAAACAATGGGGAGATGTACGGCAAGCGCCAGCGGTTCACGAGGTTCGAACGGTTATGACTTTTTTAACCGCATGGTTTTCGAAGCCTCCCTGACCCCGGTACAGAAGGCTCTACTTGGGTCCGTTATCTCGCTGCGCCGCCTGATTCCGGCAGTCGCATCGACCGTTAGCGAGCTACGGCGACAAGGCGAGCCCATAAAGTGCTCTGCACTTAAAAGAACAGAACTCCCGCTCGTGCTGATCCAGGAAGCGGGCGGGGTAGCACTTCGAAGGTGGGAAATTTGAATTGCGTTCGACAAACCTCGGTTCAACTCATCAACAGTGGAGTGAGACAGTGAAGGGAAGAGCGTGGGTGGTAGTAGCAATGAGCGGATAACGGCACCGAAGCCTGTCTGGCGAATCACTACTCTGCACTTCCGACAGCTGTCACGTGGAGCGGAACTGCTTTAATTTTTTAATCTGCTCGGTCAAGCGTGACCCGTAATATAATACTGGCAACAGACATATCGTGATACCCACAAACAAGACGAGAACAAAAGGCTCTCTCGTAATAAGCTACCGACAGTTGTCACTAAAATGACGAGACAGGCACTTATGCACAGTTTGACTATGCCAGCCGTTTCATCATTATGCTTTGTATATATCACTAGATGATCCTTTGCACAAAAAAGGTTGCCAGAGAGCTCCCTTCTGTGCTGTCCTCCTAAGTGCGGAGCACTTTAGGGACCCGGCTGGTCACCGTAGTTCGTGTGGGGTCACGGCGTCACGCACCCACACAGAGGCTTCGGAAAGAAAACCGCTTTTCCTGGTCAAGATCTAAACTGGGTTCCTCACGTTACCGAAGCTAATGTTTACACCATTGCGCCACAAAAACTTTTGAAAAAAAAAATGGGCAAATTGTATTTGCTTTTTCTTTAAATGGTACTGAGGGTTCTGACAAGCTCAAATAGTCCAACTTCATCATCCGTCCAACAAAGCTAATTGCTACACCATTGCGCAGTTACACATGAAAAGCCCTGCAGAGTTTCTTTAGGCGTAATCAGGGGCTCTAATCTTCCGGTTTTCTCATTACGGTATGTCGAGTCACTGTGCTGGCTGCTAATATTTGGTTGCTCGCTCAAATATGTCACATAGCCCTTGCCGCATCATATTACGGTGCAGTTCGCAGATCATTGGAAATCCACTCCATAAAGCAATTACTCCATCGTGATGGCCGCAATGTCCCCATCTACCGAAACTGTGAGAAAATGTGGACTCCCAATTTTTTCGATTAAAGAAGTAAGTCATCGTCATGGTCGCAGTAAAGTGCAAAGTTTCTTAGTGTGTAATTAGTTGAAGAAAACCCATTACTTCTCAGGTGAAACCACTACTTCCTTTTTCTTTTTGTTTGTTTCTTTCATTTGTTTTTTTTTTTTTCAGAATTTTTACAGGAGCCCACTTTCACCCCTGAAGAGCAAGGCACTGCTACTTCGCTCGCAGAACTCGCGTCTCAAGCTGATGTTGAAATTGACAAAGCTGTTGATGTTAAATCAGGAGCACTTGCAAGCAAATTTGTTCACACCTATAGATGGTTCGCATGTTAATTCCTCCACCGGATTACCCTCACTGTAGTTGCCAGAGCGTTTGGTTACAGCCTATAAGAGAATACAGCCAGTTGCCCATGAACAGTCCACGTCCGTGATGGTCCATCTCTGAAAAACAATAGACACACGGATTAATAAGTTGTACATTAATGGGCGTTCCTTTTACAGAAAATACATATTCTTGAATAGCTCCACTCGAGTCCTGTTAACAGTTCTAGGAGTACAGGTTCTGGTCGGGTAAACCAATTTAACTCAAATTTCTATTATTTGCTGGAAATAGTCCACTTACTTTTCGGCATTGAAGTACGCATAACTTCCTCAGCGAAGGCACCAATTTTTAAACGCTGCTACAGCATCAGACTACAACCAAACATCAGTAAGAAGTAGTCAGTGTAACAGCTTAGTATCAGCCGTCCCAAGCAAAGCGGTTGCTCAACTTTCCCAGTCGTTAAGTCTCGCAGGATGATTACTTGTGCAATGTGCATAGGTCAAAATATGCCTTACCTGCCAGGTGGTGGTAAGATTGCCCGATAAGCTATGGTTAAGCATACAAACTATTTATTTTTTTATAGCAATGTGTAAATGCGTACCGCGATTCTGATGTGTGGCTGAATTTGAAACTCGAAGTAATGAAAGTCCTATTTACTTATATAAAACACGTGAATAAAACGGACTCATTCTTTTTACATATTAGTGCAACGCAGTTATAAATTGACAACATATTCATTTCACATCGTTTAAAGTGACCAGAACGTGACATAGATGACAATGGTTATATCGAACAAATCGAGGGCATGTGTCGCAACAGTGAGCAAAACAAAACAGAAGACATCGGGGCAGCATTAGGGGGCTATACACAGGGACACACCATGCATCAAACTTACTAAAGTCATTACTAATGAATGTGATATAGAAGGATGTTTAAGTTCTACGCCGATTGTCGTCCAGTTAGCCGCTGGTGATGAAGCACCGACACTCCTTCCTGTCGATACTACAGAAATTGGCTAGCTGAACGCCCATACCTCGCGACAGCTGACGGAACGAGCAGAGCTGGCCCTCAGCTTCATACCCGTAGCCCCGGACTAGGGGTAATTTCTTTTACTAAGGTTATCTCTCTCTCTCTCTCTCTCTTCTCTCTTCTCTCTCTCTCTCTCTCTCTCTTCTCTCTCTCTCTCTCTTCTCTCTCTCTCTCTCTCTCTCTCGTCTCTCTCTCTCTCTCTCTCTCTCTCGAATATAAGATGTTTCCGTTTTTCGCCACCATCCAAAATACAGCCTCGGCGAGAGCTACCTGGCCCACCAAATAACTGATTCAGTACAACAGCACACAATGCAGTGCACAATCTGAAAATCTGCCGAGATTTAAGGAAACAGGCGTCGCGCATATTTTCCAAACGCGCTTTCGTCTAGAGTCTGGCCAGTATGCACGCTAGGCGCGCTTATACGAGCGTAAAGGCAACAAACAATACACCGAAAGTGTTCTTATTGCCCTGTCCCTTCCGATTCATAATTTTTCTGCAGTTTGCGCTCTCACCAGATCGTCATTCATAAGGCTACGTCGAAGCTCTATCACAGCCCGAACAGTGGCAGTTAAAACTGCACGACTTACCTGTAGCAGTGGACGAGATCGCAGCAATATGCTTGCACTTCTCCGACAGCCCTGGTCCACACGAGCATTGTCCGTTCACGATTTTTGGCTCGCTAGAGAGGCAGCTCATTTTGAGCAAAATGCGATGCGGTTCCTCGGTCACCCCCGTCGTTTGCACGCACACAGCGACGATTTCGGCGTTTTCATCGCTCCGATCTTTCACCCGACAAGATAAGTCATCGGCTGAAAAAATCCTGCTCTCTCTCGCCAAAAAAAACGCGAATCAACGCTGCAGTCTAAGAATCCAGGGGAAACTGCGACAGGAGACCTGTTTCGCGACGCCATTTTGGTTGTTTTGACTAGTGTTACCAGACCGCGTCGCGGAACTTGGAGTTGCGAATACAGATAATGACGTATATTTTACCCGTACAAAAAAATTGGCGAAGCTTGCGCTAAGTCGCGCAAGGCTTGAACCACAGCGAAGCTGGAGGATGTCTTTCTATGTAAGCACTGAAGGAGACACAACCACGCATTGCATTAGCTCTAAAATTGTTTATTTACATGTTCCGTCGTCCCTTTTCCATATGGCAGTGGTGGTCATCGTCATATCCATCTATATAGTCGCTTTTCCTCATGCATTACTGGCGGGCCCGGATCGTTTTGCCCGCCGGCTTTCACATTTCTACCAAAGTGGAGCACGTCAGCAAGCGCTGTAACCAGGCGGCAACGGGCTTCGCGAATTGGGCGTCCTGTAGCGCGAGCTGTCTTGTGCTCCCTTCTTGAGGCGCGGCGAGCACCGTGAACTGTTTTCTCGGTATTTTCAGCGAGCGCCACGCGCAAGCCTGGACGACGCCGGGCGCTCCTCGTAAAGCACGTGCTCAGGTGCGTGGTAAAGGGCGAGAGTAACTATGACCCGAATTTTTTTTACGACGCCGCACACATTACGGTCAGCAACCCCACCTCCGCTGTTAAAAATTGGTTTACTTTACTCGTTTTTCTAATCGATGACATCAATCTCTAATTCCCTTCACATTGAAATTTGTAACCGCATGATCGTTTTCTTCACTTCAATTCCAGACCAATTTTATAGTGTACGAGGTGGGTGCATTAGTCCTAAGAAGCCCCCCCGGCTTTTCTGCCAATCCCAGTCGTGTGTATGTCCCATGAGTGAAGGAACTACAACAAAGAAGGACCCAAGCAAATTCTATGGAACACAATTTAAACTAATTAGACCAATGTTATGTCATGGCCAATCCCCCTCAGTGGGTATGTGCCATTAACCCAAAGAAGAAAGAAGAAGCCGAGGAAGAAGAAGAGAAAGATGCAGCCTGAAGGCGTATCCTTGCAACAGACCTGGCTCGACGAACCAAGAATTCCTCACCCCTGCGCAGAAAACATGTACGTATAGCACTTGCTGATATCCCCGCGCTTTTACTTGTTTTTCGTGCAGCCGGCATTTCAGTATGCATCAAACGCATGCTTGCTAAGCGTCAGGAAGTTTCGTGCGGTCGTTACACGATGATCCTTTATCCTTAGCATTTCAAGTATACCCGCGTGTAAGCAACCTGGCAGCACACAATAACAAGAGGAACTGGGTTCTGCTGTGCGGAGCTCCAGCTGGTGCAGCATTATTTTTACGCATACGACGACAATGTTCCACTTGAGTTACGCTACTCCAACGTCGAAAAATTTCATTCTTCTCTCGCTATGCCAACCGAATAGTGGGACGCACTGCGCTACAGTTCACATAACCTAAAAGTTAATGTTAATTTGTTTGGTGTTCTTTGTAGCCCCGCTTCTAACAACCCATAGGAAAGTACTTTCTGCAGCGAGAGTTTCGTATGCGAGGCCCTTCTCTTTCACCCTTGTGTTAGCGCAGAGAAAGGACTCAAGCTCTGCAACTCTGTGAAGGTGGATGGCCGGAAAATCAGGGTCCGGACCACACGCGGCCTCCCCATTGCGACTACAGAAGAGAAGTTCAAAACAGAAAACGGCAACTTGTCTCGACGACGCTACCGCCGTCACGAGGAACCGGAGGAAACTAGACCCGCAAGCGCTTGTAGCATGGACTAAGAACGAAACATTTATCCGTTTGAGAAACATTTATTAACTACCCAAGGGTCCACAGATCTTGGAAGCATTGCCTATTGATAACTAATCTGCACAAAATGACATTTTACGTGCAATCTTTTGTGTAGTATCATACGATTTCGCATCGAATTCGGGACCTCAGTTTTTGCACACGCGCCACGAACGCACGCGCGAACAGCTTCGCTGTAAAACAGAGGCAGCGGTACATTACACCGTAGCGGACCCGGACACCCCAAAGCGGAAGAGGTTGAGAATGTACGCCACTCAGCGCATGTGCGGGCACTTAAGGGCTTCGCTGTAAAGGTTCGGGTGAAGTTTGAAGAAGACATGTTTTGGTGGATTTGTCTGCTTTCCCAGCAGGTATCTGGGTGGCGTTGTTGTCCATCGTGGGCTCCCTGCTCCTGCTCTTCGACTACCTGCTCCGCACCTCCGAGTTGCACTCCTGCCTCCTCAAGCCCTGCCGCATCTGGTCTCGTACAGAGCCAAGCTTGTCCAATGTCACGCACCCCTACCGCTAACTTGCGCCGCCCAACAAGACCCGCCCAATCAAGGCGGCAAAGCATGGTGGCTTCGTAGCGGACGGTGCTGCATGGTGGTCGGGCCAGTGCCAGCAATGAACCTCGTCTGTTTTTACACTTCCACTCCCGTGCTTTACTCCTGACGGTAGACTTGAACCTGCCGTGGTAAAGCAATGAACATGCGGATAAACTGGTGGGTCAGGACCCCCCGGTGTTCTGGGCGTCAGCATTTTGATGGAACCGGGATGGCCGGTCATGCAGCGATACTTTCTCTACTGTAACACTTCTGGAAGCCCAATTAACGCTTACATATTATGGCTGTTTGCGTGTCCTTCCTTTTCGTAAACGCTGTACACTGTATTCGGCCTCAGTCCATGGAGAGAGCACGATGCGACGTTCAGTTTGTAGATGGACCAAACCAGGCTTTCTGTCGTCAGCTTGGAGACGACGGTGAAGGCGAGTGGAAGGCGAAAAAAAAATTCTACTTTTTTTCTACCCTACCTTGCTGGATTTCGCTGAGGTAATATGAAGTCTTAGCAACAGCGTCACGGTTGCTAAGGACCGAAGCCGAACTGCCGGCGACGTAGCGAACCCCGACGGGAGCTGAAACGTGACGGCAGAAAACTATGGCGCAGTACCGCTGTAAAATAGAGCGCCATGTCTTAGAAGTCCAGTCCAGCCGCGGTACAGCCGGATTGTGGTGATGTATGCGCTGGCGTGATATTAGGCCTATCGTTACGCCTTGAGAACCAACGCTGTAAAACCGTACCAGCAGCTTTACCTTCAACGAGTTTGCCGCTGATTGGCAGGTGGTTAAGCCTAACGTTAGGGATGCCAAATGTTAAGCGTAAACATAGGCCTAACGGGTGCTTTGGCCAAGGGTCTTAGTCGTAGCAACGCAGAAAACTCGAAGGAAAAAAATTACACCATCTTCCCGTAGGGGAACCATGAGTAGTATGCGAAGCAGCCATGGGGTCGGCTGAAGTTCCCATGAGCTTTCAGTTCGTCGTTTCCGTTGACGTTCAGCTTCGCGTGCCTTCGTTGTATCCGTAGCTTCTTGACGTAGTTTGAATGAGTGAAGGACATAAGGCGCGTTCGTAGCACATGCTCCTGTCTCGGTTTGTAGCGCAGTAGGAAGAGCACCGCGTACCTCCCGTTGCGGCCAGAGAGTCGTGGGATTGAAACCGGGCGCCGCCTAACTTTCTTTTTATAGTGGACTGCACTGACGTCAGCCCAAACGCTAACGGGGCTGAAGAGACGCGCATGCGCAGTGGAGTGCGGACGGCGGACAACGACAACGAGGGATGGAGGCACACAGCCCCGAGCATGAGAGGCTTCGCATCTAAAAGGGCGAGTATGGCACTTTCGCACACAGGTGTGGATTCCATTGCCACGCGAATCGTGCTCGCCGACAGAGGCAGATACGCGCGTAGGTGTATTGGACACCACTTTTTGAAGCTATAAGCCAAGAAATGAATCAGTTGCACACAGCACACGCACTAGAAGAGTACTGTAGCGGCGGAAGAAAGAGGCAAGGGATGCCGAGGCCAGCCATTGCGACCTCCGGCTGAGGGCGGGGATGCGAGGTCACAATGGCGTTGTTCTATGAACCTCAACTCTGAGGTGGCGTCGATGGTCTCTTTGTGGCGTGTGGTCGTCTTTCCGGGTTTAGCGGCTCCAGTTGAAGCCGAAGACTGACTCAAGGGAGGCCTTTACCATGCCTGTCGAAATAGGGATGAATAGTACACTCCCACAGTATAAGGCGTCCCCTTGGACATTTTCATCGCAGCGCTCCAGAATGACCAATTGAAGTGATCAAGTGTGGGAATTCGGCGAATGGCGAAGCCTAAGATATGATTTGACTAAAAAAAAAGTGCATGTGCGTGAATGTCGTTTGCATTGCGCAATATGCCTGCGAAGATGGTTTTTGTTTTTTAATTCAAATTGAATGCTCGGCCAAATCACTCGTCGAATTTGTACACTTCGGGGGGTTATTCTGAAACCTCGAGGTAAAGATGTCCTACGGGGACTTCTGAAGGTGCATAAACGAAAAACACAGGCGGCGAACACGGAGTAGACAGGGCAGACGCTGCCCGGTGCCCTCTGTGTTCGCCGTCCGTGCTTTTCTTTGCCCTTCAAACCATGGTAATTACGCACAAACTAGCCCAGCAGTAAGTTATATTCAGCTACATCACCGGTTTACTCACGGGGGAGTCTACATGTGGATGATTATGATGACGGACACATAGCCAGCGGGAGATTTGTCGTACCACAGGAAATCTGTGCATGTATCATGAATCCTGTGCGCGGTATTCTGAAGGTTAGCAAAGAGTTACATACTAACGGAGTAGCACGTACCCGCAACGGTGTATGGGACCGCACTTCACAAGCAGGAATTTATGCTGCTCTCGCACGATACTATGTGGCCTGCGCAGCGAAACCGCCAGTAATTTTTTATTACCAGCGGAGCTGTTGTCGGTCGAGCCTTTTCGTCCGTCTGCTGAAAGTCGTGCGTCACGCAGGGGTAGGAGCAGGTTCTCAGACCCACCGATAGAGGACGCAGTGGTCTCGCAGAGCGGGTTCCTCTCCCTCCCGCTGGGGGACGGAGATGGGAGGGAGCCTCCCGCCTCTGAAGTTTAGCTGCAGATTCCTCTGGGCGAACCGCTGGATTTGCGCGGTGACGGCGCTGCGGCTCTTTGGCGAGCGCCAGTTTACGTTCGAGTTGACACAAGAGAACCCCAGCTCCGCTGTTTCAGCAGATTTCACACTGCGTGGAACTGGGTTTAATTTTAGATGCGACTGATCTCATTCACTCGCCTTGTCCCTCCATACGGCGTTGTTGTCCGTCCACACCCCTCCCCCTACGCTATAAAAAAAATAGTAGTTAGCGGCGCCCGGTTTCGATCCCACGACCCTGTGTGCGGAACGCGAGGTACATGGTGCTCTTCCCACTGCGCCACAAAACCGAGACAGAATCAAATGCTACGAACGCGCCTTATATCCTTGACTCATTCAAACTACGTCAAGAAGCTGCTGATACACGCATTCACTACCTGTGGGCGGAACGCGGGTACATGCTCTTCCCACTGCGCCACAAAACCAGACATAATGCTACGACGCGCCTATATCCTTTACTCATTCAAACTACGTCAAAAGCTCTGATACAACGACACTATGTGGGAACGCGAGACACTTCACTGAGCCAAAACGAACAGGAATAAAGTCGTTACGAACGCGAAGCCCCAAGCATACCACTCAAGAGATTGACAAGATTGGCAATGAAAACTAATAAAAAAAATCCACATACATAATCAAACGCGTTCCGACACGTTTCACGCGATTTCGGAATCAATCCAACGGAAACACCAAGTGAACCCCACGATGCGCCGCATCTACACAGGGTTCCCCTCGCGGGGAGGTGGGCGCAATTTTTCTTAGCAGTCTTGCCTCCGGCAGCTGCTTTCGGTTTTATTCGTCATGCATGGACATCCGGCACATCACGTCGCCGGAAGTGCGTTTCCATGTGGAAGAGGAAGAAGAAGATGCCAGCCTACGGCGCAGGCCCCCCTGACAAACCTGGCGGGATGACCGTTGCTGGATCGTTCACGATTCTTCAGAAAATTTGTACGTACCTGCCGCACTAGTTTTCCCGCTAACTGCCCGTCGATTGCAGTGGTGTTCTTAAGACTTCAGACATGGATACTTGGCACAAACGACACCTGCCCTTAGCGTACCCGTTACATTCCTTGTTACGTGCGTACTAATAGCGTAAAACGCGAGATCAGTAAATCCATAAGATAATACGCAGCGTTCCGTACTTTACATCGTACATTTAGGGGATGCTATTGCAAGGGGATGCCACTTCAGTTCTAAATAATGAAACCTCGAACTAATGCAAGTCAAGAATAACAACAGTACAGCGAGATGGGGAAGAAGTAGGGCATTTCAGCAACTTAACGCTAGAAAAACCTCGCGCTTGCAGTCTGCCTTTTGAGTCCGTCCTTTTTGATGAAAGTAGCAAATGTACCGGAAGGCCTCCTTTCCCTTTTTTTAAACTATGAAAAGAGACTCGGAGCATTCAATCCCGTTATGACTTCCGAGCGAACGCCCACCTTAATACTGCGCACTAATTCCTCATCGCCCTCATTTCTCCTCGTGCGTGTGCGTGTGCGCGTGTGTGTTCTTGCGCGTATGTGCGTGCGTGTGCATTTCTGTGTGTGTGTCGAGAGAGAGAAAAAGAGAGGGAGAGAGAGAGCTTATCACTGGTCACAATGAACGATTCGTAGACTCATACGAAGAAACCAACGAGCCAACCACCAGCATACGGAGGTTATTATGTGTTTTTTTTTTACCGTGAAGCTAAAAATGGTATTTCGAGCAGTGAACTCGATAAATTAAGGCGACCCAATAATAACGAACCCGCACGCTTTGCATAGGAGACGCTAGCGCCACTCGGGTCAGCTCCTGCTCACCGGGAGAGCAGCCGATGCTCAGACGGCTCATAGATTCCTGTGAAGAGGAAGCCCCCTTTACAAGAACACCGTCATAAATGCTCACAACAAATGTTCCCTCTCCCTCCCTCCCTCCCTCCCTCCCTCCCTCTCCCTCCCTCTCCTCTCTCTCTCTTCTCTCTCTCTCTCTTATAATATATATATATATCTATATATATATATATATATATAGATATATATATATATATAGATATTGTAAGACGCCTTCAAGGAGACGCGCTCACTGATAGAGCGGAGAAGACAGGACGCCGCTTATTTGGCGAAACGCCGCAGCAAGCAGCACTAGCCTCAGGAATGATAATGATCATGTACAGGTGACGAAGATGAAGCATTACTGCAAAGGATGACAGGTGATGATGATTACACATAAGATTGAAATCAGCGAAATATTGTGCCGCGGAGAACTACAGTGCTTACAATATATATACAGAAATAAGAGTCAGTCAAGAGGCAAGGGATCGCCCCGCCGGTAGCGTAGTGGTTATCGCACCAGACCGGTATTCTGGAGGTCGTGGGTTCGGATCCCACTTGGCGGGCATTTTTTTCTCCACTTTCTTTCTTTCCAAATTCTTTATTGTTTCAATGACCTACCACATCCTCCCCTTTGGTTTCCGAGGTTTTCTTGACTGGCAACTCTTATGTCTGTATTATTTCAACGAGCCCCTCATTTTCCTATTCTGACCGCTTTTATATATATATATATATATATATATATATATAATATAATATATAATATAATATATATATATGATCCATATATATTTATATTCTTCAGCTAATCGAGTCAATATCGAGCTGACCATCATACAGCCCCATCTTAGTGCGGTGGAATTCCTGGTAATGCAGGCATCGCCCTGACCATGGTTGCGATCGTGGGATCTTTGGTCCTGCTGTTCGCGCTGCTGGTGCGGACGAGTACATCGGGCAGCACCGTCGTAGCTGGACTACGGGGGGTGCTGCCACCCAACGTAACGACATCTCGTAACAACACCGTCGGGCTTCTTCTATAGCTAACACGGGAACAGCGGCGATGCTCCGAAGAGCTCCAGTATCTTTAACAAGACGGAAAAGTCTTTTACACTGAACTAATCCATGACACTGGCCAATAAAGCATGCGTAAGCGTGCATTCGAGAATTGCCAACAAACGCTTTCGCTTTCGAAATCAGGAGGTCGAAAGCTGAGCCAGCAGAGTTCACTTTATTGGCGAAATGTTCCAGTGAATTATATAAATTGCGCCAAAAGATTGTCAATGTTTCCAGCCGATAAAATAAGCACGCCCTAATAATACCGCATTTGCACGATTGTAATGCCCCCTCCTTTGCAACGCGCAGGTAAGTTTACATAGGAAATTTTGAAAAAAAAATTAACGCCGATCATACCGTTCGGATGTAAAAGCCACCGGCCGCGTACCTGTCAAAATACATTTTATTTGACGTACGGAACTGTAGCAGCAAAAATTCCTTCTGCTTTTTAAACTTGCTTATATCACACTGGCGTTAAAACGGGAGCGGGGAACATTTAGAGGGTTCGCGATTTCCAGTGCCTCGACCTTCATAATGTTGGACGTGACGGTCCATTTGTTATTTACAAATTCCACATGGGAGTCTTCAAGCTCTCCGAAACGTCCGTGCTCAGAGCTGGGGATGCCTTGAATGAAAATATGGCTCTGCTTAGTTTGCATCAGTCGCGCACTCATGTATCGGGGACGCCCAGTGTGCACGAGGTTGGTGTGTTCCTCTCGCTGTCAGCAAGTCTCATCATCATCATCATCATCATCATCATCAGCCTATCTACGCCCACTGCAGGGCAAAGGCCTCTCCCATGGATCTCCAATTATCCCGGTCCTGCGTTAACTGCGACCAGTTAATCCCCGCAAACTTCGTTATCTCATCTACCCATCCAACTTTCTCCCGCCCCCTGCCACGCTTGCCTTCTCTAGGGATCCACTCTGTGACCTTTAATGAACAACGGTTATCTTGCCTTCGCATTACATGCCCTGCCCAAGTCCATTTCTTCTTCCTAATTTCTAATATGTCCTTAACATGCGCCGTTGGTTCTCTGACCCACTCCGCTCTCTTCTTGTCCCTTAAAGCGGCCACGAAGACAAAATGCAAGTTTGGTTCATTGAAAGACTGCCTCGTTAAAATCATACTGGCACCGCTATTAACGCACACTTCACTCAAATAAGCCATATAAATATATTAGGAAAAAATGGAATTGCCATGCGACCCACTAGCTCATTTCCCACAACAGAACCTATGATGTCATACCAGCCAGCTCTGCGATTGGCGGAGGCCGGCAAAAGCAAACTCAAATTAGGCAGAGCTTTCAAGCTTGCCGAACAAGCTATTTGCGCTTAAATTTAGGGCACATTCTTTTTATAGCCCTAAGAATGGTGTGACAAACAGTGGAAGTTACGAAAGCACACGTAAACATAGAAGTACCGATGCGTACTGCTCTTGGTACTGCGCGCACTATGCTTGGTTTAGACGCTAAGCACTCCGGGCTTAGGAGTTGTCTCAGACGACACTGGCCGATTGACGCAAGCGACGGTGTCTTACGTGACCATATTTGTCGAGCGAGCGCAATGTTTCACGAAACGATAATTTTCTCCATGAACAAAACAAGCCAGGTTTAAGTATGGTCACAAACAAACCAAGGTCAGAAAACAGCTTGCTGTGGTGTGGTGGCGCCATCTAGGTTGACTAACAGTAAACAAGTCTCTGCTCCACACCAAGTTTGGCTGAAAGACCTATTCAAATGATGTCATTGCAAACGTTGTTCAAACACACGTTTTGGGCGGGAGAATCAAAAATTTAGCTTAAATTGATTAATTTCGCAGTGAATAAAACATTGTTTGCTTCCTTACAAGCGCTGGGGCACTATATAACACGAAATCTGTCGAATAAAACAAAACCTGTATTTTGTCTTCATGGCCCCTTTAATGTTACACCTATCATCCTCCGTTCCATTGGTCGCTGAGTCGTACCTCAATTTAAGTTGCACCCTCTTAGTGAGCCTCCAAGTTTCTGCACTGTAGGTGAGTACCGGTAAGATGCCGCTGTCATGCACTTTCTTCTTCAAGGACAATGGTAGGCTGCCATTCATTATATGAGAATCCCTGCCGAGTGCACTCCACCCCATTCTTATCCTTCTCATTACCTCTGTCTCATGGTTGGGATCCGGGGTCACTACTTGGCCTAAGTAGATACAGTGGAACCCCAATAATGCGACTTTCAAGGGACCGCGAGAAAGCGTCGTATGATGTCTTACGACCGGGGTGCGGGTAAATGTCGGCCTAGTAGACGGTCTCACGCGACGGTGGGATAAGAATTTATTTAAACTACTATATTTAATGCGTTCTCACGTGATCTGCGAACCTTTAGCTGAAATCCCAAGTTAAAAAAAGCAACGCCTATGTTGTGCCCCCCTCCCCTTTATGGCGTCCAGCTAGCCCGCCAGCCAAGCTGCCCGCGCTAACGCGATATAAGGCGGACGTGGTCGAGGGAATTGAGAGGAGAAAAGGCGAGTGTGAAACTGCCAAGGCCAAGCAAAACGAACGATAGTACAAGGCGGAGATGAACAAAAAACGGCATTGCCGTACATGGTGGAGACACCCATTGAACGATCCCTTGCCGTCACTGTTGGGTCATGGTGCTCAACACATGGCTGGTTTCGTTTCCCACAAAACCCAGCAATGCGAAATAGATAAGACAATTCAACCTTCCCGAGTAAACCGTGTTGCAGCGAAAATTATAGCGCGGTCTTGCTACAGTGACTTGCTGCGGCGGCCCGCAAGTGGTCCAAAATGGAGGTGGTAACGGGTACGTGTCTCCACCCATCGCCTCCTGTATTCTGCTACACCCTTCGGCAAACGCGCGTGAATTGAGGCACTCTAGCAAAGCAAAGAGCAGAGTGACAACGCGGCCTTGAAAGACACGATAAGCCGAGAACAAAGATATAGGAAGTAAGAGCGTCGTGAAAGGAAGAAACTTGGATCGAGCGGGTAGGCAAAGCGGCTGTTCGGTCGTCGCCGTGGAGTTGCGTCGTATGTGTTCTCGCGTTCGACGGCGGATCAACGGGAGCTTCAGATTCACGGTCCAGATGCCACCTGAACTTCGAATTCTCTCGGTTGGCCCGTTGGCGTAGTGCTGCCGCGTGGGGCTGTCACAGGTTAACTCCCGCTCACAGGTACCCGCCAACTTGCTTGCTTGCGTCTGTGGACCTTTGCACATCAAGCAGCGTCAAACTGGGGTTGAGAATAAAGGCCAGGACGAGGCAGCGAAGCGGTGTAAAATATAGGAAAAGCGCCGGTTTATCCACGCCAGGGTCTGTCGTATGAAACGGACCGCGTGCACCCGAGCGTCATATCATCCGGGTTTTTAATGCATTGCTTCTACGGGGAGTTTGCCGGGACCGCAGTGATCCGTCGTAAGAAGCGGGTCGTCGTAAGTCCGGGGGACGTATCAGCGGGGTTCCACTGTATGTTCGCTTACCACTTCTACTGCCTCACCACCGGGGGGGGGGGGGGGGGGGTAGCAGTAAGCGTATAACAGCGGTACAGCCCATTATGGCGAATCACTACTCTGCACTTCCAACAGCTTTCACATTGAGTGGAACGGCTTTAATTTTTTTGAGTTCTTGCGGCTGACATTTCCACGGGGGTGAAGAGATGAATATTTTCCTCAGATTACGGGATACATCCGGCTTATCACGCTGCGTGTCTTGTCTCCCTTACAAAAAGTTTCGTCGAGTTTCGATCGAAATTTTGTTGAATGGACTTAACAAATGTTGTTAAGTATTCAAAGAATTTCTCTTGCAATTCTGTTGAGGATTTGTTGTGCTTCTGTGGAAAAGTGGCCACCGTGCTTTCATTGATTTTCCGTTTAGTTTATTACGTCGAATTTCTGTTAGTGTCAGTTGAGATTCAACTGAATTTCGTATTGGTATTTTGTCGAGTTTTTTTTATTTTTATATTATTCGTATTGACATTTTGTCGAGGTGTCTTGTCTAGCGTTAAACTAGCTAGGTCATCCACATTGCTATGGTGCCCCATATTACTTATTACTGGGTATCTAAAGCCCGCAATGTCTCATCTCAGCGTTGAGTGCCATCCAACGCCTCTCGAATTCTTCGGGCCGAGCTGGAACAGATTGAAGCGTCCGGCAAGCGTGTCACCATGTTAATGCGAAATGCAGTACTTCATGACCGGGGCTTCGGAGTTCTTTTCTTTCTCTTTATTATTTTAGTTTCCATTAATATTTTGACATATTTGGTTAGTTTTCAGTGTTTTTTAGGTGATTGTTTCTGACCTTTAGGTAAAGTTACGCTACGTAAGATAAGGGATAGTGATGTAGTGCCATGCGTGGCTTGTCACAAAAAGCACATCCGGGCGTCATTTTAACGAAATGCTTGGACTGCTGTTTGAGGGCACTCGAGACATAGCCCTTTAGTTAAAGGTAAGTTTTAGTCACGAACTCTGCAGCGAACGAGTTATCTTTATAAATTGGACAGTCTCTTCAGCGACGCGTACATGGTATTAGCTTCAAATCCTTAGTTTGTCAAAGAAGTTCAAACAAACTTGCATCTCTGTAACGGTGCATGGTCGGGGCAAAGTCAGTTCTCTCGCAGACACACCCGTGTAAGGCGCCGCTAACAACCAAGTTGGTTGGCTGCAGGCAACAAGCCCATGATACAGAATCGAACGCGTGCCCGTCAGTCTAAGTTGCTCCTGAATAATTAGACAACAAAGCCCAATTAAACCACGCCTGCAGAACTGCGAAGGAACGCTTGGCATCCACCTCAATGCAGCCGTACGGCTACAAAGGAGTAGTAGTAGTAAATTCTTTTATTGGGAAGGGAAGGCCGGTTGGTCAGAGGGGGGAAATGGGAATAGCAGGGAGGGAGGAATAACATTTCTTGAACCTTCAAGGGTCGCGTAGGAAGCTTCCAATGGAGGATCTAATTGTCCAGTTTGACGTACCCAGTGGGTTGTAGGCCACGGCTCACACTGTGCCTAGCGCGGCGAGGAATTCGGGGTCATGTTACGGGGGGGGTATCTGTTGAAGAACCATTGGGTAGTGCACTTTCGAGAATATAGCGATGGTCTAAGAATGCAGCGCAGTGCCAGATTAAATGGTTTGGGTCCGCGATAGAGGTCGCTGAACAGTGCGGACAATGTGGGGGTGGTGACTTCCCAGGGTGAATACATTTCGATATGATGTGAGGGGTGAGAGCAGCATTGGCAAGAGTCTTAATAATGAAAATGTCGGCTGGGCGTGGTTGAGAAAGGACGCCGTTGAGGTAGCCAAGTGGGGTGCTTGATGCTAGGCGGCATCGGCAGCGCGTGGCGAGCGTGGTCTAGTTGCAGGCGAAAAGAGGTGGGCGAGGCAGCAGCAGGGGTTGGTCATCTAGCGGAGGGGTTACCAGGAGGCTCTCTCTAGCCGCGGAGTGCGTGGTCTGGTTGACATGTCCCTGCATCATGTGTCCCGGTATCCACGCCAGGCGAGTTTTAGTGCCGTTCTGAGTGAGTATGTTGACCATAGCTTAAATCTGTTGGACTTGCTGAACTCTTCAATTGCAGTTTTGGAGCCGGTGAGGATAGGAATACGGGCAGGTAGTGGAGTAGAGACGTTGTAGGCAAGACGGTCCGGTGAAAGGAAGTAGGCCACGCAGTTCGGCAAAGGAAAGCTGTACAGCTTCCTCACACACTTCGCAGTTGAAAAATTCGTCATGGACCAGTATTCGAATCCGGGACTACCGCCTATCTAGGGCAGTCGCTCTACCAACAAAGCTAACCAGGATGCTAGCCGTTTCTAGCGCGAGATCAAACTGATCAAAAAGCCAAATTTCTCTGACGATGATAATGATCGTGGGTGAAATGAAGATAATTTGAAGCACTTCCCGTGTTCGGAGCCGAACCCTCGCGTTATGAAGCCGACGTCTACCCGATTTCATCATTCCGACGTGGTCGAATAAGTATGGATTTGGCGAGACGTGCACGGACGTGCAAAATTAGACAGAAAATGCACCCCCCCCCCTTACCAAACGACGACGATGGTTGAACTCCTGGGAAAACCATGGAATGCCCGTATCAGTAAAGCACAAGATAGCACAATCGCAGTGCAGTTAATCGTCCCGAAAGAAACAGGAGCTCGCTTCTGTGTTGGTTGATTTGGTGCGGCATTTGATTTTGGTGAACTTCGCTTTCCGCCATCGTTGTAGCTTCAACATAGGGGTGGTTGGTTTCACTAGTTTCATCATACTGTCCCTCATGCGCCCCGTTTTGTTCTCTCAATCACTATGACATGGTGCATACTCGCATTATCTGAGCCAAGCAAAAACACATTTAGCGGCACGTGCTTTGATACCCCCCCTACTGCTCTATCACTCACGTAGGCCTTACTGGTGTCTCTAACTTACGCTTAGTTCCAAGTAAGAAGTCCCACAGCATTCACCAGAAGAAGCAGAAAAAAAGAAAATGGAGAAGGTCGATTATGAGAACGAGGCAGGAAAAGGAGCAGGAGGAAAGAAAAAAGTAGAATCCTACCCCTGGCTTTCCTTATGTAGATTGTGTCATCATAATGCTGCCTGGGGCAGTTTGAGTTCGAAAAGGCCAATAAGAGATAAAGAAAAATATCTGGCTATTGGCGCGATTTCCTGACGGTGTATAAACTAGGTGATTCGGATAATCAATCTCTTCCTCATCATTCCGAATTTTGTTGGGAACATTTCCACTCCATGATTTTTTTTTCATACCGATTCCCTTATTGTGTATGTGCCACTGACCAAAGATTATTTTTATTTCTATTATTTTTATTTTTTTCTGCATCTTCTGGTGAATGCTTTGTGACCTTACTTGGAACTAAGCGCAAGTTACAGACACCACTGAGGCCTACGTGAGTAATAGAACAGTAGGGGAGTATCAAAGCACGTACCGCTAACCTGATCTTCTCGTCGCATATCCGGTTAATTACTCCTATAGGGCTCTTCGATCCCTTGGTGCTGTGTGCCGAATATCGAAGGAGTTCAAAGAACCGAATGCTGTTCTCAAGCTCTACACTACTATTTGTCGCCCGCAGCTCGAGTATGCCTGGGTTGCTTGGAACAGCACGTGTAAAACAAACTGTATGCGCATTAACAGGGGGGTCCAAAATAAGTTTAAATCTATCTTTAACCACTCGCTTCGCCGTTAATAATGACTCTAGATCATCTTCTGCATTGACTCTACCACGATTAATAAGGCGGATCTTCTTTACCTATTCAAAATTATTCCCGGCTCAGTGTCTTGTGTAGTGCTGCTGCAACATGCTCCACTCCATGTGCCGCAGAAATTTACCAGGAAACACGATGTTTTTCATAATCCGAACTGTCTGCGGGGCTTGTGCCCTCTGTTCCAAACGCAGTGTTTGTACAGCCGGTACTCTGAATACTTAGATATTATTTAATAATTCCCCGACTCTCTTTCGCGGGCATGTCCGTGAGCTTATCATTCCACAACTTTGCACTTTTTCATTCTTGTCCTCATGATGTACGACTGACTGTTATGCGGTTATTTCGGCGTGAAGCGCTAGCAACGCAAACCGTTGTCCTTCTTTCTTTTTGCATTATTATTTTCTCTTATCTTTGAATGTATACATTCCTTTTAGGCTGTTTACCTCGAGTGGAAGCCATCTAAGGGCACTCCATTTTTATACGGCTTACACTATTCCATCTGCATATTTCTCTTGCCAGTATGTTTGCATGCGCAACAACCGTTCGCATGCATTGCCCTATTGCTCTAGGCAGCACAATTTGTATATATATTAAATGCAGAGCATTTCTTTAACTCACGATGTCACCCGGCGTTGTCGGCGTGCCTCGGCGTCCGCAACAGCCGTTCCAGGTGCGCCCTCTCCCCCACTCCTCCTAACCCGCATCACGCTACCCTCCTCGCTCTCAACAACAGGTCCGCACCCCTCCCCCTACACTATATAAAAAAATAATACTTACCGGCGCCTGGTTTCGATCCCACGAACCCTGCGGGCGGAACGCAAGGTACATGGTGCTCTACCCACTGCGCCACAAAGCCGACACAGAATGGGAGGCTACGAACACGCCTTATATCCTTGACTCATTCAAACTACGTCAAGAAGCTGCTGATGCGCTCGCATTCACTACCTGTGGTCGGAACGCGAGGTACATGGTGCTCTTCCCACTGCGCCACAAAACCGACACAGAATGAAACGCTACGAACGCGCCTTATATCCTTGACTCATTCAAACTACGTCAAGAAGCTGCTGATACAACGCATTCATTACCACCAACTCCCCAAACACTAAACGTTAACGCAATACACCCACCCCCTATGCGACGCATTTACTCGAGTCCCCCTCGCGGGGAGATGGGCCCTTTATATGTATGTGCGTGTTTGTCAAAGCGTGTAATTTTTGTTCAGCGTAAGAAATGATATCCTCTCTTTTGTGTGTGTGAGATGTGCACATCTTGCGTCGCCTGTTTCCTCTTGCTTTTGTTTCTTTGTTTTTTTCTTCTGCGCCAGCACAAAGGCATCCCATCTGTTCTTGGACACACTAATAAACATTATTATTATTATTATTATTATTATTATTATTATTATTATTATTATTATTATTTTATTATTATTATTATTATTATTATTATTATCATATCATCATCACTTGTCTGCGGTACCACTAACGCTATCTTGGTTCCTCTTACGTCAGTGACGGGGAAATTCCTCTGTTCGCTGCCGCCACAGTGCCGAAAGGATGCAGAAGCCGTTCGTCGTTCGTCGTCCCAATCCTCTCCCATGGCCGATGCTTCCCGCATCCAGAGCGGCTTCTCCAGCATTCTCGTCGGCTCGTTCCAAAGGGCACCACATGGGCTCTCCGCAGCTCGGCCAAAAGAACGGCGCCCCCTCTGCGGGGACCTCCATTCCCAAGCCTCCGCCCCGCTCCACTGAGCACACCGCCTGGTTCGATCCCTCCGACGATGGAGCCGTGGAAGAGGGCCGCAGATCTTTCCCCATCATACCCACCAACAATCTCAGCTTTCTGCCTGGTCGTGAGTGCGGCATGCCACTGCAGGGGTCTGCTGACTTCCCGCCTTCCTTCCTCGAGGCGGCTCCGGAACAAGACGACGCACTGACCAGCCGCTCCACAGGAAGCGCCACCTTCCTGACTGCAACCAGGACTAAGCGACGCTGGCAAGAGCGGATATTCGCTCCCGAGATTCGCGCCTCGAGTAAGAGCTTGTCTACTAGGGGCTTGTTTCTCGTCTGCGTGTTGGCTGCCTTCGCCTTGGGCCTCTGGCTGGTTGAGTCCGGCGGCAACGTGAACAGCATGGACATCAGAGAAGTGGGCACCGAATTCGTGCAGACTGCCCTGTATGCTGTCAAAGGTAGACAGCACTTGGAAGAAGGCACTGAGACGACGACGGATGTCGCTACAAATTCGTCGGTTGAGATCGTGCCAACAGATGAGGACGATGGCTAATTATAGGGCAAATTGCGCGTACGGCGACGCAAGGTATAAATCAGCAAGGTCGTCGGTTATTGTTCAGCTTGGTCTATCTCTGCGGCACCTTCACGCTTATAAAGACGAAATTTGACGGAGTGTGTGTTTTTCCTCTGGCGGCAAATTTAAGTTGTAGATGCGGCAGAAGCCGTTCCTCCCATAGACACGGGGTGGTTGGGAAAACGTCCAGACTTAAATCAGTGTATGGACGACTTACACGCACCCTTTGATCTGCACTTCCCGTTAGCGCCTCTTCATGGGAATTTGTGGCTTTTGCGGCTACCTTTTATTCCATCAAGCGATCTTCACCGCCATCAGCCTTATGCCCACTGCAAAGCGATCGCGGGTCCCATAGACGTCCGACAATTTCTCTCCTGCGCTGTTCGAGTGTATTCTTTCCTCCAATTTCTTTATATTATCGGGTTTCCAACCTCAATGATTTCCTGTCCTGTACCACAGTAACCATTCGGATTCTCGTATGGTTTACCTAATATCACCCGCACGCCTCACATGACCGGCGAAACTCTGTATCTTTCTCTCACCTAAACCACAACACTCGTCCCCTGTAACCACGCGTTGCTCCAACCATCCATCTTTGAATGGCTAATTGCGATGACCTCAATTTCTTTCACGGTATTTGGTAAGCCCCCAATTTCTGCCCTCACAAGTAATCTCCTGAAGTACTTAGTGGGCTAACTCGAAAAGGCTTGCCGATCGTGAACCCCAGCCACACTTATTCTACGCTTTCCCCCTAGTTTTGGTCAGCCCTGACAACCTGTGCAATATGTTTACATTCATGCCCACTTCGGGTGTTTTATTTCCTAGTTTAAGGGACGGTACGTCTGTTGAAAATTACTTTAGATTGCTTCATATTTAATTTTAAATCTTTGACTGACCTTTCTGAGTACATATCCTGAAGCATTCTTTGCCTATTTTCCGCTGGGCAAGAACATACAAGTCCGCATGTCTCAAGCTGCTCAATATTTTTAATCATCTTGACTTTTCTTTAGCAAGCTTCCTAAATAACCCATCTATAGCGACTTTGGGAGAGGTGTCTCCCTTGGCGTAGCGCCCTCCAACCCGAGAACTTATCACTCTTCTTACGTTTGTATTAGCTGACTAGAATACGTATCATAATCTATAGATGTCTACACTTCTGTGTATGTGTGTATAGCTAATTGTGCGGATAAATGTGTATTTGTGTTCTTACAACTATTAAGCTGTTAGATTCCTTTGAATGTTTTTAGGGCACTTTTAGCATTTCTTTACTTTTTCTTTTCTCGGACACATTAGCCTTGTCTTGACATTTCGTGGCTTAGTATTTTGTTTATCAATTGTATAATCCTTACGCATTTATTTTTGTTCAGCGAGCTGCACCTATTGTTTATTTTGTTATTAATCATTAGGGGTCCCGACTGCACTGTTCTTCACTATGGGACCCCTGCTTGTATACTAACGTAATGTTATTTACTCCTGTTTGTCTAATAAAGTGAAACTGAAACTGAAACTAAAGGATTCCCGTGCCAATATGTCCACCAGTATGTCCAGCAAGAGTCATATGTGAGTGTTTTTTCCTCCATTCCCTGGTATCCATTCTTCCAGTATACTGGGTCTGTGTCCACTTATCAAACGGCCTTTCGAGATCTATAAGTTCAAAGGACGAATTTATCTGTTACCTGGTTGAGGACATCTGTCATCGTACTGAGTAATTTAAGGCCAGTCTTTTAGCTCGTTTGTTGGCAATGCAAGGTTTAGTTCCCGTTGTCAACAATTACCTCGGCAAATAACTCTTATGAAACAATAAGTAAACTGATGGGTCTGTAGTTCTTTAAAAAATTTACATTTCCCTTTTTGTTTATTATAATTAGTTACCGTTTTCTGTTATCTTTTCTTTTTTTTGGCTAGTGGAATCTCCGAAATTCTGAGGAATTTCGAGAATGATTTGCAAGCTTTCCGTGTGAATTATCATCCCCACCATTTCGTAAGTCCTCGGTTTCTCGGATGATCCTGCACTTTTCTTTTTCTTCATTTCCTTGAGCCAATTGTCCTCCTCTCGTCCTTAGTTACTGTTGGCAAGTCGCGTACAAAGGTAGTTCTTCCAGCACTGTTTTTTGGCCAAGCACTCTTTGTGTACAATTCAATTTTGCATACAACCTTTCGCGGTTTCCCTATTTAGTCGTTGTTGTTTAATATGGTACCATTTTATCTGAGTGCACGCACGCCTTCTCCAAATGGCCAGCTCCTACGTTGCCCTTCAACCTTGTACAACACCAAAAATTTTGATATTGTGTAAGTCGGCGCCTAAAATGCGCACGAAAATATCATGGCTGTTCGATAACATCTTTATTATGAGTTGACCGCCCCTATACTGCCCGATCACATCAAGGTCGTAGCAGTTGTTGTTCGCCCATTGAGAAACGTCGCATACCCAGTCAGAGGGATTGGGCAAGAACAGCTTAAGTTATTTAATTATGGAGGGAAGTCGGTCAAATCCTTTGGAAGTGACGTACTTCTTCCTTAAGCCACTCAAGTGGGTTTCTGTCGTTTCAACAGCAGCGTTACCGCTGAAACTTTGCTTGCATTTGCCCTTAAATGTAATCGTCGACACCTTCTTAATTGGATTTTTGTAGCGTGAGCTACACTGACCGAGGTTGAACAGTTTCGCGTGGCCCCTGGAGAGCCGTGCTGCGCATGCGCGAGGAGCAGTGACGTCACTCGGCGTACAGAACATTGCTCGATGCCCGGCGTCTCTCACTCACCCTACACGTGCAGCGTCTTCGCCGACCTCCGTTCCGTACGCGGCGGCCCGGTCTATTTGATGATCATGCGAGGGGTGGCCGGGTGTGGAACCGATGGCTCGTGCGTCGCAGCAACAACGGCGTGCGCCTGTGGAACCAGCTTAGCTCTGGGGGGATTGGTGACGCTGCGCCGGAGCCGCTTGATAAATATACATGTGTCACATAATGCGTATGCCGTGTGTGTGTCATTGAAGCAGCAGTAAGCATGATAATCAAGCTAATCCTTGACAACCAGGAAAGCTAAGAATAAGCAGCTGAACCTTAGCTCACGCTACGTATATCCTAGCATAGCCGAGTTAAGCCACTGCTAATTTTTTTTACGTTTAACGCTTTAGGAGTATCTTTAGTAGACCTTTTAGATGCCAACAAACGTAATATCCTGAAATTGAAAAGTCTGTGCTAGTCTTTTATTCAAGAGGAGAGTTTGTCGCCACTGTATCGCATCTTTTATAGGCGTAATTATGTAAAATTTTCACTAAAAATTTCCCCTGCCAGCGCTGTCCAACCTTCCAACACGCTACGCATGTAACGGAGGTGCACGTGCACATTAGAAATCAAAGACGACTTGCGCTGGTGTGGCCTTGATTTTCATTGTTTAAAAGCAACCAGCCGACCTGCCGGCACCAACTCTTGCGGTGACAACTAAGTGCGCCACAATGTACCCCGGTAAGCGGATGACGCCAGAGCAGCTTCCCGTTTTCCAGAGGCTGTATGATTGTCCCGCATTCAGAGTCCCTGTCGTGAAATATGCTCGCATTCGCCTTGAACTCTACTTTCCTACGTCAAAGACGCTGAGTGGGAAGCCATTTTCGCTATCAAGAGTTAGTAGAGAGTTGTAGCCCTCCCTATGCTCCATGTTGTACGTTTGTACCGTGTTTACCTTGCACTTATGCATTCATCACGGTAGGGTGGATTGGTTTTGCGGGCCGGCCCTCGCCATGCCTGCACATTCGTTACGGTGGGGGGTGCCCTCCTCGCCCTTGCCGCGCACGCAGGCGCAGTCGGGTCCCTGTCAACACGGTAACTACGGAACAGACGGGTCAAACGGAGTGCTAATACCCTGTGCTATCCAGGAGGCATAGACCGATGGCACGTGATTTGCAGAAACGAAAAATTTTGTTCCTGTCCTTTTACACTGCGGAAACTGACTCTGCTGTGCTTTACGTAGCATATAAAGGAGGCTTGCTGTCGTTTAAAACCCAATAGAGAGTTATAAGAGAGGGGAGAACCGGTTCCGGTACGGTGCCCGGTAAACCTGCGCATGCGCGCAACTAGTCTTTCCGGCTCTGCGCACGCGCAGTAGCGCCGGTCGTCTACCGGGTACCGTACCGGAACCGGTTCTCCCCTCTGCTATAATTCTGTATTATTACGTTTCGTGGTAGCATTTTTGAGAGCTCTGTTCTCCTTCAGGTAATTTCAGTGCTTGACCATAAGTTGATCTGTATGCCCTATGTTTCCAGTATTGTCATGTTTTCAGTGCTCCAAAACGAATTACTTCCTCTCGGGCACTTACTCTGGGCCTGCCAACTCATTTACGTCGGTCCTTACGAGAGCAATTGTGTCTTACTAAACTCAATACCAACCAGTCCAACTTTCTACTTTAAGCGTCATTTGCTTTTTCTGTATTTTAAGTGCAGAGCACTTCAGGGGCTCGCCTTGTCGTCGCAGCTCGCTTTAACGGTCGATGTCAAACGATTGCCGGAATCAGGAGGTGCCCCGAGATAACGGACCCAAGTAGAACCCGGCGTTCTGTCGTAATGCGTCCCACAGAGGCTTCGAAAACCAAGCGCTTTAAGTAGTCATAACAGTACCGAACTCGTGAAGCGCTGGCGCTTGTCGTGCATCTCCCCGTTGTTTAGCGCAGAGAAAACTGCAGGTACATTTGACGCAAAATATACGCATTTAACCGGCAGCACCCGCGTTCATTTAGTTCGGAAGGCTCGAGGGGTTTGTTTTTACGATAGTAATTCGGGGGGGTTGTGGTTTGCGAGACAGTGTGACGCCCAAGGAGGTTGTATACAACTTCTGGAGTGGAGATGGTGCTCTAAAACTGACGCCGACGGCCGCCATCTTGCCGTGGGTAGAAACTAGTTCCGCGGTAGCAGACGCATTGCATTCGTCGCATAATGTACTTGTTTTTTGCGGCGGGTTACGTTATTTTTTGCTTCCGTTTCTTTTTTTTGTTTTCTTTTGTTTTGTTTTGCAAGTTGATTCTCTCATGCGGCTACCTTCAAGCGCACCGAGCTTTTCTTGCGCGCGTTCATTTCGCCGCATGTGGTTTCGGTTATGCTCCCCTCTCCGTGTTTCTCCTTGGTGACGCCACAGTGTGACGATAGTAATCGAAAAAAAGTGGCAGTGCAACGTCGGCACGTGCGGGAGGAATAATCAACCACAAAAATAACAGAACTCCCACTGGCGCAGTTTCAGGCAGCGAGCACTACGGAGGCGGGAAATTTTATTTGCTTTGGGTGGTAGCCGTGAGCGCATAACGGCGCTATTGCCCATTATGGCGAATCACTGCTCTGCTCTTCCGTCATCTTTCACGTGGGTTGAGTGGGACGGCTTTAATTTAGGACTTGCTCGCGACTTGCTCTGTGCCGTGCTGTCAGTGTTAATTGTTCCGGAGTAGTATTGCCTATGCCCCGGGACAGCACACAGTCTCTGCCGGCGCTCGGCGCAGCAGATCATTCCCTAACCTTACTGAAATACTCTAGTGCGAACATTTTTTCACGTGAACAGCATGAGGCAGCCTCAACAGCATGAGGTTGAACAGCATGAGTCCCCGCCATGTGAATTTATCTTCATATTTCTGCACGCAATCACTTTTAGATGACGGTGCAGCTCCGACAGATAGGCCCGTAGCAGATGCGCTCGCCCTTGAGGGTGTTTTCTTTGTTACGCGACATATATGCACTTTTGTAGATACGTACAAAAGACTACAAAGCTGGAGACTCCGTCTATTCATGTTGCAGCTCAATTTGGAATTTTCAGTTTTCTATTTCGTGTTCTTTTCAAAGTTTGTATCTCGACTGAGCTCTAATTGCCTGAGAGCGGACACCCCGCACATGACGCAAGACCAGCAAGGCGAGCTTTGGTTTCTCTGTAGTGTCACAGCAGGTCAAAGGCCCGCAAGTGCAAATGCGTCCCATCTTGACCCGTACGTTAAATCCGACATTTATGACACGCACACAACCCAGCATTCTACCTTGGCACACATCACTTAAACCTCAGCATTCGGCTTAGTCACTCCCGAACACGGGTCCTCTGCACGCGCTTAGAGGTACCATGAAGCTAAAATAAAATCTGGTTCAATTTGAAAGAATTACCATTTAGCAACTCCCTCGTCTCCATTCTAATTAAACCACGACGTACATTTTTCTTTTACCGCAACAACGCAAGAAATGTTGAGAAACTTTCAAATTTCGCGCTGCAGTGACGTAATGTGGACAGGAGCGACGTGATGGGCCACAGAAATAAAATCATAGTTATTATGTTAACTGCACGTTAGCATCCAAGGGATGCAGTCAAACGGAACTACAGGCCCCATTACAGGGCCTCTTCGATTATCAGTCCCGGATCGCCCGCGGACTGCCCAAGACGCGATCCGGCGCTCGTTTTTCCATTGTATTCCTACGGGGCTTCCGGTCCGAGGGCAGTCCTCGGACTGTCCGCGGTCCGTCCAGGACTGGTAAATCGAGGAGGCCCACAACTTGCCCAAGCTGTTTTCTTGGCCGCGGCTTTGGTAGGTGGCCACCCATCGCACAAACGAGATTCTATGACGTCATAGAAAAATTGACTGAAAGTGGCTGGGCGTCGCCACAGCTTCATGTGTTTTCTTTTACACCGAGATTACTTCTTCGAAGTCTGCGGTAAAACTGGTTTCATTGTTATCGTTACTGAGCAGACCTTTTAACGAACCAAAGTTGTCCTTTGTCTTCATGTACCCTTTAACCACAATTAATGGAAACGAGTTCATGTCACCCTGTTCACTGAGCAGCCTTATTTCGCCTTCAACAGTATCCAAAACATTTCGCTCCTTCTTTTTTAACGCCTTTGTGGTTTGCCTCTGTCCGGTAACTGGTGGCTGTCGGTAAGCAGCAAGCTGACGGTTGGCAGAGGCAATTCCAAGGATCCTTTCTGCGCTTTCTCCAGCGAAAATCGCCCGGCCGGCGCAAAAGCGGCATGCGAGTTCCAGTGACGTAAATCAATCAATCAATCAATCAATCAATCAATCAATCAATCAATCAATCAATTTATTTCAACAACATCTGTGTTGCAGACTGCAGTGGACAGAAAGCGACCAAACGGGCTTGAAAGGGTCCACGGCCCCATCAACCCTCTGCCGTGGACCCGGCCCCGCGGTCCCCCGTCCACTTGGGCACCGTGTACCCCATGAACAGGGACTTCTCGAACCGGTCGGAGTCAGCCACCATAGTATTTTCCCGGTTTAATTGTGTTTTGGGGGAAAGGGGGACGGGAGGAGGGGACAATGGAAGAAGAATTGGAATTGGCTGTAAGCCACCGTCAGACAAATCATTGTCAAGAAATTTGCAGGTCTCGTTTATCTTCTTTTCGAGCACTGGTATACTGTCTTCAAAGTGCAGCAAATAAACCCCCACCAGTTTATTAGCGTAAGGCTTGTAAATTGCGGCTTGTAAATGAAGAGTGCGCGAATATTACATTTACATGAGACGCCCACACGCAGAATAAAAAGCTACACATCCTACAAGCGCAAGGGTGAAATCAACATTAACATTCCCGCACTGCTTTTTCTTCCGACAGAAAGCCTGTCCTTCTACAGCGGTAAGCAGATTCGCCTCAACTTCTGTCTCTCCTATTTGCTTAAGCCCTCCTAACGAGCACCATTGCGCTAGAAACTGCGTTATAGCTAATGAAAGCGCATTGACGAACGCTAGGCTGAAGCATTGTCGTCAAAAAGCAGCGCCTCACAAGCACCGGCTTGATTTGGAGTGTTTAGAAATAAAATTTATGAAGTGTTCTAGCTGTTATGCTTTCGGAGAAACCGTGAGGGAGAAATGATTAATCAAATTCATTTAAATGGGCAAGAACGCCAGCCGCATTGTTCTGACGCTGTCTGCCCACTGTAAAAGGTGCTGTGCGCATAGGCTTAGGCCGGGGCGGAGGCCTCGTCAGGAAACGTATGAGTCTCATTTTTCCACGCCTCGTGGACACAACCACACCTACGTATTTGTGCCCTAAATAAACTTAAATTGGAGTCGAATTTGAGACATCTTAACTTACGCATACCATGGGGTCCATGATGTCGTGCATGTGCGGTCACATCAGCTTGTCGAATGCGCCAGTTATGGCACCAGTACAGTAAAGAAACGCGTCCCGTAATAAAAACGTTCAAGAACCTTAGTTTCGGCTAGAAGATGCGTTCTCGCATAGAAAAGATAGTGTATGAAATGAAGTGTGAACATGAAAAAGCCGACCTGAAAACTGCAGCACACATCCCTCCCTGCCTCCCTCCTTCTCTCTCTCCTCCCTCCCCCCCCCCCCCTCTCCACACAATTTCAAATGAAATCTTTTATTTTCCTTTGTCTTACAAAAGGAGGGCACAACCGCAAAAAGCCACTGCTACAATAGGCGGCTTGACGAGGCGGCTGTTCCCGTTTCCGACAACAGAAAATGTAATGACCGTGTATATGCGATAATATTGTATTACACATTTTGTGGACCAACCGAAAAATATCCGGAAACCGTTTGCTCTTACTGCAAACACGGCCTTTTCAAACTCCAGATGTAAATATCCCGCTAAAATAATAACATGACCGGTCCCGATAGGATTGATATGACGGCCGCGAACAAAATAGTTGAGTGTAAAAACAGCAAAACAATACGGAGTATTTTTCGCTCTTAATTACTCCGCTGGAGGGGAGCTTTCTGGGGCATTTTGCAGAGTATTTCATGCTGTGCATTACCCCGCTAAGGAGAGGAGTTTTCCGGGAATTTATCGGAGTATTTCATGCAATTCACCCATGGAGGAGGGAGGGTGGGGTGGGGATCGCTCATCGGGTGATGCCATTTGCGTGTGATGGGAGGTGTCAATGTAGCGTTCACGCGAACTTTGCTAATAAAAACTTCGGCAGGACGAGTTAGTGATGGGGTGTTATGCAGGAAACTTGACAAGAGTGGCGAGCGGCAAGGCGGTTGAGCTCATGGCGAGCGGGATCCAGCCGCAATGTCTGTGTACTCGGGCGCTCCGGCTGACGTGGTTGGTCCGACCACGGTGGTGGTTGGTCCGGTAGTTGGTTGGTTTACGGTGGTTGGTCCGACAATACGGACCAATCACCGTAAATAGAAGTAACTTCGGCGATTGGTTTAGGCGTTACACCACGATATGTATCGCGTCGGAAATGAACTTCCCGCGCTATTGTTCGAATTTCCGCGCTTGCGCTGTTTGAGGACTTCGAAGGTATGAACGCCAAGATGTAAAGAAATATTGAGTGAGTGAAAGTCCTTTTTTTTAAGGAGGGCGCAAAGACCGGAAGGGAAGATGGGGGAAAAAGAGAAAGGGAGGGGTGGTCCTGAGGTGAAGTTCACGCGAAGATACTGGAGGGGAATAATCAGTTCCTCAATGCACAGATAAGAGGGATAAACCCCGGCTCCACCACCTTTGCGTGGCCACTCTCGACAAAGCGCACAAGGGCAGCGAGGAAATCGTGGTAGCTGAGTGTCGTGGGGGGCATCTCGTTTGGATTGAGCAGGGCGTTCACCAGGATGGCACGGAAGGGCTGATAAGCAGAGTACACTCTAAACGGAAATATTCCGGTTAGGGAGTAAATTGCTTGTTCTCTAGCGCACACCGTATACGGAGTTTTGTTTACTCCCCTAAAAGGGAGCATTTTATGAACTCTCCTGAGGGAGTCAGATTTTTCAGGCATTTAGCGGAGTATTTTTTGCTCTTAATTACTCCGCTGGAGGGGAGCTTTCTGGGGCATTTTGCAGAGTATTTCATGCTGTGCATTACCCCGCTAAGGAGAGGAGTTTTCCGGGAATTTATCGGAGTATTTCATGCAATTCACCCATGGAGGAGGGAGGGTGGGGTGGGTCATGTTTGTTAGTGCCACTGTGTTGCAATATGCGCAGTATGGCCTAGGATCGCTCATCGGGTGATGCCATTTGCGTGTGATGGGAGGTGTCAATGTAGCGTTCACGCGAACTTTGCTAATAAAAACTTCGGCAGGACGAGTTAGTGATGGGGTGTTATGCAGGAAACTTACAAAAGTGGCAGCGGCAAGGCGGTTGTGCTCATGGCGAGCGGGATCCAGCCGCAATGTCTGTGTACTCGGGCGCTCCGGCTCATCACTTGCGAACAAAGATAGCTTCGGTTCAGGGTGCGCGAACTGCGCATGAATACCGATGAGCGAACTGAATTTCCGGGCTATGAAGTGCATTCTGCGTTCAAACTGCACATCATGTGGCTAACTCTTGCATTCATGCTTATCTTGTAGGTGCAGCGGAAAAGTAAGGAAACAACACGAATCCTTAAAACATCGCCAGGCATTCGCATGCTTAGCTACAAATTACGCCAAACGCTCGTAGCATTTCTGGCAACTAGGCCCTTAGAGATATCGCGCTAAGGGCGCTGCCGCTCTGCGCACAGGCTATGTAGGCATTGTTTATCTTGTCTGAAAGTAATTTCTTCTGGTTATAAAAGCGTTAAATTGGTGTACCATCTGGGGCTTGTGTGTCACTACCCCCCGAAGCAACCGGGTCTTATTTGCACCCACGACTCGCTATTTTCTGTACTGGCAATTTTGAAATGGCCCCAAAGACAAAATGCAACTTACCTTACTTGAAATAACTAGCCTTTCGTATCTCACTCAGCCCCATTCCAGCCACCGAGGGCGTTTTATTTAACTTAAGAAAGGCAAGAAGCACTGAAAACTTTCAAATGTCTGACGGGTTATAGGCAGGAGTAACTTATTATGGTCCAGCAATAACAAGGTAGTTATCGGTATGTAAACTGCACGTTAGTATTCAAAAGATACGATCGACTAGGGGTGCGTTCCAATTTCCCCTTTAGACGGCTTCGGTGCCGTCTTGCGGACAGTCCCTTATGTTAAGCCCCGTTCCAATTCGAACGAAGCAGTCCACGGATATTGCTTCGAAGAGACAGCATCGAAGTCAGCAACGATGCAGGCTACCTTCCTGTCTAAACTACTGACGCCAACGCTACCTTTTTGCGCACTAATGTTGTAACAAATTCACGTTGTTTTAATAAAATATTTAGTATAAATTACTAGTGGTGAAGATGGTTTTGTTTAGTTCTTAAATCACATAATGTTTGTAACAACAACGGTAATATTTACGAAACCTGCGGCTTGCGTTTTTCAACATGTCTGCTTCAAAGTTGTCTGCGTTGGTGACCGCGGCGCCGTTCCAATTCTGCTTCCTTTAGGCGTCTAATTAGACTGCTTCGTAACCTGTCTACCAAGCTGTCCGCGAACAATTGGTACGCAGCCTAGAAACCCCACAACGGAGTCCCAGTCTTGCGGAGTTGCCACTCCGGAATTGGAATGATTCCGGATTCATTCCACCTTTCGGAGATGCCGGAATGGAATGGGAATGGAATGACGACAACGCTTGGAGGAATGGAATGGGAATGGAATTAAGGGCCTTTTGCCCGGATGGAATGGGAATGGAATGGGGATTTTTTAGACGACGGCGCCTTCCGGCTACTTTGTGGCGACGACTGCGTCGGTATATCTCAAAGGCGACGAAAACGAGAACGCATACCCGCTATCTCGAGTAACTGAATCCGCGCAACCTGCCCCAGCCTGTGTGAAAGTGAACTTGCGCAAGCACGTCTGTGCGGTGGTGCTGTCAGGTCGGCTCTTCAAGCTTCGTCAGGCTCCGGGTACGGAGGGAGGGAGGAAATAATGAAATATGCAATATTGAGGCATAGCTTCTCTGTACAACTGTCTGTGGCGCCGATGGTAGACCGGCGTCTCTCACACTGGCAAGCGCAGTGTAGCCAGGCCAGCAAGTGGGGAATAGCGTGGAGAAGCAGAGGGGATACGAACGGCGCGCATCCGAAGCCGCAGTGTTTCTCACCGCAAGATGATGCTGCGAAGTCTTGGAGCTAACAATATAAAGCGTTCGCTCATGAAACATGAAGCAACGAGTGGATAATTCAGATACTTATCTACTAATGCGTAGCATTCTTACACCGCCTGTCGTGAGTGTGGGTTTTTTCCAGCCACAATTTTTTAAAATGCTGTCCCACCAATTAACTCCATTCACGTTATTACAACGATTACATTTGGGACTTTTCCGAAATCTGCATTATTTTGGAAATGCAGGGCGTTACATGGTACATCATTTTCCCTAATTATTGTATATTTGTCTTCATTTTTTATTTTTTCAAAATTTAGTTCGAACAATTATGTCCATTTACGCTTTTACAACGATTGCAGGTGGAACTTTCGCGAATGATGCATTATTGTGGAAACAGCATGCGGTATACGATTTGACATTGTCCGTATTTTTTCAATATATTTCTGATGTTTTAGTTTTTCAAAATTTCGTCCTCCCAATCATCTCCATTTAGGTTATTACAACGAATACATTTGGAACTTTTACGAAATCTGCATTTTTTGTGGAAATGCAGGGCGTTACACGTTTCGCCATTTTCCGTCACTTTTTTAATATTTCGCTTATTTTTTTTAGTTTTTCGAAATTTTGTGCGACCAGTTATCTCCATTTACGCCATTGCAGTGATTACAGGTGGAACTTTCGCGATATCTGCACTTTTGTGGAAATGCAGAGCGTTACACGGCTCTGGTGTAGGAGTACTCGGCAAAGAACGCTACGCATTAAAACTGTTAAAGGTGTTTTGTGCAGCTGCCCTCCCGTCTCTCGCATTGGTACAGTAGTATTAGTGTAGTGCTCGATGCTGTAGATTCACTTGAAATCATTCAAGTAAGCATTTAGAATACGTGTACATGTGAGCAAGCTCCGCGCGACGTCTCTTAGTCATCCACAGCATACTAATGTCGTTGGTACGACGGTACGCAAAGCAGACAGCAAGATAGCTTGCGGCGGACTGCGCAATAAAACGGAAAAAAGCCTACATCAACGTAAGAGCGTAATACCTGTTCCATCTCGCGTCGCTCAATAACAAACCGTTAAAACGTACTACATGGAAATACTATAATATATACTCGATCCGTTACTTATTATGCAAAAAGGGACAGTGCGACACTGAACCTTTTTTAAAGCGAATTCTCTCTTAGTAGGACCAAGCACATTCTCTCAAAAATTTATTACCGTATAAACCGGATTATAGGTCGACCCGGTATTTAGGTCGACCCCCTACTTTGAGGTGGGAAAAGTTGACAAAAAAAATAATTCGGCACAGAAGCGCACTCACAATGTCTATATTTATTTTCGACTCCCGTCCGTCACTGCCACTCACTATGCCTGCCGAAGTCACTCGTCCGAGCTCTCAGAGTCGTCCAAGGATGACTGCTTCGCACTGTCATCTTCCATGCCATCAGGCGCGTTGCTGATGGAGCACTTCCTGAACGCTCGTGTAACCATGTCGTCGGGCAGCGACTGCCCAGAGAAGGACACCCAGCTTGACACGGCCGCAACCGGCCCGTATAGGTCTTTTGTTGTCGCCGGCTATCCACTCATTGTACAGTTCGCGGAGCCCGTCCACGCATGGCCTCCGGAGCGATCGTCAGCGAAGTTCCCGGACGAAGTTTCCGGACGAAGTCCGCCACTTTGTTCTCCAACTCGGGGTGCACCGCTTGACGTTCACGGAACGATCGGTTTCGGGGGTTGCACTCGCACAGCTTAGCTTCTGGCTCCGCCAGTACCGCACACTGTTTCTCCGAAACGCCTAACTGGCGTTGCGGCCGCCATATTTCCATTCTGCTCGGTGACTCAATCGCCGTCAGCTTAAACGCCGCGGTGAACTGGCGTCGACTGCCGCCACTAACCTCGGAACAGAGACGTACAGAAATGTACGCACGCACGCACAATAAACGAGTAAAAGACGAAAAACTAGAGAAAAGCGAAATCAAATAAAGGCCTGATAGTGCGAGAGAGCAGTCCCACACGAATGGCGATGGCGACGGACTGCGCTTGCACATTGTTGCCAGACAACGATTTACATTCTGCCAATGACCGCAATATAAGACGAGGGGTGACTTTTGTGCGGATTTTTTTGGAAAAAAACTAGACCTATATTCCGGTTTATACGGTACATTACCCTTTAATACCGGTTGCTCGAACGAAAAGCTCTGATAAGCTCTCTACACACGGCGCGTGCGTAAAACCGCGGACCGCAAATGAAGTCTCTCTTTCTCTCTGTCTCTCTGAAACTGGACTTCCATTGTGTCAAAACGCTTACTTCAAAATCGCAAAAAAACGGACGGCCCTAAATGAGACAACACACGCTTCGATCATGAAAAAGGAGTACAATAATGAACCTTTACCTTTATCTTATAAACCACGTAACTTTGTGCATACATTTAGATCGTTCGTAGTTGCGTTTGCTTGCGAAAAATTGTCTCATGGGTTCGTTCTTCGCTTGCAATTTGGGTCCTCGAAGGTTTGGCGATAGGTTAGAAGCACTTTCAGCGAAAGCTGGACGCACTTTTAGCTTTCGCGCTTCTTTCTACTTTTGATAGGACGGGACGGTAATTTTTTGCATTGGGCAGTTGTTCTGCACGATACATGTAAACAACCTGTAAAACCTGCCAACTTGGGTGACAAGTGGCACATTTTGCTTACTTTTGCAGTTTTAAACCCGTACGATAACGTAAGATACACGTTGCGTTTCTGGGCAACCCCATAAAGCACCAGAGGCAATTTTTACGATGCGGAATTAAAGGAATGGAATTGAGCTTCCCATCCATTCCAGGAGTGGGAATGGGCTTGTTTCTGTCATTCCGAGGAATTGAAAGGAATGGGATCAGGACAAATTCTAATTCCTCGGAATGGAATTGGAATGGAATGGCGATGCCCATCCCGCAACACTGCAACAGACTGCTTCGAAGAGACAGCATCGATGTCAGCAACGATGCAGGCTACCTTCCTGTCTAAACTACTAAGTGACGCCAGCGCTACCTTTTTGTGTACTAATGTTGTAACAAATTCACGTTGTTTTATTGAAATATTTAGTATAAGTTACTCATGGTGACGATGCTTTTGTTTAGTTCTTAAATCACATAATGTTTGTAATAATAACGGTAGTATTATTTACGAAACCTGCGGCTTGCGTTTTTCAAAATGCCTGCATCAAAGTCGTCGTATGCGTTGGTGACCACGGCGCCGTTCCAATTCTGCTTCCTTTAGGCGTCTAATTTGACCGCTTCGTAACCTGTCTACCAAGCTGTGGCGAACAATTGGAGTGCAGCCTAGAAACCCCACAACAATCACCAGCCATGTTTCTTGGCGGTGGCTGGGCGGGCGGCCGCCATTCGAACAAACAAGAATCTGTGACGTCATAGCGAAATCTCCAGAAATCGGCGAGACAGGCGGCACTGCTTGATCTGTTTTCATTAATACTTCGACTGTTTGTGTGAATTTTGTGATAAATTTGCACGGTATCATAGTCATCGGGACAGAGCAGTATATTTAACGAACCAAACTTGTGTTTCGCCTTCACTGTCCCTTCAGCACGTAGCGTTAAAGGGGCCCTGGAAATAACTGGAAAGTCTGGTTCAGACGAAAGTTCAACTGCCCCGTATAGCCCGCTCAGCGTTCATTCGGCGGATAAAGTTGCTTTAACTTCGGAGAAATCAATTCAAAAACGCGTTTCCCTCTCCCATTTCCCTCGAACTATTTCATGACGCTTCGCGTCAAGCGAACAGCGACCGCAAGCTAGTGAGACAGCGGTGCGATCTAGCCGGAGAACTCAAACCTACCAAGGGAAGCATCGCGGCCGCAAGAGCCACAGTGGCTACGCCGAACCTGCAAAAATCATGGCAACCGCCAACAGCGCCGCAGCTTGGCAACTTGCGGATATCGGCACGCTTGAATTAAAACCTACCCATTTGTAATTGTTTAGGACCTATGAAAGCTAATGTGTAAAGAAAGATTTTACGTCTTTCTTTGAGAGCCTGTGCGCCTCTTGTCCTTCTAATGTTCGTCAAGTGACTCGCGGCACATCCGGTCAGCCGCAGTTTACGTCATCCCTACCGGGCGACTGGTAGCTTCATTTTCTGATTACTTACGACATTACTCTAACGGTGGTGCCCGAGAGACTGGTATATTAGTTTTCCGGGGATGCCAGTCCATCTATCTAAACCATCTACGATTTTGTGTTCAGTGTCTTTTTAAGCTCTCTGTATCACAGAAAAGCCGGCGTTGTCGGTAGTGTTGGCCATGAGCTCAAAATTCCATAGCGCCACCTTGCGGCACCCACTGAAGCAACGGGATAGTCAGGCGTGCCTCAACAGATAGCCTACGAGCAGGACCGAAGGTTTTCCCTGATCGGAAAGTTTCATGAGATGTGAATGGGGCAAGGTGACGCTATCGCGTTCAGTATCTCATTAGGATTCAGTGTCTCAGTTCAGTAGGATTCAGTATCTCATTCAGCTCCATTACAGCCACAAAAGATGTTTTTTAACGAAAAAAAGCAAGAAGTATTTAAAAGCTTTCAAATTTTGCGCCACAGTGACGTGTTATGAGCAAGAATGACGTCATACGGGCCAACAATAAAACAATTTTCAGAGCGTTAACTGCACGATAGCATTCAAGTGATGCGGTCAAATGGAACTAGAGGCCCCATTACAGACGTCCAGTCATGTGTCATCGCGACAGGTCAGTTAGGCGGCCGCCAATCGCACAAACAACGTTCCGTGACGTCATAGAAAAGTTGCGGGAAACTGGCTAGGGGGTCACGACTGCTCCACACGTTTTCTTTAATATCTGTGTTATTTGTTCGAAGATTGCAATGATATTGGTATCATTGTTATCGGAACTAAGCAGTCTTTCTAATAAACCCAACTTGTATTTTGTCTTCATGGCTCCTTTAAGCGTGTTCCAAATATTTACCCAGGAAATAGGTCCTATGTGGTGTTTTTGACGATACCTAGGCCTTTATACACCGCCATTAATTCGGAGACGCTCGTGGATTATGCATAATTATAGCAGCTTCTCATGCTTATTTTTAACGTGTTTTTTTAATGAAAGATCATGATTAGCAGCTTCGTCCACGCATTGTTAATGTGGCGCCATAGAATACAGTGGTCGTTTGCTGTAGTGTCAACAAACTTTTTTTGTTTAAAGGGTAATGTAAACAGCCCCCAACTTTGGTTCAGTGGACAATATTAACCTACTACGGTAGAATAACAAAAGGGTCATATTTCACTCGGATCGATTTTTTTTTTTTTTTTTTTTGTGCGAGCTATCGTACGACAGAAAACTACGTGGCAACGCCTCCATGATCTTTCCTGCACTTTCCGAATGATGTCCGAGGGTGACGTGCGCGACCGGGAAACCGGTATGGAACGGCTAATGCCGTTAAACAGGCCTGAAATTTTGGGAGAAATGCAGGCTTCAAACACGAGATCCCTGTACTTGAAATTCTAAATAGCGCTACTTTATGGTGAATTGCATCCAAATGTGGCAATTACGGCATATCACCGTAAAGTTTCGAGAGAACGCCTTCCCCCAAAGCGTCGCCCACCCACCATTAGGGCTGAAATATCCAATTTACTAAACGACCTCAAAGATCGCCCACCCTGTAAAATCGATGGCTTTAGCGCCGATGAGTCAACAAAATAAACGCGAATCCCTTATTCAAGTGTTGAAGCAGCCACTTATCTCTCCTTTCCGCCCTTGAACCAAAAGTTCGCCCACATTGTATTTTTTCTTGATACCTCCGCAGTTTTGGTTGGCGGGGCGGCCATTTTCTTGTAATTCTTCACACCTGACCCGAAAGTTCTCCCATCTCGTATTTTTCACTCAATATCTCTGTACTTTAGGAAAACGGTTTTTTTTTTTTTAACCTTACGGTAAGCAAGTGGCGCCATCGCGGCATGGCTCTTGTAACAGTGCTACTTTGGGTCGCCCGCTCTATCTTCCGAATATTGAGACTTGAGGTGCGCCCCAATAAAAGCCGTGTACAAACCGGAGGCTGCGTTCACAATCTGAAGCAAATGCGGAGCCCGTGCACACTTCGTTGCACTCGTGGAATTCTCCCCATTTTAACCCGATTTCCGGCTTTTGCTCGGCTGCGCCCATTGGCATGCAGTCACCGATTGACTGCCCGTTCTAAGGCGAAACCATAAGATGTCTCACCCAACGACAAAAGCGACCGTCGTCGTCGGCGTCAACACTATTGCACCAAAATACCCGCCGTTGTGTCTCAGTGGCTAGGGCGTTGTACTGCTGAGCACGAGGACGTGGGTGGGATTCCCGGCCGCGACCCCGCTTTTCTGATGGAGGCGAAAAGCGAAAACACCGGCGTGTTCGAGACTTCGGCACACGTTAACGATCCCCAGGTGGTCAAAATTAATCCGGGGCCCTCCAATACCGCGTGCCTCATCGCTGTGAAGCGTCGGCGCGTTAAACCCCACAATCAATCAATCAACCAATCAATCAATCAACCAGTCAACCAATGAACCAGTCAATCGATAAATCAATCAATCAATTAACCAACCAACCAATCAATCAACCAACCGATCAATCAATCAACCAACCAATCAATCAATAATGCACCAAAATGGCCGCCGCTGTGAAGAGAAAAAATAATTAAAAACACATTCGGGTTCGCGTAGATTTGAATCCGGGTCGGCCCCTGCCGGAGGAGAAGCCAGAACGGCATGATGCATGCCACGTGGCAGGTGAACGTGAAGGCGCGTAAGTGGAACAGCTGCGCGCGGAGGAGTGCTCTGACTGTGGGAAGGGTACTGCATTAATGCGCCCACTCTGTCGGTCGGAGTATGTCGCATAAAAGGACAAAGAAAAGATAGCGAAGGAAGACAAGATTGCTTGATTGATTGATTGCTTGATTAATTGATTGTGGGGTTTAACGCACCGAAGATACACCTTTGCTACGAGCCGCGCTGCAGTGAAGGGCTCCGGATTAATTTTGACCTCCTGGGTATCTTTGACGAGCGCCGAAATCTCGACACGAGGGCGTTTTCGCTTTTCGCCTCTGTCAGAAAAGCAGCCAAGGCGGCCGGGAGTCGAACCCGCGTCCTTGCTGCTCAGCGGAACAACGCCGTAGCCACTGAGCCACCGGGGCGGGTGAAGAAAGAGACGCAAACACGATGTAACAGTAAGGAAGTCTTTCATATCGCTACGTTTTCGCCTTCAAAGTTCCCGAGGAATTTTTTCATCTCACCGCGCCCAAGCGCGTCATGATTCTGGTTCTGATAGGGGGCGGGAGATGTGACATTTATTTGCCCATGCAAGTTACTCCGTAATAGAAGCCACGTTTCCCACAAAATAAGACTGTAGAAACTGAATAACTGCCCAATGGTTCAAAAAAGGGTAAGTTGTGTGTAAGCCTAAGTGTCGCTTTAGAATAGATAAGCACAGCGCTAACCCTCGATCAGTGCCATGCCTGTTTGGTGTGCGTTTTTTCGTAGTTATTAGCTTTTTCTTTCTTTCAAAATGCTAAAGGCGTGTCGGGCGGTGGCTGGCGCACAAATATGTTTCCAGAGCCTCGCTGACGTGGCCCATCGATTTGAGAAGTTGCAAAGGACAGCTATACTCACAAATCTCCCTCTGTTGTGCAGAGATCTGAGTCTTCACATACAGAGACCTCAGATACCTCAATTGCAGCTGCCGAAGAAGTGAGAATACAGTGAAAACAGAGCGCCCCAGTGACCGTGAACTTGAGCGGGTGTCCACAAAAAAGAATACTTAAGTGCCATTTACCCGCGTCAACCCCAGTTTTCGACTAAAACGTGGAAGTATGCTTCCTAAATTATTTATTTCACTCTAGAATCCCCAATGGAATGTTCTAAACTTGTCTTCGCAATCTTCCCACCACACAAAGAAAATTTGGCCTGCGAACAAACAAAGGTGCAGCGTTTCTAATGCTCATTACAGCCAAGCTGTCTTCATTGGTGTATGCATGGGCTTTAATTTTTTTTATCAGCATGGGAAATTTTCTTTGTGGTGACGCAGCGAACAAAAACCTTCTGATGAATATTTAGGCTGAAAAAAAAACGAGTTTGCATGCGTTGCGCGTTACAGAGATGAAGACGTGAACCACAGTGTTTGGTATTTCCTGATGTCCTGTGCCATTCTGCTGCTGTTTTTCGTTTTCATCGCGTGGATCGCCATCGTGGTCTTCTGTGAGTATTGTTAAAGCATGGGCACACCTCCTGAGTGCGCTCAAAACAAAAAAAAATCGCACCCCTTTCGTGGTACCTGGGAGACGCCTAAAGCATCTCGTGCCGCGTACATGAATAAGTTGCAACAACCAGATGTAAAGCTCTGCAGTACTGAAGCGCGTATTTTGCGACGCGCGGTTTGGTTGTTCTTTTTGTTTCGCGTTTTGGGTGAGTACTGAGTAGCTCTGGCTTTCTCGTTAACCAAGAGTTTCTGGTTTTCTTATTTCGCTTCCCCGGTGGTATGGGCACTATACCGGCGCCTACGTCACTACACTCCCTGATAATGATGATGATGATGATGATGATGATGATGATGGTGGTGGTGGTGGGTGGTGGTGGTAGGCGCGCGGTAGGCTTTGTGATGATGATGATGGTATGATGATGATGGTGGTGGTGGTTATGGTGATGACGACGACGGCGATGATGATAGTAATGATGATGATGACTAGAGACCCTCCCTTTCTACTGAAACGTCAGTTGTCAGGCACCAGGTGCTGCTGCTATCTGTCCTATCTTTACAGAAGCCTGCTGTCGCCTTTGGTCTAGGGGGTGTTGCAACCGGGCGGGGGACACCCGATCCGAGCTCCGTGGCCTCCGACATACGAGTGGTAGCGTGTATGATGCGAGCGGCCAGCCGCTGTTGCAGCCGTGAAGAAGTCCAGAAGCCGTAGGCTAACGTAACTGTGTACTTCATAGCGAGAGGTGAGCCGAAGCCAAAGAACAATGCCCCGACGGGCGAGGTTACAATACAGGACTCGAGCAGAGCGACAACATCGATTCGCTGCTCTAACAGGAATGAGTTACAACGCTTGGGCAGCTCTATTTATACCCAAAAGCGATAACGGTCAAAACGCCAACAAGTGGGAACACGCACAAACGTCACAGACACACGCAACGCTCTTTCCAGTGTTCGTTAGTCGTCGGTAGCCTCCGCGCACGTTGAGTCCGAGAGAGGGGAGAGAGGAGGACTCCGTTGCGATCGACGGGGCCTCTGTGTCCTTGAAGAGCGTGGAGATGAGCCTCGCCGGTAGCCGCCGAAGTTTTGAAATGCGGCCAAAGCGAAGCGTCTGACGCGGCTTGTCGCAACTTGTTGCCGACATGGTGGCGCCTGTTTTCAAAGGCGCACGAGTGGCTTCGCTGCACAGCCGAGGAGTGATGCGGGGAAGTACTGCGGCGCTGGCCGATTCGTAACAGGGGAGAACCGTGACCAAGGTCTCCTCCAATCGGCTATCTAGCATGTTGGCACCAGTTTGGAGAATGTTTAGGCGGTGCTTTATTCCACTCTGGGCGAGATTCGCTAGCGCCGAATTACTGCTGGAGTACACAGAAAAGGCGTCAGATGCTTTAAACCAGGGAGTTTTCACGGCACAGCATCTTACACTAACAACAATAGTTCTGTGTTCATTTGTATACGTTCCGTCATTTTCCTCCGGTAGCGCTGAGTTGGAAACATGAATACGAAAGTCGAAGGTGGCGACTTCGTCCTAAATTGATCCAATGGCGGTTCTGCGACGGAACAGGTGAAGCAATAGCGCGATTTTTGGCTGCGCACTTGTCTTTTACATTCATACGGGGCGGCATAACAATGCCGTCACATGTGCTTGTATAAAAGTACCATTACTTGCGTTTTATCACACACCCCTGTCAATATATTATACCGCATTTGTCCGCTAAGAAGGCAGTGTCACGTTTTCATAATTTACAGCTCGAACTGAGGAATATTTGTAACCTTCGGGAATTGTTGTTCACCGGTAGATTACTTTAAAGGAGCCATGCAGACAAAATACAAGTTTGTTTCATTTGAAAGATTTCGTGTTTTCTGGTGCCCCAGCGCTTGTCCGGAAGGAAACGGTGCTTTATTCACTGTAAAATAATCAATGTAAGTTAACATTTTGATTCTTGCCAAATCGTGTTTTCGTGATGTCTGAAAGGATGTCATGTGCTGCAGGGGGAGCCTTCTTTACCGTCAGTCAGCCTAGATGACGCCACCATGCCGCGGCAGGCCGTTTTCTGCCTTTGTTTTTGACCGCATTTGTACCTGGCTTGTTTTTGTTAAGGTAGAAAATAATCGTTTTGTGAAACATGGTGTTCGCTCGGAAAATATGCACACGGAAGACACCGTCGCTTACGCCAATCGACCAGTGTCGTCTGAGACAACCCCAAAGCGCCGCAGTGCTATGCAGCTAAAACAGCATAGTGCGCGCTGTAACAACAGCAGTACTCATCGGTACTTCTATGTTTACGTGTACTTTCGTAACTTCCATCGTTCACCCCACCATTCTTACTGCTAGAAAAAGTCTGTGCCCTAAATGTAAGCGCAAATAGTTCGTGAGGTAAGCCTATAAGCCCTGCAAATTTGCGTTTGCTTTTCCCGGCCTACGCCTATCGCAGAGCTGTCGCCTATGCCTATAACATCATAGGTTCTGTTGCGGGAAATGAGCTAGCGGGTCGCATGGCCATTCCCTTTTTTCCTAATTATGTAGCTTATTTAGAGCGAAGTTTACGTCAAAAGTGGGGTAGCATGGTTCTAACGAGGTAATCTTTCGAATGAACCGAACTTGTGTTTTGTCTGCATGGTCACTTTGAAAAGTACTAAGCATCCTCTGTAAAAATGGGTGCAACGCGTTTTCTCACGCACACCTACCTGGAAACAAGGTGAATTTCCGAGACCTACACCGTACACGTACGTTACGCATTTTATCGCTTTGGTGGTGGTACTGCAGTTATGTGTTTTGTAATATTTAGAGATAACTACCGAACATCATTACACACGGATGATACGGCGCCTCAGCCTCCGCACAGGGTACAGGAAAGTGCAAGTCCCCTCATTTAAATCATGTCATGGCTGCAATTTCAAATAAGGTGTAATTGTGCGCGGCGAATTTTCGTTTTCGCTGCCGTGTTGTGGACGCGTAATTTAATGCCGAGGATGGAAGGCCGTGACTCGTAGCTGCGATTTACTGACGCATCTGAATCGACTGGATAGCGGAATTGCTCAGTTGTCAAACGGTGTCGTCAAATAAGATATTCAAATAGTTCTAAAAGCTTTCGCGGGAGTTTCTAATGGTCCAGCTCTGCTCAGCCGTCATCACTTCTCACGGCGGAGGTGCTACAGGCTAACTTCGCCTTTCTTTGCCTCCGTAGGACGAGAAAAGCCGCTCCCCTCCACCTCACTTCGGCCCACCCTTTCCCTTAGGCCACCTGTTCGCCTCCTACATTTCTTATTTTGATATAAGATGCCGTATATCGCTCCTAGAAAAATGTCTTCCCTGCAACGCATTTTGTTCTTTGAAGTGAGGCCGACTTTGAGGAGATCGGCGTAAGCCATGATCTTTGTAAGTTGGCTTTCCTGCAATAGGTGTCGGCCAAAGAAGCCTACTCATAAAAAAAAAAAAAAACAACGGAAGGGGAGTAAGGGGAGGAAGGAGACCACCAACGACGATCGGGCCGCGGTGGCCAAGGGTAGGTGTGATGCCCGTAGGGACCCCGTATACCGCAAGGCGGAATGCGCGAGATGTCGCCGTAGCTACAATCCCGCTGAGCACCCCGGGGAGATGGCATGGTTTGAGCGGGAGTTTGTGGCCAACCAATCAACCAAAAACAGCTCCACTGGTCATCCCCCTTCACTGAGTGGAATGGCACTTAATATCTTGTTGCTCTGTGCGTATTAAAGCGAAGCTTCAGCGTCCTCAATGATTCCGTTGTATGTGAATACTCCCTGCAGGAAAGCCAACTTTCTCCGACGATTATTATGAATGATAGGTTCTTACTTATTTACTTACTTACTTACTTATTAACGTACTTACTGACTTAATTTCTTACTTATTTTCTTACTTACTTACTTACTTCCTTACTCACTCATTCACTCATTCACTCACTTACTTACTTACTTGCTTACTTACTTACTTACTTACTTACTTACTTACTTACTTACTTACTTACTTACTTACTTACTTACTTACTTTTTTTACTTACTTACTCACTCACTCACTCACTCACGCACTCAGTTTTTGGTCACCATAGTTTGTTCTGGATCTTGGCTTTCTTATTAAGGTTTTTCGCAACTCACAGGAGCTTTCTTTGGTTTGGTATTTAAATAGAAAAAGGCTATCCGAGCTGTATTGCCGCAATATTTCAATGAATAATTTATACATCTCTGTTTTCCTGACATATGTACTCGGTGTAGTACGAAGTGACGTCCTCACTGAGTTGAATATTTCCTATTGCACGCAACGCTCGATATCTAAGTGCCTGTAGGAGATCTAAACTTGTTTTCGTTGCGGTTGACCTCACTAATCAACGATAACTTAAGCGGAAGTGTATAAGGGCATGATATATAACGCGTTTTAAACTTGGTGGGAAATACTATCTGAGCTTATTTAGTATGCCTACGGCGCGAGAAATATCTACTTTAAGTGGTGACCGTGATAGATCATCCTGAAACACAACCCCTAGAAATCTAATTGTTGATGTCTGTTGTATTTCGGCACCCTGAAATTGCAAATGTAATCCAATCGATGTTTGTGTTCCTTTTGATTTGAAAAGCAGGTATTTTGTTTTGCTTACGTTCAGTTGTAGTTTATTTGCAGTTAGCCATGAGCATAAACGGTCTAACCAGCTGTTGGCCTGACCAAACAAGTCGCGCACATTTACGCCTGAAAAAAAAAACACGTTGGTGTCATCTGCATATAATAGCATATTTGTATAACCTTGGATATGTACAATGTCATTCATAAAGAGCAAAAATAAGATAGGCCCAAGAATGGATCCTTGTGGGACTCCGTATTTTATGTACAGTGTTTCAGAAATTACCCCATTTATTGATGTGAACTGGGTTCTGTCGGTAAGATAGCTTTTTAATAACTCTAATGCGACACCACGTACTTTATAAAAAGGAAGGTTTCGAAAAGAATATCATGTTGAACACAATCAAAAGCTTTTTCTAAATCAAGAAATACACCAAGTGTTATTTTTTTCTCTCCTATGTTTGGATCAATTTTTCTCTTATTTCTAGAAGCACTGTTTCTGCATATTTGTTTTTGCGGAAACCGTATTGCTCTTCGGCTAATATGTTTTTTGCGGTCAAAAATGCAGTAATTCTTCTTCGCATAATGTCATCGACTATTTTTGAAAAAAAACAGTGAGTACGGAGATAGGTCTATAATTATTAAAATCATTATTAAATGAGCCGCCCTTATGAATGACCACTAGCCGAGCTAACTCCATTTTTTCCTGAAATACACCTGTGGAGAGAATTAGATTACAAATATGTGCAAGGGGAACGATCTGACTAACAGCTTTCAGCGGTTTTGATTTAACACCATCTGTACCAGAGGGGCAACCGTCCTTTAACGATGAAATTATATTTTGAGTCCAATACAGGTCCGTTGCATGCATCAACACGGTAGAGGAACATCTCTCTTTTATGAATTGTTCACACTGTGTTTGTTGTAGGACATCTGTGGCAGCTCCCACGGAAATGAAGTGAGAGTTGAAAGTATTCGAAACATCTAGGTCCGGCAGCCCATTTCTTTGAAAGTGAATTCGTTTCAGCTATTCACTTTTGTTTAGAATTTCGTGTATCGCTTTCCACACAAAACGTGTATATCCTAGATTACCTTGCAATTTGTTCATGTAGTAGTCAAGCCGGACTGGAGGCAGCCCGGACAAGAGGCCTCCTGGACTTACGAGGCTAACCACGCCCTCCTACCCCTTCCCTTTGGCTCAATAAACGTTTCGCCACCACCACCATCATTTAGTTGATTTCGTACCTTTTTAAACATCTGAAAGTCATTTTCTTTTCTGCTGCTCCAAAACATTCGGAATAGCTTATTTTGGGGCTTGATTCATTGATAAAGGTATTTTGATATCCAGGGTTTCCTTGATTTTTTATGTTGTGCGAGTGGCTTGCTGGGGAAACATGTATTATAAAAACATGTAAAGGTAGACAAAAAACAACATCGTAAGTAGTACTTACATCAATTGCTTCAGTGATTTCGTGCCGGGGATGGGCAGAAAGAAGTTCAGTAACAGTTTCTAGTTAGCGTCTCATGGCCAGTTTGACACGGACACTTATGAGGAATGAGACAGTAGATGGGGAGGTGATCACCAAGATCGCACATCAAAACCCCTGCTTTTATGTTGTCTCGAGGACAGCGTGTCACACAGCGGTCAAGGGCTGTGTGCGTGGAAGACGTAATTCTCGTAGGGGAGTCTATTACATTCGAACAGCCATAAGATACAAATATTTATAGAACATGCGTTTATATTGAAATCTCCTACTAAGACGGTTTCTAAATTTAGATCTGTGCTGAATTCAAACAACCTTTCTGAGAATTTGAGGAAGTCTTCAATAGATCCAGAAGGTGGGCGGCACGCAAGAGAAAACAATACGTTATATCATTTTATAGCGAGTGATTCATAGCTATTATCGACATTCTTGAAATTGGGAATAATTTCATACGATAAGTCCGAACGTGCATAAGCAGCAATTCCACCATTGCGCTTTTACGGACGAGACACAGAAACACAATCATATCCATTTATAGAGTAGCACTCATTAGGCAAACATCGCGTTTCGCTGAAACACAAGTCAAAAGAGTATTTTAACTCTTGACAGAAACAAACAAACTTCGTCAAATTTGTTTCTCAGGCTTCTGGCATTGAAATGAAAAACTGAAAAGGGGCAGTGGGTTTTTAGCGATACACTGTCGTAACAAAATTTATGAAACTGCGGCAACGTCATGGTCTGAGGTTTAACTGCCCGCTGCAGCTCATGCAATGACTTTAAAACTTTTAATCTCTTTAGAGCGGCGAAATCTCGCTCGCCCCAAATAACTATCACTCGATCGCCGCTCGCCTTACTGACCCGGACCTTACAGTAGGAATGCCACACGAACTGAAAGCCAGGTTCCAGCTGCCATTCTTCAACCTTCGACAAAAGTGCGCTGCGAGTCGGGTCAAGTTTTCGCAGATGTAGGTGTGTTGATTTTCGTTCTTTAGTTCTTTTAAGTGCAGACACTATAGGCTTTCGCCTTGTCGTCGTAGCTCGCTCGCTGGACCCAAGTGGAGCAACAGGGCGTTCCGTTGTAGCGCTGTCGTCGTGGCGTACCCCAGAGGCTTCGAAAGCCAAGCGGTTTATATAGTCATAAGCTTTCGAAACTCCTGAACCGCTGGCGCTTGTCATACATCTCCCCGTTGTTTAGCGCAAAGAAAACTGTAGGTATACATTTGAGGCAAAATATGCGTAATTAACGGGCGGCGCTCCCGTTCATTTAGTTATGAACACCCGTTGGGTTGGTTTTTACGATAGTAAGCGAAAAAAGCGACCGCGCAAGAAAAAAAATGGCACGTTCGATATGTTGGCTCTTGGCTTACGAATTCGGAAAAGTTCCAACTAATAAGTCCTTTTTTCTTATTTTTTTTTTTTTTGTATTTTCAGACCATTACAATCGTGCCGGAAAAGGTGAGCCATACTGACCGTGCGCTAATAGTTTCGAATTCAATCACTCTAAGATTTCACACTGTGCTCGTTAACAAGGCATTTTGTGTCGCGGCCAGTAATTACATATTGTTTGGTTTGCGACGAACGCATTTTTCGGTTGTCCCGCAAAAATTAGTGAGAGCTGTTTGGGCAGTTATGATCGCCGCACAACGAATTTTGATACTGCAAATCATGTGAGGATAATGTTCACGGCAAAGCGAAAGTACGCATGTAAGGTTTCGCTGATGTAGCATAATCGCTTGTGTTCGCTGTATGCGGGTTGTCAAATAGCGCGTAACGAACGTATGGCCGGATAGGTTCAATTTGCCGGAATAAAACTATGCGTTTGTGCGGCATGGGGTCAGTAGTCCGGTGATATCGTAACGGCCCCTCGAGTGTCCCCATTTCATAATGGTGTTCATCTCGTTTAGATCCCTCTTTTGTTGTCATTTCAATGCGCCCGACTCAATCCCGGTGTGTAAAAAAGGAGATGTAACGACCATTCCTAATCCCTTTCTATTTTTTTTTGTAATTGCACTAATCAACAAACACCTCGAAATCTCACGTTTTCGATGCGTTGTTTTGTTTTGTCAATTTATTTACCTGTAATCTTTTGCGGCTAGTCTTGCCAGGAAATGCGGGTTGGCATTAAAGTTGCTTGCTCCAGCGCTTTCAAAAAAAAGTCATCGGGTCAGCGGCGAAACCCATTGATTTCTTCGTCGGATTCTTAAAAACAATGGCACTTTGTTCGTGCAGTATCGACATTGAAAGTTAAGCTGCACGCGACCGCGAGCCTGCTTTGTATGCAGTTTGTCACTTTTTTTTTCATTTGTTCCCCTCTGTTCCCTTTTCGTGCAGTACATTTTAAATTGGGGAACAAAAGCCGTTTTATTTCTCTGGCCCTCAATACTCATCGAAGACGTGAAAATGATGCTTGAATGGCTTTTCCTTTGACATCTTAGGCGAGCCTTCGTCAAGCGATGCGAAGCTGGAGCCCTTCGTCGTTGGTGATGGCAACGAGTCATCTGGGATCGAGACATGTGAGCGGCTTGTCTACAGTGACATTTAAATGACCGTTCATCAGGCAGTTGGGTCTCAAACCGCTACCCGCGATGACAACGTGGGTCGCAAATGAATCCTTCCATCCTGGGCGCCATTACTCAAGTTCTGTCGGTCTCCATTTTTGAGATCTTGTAAATGGAAGTGGACGTACGCCATCGTTACATGCAGAAACGTGAAGTGTAGAAGTCATATATAGATGTGCACTTTCATGCCCCTGTGTTGTATCCGCGGAGGCAATGTGTGCGCGCTGCTTCCATCTGTTTCCTCTTGAAAGAACATCGCATAGACACTGACGAATGTCCACAACGAGAGCTCTGAATGAGTTTCGATCTAAGGACAGCGCTCCTTAGCGCTAGGATAAGACTACTTCACAGTCACTAAGGAGAGCTTGGCGGTCTGTTCGACGGAGAGGTACGATTGAATAGCGGGTAAAGTACTGCACCATTTAAACCTGGCGACCCAGTTCATGAGAATCTTGAAAATGGGCTAGAGGTAGGGGACATGGGCGGCGGCTATGCGTCAAGACGTGAGTTTAAAACCCTGTAAACATGATCGTACCTCTGTTGAGTCTAGAATTTGTAGGCCATGTTCCTAGTTCTTTTTGCGGCTGACTTAAACGCATTTTTTTCTTTCACGAGACAGGTGCACTCGAAAATTGCTGCTTCCCTCTCCCCATCCTTCTCGTGTATTTTCTGATGTCAGCTGTGACGTCACAATAGCAAGTAAGCATGGCTAAACGTAGCGGGTTGCCAGCATTTTTCATTCTGCTCAACGCGTGCGTGAGCGGAGAAAACGTCAACAGTAACCGTGAAAGAGGCGCACATCGAAATTTTTAGGGCAACAAGTGTCACGTCATTGCGACACCGTATTATTATTACCAGCATGACGTCATAAGGAACCAGTGTGACATCATTACGGTAGTTCATGCGGCGACCGCGGTCAGCGCATGGTGTTTTCACTTCTGCCGCCCATTACAGATATTGGAAGGTTGTAGACTTATAAACAGTCAAATAGTGAATTGCATCGGTTAAACGGCCTGCGTAGACTGACTCAAATTAGCACACTTTTCATCGTTCATCCGGTTGATAAATCGGTAATTATTTTACAAAGCGTGAAAGAAGAAAACCTACCATGCGCGGTTTGCGGCGGCCGCACCAACTAAGCTGTGACGTTGGGAGGAGGGGGCACCGTGATTGGACGATGTCCAAGGTTAGCAATCAACAAGTTTCGGTTTCGGTTCTGTAAAACAACATGTTTAACATCCGATGGCGTCGTTGAATGGGCATTCTCAATATCCCAGTATCGTAGTACCGCGCCTTCTCTGCAATGTTGTCGGCTGTAAAATGCATAAGATAAGCCTCCCATGACGGCTTGGAATCGTAGCATTCACTAGTCGAGGCCTACCAGGCATGAATCCCTCCGCGTCCCCGCAGACGCACAAATGCATGCGCTTTTCCCCCCATAGTTGGAGCTTGCCTCACTTATTGCCTGTATCGTAAAAAGCGTTTCGCACCAGGCCAAGGGTCTGTTGATTCTGGCCTGTGCCCACTGCCCGCAAGCAGGTCGGTGCTTGTGGCAACAGCACGCCAACGAGAACTCGCTAGCGCGCCAGTGCCAGGCTGCGCGAGTTCTGCGGACTAGTTCGTGGAGCAGTGAACGTTGCGGCCCCAAAAAAAAAAAAGGTGAACTCAGTATAGAAAACATCGGCGAAAAACAAAAAAATCATCTTAAAAAAAAAAGTTGTACTACGGGGATTCGAACTTGTGACGGGCAAAACACTTGCGTTGATATACCTAGCGCTCCAGACCACACGGCCACGGGCGAGAAATATAAGGTATATAATGTATAACCAGTTTACACTTTTATTTAGTTTTAGTATTTCAAGCAGCTTAGGTGACTATTTGTTGTATTGCGCTCGTGCAGTAAGCGTCCCCCGAGTTTCCACAATAGCTCACGTCTAGCAATTGCATTTCTTTGACGGAAAAGCGTTCGCAGATGCGTAGTCGTGCTGCTGACCGCTGTGCTTGTTCGCCCAGCGCAAAAAAGTGCTTCCCGCACCCTAGTTTACGCCGTACGGTAAAAATATCAGTTGATTTTATTTCCTTAGTACCTATATTGACTTCGCTGACTCTTCTACCCCTTCAAGAGGCCTTATATTTTCCTACTGGCGTACCAGTCAGCGAAGCGTCGCATGTGCGCTTGTGCAACGCTTGTGTGAAGCGACCTTGACTTGGAGCTAGATACGGAGTACAAACTAACGAAGTAAAGAAAGGCACATTCTTCCATTCACAAACGTGTTGTGGCTTAGTTTCAACTGATCGAGCGAATTGCCATGACCCGTCGGCGGCCGGCGGACTAAACGTTGGGCCGACTGACTCGGTTGCGGAAGGTCGGCGATCCGTGCAGTAGCGCAGCCAATTGCCAGCTCCTCTCCTGCTGACGTCACACGAAAACGCCAAATGGGCGAGAGTGCGGAGAGGAGGACAGCATTTTCGAATTGATTTTTCTACTATATAAATTCGCGTAAACGCGCTCAGAGTGGTCGAAACAGGGCCTAGGGACTCCGGACTACAATTTGCGCTCGTAATCCCGCATTGTTTACTATTCACTTCAGTGTCCCTTTAAAGCAACACTGCCTACTTAACATTGCTGGTCGCGTCAGCCGAAAATGGCCAAATAGCCACTTTCTCCTTACTGTCTTCTGCCCTTTTTCACGCGCTAGCCTTCAAGCGTGCTCCCGTCTATAGCAGTCTCCCGTTTGCCAACGCTGCCTCGTGAAAACTATGAACATTGACAGGGTTTTTTCCGTCCTTTGCAAGTTGGCGCTTCTACGCGTCCGCGTTTTTCCAGAGTCTGCCTGCCAAGCTGAGTGTCAAGCTAAGAGAGAGGGGCGTACGTGTATACGGGTGGGTTTTAAACTTTTAACGAGGCAAGCGCAATTGGAGTTTTAACATAGGGGCAAGCGTAAACTACGCTAAGCACGGCGGCTACCGGGTTCTGAATGCGCATGAGCGCATCCGTTCCGGGACGTTCCGGGGACGGGCAGCCTTCCAGCACCGTGACCGCGCGCGCATGCGCACTCGAGTCCCGGTACCCACCGCCGCTAGCGTAGTGTACGCTAGCCGCTATCCTAACACACTCTATTGGTACGCCTGAGGATGATCCCTCTTCTCAAGACAAGTATCAACTGCTTCTCTTGTTGATTACGAGTGGTTTGAATAGGAGCTCGAGCCTCCGCAGATCTGTCGAAAAAAACAAACATGAACGGACCATCTAGTCCAAACAAGGTTTCCGAGAGGCGTAGTGGAAGTTAATTAAATATTGTGTACATGGCTCCAACCAGCCAAGCAATCAACGATCTCCGTTGTGGGCAGGTTCTCATGACCCCCTATCTGAATATATTTTCGGCGTTGATGGTATTGACGCTGTTGAATAATACGCTTTGGCGAGCTAGCGCTGGCACAACGGCGCATGGTCGGAAAATATTTGCTTTCACTGGTAATATAAATCAATTAGACGTTTCTTTTTTGTTCTTTTTTACGCACTCCAAAGCACAAGAACAAAGGAGGAGCGGCAAGCTGCTGTTCTGCGTGGCTTCAATTCACGGTGTCTTCGATTTTACCGCGGTGGTTGAATACTGCAACTACATCGTCTTCTCCGGCTTTCAATTCGTAAACGGCAGGCTGGTTCACCCCCGGGGTGAAAGTGCCTGGACGAGTTATTTAAAAGTGAGTCTCCTTGCCTTTCCTTATCGAACAAGTGGCACAAACGGCCACCTTTTCTCTTTCGTGTTACAGTTAGCGTATTTTTTGGTGGAATGCTTGATTTAGAAGCTCACGCACGTACACTCATCGGTTTGTACACCCTCCCAAATTTTTAATAATGTCAACGACCGATCGGCGTGTCAGCGCCTTTCACGGTGTCCAGCGACGAAATAGGCGTGAGTACATGCACGCGCATGAAGACCGCTCTGTTGTGAGCTCCGTCTGCTACGCTATTTCCTTGAGAGCGATATACCCCTCCCTCGGTACCTGCATGAATGTTGACTAGAAACCAAGGTTATTGAAGCACATGCGCATTCTACTGACAACGGAAATGTAAGAAACCTAGACGGACACGAGCAATCTAGGTCCCTCCTCACAAGCGGCCTGACCTGATAGGTCTAGATGCTTATTATGTCGCAGCGGACACTCGGATGATTAAAACGGATATTAAAAACCAATGCTCACAACGGCAAAATGTATATTCGTAAAAAAATTGACCGTGCATCTTCCACAACTCCAGGGGCGACAATAAAGAAGCTGGCAGCCCTTAAAGCTCCCTCAGCGACCTGGAGAAGTTGCAGCCAGATGTGGGACTCTGTATTAAAAGGCTTATTTTTTGCTCACTAGTGCCCGCCTGCCTTGGTTCGAGTGGGGTGGTAACGCATTAGCTGCAGGCTCACCAGTACCATTCCTGGCTGCTGATTTGAGTGACCCAAACAGACAGACAGACAGACAGACAGACAGACAGACAGACAGACAGACAGACAGACAGACAGACAGACAGACAGACAGACAGACAGACAGACAGACAGACAGACAGACAGACCAAAAAAATTTCGCGCGTTTAGGGAGCCTAAGAAAAACTCGTCTTCAAAGTACTTACATATCTTAAAACCTTGCTCGCTGCTCGCAGACCGCCGCACTCTCACAGTCGCACTTGACCGGCGTCGACCTCCATTCGGAAGAAGCCAGCAAGCCAGGCTCACTTCTAAGTCGGTTGGACCAGTTGACGCCGCTGCTGGCCAACCTCACCGCCTCCGGAGTGACTGCGCTGGGGGTGCTCAACGTCGACGCTAGCACTGGCGCCGACGTCCTCAAGCCCGCCTTTTCGGTGCGTGCAAGTTTGAAATGCCTGCGCTTCTAGCCCGAAGGCAGAAATTTTGCACAAGAAAGGTGTGAATACGATGTTTAGGCAGGCCGCGATGTGATTGCGGTCAGCACGCTTACTTTTTAAGAAGGTGAGGGAAGTGATTGCGGAATGTCGTCTAGAGCGGAAGCTCTGTTTCTCAGTTGCGAACCTAGAAAACGCCTTCTTCCGTCGATCTGACCTTCAAGCCGAGCCAAGGTCAAGCCAGCGCCTCGTGTGGTTGCGCAGTGAAAGCGTCTAATCGCTCGTTCGTTCCTAATGGAGCGGTGTCGAGAGGAATGAGTAAGGACGCGTGCCACCATAAAATGACACAAGCAGCAGCTGGCTGCATTCTAGAGCGGCGACTGCACTTAGCAGTGTCGGTGTTCGTCTTGCGGTGCAATCGGGTGCGCGTTCACTGCTCGCTCTCAGTAGAAATACCACGCTCTCGGCTTAAAGAGGCCATGAGGACGCAGTGCTACATCGTTCGATTTTAAGAATTAGCCTTTGCTAACTCACTCAGCTCCATTCCACCCACGACAGACGATTTTTAACAAAAAAACTGAATATTGAAAAACCTTCAAATTTCGTGCCACAGTGACGTAATATGTGCCGGTGTGACGTAATACGGACACGCACTAAAACGTAGTCGCTAGTGTGTTAACTGCACGTTCGAGCTCAAGTGATACGCTCAAAGGGATCTAGGGGCCTAACTACAATCGCCCCGTCGTTTGTCTTGGCAGTGGCTCGGGTAGGTGGCCTCCAATCGCACAAGCGCGATTCTGTGACGTCATAGATAAATGCTGGAAAGAGACTGGCCAGTCAGCACTGTTTTATCTGTCCTTTTCTCCATTACCTGTTTATCATAACTATTCGCTCGATGTTTAGGATAAAACTTGTATCGTCGTCAAGTATTTTTGTTTAAATTCAGAACTTTTTTTTTTCGGGAAGTTTGTGTTCGAAATATTTACAGGCCAAAACCAATACACGCCTAGTAGATCAGGAAGAAGGAAATGTCGAACCCGCTTTGGTACGACGCGACAAGTTTGCCGCTCACAAAACACAGCACCTACACCCGGGGACGTAAGTTTCCAGGACGCGAATGCGTCTTTCAAAGTTGATTTTTTTGTTGTGGGAGGCCTCAGTACGTACTTGAGGAATAAGCGAAGCATCAGACTCCGGACCATCATCGTCGTACGCCTGGCAGTAAGTTGGCCACCACGCAGCGCAGAAATCAACCCGTCCTGCAAACTTTTGTCTCCGGGTCTGCGTGCGTCTCAATACAAATCAAAGTAAATTCATTTTGCGTTGTGTGCAATTACTATCGACAGCAATATGCAGGACGAGGTTTCCATTTCCGATACATGATGCGTGACCGGAAACGTTCCCGCCGCGCTTCCAGGCTATGCGAGAAGCTCTCAAGTCGCGCGTCTACGGAGAGACCTTCCTCGGCGTAGAGCTGAAAACGTCGGGGGAGAGAGAGGCCTTCATCCAGCACGTCAAAGCCATGCAGTAAGAAGGTTTGCTTTGTAAGAATTTCAACAAACACCCGAAGTGCAAACACACAGACATGAAGATGAAGAGGAATGGTGCGCCCCGCGAAATTAGCGTACTCTTTTCGCCTGGAGATTTTTTTAACACGAAAGTGTTTTATTCCCGGATACACGAAGATTTCTCTGACGTCATATCCGTCACGGAAGTGACGCCAGTACGAAGGGAGCAGCATGTAAAGGGTGCACCCCTGCACACAGGGTCCTCTTGCGGGGAAGCAACCTTTAGTACTAAAGAGTACGTCATATCTAGGGTTGTTTGTTTTCAGGTTTTATATTTTAACACGAAAGTGTATTATGCCGAGATACACCAAGATTTCACTGACGTCATATCCGTCACAGAAATTACGCCAGTACACCTTTGCCGAAGGGACCCTTCAGGAGGACGTCGCTCGCCAAGCACACCCACAAGGCAGCCGCTGACACGCAAATCATGCTCAGCTGCAGATTTCGCTGTACATTTCACTTTCGTTTTTTTTACCTATTCCCGTGACAGAGGAATCAACCACAGTTTTTTTTTTAATATCGGACAAGTTCGAAGTTTTACAAATACCCTTCCAAGATAACTTCATTATTTTCAATTTTGACGTCGGCCAACAAAAGCACTCTGGCTCGATTTACAGAATTAAACAAGGCGGGGGTTAATGCTGTTACCAATAGTTTTCCGTTTGTATGAGTGGCAAGCGCTGCTTCGTACATGATGCTTAAAAAATGTGATGTTGCACTGTTTTCTTGCGCTTTCCGTGTAGCTAAGCGTAGATGGCTTAAGAATTTCATTGTAATATTACTAGAAAACCACGCTCGTTAAACAGCACCCCTAATTCGTCCAGTTTACCCAATGCTGCAACTTTTAAGGGACACTGAAGTCTAAAATAAAGTTCCTGTATATTTTCACATTACAGTGCCATGCAAACAATTACACCCGTCGTAGAAGCAGCAGATTAACAATGCAGAAAATGCCGACACCGTCAAAAGAGCCACCAGCTAAAATACATTTTTTCGCAGAGAACTTTGTGACGACACAAATCATTAGTGGTGATGCGGGATTGGCGGAGCTTGTCTACGCGTTTTTCTTATAAGAAAATAAAAACAACAGTTATGTAGGAATGCAGAAACGTCAAATAAATTCGTATTTGGCGGCCACCACGAAGCGTTTCCAAACGCTTCGCCGCACAGCGCCCCACGTGACATGTGTGATATCCCTGTGCGTGTTAGTCTATTCACCTTCTGTTAAAACGATCCCGCCGTTCTGGCTCTGTGTACTCGAGGTAGAGTTTTGGGTACTTCCACTTACGGACTGGATCGGGCCTCAGTAGGTAGGTCTTTTTTTACCTTTTCTACTGCAGTTTTTCCCTCAAGAATTTTTTTTATTGGGGAAGACCTCAATCGTGTTTTTGTTATAGATGGAGATTTGATATGCTTTAGGTTGCTTCTGGTTCGGGGCGCAGCATCTGACCACGTTTAATTTACGTTTCGTATCGCGCCAAGACACGTGTCACGTGGGGCGCTGTGCAGCGAAGCGTTTGGAAATACTCCACCAGGAAACACGAATTATGGGCAAAATAATTAGCGTAATTATTTAAAATTTGTTCATTGGCTATACTATATATATTGGTTTTGTAGGGCAGATGTTTCTGTTAGGTTATTCAGGGCAAGCATTACGCGAGCCTAGACAAATTGATGAAATTTCTGGACCTCGTCAGTAGCTCGAAATACGTTCCCAAATGTCGCCCTCAAGACTCCTGAGCGATCCGCGCCACTATTTGCAACAGGTGGGACGATGCGGAAATTGACGTGGAGCATGCGCTTAAAATCACATCAGCTTTGAAAACATCAGCCCATGCACCTCAAGCGATGTAAGCGCCGCACCCGCTGAGCTACGCTTGTAGGGACCTCCTTAATCGAATATATATATAAAATATATATATATAATATATATATATATATATATATATATATATATATATTATATATTATATATATATATATATATAATATATATATTTATATATAGTATAAGTAAAGAGTCGCATACACAGCAAGAACAGTACCAAAAAAAGGTTGATTCAGAAAGCGGCAATGTGACTTGCCTTCATCAGAGTACAGTTACATGATTTTGCTGCAAAACCATATTATATATATATATATATATATATATATTATATATATATATATAATATATTATATATATATATATATTATATATATAATATATAAGACAGAAAATAAGGTTTGGCAGTCAAGAAAGCCTCGGAAAGCAAAGGGGAGGTTGTGGTGGGTCATAGAAACAGATAAAGAATTTTTTGAGTCAGAAAGAAAGTGGTGAAAAAAAGAAGGTTAAAAAGAAGGTCCCCTTCACCCCGAGTAGTCCGAGTGGCGCTGGCTAGCACCCCCTAGTGCAGGAAACAAAAAATACCCTAACATAAATACCCGAGAAAGTGGTGGGGAAACAGCCCGCTGGTAGCGTAGTGGTTATCGCACCAGACCGGTATTCTGAAGGTCGTGGGTTCGGATCCCACCCGGCGGGCATTTTTTCACCACTTTCTTTCTGACTCAAAAAATTCTTCATCTGTTTCTATGACCCACCACAACCCCCCCCCCCTTTGCTTTCCGAGGCTTTCTTGACTGCCAAACCTTATTTTCTGTCTTAGTTCACCGAGCCCCTCATTTCCAATTTCTGATTCGCTACACACACACACACACACATTATATATATATATATATATATATATATATATATATATATATATATATATATATATATATATATATATATTATATATATATATATATATATATAATACAGTCAAACCCGACTATATCGAACCCGTTTACATCGAATTATCCCAAACTATTTCTGCGCACGGAATGTATTCTATGAGAACGTATAGCAAAAATTACACTTACATCGAACAGAAATAGCAGCAACTACCGATATATCGAACGCCAGCGGCGCAAAAGTGCCCCCCCCAAGTTGGCTTTCCCTCGCGGCTGAGAAGAAACCCGCCGACACACCCTCGAAAAGTGGTTTAGCCCGGCGGTTCCTGTGCAGCTCCTTCACCTTGCTCTTTCTCCCCTCTCTCTCTCGGGCTGTTTCCGCGTCGGGAAGCCGCCGTCGACCCCCAACATAAAAATGATCTTGGCCCTCCCGCCCCGTTTTCTCAGACAGCCAATCATAGGCTGTTGCCACTCCAGTTCTCTCGTCGCTGGAGGGGCGTGCGTTGTTCTTTTTGCTGTTTTTGCGTTCGGAGTGTTCGAATTGTCGGCGTGTGTTGGACTTGTACTGTGTAGCCGTGATGGCTAGCGCGAAGCGGCAGAACCTGCCTTTCGCCGTAAGCTGGAAATTCAGGACTACTTCGTGCGGAAGTGAGTTTGTTTAATTAATAAAGTGCTTTCATAAATGGTAGGTGCTTTTATGCTGTCCAGTTCTTCAGCATGCATATATCGAATTATGCCATATATCGAACTCGCGGGCGTTTTTTTGTGAGTTCGATATAACCGGGTTTGACTGTATATATATATATATATATATATATATATATATATATATATATATATATATACAGTCAAACCCGGATATATCGAACTCGCAAAAAACGGTCATTAGTTCGATATATCGTTTAATTCGATATATAATGTTTAGAGAATTTGACAATGCACAGAACGTACCTCATCACTAACTGTTGTTTACTTGCAAGATACATGCTCCACGGGCACACTAGCGCGAGAAATAGTCTCCGATCTTCTTTTGCTTCATCATTTTCGAAGCACCCGCCGCGGTGGCTCAGTGGCTAAGGCGTTGCGCTGCTGAGCACGAGGTCGCGGGTTCGATTCCCGGCCGCGGCGGCCGCTTTTCTGATGGAGGCGAAAAGCAAAAACGCCCGTGTGTACGAGGTTTCGGCGCACGATAAAGATCCCCAGGTGGTCAAAATTAATCCGGAGCCCTCCACTACGGCGCGCCTCATCGTCTGCGTTGCGTCGGCGCGTTAAACCCTACAATCAATCAATCAATCTATCAATCATTTTCGAAGCATTGTTGAGCACACACTTTTCAACATTGTCAAGTGACTCGAAACAGCTGAGCCCACAGCCTTCTATTGCCGCGCAGTGGCGGCGAAGAACGCTCAGCGCGTGAAGAGCATCGGAACATGGGGGCGGGGCGGAACTCGTCGAGTCCTCACAGTTGAACACAGATGAACAAGGCGTACCGATGCGTCGTCAACCGCGAAAACACGAAAAGGGAAGCATGCGTAGAAGCGAGGGGAGAGAGAGCCCGCCGCGCGAGACTGGCGAGACAGCGGGAGAGTGTGGTCCAACCACTATTTCCAGGGGGTGGCTGTCAGAGCGAGCGAGAGCGCGAGCGCTTGGGCTAAGTGACTTTTCAAACTGGGGGAGGAGGCGTAGGCAGCTCGCCCAGCTGCCGCGCGGGAAAGCCAACTTCGGGGGCAATCTTGCGCTGCCGAAGTTCGATATATAGGTTGCGGCTGCCTTTTTTGTTCGATGTAGCCGTACTTTTTGCTATATATTCTCCCGGTAACATTATAGTGCACAATATTTGTTCGATATATGGGATAATTCGATGTAAACGGGTTCGATATAGTCGGGTTTGACTGTATATATATATATATATATATATATATATATATATATATATATATATATATATATATATATATATATATATATATATATATATATATATATACAACACAAAGTAAGAAACCTCGGTAACAGCAACAGCGGAGGGTTTATTTCGACGTTTCGACTTCGAGCCATATATATATACATATATATATATATATATATATATATATATATATATATATATATATATATATAGAGAGAGAGAGAGAGAGAGAGGGGGGGGAGGGAGGGAGGAGAGAGAGAGTACGTCTGTACGTCGCAACGTCTGTACCACCATTTTGGGACCTCTATTCCCGATAACTGCCGTTTCGAAATTATGACCCATCAGAATTATGACCCATCAGTACTGGGCCCATGTAACGAATATCGGTAGTTTTCTCTGCCTCAGCGCTGTGCCTTATTCCCGCGTGTCCACGAAGTCCTCCACAGAAACGATAGTACAACTTTTTTTCTCTTCTCATTCTTCTCCTCGACCTCGAGGGACATCGACATCGTGATCCTGCAGACCCACCTGTCGCAGCAGCTCGCTGGCCGGCGTCCCTGCTTCGTTCGCCCCGTAAGCGCGGCCAACCCGCAGAACGGCTTCGGCGTCCCGAGCTTCGTGAGTGGACGAAAATCACGTTCGTGCTTCTCCGGCGACAGACCGCAATAGCAGAGGAGCTGCACCATTAAAGGAGAAGGAGGGGATCTTATAGGCTTTGCCAAAGTCTTTAGAGCTGTGAAACGTTCATTATCGCTATTACCTTTTTTTTCCCCTGGAACTAGCCGACAAAGCACTTCGGTAAACAGGTACATTGTTTGTCAAGCTTTTGAGGCCATGCCAAAGTGAGGCCAGTAGTAATTAAAAATACAAGCTTACCTCGCAATGTATAACACAGATGGTTTATGCGAGAAACCTGGCAAAAGTACCTTTCTTTCTAAGCCAAAAGCCTTAGGTGCCCCATTGGGCGAGAAACCGTCGTTATTGTTGTTGTCACCAGGTCGAGGAAGTTGACGCCGCTGTGCAGAGCAAGAAATAAAAAGGTGTGCGAGATTATCACATTTAAATCCGGCTATTCCCAGTATCAGTTTGACGTGCTGCCGCTGTGTTATCGCTGCACGTTGCCAGCTGTGGAACAGAAATTATTTTCGTTGTTGTTCCTCTGGACGGTTACGCATACACGCTTTTGCCCCGGTCAGGAACCGGAAAAACCGAGGGACTGATGAGCCCGCTTCAAAAAATTCCCAAAATTATGTACTGGAAACGTAAAAATTGTAGAATAGTGCGTGCCACGCCACCTCCGAACGTGATGGCACGTGAGTAAAACACGCGCACACCAACCACGCAGAACTTTGATTTTGAAACTTAACGAGATTTTATTTTGTCTTTATGGCCCGAGGGTACCGAAAGTCAAAAGAGTGTCTGTGGAAAATTTTAGAACTTACGGATTGGCCGAAGCGCTGAACGCCTTTGTCGCCGCGCAGTCCGTTGCCAAGGAGGCCGAAAAGGAGCTACGGAACAGTCCCGACCTTAAAATCTTCCTGTCGTCAACGCTGGGCGCTTTCTGGTCCGTCGGCGAGTCCGAAACCGGGCACGACTTGGCCCTGGGCCGGCATTGCCTGGACGGAGACGTGTCCGACATGACCCTTACGTGCGACCCGTCGACGAAGGTCGTGCGGCAGTCCTACGACAGCGAGAACATGTGCGAGATGGCGGAGATCACGTCTGGGGAGCAGACCAAGCAGTTCCTCACGTTCGAGAGCAGGCACTCCCTGAGCGAAAAGGTATACCTGCTCTGGCTGCTCTTGTTGGCGCGCAAGCGTTATGTCCGTCAATCAATCACACGCAATCTGCGCGTGTAGCACATGAGTAACAACCCTATAAGTAATAAGGGCATTTTGGAACTGTATTTGTAAAATCTTATTTTCCCGAAGGTAGCAGTGCGAACATGCCTACGAGTGCATAAAATATCGTTCACACAACTCTCATTTATTGCCATGCGTTTTCTAATTTCCTGCACCATTTTGAACTTTATGCGTTTGCACCGGATTTTTTGACACGGTTGCTTTTTTGCATGTCGTGTGTCTTTTTTTTTTTAGAAAAAAAAATTTTAACGGTGACCCGCAGTGTATTGCTGAGTAATCACTTTACTTTATTATGAGCACGAGGTCGCGGGTTCGATTCCCGGCCGCGGCGGCCGCTTTTCTGATGGAGGCGAAAAGCAAAAACGCCCGTGTGTACGAGATTTCGGCGCACGTTAAAGATCCCCTGGTGGTCAAAATTAATCCGGAGCCCTCCACTACGGCGCGCCTCATCGCCTGCGTTGCGTCGGCGCGTTAAAACCACCACAATCAAAAATCAAATCAACTTTATTATGATTCCCGTGTTAGTTTTGTATGAGTGATCAAATCTACCCAAATGTATCTGCCATCTGTTATGACATATTAGCATGGACATTATCGTGGTTGCTGTTCTTTCTCTTCTTTGTACCATCAACCTACGCTGCATATGTACTAAATTATATCATGCAGAATTTTGTACCTGCTTGCTACCTGTTCCCGGTGGCCGGTGCCCAATCAAGTTGCTGTAATGAAGTTTTTTCTCCGGTCACCGTTTTTGTTTTTCACCCTGTGTACTTTTGGTGCAAAATAAAACAACAGGACTGAACTAAAAAATGAGCTAGGCACTTTCATGTAGGTACGCAGTAAATTGCTCGCAAGCATCAGTTGTAGTCTCTGCAGCTAGTTCTAGCCAATAAGATGTGTGGTCTGTATTTTTTCATTGTAACGCGCCATGTAGGATGCACTGGATTTGGTATACAGATTCAGGTGAAAGATAAAAGCATCTGTTTTCTATGTTCATTTAACGTTGCTCGAAGGCTAAACCACCCTAACGTAAACTCGTCTTTGTTACGTGTCTGTATTCCTGTAGATGTGATTGTTAACAGGTGGGGGTGGCTATCAGCGTTTAATTGACCGCAAAAATAGGGAAATGTTAATGGCGAGCCGGTCGGTAGCCAAGACTTTCTTTAAACAAAGCACGCTGACTTCCTCCTGTTTCTAACATTGCACTCACACCGCAACACTCGTTTCATAGCCCTTATCAGGGGTTGCACTTGCGAAGCGGACATATTACGCCCAGCTGGGCAAAATATAGCTAGACACTATATATACAGCCACAGGCTGTCGACCATGACGACGTGGGGACGATTCGGGTTCTGATTTCGTTCGTACTGTGTCACAGCTCAAGCGCTACTTCCACCCTGAATTGGCCGGCTGGGCGTTGTTCGAAGTCCAGCGGGACATCTACAAGCAGTGCCCTGAACACCCAAACCAGGACCGCCTGCAGTTCGTCTCGTCCGTGGTCAGACCTCCGGGCAGTGGTTGACACACCCCCTCACGTGGAAGAGCCACGTACATGAAGACCTTCTCAACGGCGCGGTTGCTTTTGGACGCCTGGCGTCGTATAACTCAATACAATTCCGCAATTGTAAAACTGCCTTTTGTCCCTTCACTGGTACTACTATATGCCTTTCTTCCTCTGTTCCCTTTGACTATAAACTTTAGTAACTGTTTACGAACAACGTCTCACTTCCATGGGTGGTCTGTCTCGACATCCATTTTGGGCGGGTATTTTGTGTGTGTGTGTGTGTGTGTGTGTGTGTGTGTGTGTGTGTGTGTGTGTGTGTGTGTGTGTGTGTGTGTGTGTGTGTGTGTGTGTATGTGTGTGTGTGTGTGTGCACGCGCGCGCACGTGTGCGGGGTGCGTGTGTGTGTGTGTGTGTGCGTGCGTGCGTGCGTGCGTGCGAGCGTGTGCGGGGTGCGTGCGTGCGTGTGCGGGGTGTGTGCGTGCGTGTGTGCGTGTGTGCGTGCGGGTGCCTGCGTGTGTGTGGGCGTGGACGGGTGCGTGCGTGTGTGTGTGCCTGCGGGTGCATGCGTGTGTGCGTGCGTGTGTGTGTGCGTGTGTGTGTATGTGTGTGTGCGCGTGTGTGTGTGAGTGTATGTGTGTGTGTGTGTGCGTGTGTGACAGCTTCGTCTACAGTGGCGGAGGAGGAAGCTGACGTTGCCCTCACCATAGTTCAACACCCCAAACCCACCACCTTCCTCTCCGACTCCCAGCATGCCCTCTCCAACCGCCTTAAGGGTCGTACCTCTCCGCAAGCTCTCCGTATCATCCTCCAACACCCTCCCCAGGGTCATGTGGAGCAACTGGGGACTCCTGCCCACACTGGCTAAGGAGGCAATGAGGCTGCACATTCCCATGCTCGGGTACTCATTACCCGGGCTCCTGCTTCTTTTGCCCCTCACCCCAGCATCCCCACTCCGCTGTCCGCACTAGGGTACTACATACTTTTATTCCCTCTCCATGCCACAGATCCCTACACCCCTCCCCAAAGCCCGGCGTGGGGCATTCCAGCGGAGCTTTCCCGCATAAATCCTACGGGGCATCACCTCTCACGTTTCCTCAGTCCGCGTCGGCCTCGTGCTCGGGACCGCCATCCGCTCTTCTGCAAAAATTTCTATTTCTCTCTCTCTCTCTCCCCCTCCCACCTTGCTTGGGAGCAATCCATTCGTATCGCGGTCTCCGAACAGGCTTCTCTTCGCTTTCACTAGGTCTGGCGTTGTTTTTCCCCCGCTGAATTTTTTTTCTCTCTTCTTCTCTCTCGCCCTCCATGTAACTTGCTTCAATTAGAGGTCAATATATAATATATAGTAATATCTTGTCGTTCATTCATGGCCGACTCGTTTTTCCGGTGCTTTTTCTTCTTTTTTTTTCTTCTCGCGCTCATCTTCGCTTTTCCCCTAGCGGACTTAATGAGTTGAAATTAACCATAAATCTCTGCCCGTCATTCATGCTCGCCGTTCTCGCCTCTCTCTCTCTCCCATCTCGTGTCTCGCTCTCTCTCTCTCCTCTCTCCTCTCTCTCTCTCTCTCTCTCTCTCTCTCTCTCTCTCTCTCTCTCTCTCTCTCCTTCTCTCTCTCTCTCCTCTCTCCTCTCTCTCTCCTCTCTCTCTCTCTCTCTCTCTGCCTGATTGTGTGTGTGCGAGTGGCGTGTATCTGTTTTTGAATTTATGGAGGGTGTAAGCGAAGTTTTGCATGGGGCCAACTTACTCTACATCCGGCGTCGTAAGTTGGGCGGCTGGTCTGGCTGGCCTCGCCGGTGCATGAGACTTCCCTCATTCTCCTTGGTTTATCCTTCGACTCGACGAAGACGAGAACAAGTGCTTTCGTTGGCGGTCGCAATTTTCCCCGGAAGTAATTTTGCTTCAGGAAACGTGGCTACCTAGCAACCGAACATTCGTAATTACCGCACCTTCAGACAAAACCGGAGCAAGGACAAGACCGACCTTCCCGAGGTGGAGGTCTCTTAACTTTGGTTTCAACAAAGTTTGCCCATTACGCGAAAAAACCCTGTCCACTTTAGCGGCCGCACTGGGAAATTTTAATGTTGGAGTCAAAGCTACCCGGTTGTCTCCCGTTCTCATTGGCCAATGTTTAGTTTCCTAGTGGTGTCATTGTTTCTGAACCACTGGATTTGGCTGCTGCTTGGGCTGTACATTCAATTATTGTTGCGGGAGACTTTAATTCCCGTTCTGTTCTGTTTCTTGGTGCTTCCGCACGGATTACTGCAGGCAGTCATCGCTTGTTGGATTGGATTGCAGATAGCAATGTAGCATGTATAAATTCGGATTCTCAAACTTACTTCAAGGTTATAACGCAATCTGTATTGGAATTAACCGTCTGTTCTAGGAGTGTTTCAGTGTCGTCTTGGTCCTCTGTGGACGGCGGGTATAGAATGTTCAGGCAGCTTTAGACGCAGAAAGGCAACCTGAAAGAAACTTTGTCAAAACCTTTGCCCACTCAACTGGTGTAATTACAAATATTTTTCTGCTGTATCCAGACACACCGTTTCTAATACCAAACATGACTCCGAGCGTTGTCCGTGTCCTTCCAAGCCTAAAAATAAGCGTGCGCTTTTTACGCATCAATAAATGTTTATTCTCTCTCTTCCAATTTTTTCGACCGCAGAAAAGCAACTTCCCTATCCCTATATTTCATTGCTACAGGCAGCGCTCGAAGCGTACACGCGTCGTGCGCTGCCTGTAGGGGCGCCACTGAAATCCCCTAGCGGCCCGTTTCGAAAGCAGCCGCGGGAGGCTCCGGCCCGCTCCACACTATCGCCGCTGCTTTTGCTGCACGTCCACGAATGAGATTTGCCGTTTGTATTTGTTGGAAATACATATTTATGTGGAGCAGTCCCCATCCCTCTGTTCGCAAATGTGGTTGATTTATGAAAGTGTAAATGTTTCTGACCCAATCTTAGTGTGGTACATTTGGTCTATATAAGCGCCAGGTCTGTGTCACGGCCGGCGTCGCAAATCTAGCATATGCATGGCGCTGATTGTGATTCCACTGCTTTGAAATTTACTAACAGTGTCTCCGTAAGCACCGTTTCCTCAGATGGTCATAATTGAGCGCTCCCAGACATTTATATATCCTCCGCGAGCAGCGCGGAGACGGGCTTATAAAGTTATCTGCGTCCGCTACTAAACGCAGCTTCGTAACATCGTCATATGACACAGGGAGCGTGCAGAATCTGACACAAACTGAAATTAGAGGGCCTTATCAGATATACCACGCTCTTCCAGCGACACCTTTTATCGCTTGGAACTGCCTACCCTGTATACTTCAGAGTAAACGTCCGCCGAGTAATCAGCTGTTCGTTGAAGCTGAAAAACAAAAGGAAAGTGAACGCGCAGCTTGTGTGTGTGATTACTATAAAACGTTCATTCCTTGATTTCGTTGCGCATATGTACACACGATAGTTAAGCGTCCCCCTCTCCCTCCTCATATCTTGCGAAATAGAAGTGCATTTAGCATCTATAGTTGGTCTGGTGAGCCCTACCAGACCAACACCATTTCCGCAGCTGCACTGGGTATTTTTCATTTCATTCTTTTACGAGCTTTTCTGTTTCTTCTGGACTTGCAGAGCAATTATTTTTCCGTAGTTTCATTATCTTTCCTTCGTTCTTGCTATAAAGCGTGCTATAAGGCAGCTGTTTTTTGAAGTGCCATAAACGTACTATTTGCTTCCAGACGTCACCACTACAAGTTGTTGAGGGCGCAGGGAAGGCAAAAAAAAGCAAAAGAGAACCAAAACACTGCATGAGCCCCTATCAGCCACGCTGCGCTCATCGCGTAAACGACGCGGAGAAGCGGCGGCAGGCGGCGCAGTGACCACGAAGCTCAAAGCGTATATTGTATATACTGTTCCTCCGCTGCTGGTCTCGCACACTTACCATGCAAACCTTTCTGAGAGCCTATGATTATGGCGTTAACAGGTTGCAGTCCATCGTTACTGTTGAGCCAGGTGCGTTTTCTACGCACCAGTGGCCCAGATGATACTGCCGACAAGGTACTTCAGTACAAAGTCTTATACAAAGTCTTATTTCCCCGCTAGGTGTAGAAATCAATAGGGTGACTCCTCTCCTTGATTGGAGTACTTGCCTCTCTATACTTCCAGAACACCTTCTCCCAAAACACCAAACACTTACTCAGTGGCCTCCTTTCAGATCATTTGGTATCCATGCAGCCAGGAGCTATAATTTTAACAGCAGAGCTATTTAGGTCAACACAAATCCGTCCGGCGGAGACAGAAAACCCCGAGCGCACGTGAGCGCGTGCCTCACGGCGACCACCCGGCGTCTTCAAGGCTTGCGCGTGGGCTTACGCCACATGAGGAGCTCCCGCCTTTGTCGTCGTCGTCGTGTAGCGACCGGCGCGCCACGGGTCCGCCGCGCCGAAGACGATGACGACGAATTCTGGCGAGCCGATCCCCTGATTGGGTATGTGCCATCCCTAAAGGCGCAACAACAACAACAACGGCAGCAGTAAGCTGCTGGCGACCGGAAACGTAGGCTTGTCGTTCTGATGCGATTCCTCGCGGCGTCTTCTGAGGCAGCTACAACTGCACATCGGTACCGTGAGTGGGTGTTCTGGCCAGGGCTAAAGCTTCTAAATTTAGGCGAAATTGTTGCAAACCTGTAGCGGTGGGGGATATTAGGGCTATGGCCCTAGGTTCCCCGGGGACCAGCATGGCGTCTTGGTCCGCCAGCTTGGCTGCAAGCGGCTTACCCTTAGAAGCATTCAAGCGGCATGGCGTGGAAAGCATTCCGGTAGCACTTGTCCCCGCAGGCGACGGGGGGATCCGAGCAAAAAATTCCAAGCTCCTTCAAGAGCAGCTGCATTATATGGTCATTTCGGAAGTAAGGCAATATGTCATGCAGAACAGGCCTGTTGTGCCTATCCAAACACTTAGACTGTGTCGCGGACTTGCTGCGGCGCACATCGTTTGCCCCGGTTCCGGTGAACGCCTTCATTCCACCGCACCTCGCTTGTGTGAAGGCCATTGTTCGGCACGTTGATCCAACACAGTCCCCTGAAGTAGTCCTAGAGGAGTTCAGAATGGCAGGTGCGACGGCAGTCTACCGCTGTAGCAGAGTGGAGAATGGCAGGCGAATTCCCTACCGCACCCGTTATCATGACTTTTGCAGAACTTTATAAAATGTCCCTCTGAGGTGATAGCATGGCCGCTGGGTGCATAGGGAGCCTAGGCCGTTGCAGTGTTGGAAGTGTTGGAGATCTGGCCACACATTTCGAGGATGCAAGTCAAGTCTCAGGTGCAAAAAGTTTGCAGACAGTCATGATGCGCAATCCTGCCGATCAGACATCGGCTTCAGCTCTGTTGAAAAGTCGTACCCAGGGTTATGCGGCAGCAGTTCACGAAACAAGTGCCGCTGCTGATGCCACGTTTCCAGCCACTCTAAGTCCAGTAATTTAAAAAGTCTGTCACGCAGGTAATACAGCAAGTGATCGCTCCGCTTACTGAGACCAGACTTATATCACGAGCCCTTTGGCGACAAATTTAGGATGCTCACAACCGGTTGTTGCTATTGACCACCAGGCTAAATGTTCTACCTCTGACCCTCTGACCTCTGACCCTCTGACTCATCCCGAAACACATGATACCCAGGCTATTGCAGGCTGCTCCTCCAAGAATACAACCGTATTAGATTCAGACTGGGATATCGATGAGACCGTCGCTTCGAAGGGACATCAGGTTGTTAGTTATGGCAAGGTTGGAAAATCTGCCCCCGGCTGTCGACATCAACGACTCCTACGTCATGGACGCGAATAACGTTTTTACAACAAAGATTCTCTCCACAAAACAGAAGAGGCGTTAGGCGTATCTCCCCTATAGATGAAGCGAAGGCTGCACGATGGAAGTCAGAAAACAAAAAGGTACCCCCGACGGCTGCAGCTAATGGACACTGATATACTCGAGGCTCTTGTTAACAGTACACGATTCAGTATAGCAACTCTCAAAGTTGTTCAGTGGAACTGCGGCTCCGTTGGTTCTTTTTTTGTTGATCTCGCGTGTCTAGTTGCAAATTATAGTCCTGACGTTTTCCTCCTTCAAGAATCATGGCTTACTACTGACAATTTTGCATTGAGAAATTATCGGGAAATTATTGAGAAGTTAAACGCAATAGTAGAGGGGGTGGTTTACTAATCTTAGTTTCTTCAAAACTGTGTCACAGAGCATTTATCTCGTTGGAACTGGTGTCCGGCACTGACGAAGTACTCGCGGTAGGCTTAGTTCTATCTGGGAGTCCTCCGATTTCCTTCGTCAATGCATATTTTTCGTGGGCTTCGTAGAGTAGGCAAACTGGACATATTTATTTCCAGTAGATCCAGAGTTATTGTTGCCGGTGTCTTCAATGCTCCCCAGGTTTTTGGGGGCTTCAGAACGGATTATCGTGGTTTAGAGCTCTGGCACTGGCTGAAGAGCATGGTCTTCGCTGTCATAATTCCCGGGCAATTACATTTTTGCGTGCGGGATCTCGATCGGCCTTGGACTTAACCTTATCCTCAGGCAATGTACAAGTGACCTGCTAGGAGAGGTTACCCTGTGGTTCAAGCAGTTGCCATTTTCTTCTTGAGTTTACAGTAGATATCCCCCTAATTAGAATTAAGAACAGAAAGTAAAATTTTTTTAATGCTCGCATTTATCAGGGAGCATTGAGGGAACGCCTTATATCGATGCAGACCACTGATTCCGTTGTAGACGCTCAGCGAACGATGGAGTCTCTGCAAGCAGCAGCGAAAAGAGCTTTCACGGTTAATTGTTCCCCACAGACAAAGCTCTTTAACTGGTGGAATACTGATTATAGCCGAGATTATCGCCATAGAAAAGCAGCTCCAAGGTATCGCTTGCACAATCAGTGCCTGGTAAATTGGATAAACTATAAGTACGTGGCAGCACTGTTCAAACGTACAGAGTTAAAGCTAAACTGCATCACATTATAAAACTGAATGACTTTCTTTCCGATTCTAAAAATGAAGCAGCTCTTTATAAGTTCATGGCAAGCAATCGGGCGGTTTCCTTCAAGCAGTTACAGTCATAAGATGTCTTGACTTCTGATGAAGAGGCCCAGTTTCTTGAGCGCTCCGCTAGAGTACTTACGGTCCGCTTTTCTTCTCGTTGTAGTAACTATCGCATTATCAGTCCTACAGAAACGGATGATTTTGTGCCAGTCTCATCCTTCAATCTGACGAAGGCCTCGTCCATCACACGAGCTGCGGCGCCGGGGCTTGACGGCGTGACTGTTGGTGCTATTAAATTTATGGCTGGCTGAAGACTTCGAACCGGTTCTATTGAATGTAATAAATTCATCCCTCAAGTTTTGTAGGATCCCACAACTCTGGAAAATGTCCGAGATAATTTTGCTAAAAAAAAATCCGGGTCAGGGTTTCGATTTAGGCAGCTTAAGTCTGATTGCTCTGACCTTTAACATGATCAGATTAATAGCGAGAATAGTTTTTAAACAGCTAGCTTAATTCATGCAGGACCGGCAAGTGCTTAGTCCTGCTCATATTGGTTTTAGGCGATTATGTTCTATTTGGAACGCTCACGGACTTGGAGGCAAGGATTCGCTTGGCAGAAAAAAGAAAAATTATGTCGGCATTAGTGACCTTAGATGCAGCTAAAGCTTATGACAGTGCCGAGCATAGCATCTTGATAGACCAACTAGCCCGCATAAACATCCCGCATACCTTTTTGCTTGGATTAGGGAGTTTTGGCGATCGGGAATTCTTTTGGACAAACGGAAGGCTATTGTCAAGAAGATTTCTACAAACTAGACGTATGCCTCAAGGATCTGTTTTATCACCTTTACTTTTCAACATCCTTATGAGTGACATTCCTCTGCTCCCAGATGTAACAAACTACGTTTATGCAGATGATATAGCGTTTTTTGCGGCCGCAGTCAACATTTATTCGTAATATAAAAGTTTGCAGGCCTATTTATTTCTTTTGGAGACATGGCTTGACGGCATTTATTTAACGCTAAATCTTTCTAAGAGTGCTCTACTCGTCTTCCCGGTTGCAGGACCAGTTTCAATTTTTCTCGCTTAAATCAAGTCATCCCGCAGGAGGATTCGATTAGGTATCTTGGTATTACACACACTTCTGCTCTTGACTGACATACACATAATGCATCAGTCACTAAAGCGGAGAGAGCATTTGGTCGCCTGAAAAAGCTATGTGGGAGACGAGCAGCAATGCGCCGGGACACACTTTTGCTGCTGTACCGATCCTACGTCCGGCCAGTCATGGATTTGGCTGCGTCTTGTTTTGCAGTTGCCCTGCGACCGTTACACCTGCTGGAGAGGCGAATCCTTCGATTTTGCCTTGGCCTCCCTCGATTCGCCTCGAACAGGGTTTCGTACTTAGAGGCACACATTCCAGAACTCAGGGTTCGATTTCTCTTGCTGACGGTTCAAACTTACCTACCTCCGCATCTACAAAGCCCCCCCCCCCCCCTTCCCCCCCCCCACCCCCCCCCCACCGGAGCTGCCATGCCCATAGTTATTCGTGTCCGAGTTTATTTTTTGCATCTCCGTGGCCGAAACGTATCGCCGCACCCCCCCCCCCCCCCCCCCCCCCCCCCCCTTGTGCAATTCTTTCAAACATGCCTTGATTGTATTTCTGTTAAGCTATATGACGTTATCCCAGTATCCGATATTGAGCTAGAAACTGAGTTTTTCTTTCAAAACAACTTCCCATCGGCTGCAAAACTCCTCCCACGTTCTCTATATATTAACCGTTATTTTAAATTGGTGTTTATCCAAGTATCCTGCTTCTTCTGTGATTTATACTGATGCATCTCAATATGAGGATAAAGCTGGACTTGGTATTTCTTGAAGATCTCTGTATTGGAGTTATTTGCTGCGAATCCCGGAATACACACCCATTTTATGGGAGAATTTTAGCAATAGCTCGCGCTCCCCACAGCATGTATCAGAAATCATCGTATTATCCGAATCGATGTCAATTATATCGGCATTACCTTCCTCTCCCGACTCCGCATTGTACCGCACCTTATTTTTTGATCCAAGGCATGTGAAGGAGGTACGTTTGTCTTGGGTCCCCGCCATACGGACATCAGGGGCAACGAGCTAGCGGAACATTAATTAGCTAATCTCGCTGTCACAGCTCCCGTTCAATTCAGCATACCTAATCTGGCCCTTTTTGCATCTTCAAGATTAAGACGATATTGGCATTTAGACGCTACTCGTTCAGATGCACTCCTATCCCTTGAAGAGTATCAACATTTGAAGTTCTGGTGGAATGTTCGTTTTTGTGGTTCGTGGCAATGCGAAGTGTATTTCGCCGAGTTGCGCTGTAGGATACCGAGGTTCAACTTCGATCTGCTTACAGTAGGGCTTTCTCCTACGGAAATATGTGTGCGGTGCCAGACCCAGGAAACAATCCAACATTTTTCTCTCGCCTGTCGCCGGTTCTCGGCAACTGAACAACTGCTTTTGATTTGATTGATGGATTGTGGGGTTTAAGGCGCCGAAGCAACGCAGGCGATGAGGCGCGCTGTAGTGGAGGGCTCCGGATTAATTTTTACCACCTGGGGATCTTTAACGTGCGCCTAAATCTTGTACGCACGGGCATTTTTGTTTTTCGCCTTCATCAGAAAAGCCACCGTCGCGGCCGGGAATCGAACCAGCGTCCTCGTGCTCAGCAGCACAACGCCTTGGCCACTGAGCCACCGTGGTAGGTAACTGCTTTTGAAGGACCCTATTGTGCGTTTGGGGTTGACTCTATCGATTCCACTTATATTACCTATTGGGGCAACAAATTTTGGATATGCAAAAAAGGACATATGTAATTACATTCAAGCTTTCCTTTCTGTTTCAGGTCGCTTGAATTGCTGAACGGTACTAATTAATGGGTAACTTGGGGTTTTAATCAAAGCGAATTTTCATCTTACGGCCTCTTTCCGGAAATAAATTATTATTTTGAAGTCCTCATGACTTTCAATAAGGAATTTAGCCCTCGCCAATTCCCCCTTGTGGGCACGTGCCTAAACTTTGAGAACATCATCATCATCATCACAATCCCCACATGAAGACGGCCGCCGGACCAGCTGACGAAGAAGTTGTTGTTGTTGTTGGTCCAAAAAAAAATGCTCGTACCCACTCAGGGGGATTGGCCAGGAAATGGGCGCTAACTGAGAGAAGAGAAAAAACTAATTTGGAATAAAAGAAGAAAAGTGAATAATTACCAGAAAAGGTGAGTATGAGCGGGAGTAAAAAGATAATAAGTAAACTGCCAGAAAATAAGGTGCGGTAGCAGATAGAGCTCACCAACTACAAAATCAGCACAAATGAATAGGGAAAGGATTGGCCGAAGGACAATCGTGGAAATTATGTAAGAAAATTAAAGAAAGAAGATTCGGCAACGAAGGGGAGGCAGAGAGCGGAAGGCAAAGGATACAGGCGCAGACATGTTTTTAAGAGCAGCCCGCCATCTTGAATTAGCTGCTAGCACGGCCGACGGCGTGATTCAAGATCAGTGAGTGTACAGCGCGGCAAAGATCCCCGCGGCAAAAAACCCAGTACTGTCGCCCCCCGAATGATAATATTAGAGGAAGAGTGATTGGGTGGGCCAATTGATTAAAAGGGTTTTCCAAATATCTTTTTCTTAGGGAGGCAAACCGTCGGCAGTGGAGGAGAAAATGTTCTATAGTCTCTAATTCATTGCAAAATACACAAAGGGGTGAAGGGGCCAGATCACAGCGGTACAATATAATTTAAATTTGGTACGCCACAGCGAAAGTTTAGTTAGGCTAACTTCGCATTCGCGTGATTGGCTAATCCGGCACTTCCAGGAGAACCGGAGGTGCTCGAGCTCAGAACCTACGCACGCAGTTTCAGCCATGCTTTTTAGGAGGCCTAATCTGCGAAAACGTGCCGAGGTGAGGAACTGTATGTGCGGCATGATTTCCACCACTGGGCCGTCCAGTGCAAGTCCCGCCAACGTATCTGCCGATTCGTTAATCCAGATGCCAGCGTGTCCAGGCACCCACACCAATCGCAGCTCTCGTAGAGATGTAGGCAATAAATAATTGAGGGCTCTACGTAGAGGAGAGCTATTTGGGGACGAAAGAGCAGTGCAAACTGAGAGAGAGTCGGTGATTACTATTACATGTTGTTTAGTAGAATCTAACTTTCGAAGGGCTAAGATAATTGCCAAGTATTCTGCATGAAAAGAGCTAGTGTAATCAGGTAGGCGGACGAAGAAGTGGACGTCTACCGAGGCGAAGACGTGCTACAAGAGGATTTGCCCTACGCGGCTGTGCCATCAAAAGACGACGACGAAAAGTACGACGACAATTGCTACCGAATAAAACACCGTACGTGCTTTAATGGCTTTTGCTTTACACTGCCGTCCAAAATGGCGTCGCACTGTCGGGGTCCGGCTAATCCCTGTCTCGTGGTATCCGCTGTCAGTGTGGGGATAAGCTAGGTCGACCCCCAATTATGCTTTTTCTCCTACCTTTGACAACTTGTGCAAGATGCACCTTTTTTGTTTTGTTTTTTTACAGATGCTTCTTAGAGCGATAAAAAAGTCCGGAATAGGTTTATGCTCCCCTTCTCTTAATTGGTCGTTTTCAGTCCGTCTGTTAGACTTTATCCCTATATTCCGCGCTGAATTCTTGGCAATTTTCTTGGCTCTACAGTAAATTGGATGCATCAGTTATGTTCCCGGTTATTAATTCACATTCGCTTTCAATCTGCTTAGCTCGTACTGCCCCTAACGATACCCCTATTCAATGCACCTTTAAAATAGCTCCTGCGCCGTCATTTGATTGAAATCCGCCTTATTTGTGTACATGGGCGTGCGGTGATCTCTTCAAATGAAGCCGCTGACCCTGGTCCTTGAGAGATTTTTAGAAATTCGAATGGTGCCCTTCGCACCACCTATACAGGTGATACTAACGACTTTTCGCTGTCTAGTTCCGCAGCTAAACCGCTACCTTCACAGGTCTCGTCTGGATCTAACGCCTCAGTGTAGTTACTGCATTGAAGAGTGGTTTGTCGACCGTTACCGGCTGCTATCCTGTCGGCGTTTTACCAGACTCAGGTGCCAGCTCTTTGAAGCTCCTCTGCGTAGTCTTGGGTTCGCCATGTCAGTTCCGTCATTGCTTTCATTCTGAGCTTCTCAGACGGGGTTCAGCCGCCGGGATAATTGCTTGTCCTCCTGAGTTTTATTGAAAATTCTAATCGGTTCTCGTTATAATTTGCGTTAAATTATTCACTCTCATTTTCAATGTTTCAGTTATTTTTTCTTCTAAGTTATAAATCCAAAATGTTTTCCAACCTCGTAAAATTATCTTTATACAGTTCCCCGCAATTAGTTAAAGTTTTTTTTTCTTCTCTAACCTCTGATGTTTCGCCGGTCCTCTGATTGTCCTGATAGGGTATGATCCTTGCCCGATGGAACAACAACAACGGTCAACGACGGAGATAAATACCATGCATCAGTGGAGCTGAACGTGGATTCCTGAAGACGATTCGTTGTTTTCGTTTTTTTTTTCTTAAAAACTTCTTCATTGCCTTACGTTTTTCACCTGAATGTACGTTTTATGGGCAGCCGACGGACCGTGTGACCAAAGGAACCCTTTTGCGTTATCACCAAACTCAGTGAATGAGCTGCAACTCCACTTTCATTGAAAGCATGCCTCGCCTTATAGCCCCTGGCCTTGGGGAGAAGCCGACCCTAAGAAGCTGTTAACTTGTATCGGCTAATTGTTTGTTGTCCCCCCTTGTTTAATCCTCCCGCGATCATCGAACGGTCAGTAGTGGGTTCATATTTTGTTGGTTTCGTTATATCTTGACTTTTATGATTTATAGTCGGAAGGAACAGTTGCGAATTCCGGAATTAATGGTCGCCTCGGCAGAAACGTGGAGTCCCCGACGAGTGTTCCTGGGAGCTACCTGTGACCTGCCCTTGGCCTCGATTTGAAGTGGCACAATGGCACCAGCGAAGGATAACGTAGATAATTATGCGCTTGCCGACATCACCTCGTCCTTTTAGAGAACAAGACTTAAGGCTGCAGCTGTTAAATATTTTGTTGAAATGGGTGTATTCGGGTAATAAATATATGTTGTTGTATCAGCATTGGAGTTCTTTTTTATGGTTTCATTGATATTTTCCCTATATAAAGTCTGCAAAGCGGATATGCAAATTATTGCAACAAAAGTTTCGCTTAGATATTGCGCGATCGCCGCTATTTATAAGACCTCTGAAAAAAAAAAAAAAAAAACACTGACCACAGCAATGCACCGTTTTTATTTTTTGCGCTCTAATATTAAAGAATGCTGTCTGGGAAGTAGCGAAGGGTTTTGGATTTCTTGGCATGCACGCGTACGAGAAAACAATAATGTGGAAAAGTTAGACCCCGTAGTTGGAACTCGATTACATAAAGTATTAGGAGATCCATCGTGTCGTCTGCGTTATATTTAAGCTAAAAAGACCACGAAATGTGACGTTTGTGCAAAAATTTACAGCAAGACAGCCCACTGTTAACTCAATACAATTGTTTGCAGCGGCTAAGGTGTTGTGGCAACGACATATGCAGAGAGAGAGAGAGAGAGAGAGAGAGAGAGATAGAGAGAGATAGGAGAGAGAGAGAGGAGGAGAGAGAGAGAGAGAGAGAGAGAGAGTTATCCCGCTAGACTTCTGCAGCCGTTTCGAACGGGACAGAACGTAAGTACATTGCTCCAGATCCGGCGAACTGATGGTTGAGTACACGCGGCAATCGACATCCACGTGAGAATACTCGACATTTAGTTGCGCAGAATTAAAGCTACCAAGAGAAAATGCAAGCCGCGCGTGCTCCGAAGAAAAGTGGGATACATTTTATGTTTTCCGGCGACCATTTTACGTTTCCACACGCTAAGCGCTAAACAACTTTCGCGTACGTGTTTTCCCAGTACCGCAGTTACAGGGGGACACTTGAGGTTCAGTGTGACCCACAAAAACTGTCCAGTTTTTTTTTTTTTTTTTTTTTTTTGCCTGTGAATTTTATGAGGCAGGACGTGCAACCGCGTTTTCTCTGATGTTTGACATTTGATGAAAACCATGCTTCCTGAAGGTGTTTCCTGTACAAAATCGCAATGCCGTTGCTTATTTTTACATGCGCAGGCCGCCCAGGTACGCATCACTCGGCGCAGGCGATTTGAATCATTTAAAGGGCCCCTCATGTCATCCTAGCCTTGGTATAAAGCTGATCTACATGTTTCAGATTTTGGTACAAACAAACCAGGAGGCCCCAAGGCAAAAACGGCAGGCGGGACCTCCCTGCGGTTAATATTATTTGTATCTATATGAACATGGTAGCACGCGTTACTCTATATGGGTACATCTTTCATAAACGTTTTATTCATAGTGACGAGTTCCGTCTTGCGCGTGCAGCGGACATGAGACAAGACGTGAAGAACCCGAGAGATCTCTTTCTGGTTTTGGCACACTGGGTTTAAAAATAAGTGAACATTATTTAAAAATTAGTTCTGGGCAAAATAAGACGACTGTTTATTAGGACGTCCAGAGTACCGGGAGCGGGCAAGAAATAGAATGAAATGATACGCTAAGTGCATGCCGCCCGCCAGGAAGGGTGAACTTTTTTTTTTTATTAAAGCCAGGAAGGGTGAACGGGAGATCGCCTTCTTGAATCCTAACCGTCCTAACGGTCGTCGGGCGGGCGGCGCTGCGCGGTGGCGGCGCTTCGGTCGCCTCTTCCCCCCATCCTCCTTGCTCTTCTGCGCGAAGAAGAGTACCCGCGGCGGCCGCTGCGGTGGGACGAACCACGACGGCGACGTTGGGCGGCGTCAGCGGTCGACGGGCCTGCATGGCGTTAGGCGGCACATGGAGCGACTTCCAGAGAATGGTCGCCGAACCCCTGCAGGCACGGCTGTCGCCGCGACTCGACTCGCAGGGTACGTAGGTCCGTTCTGCGGCGAACGGGGAATCGATCTCGCGCAGCCGCCATCATCAACGGACACGACGATCGCGCATGTTGGGCTCAGCTGTTCGTTACGACAAACGCGCTTGCCGGTGCGTGCATCGTGTTCGTTCTGCGCTGTTCCTATCCGACGTAAGATAGAGCGAAGTCTGATTGCTCAGCCAGACGTCGCGACGCACTGTTATAACGGGATAGTTAAACGAATGAAATATTAGCAGCGTATAAAAATGCTGCTGCCGGAGCGCTGCATTGCGTCAGGTCATTCAGACACTGTCCGAGCTTGCATATGCTTTCCTATCCTTCACCGAAAGCGTTCTTCCTGCGCTTCGCAAAGTGTTCAGCGGCGCGGTCGTCTGCTTTTCCTTCTTCTGCCGCGGCGATTCGTCTGCTATCACCTACGCGACGTACCAGCGCAGTCCGTTGACTCCATTGACCACTCGAGTCCACTGTGAATTCGTTTAAAAAAAGGGCCGGCTGTAGCGACTCCGTCCGCTGAGCTTTCATAGCGGCGAGAATTTCACACATTTTGCGTTCCCGCCCGCAGCACAGTCGCCGACGGGATTGGCTGGTGCGAGTGCGAACCGTGCGCTGCGGCACGACGCGGCGCGTGATTCCAGAATGTCTCGAGCGCCGAACGGAGCTTGACAGCACGCGATCCGGTGGTCTAGAATGCCTTGGTGGCCCCCCTGGGTTCACTTTTTGTGCAACGTAACCCATTGTTGACTGTTCCATAAACGCAGCAGAGAGCTCGTTGCAAGCCTTTTTTGATCCTCCGGCATGGTATGTGGAGGGGGAACGTATGGCGCATCTTTTTGCTGTGTTACAGCTTTTTATCGCTTGTTAAAACTGTTTATTGACGCATTTTACCTCGCCTATGTTGTTTCACTGGGGCCTTTAAACCATCGCGTTGCGTTGCCTGAACGCACTGCCGCCACTAATGAAGATTGACGTTCGTGTTCCAAATCGCCTGCTAAGCGACCCGCTACTTTGAAAATGCGAGGTTGCGTATGCGATATCGGTCTTTGTACTGCACATGTCTTTTCTTTTTCTCCCTTCACATAACAAAAATTCCGCATTAAGTTCTGCCCATCGAGGGTAGACGTCATTTAGCATGCGGAGTTCCAACCTCCAAAAGTGGACGCGTCCGCGGTCGCTTCGGCTAACGGTCGTTCGGTTTGAAATTTGCAGCGTACGTTGGCGCAGCTTTTGACACAAAAGACAGTGGCAGCAAACTGCGACCACAAAATTCCGGGGTTAGGGCTGCGAGGCAAGCGTTTCAGTGATTTATTAACCTGTTTTTCGGCAGGTCATTACAGCTTTTAAATAATCCTTTTCTGCGGAGGAGAGCATCATTTTTCAAAATTTCGAGGTAAAATTCAGGCGCTGCTTTGAAAGTTTTAAACTGAAGAACTTTTGTATTTTTAGTAACGTAATTCAAAATTAAGGTTTTGTTTCATAATATAGAAAATGGTAATCATGCAGCTCCAATATACTATGCATGCAAAATGCTTTTGGAACGGAAAATGTACACCAAATAAGTGTATCAGCCTAAAAACGAGCATATCGAACGGGTTACACTTCTGGAAGCATTTAATGCTTCAAATTTGAAATTGAGAATCACATCAGCTGAATATTTTATGCCGGCTGCTGTAACAGCTAGGAGCCATCCAATTTAAAATTCTATGCAGTCTGTAGTTGGGTGTTAGCAACCTACCCTTCACACGAATTGCTCTTGGGGAAAAAACAAGTATTGAGGAGGGCCATGAAGACAAATACAATTTTATTATTCGAAGGAATGTTCCGGCTCAATAACGATATCAGTTTTAATGCAAACTTTTAATAGCTAATCCAGATATCAAGGAAAACAGATAAGCAGTGGTGATTCACCATTTCCTCGCCAGGTCCTTATGATGTCATAGGGATTTTTTTACGCAATTGTCAGCCACAGACCAGAGCCACTGCCAAGGAACATAACTTTGTAATTGCTGTGGCGCCTCTGGTTCTGTGTGATTGCACTGCTAGAATACCCTCAATGAGTTACCACACTGGTAACTCTGTTTTTAGAATTTCCCTTAGTACATCATAGCTGCTCTCGTGTAGCACTAAATTTTAAATTTCTCAATATTTCAAATTTCTTTTTTTTTTTTTTTTGCAACTGTAATGAAGCTGAGTTGGGTGCCGAGGGCTAGTTTTACAATTCTCGAAGTTGTGTCTTGTCTTCATCATTTAAGGCGGCCATGAAGCAAAATACAATTTTGTTCTATTTGAAAGAACTGGCCTTTTGCAACACACCCTGCTTTATTTCAACCACAAAATAATTTTTTTTTAAATAAAAAAAGGGACCTAATATTTAAAAACTCAAATGTTGTGTTAGTGGTCGAAGATGGGAAGGAGTGACATAATATGCACCTGCTCTAAAACAGTAGTTAGCAGTGTGTTAGCTTACGTTAGCTTTCAAGTTATGCACTAGTGTAGTGGGGCGAGGGGCCCCACTACAACTGCCCTGTCGTGTTCCTTGGTGGCGAGTCAAGTTGATGGCTGTAAATCGCCCAAACCCGATTCTGTGATTTCGTAGAGAAATCGCTGGAACGTGGCTATCCACTGCTTTATATCCAAACCCGATTCTGTGATTTCGTAGAGAAATCGCTGGAACGTGGCTAGTGGGTTTCCACTGCTTTATATTTATTTAAACATCAGAATAATTTGTTTCAAGTTTGCAATAATATTGGTGTCATTGTTATAGGGACAAATCATCTTTTTAATGAACCAAGCTTCTATTTTGTCTTCGTGGAGTCGCTTTGAACAACTATGTCACTCTGTCTTGACACATCTGTGCAGAGGTGTTGAGGAATGGAAATAAACAGCGCTGTGTCTTCTTTTAACGGGCTGTCGGACTATTTTTTCACTGTGCGCCTCCTCCTCTTACTCCCACAACCCCTGCAGGGCGACACACGGTATCCTGACGCCAGCCACCCACCGACGGGCCCCGAAAGCTACCGCAGGGTGTTTTCCCCAGCGGAAGCCCTGCGCTCACTAGGCTCCTATGGCAACGCCGCCGCGCCACACCATGAGATGGCACCACAAAACCAGGTGAGCCAGCACCGCTTGGGCACTGTGAGGCACCAATATGTCCCGAAGAGCAACATTCCGTTCCTAGATAGGCACAAGCCCAGAACTTCGGGTGCAACACAAAACACTAATTAAACACGTTGATTTATACCACACCCCACCTCTAAACCAGCATAAAAAAATGCCGTACTTTTATTTACGGAAACAGTGCAGAGAATTGAGCTAAGAGAACATTTTACAATAAAAAGAAAATGATGGGTTGTGGAAAAAAATATCGACAGGGCTGGTGCCTGAATCTTGGGTGTTTGTTCAAGAACTTAAATTTTACCCTTAGGCTATTGTGGCAGAACAGCGGAGTTGTTTTAGCGGCTGCATGAAAGAAAAGGAGGGTTCCAAGCAAAGCAGGAGATAGTGCTGGGAGCACTCAGGAAATCACGGATTTGTACCCACAAGAGAATGGACCTTCGTGCTAGTGTCACACGGGCACAGCAAGACGCCGACACTTTCCTGAGATTTACACTTGTACAACTCTTTTACACCCATCCCTATTTTTTGGAGATAAACGTGTGTTTTTCTCGAACTGCCCTTAATTTTACTTTCGAGATGTCGGATTCTTAACATTTCCAATTCCTACTATGCGTAAGGGGGTATGGAAAGGGAGAGGGGGCATATAACATACTCTGGCACTCTTTTGCCACAGATGGCCTTACACTATTAAAACACACATACAAGTCTGTAGGTCTGTAAACAATTGGGGGGAAAACGTTCACTGCAAAAGTGCTTGCAGACTTCTAGCCGCAGCTATGTTGATGGCTCCTGTCAGTGTTGGAACAATGCTCAGATTTTTGCAATCTGCTGTTTCGATGTAGCGACTGATGATGAGAGAGCCATCTGAATGCGTACACCGCTGATTTTTTGGACTATCTGGCATGCATGTTGCAGGGTTGGGGCACAAACTATAGCCATGTACATTGTGTCTAAAATAGGTGTGTAGAAACCGCGGAGGGGGAACGGGAGTTAGTGGCCTTCTTCTGCTTCCAGTCCCGGCTGCTAATAGACAGGACTGGGAGTAAAGGAAAACTTTATGGAGGGACAAAACAAAAAAAATTCGGAAGCAAGAAATGGACTGGGGCATCTCAAAACCGGAACAGTTGAATGAACGTGAGAGGCACCTTCATCTCTCAGTTTGACATGATGAAGCTTAGAATGATGATGATGACGATCCTATGCTGTATGTTTGTCGGGTCCGAAAGAAAGGAGGTTATTGGAGTGTTGCCTAGGACATTGCTCTTGCTTGCTAATGTGGGTTGGCCACATTTCTTCGAAACAGGATTGAATTTGTGCCCACTTTGGATAAAAACAAAGCCAGTGTTGAGGCACAGCAGCGAGAACTGGAAATCATTAAACATATCGTAATTAAGAGGGATGACGGTAGTCTTTCTTGGGCTACTTAAACAGAAATTTTGGTCTGTCTGTCTGTCTGTCTGTCTGTCTGTCTGTCTGTCTGTCTGTGACTCAATTCAACCACCCGGCCAAAGTGAAACAGAAGCTGCACAACGGTCTTATGTATACCCACAGCCAAATCGAAACGTCTAAGTCCAGTTTATATGTTCATACTTGTCAACATTGTTGAACAAGAACAAGACATTATGCAAATATAAGGCAGCAAATCAATACATAAGTGTTATCTGCAGTGTTCCCTTATTTCAAAACTCATGGATGCTTGGTTTATGCGATAGCGAATGAAATACTACATCACCGGCAGAAAACCGTCGCTGCTGTTGGCTGCGATACCTCCTGGTGGCATTAAGAAATCAAAACGGCAACAGTGACGAAAGGTTCCAGTAGATAGGTTCTACGTTCCGGTTAGAATGCTTGTGGAATAGGGCAACGTGGTTCTATAAATGTTGTAGTACGGGGCCTCAATTCACGCGCATCTCCGCCGTACGGCAGTGCTGGCATTGAGACACTTGACTTGGAGCAGTAGAAAGCAGTAAATTTAAATTGACTTGAGCAAACCTCTGGCGTGTCATAGGAATGATACGGGAGAGGAACAGCATGAGAGGTGAGCCGGAACGAGAAGGGAGGCATTTACTTGGCAGGGGCGTAAGTCGACTATCGTGTTTCGTCGACATTTGCAATGAAAGGAGCTGATATGCGGCCATTTTCATGACACATTTTTTGTCGTTCTATTTATTGAATATGATGTACGTGGCCGTCTCCTAACAGAATGTGCCCACTCATGCATGCACTTGTGCGTGCATGCCTAGGCATGTTTGTGTGTATCACTCTCATTGTACCACCTGTCACCTGCCATTACAGGTAAATTATGCTCCTACAGTTTTTCAGAAAAATAAACTGCAAATCAAATACATGCAAAAAAAAATTAAATTTGCCTGTTTAGATTAGGGAAGGCTGCTGACACAGGCAACATCTGTTTTGCAACTCTGTGCAAGCACAGAAGGGCTCAATTCTCAACAGTAATAAATTAGGTGTACAGATGTAGATAAAAGTAAATTGACACTGGATTTCTCGAGGTGTGTGCACTTCGAGACTGCATACACTTTAGCAGACTGGGAGGGCTGAAGTCTGCTAAAATAAACTGGACAGGTCGTTACGGTGAGATTAGATTGCTTTTGCGAGAGCTCAGGATATATCTGGCAATGCAAGCAGAACGATATCCCTGTCTCGTTTTTTGTTTGTTTGTTTGTTTGTTTGTTTGGCATTGGATTATTGTAATGGCATGTTGGTACATCACCTTCCCTGTAGCATACGAACAATTGTTTACTCAGAGTTATTCAACAGGTGTAGGTATCAATTTCCAATTTGCTGTGACATACCATGAAGCAATTATAACTACTTGCAGGACATTCATATTACAGCAAAATTCGACGTCATGAAAACATCAGTGAATGTGTAAAGAACTTAGAGGGGACTCACCTGTTAACGTTCCTATCGGACTTACGTACTTCATGACCCACGGTCTTAAAAACCACCGTGCACGAATATGGCAAGTTTTACAAATACATACAAATGTTCGCAACGGCCTAGTTTGCTTATTTTAGGAATATGTCGCTTCTGTACTGAAATAACAACACAAAACTCTCACTTGCTAGACAGCTAGCACCATCTAGTGAAAACTAGATAAACCAAAATTTGTTTCTTGTTTATTTTTCACTTTAATAAAGAAGCGGTATATTTCTAAAAGAAGGAAACTAGGCCATTAGGAATGTATGGATTTGTTAACTTTTTCGTATTGGTACACAATGTTTTTTAAGTCCGTGGGTCATGAATTAGCAAGGCCCGTAGAACTGTGACCAGGTCCGTTTCCCCTTAAAGGAGCCATGAAGACAAAACACAAGTTTGGTTCATTCAAAAGATTGCCTTGTTAGAATCATCGTGACACCACTTTTAACGTAAAGTTCACTCAAATAAGCTATATAATTAGGAAAAAAGGGAATGGCCATGCGACCCACTCGCTAATTTCCCGCTACAGAACCTATGATGTCATACCAGCCTGCTCTGCGATTGGCGGAGGCCGGCAAAAGCAAACACAAATTAGGCTGAGCTTATAACCTTGCAGAATGAGCAGTTTGTGCTTAAATTTAGGGCACATTCTTTTTTAAGCAGTAAGAATGGTGGGAGAAACAGTGGAAGTTACGAAAGCACAGTAAACATAGAAGTACAGATGCGTACTTCTGTTGGTACTGCGTACACTATGCTTGGTTTAGCTGCACAGTACTTCGGGGCTTAAGAGGTTGTCTCAGAGGACACTGGCTGATTGATGCAAGCAATGGTGTCTTACGTGACCATATTTGTTGAGTGAGCATTATGTTTCACGAAACGATTATTTTCTGCGAGAACAAAAACAAGCCAGGTTTAAATACGGTCAAAAACAAACCAAAGGCAGAAAAGGGCTTGCCGGAGCTAAGGTCAGTATGATTCTAATGAACCAAACTTGTGTTTTGTCTGCATGGAAGCAGAGGAAGCAGTGGCGACTCGTTGTCCACTTTGTGGTTGGGTGCTTATGACGTCACATTAGGATATTTTCTGTGTGACTGGCAGCTGCCAACCAAAGCCACCACCAAGAGACAAGTGGATGGTTGGAGTAGTCCCCTATTTCTGCTTCATCGTATCACTTGAATGCTAATGTGACCCCAAGAAATATGAAAGAAGGTTCAAATTTCGTGCTGCATGACGTCAGCTGTGACACAATAGCAGCAGCAGTGATGCTATATGGAGGCTCTCCTGCATTCGCCCAGTCATCTTTCTCAGCTGTGACTTTGGTTGGTAGACACCAATCACACAAACAAAACTCCGTGATGTCATAGGGACCTTGCCATGTTAATGGGGAAAAGGTTGGGATAAAATTGATACCAAACTCACGTTTTGTCTTCACAGCCCCTTTAATTGTAATGTTTTCTCACTGCAGACACAGCAGCAGCTTCAGCAACAGCAACAACAACAACAACAACAACAACACTCCTGGTGGATGCCAGAGCTGGCACCGGTATCTCCCAATGCCCGCCAGTACCAGGCGTTGGCAGACATCAGTCTGAATGACAGTGTGGACCACTTCTACTCGCCCTGGAACCAGCCCAGCCCTTGCCAGCGGCCTGGTAACACGAATACCGCCAACGAGACCGCTCACGTGAGTGAGCCCCCTGCGTACCGTCTGGTGATGCTTCTGTGCATGGGCACTGTGTTCGAGGACTTTCCGCGGTGGGAGTTTGTTTGCAGGAGGGGCAGCGGAAGGGGGGGTGGTAAGACTGAGGAAGTTATAAGTTACTCCTGCACTCCTCCTACACCCTCTGTTCTTTCCTTCGAGCTAAATCCCCCCTTCAGAGTATTCAGTCATGCCCTAATAGGATGTGAGTAGGGTAGTCGACAGATGAGTGTGTAGTGAGCGGCGTCTTCTGCCTCACACTGCCTCTGCCATGGGGAAATGCATGAATGTGGTTCTACCTAGAGCTGACTGTCAAGGAGTGTTTTGTGTCAACGGCCTGTCCCCACCCCTGTTGCCTGTGCAGTTTGAACCGCACCGGCCCCAGCTGTCTGCAATGGGCGACAATGGTGGTGCGGTGGGTCGGCCGGCCTCCCAGGGGGTGGCGGCCATGGACGACATGGTGTCACGCCTGGTGGACGACGAGCACTCCTTGCTGCTGCCCTACCAGCAGCAGCAGCAGCGGAGCTTCCTGACCCCACCCACAAGGAGTAGCGCTGCTGGAAATGGGGGCCACCACTTTGCGGCGGGGGCCACCCAACACGCGTACGGGGCACTCGGAGCCGCCAACAACCTGTGAGCATGGCCACTCTGCGGCTCTGTTGTCCGCCATTATCTTCTTCCTCTTCCTCTTCCTCTTCCTCTTCTTCTTCCTCCTCTTCTCCTTCTCCTCCTTCTTCTCCTCCTCCTTCTCCTTCTTCTCCTCCTCCTTCTCCTTCTTCCTCTCCTCCTCCTCTTTTTCTTCTTCGTCTTCTTCTTCCCCTCCTCCTCCTCCTTCGTCCCCCTCCTTCGTCCCCCTCCACCTTCTTCTTCTCCTTCAAAATCATCATCATCCCATTGTGTCCGCTGCGAAATAATACCAACAGCCTGTAAACATGGCCACTCTGTAGTCTGTATTGCTTGTGATCATCATCATTGGTGCGTCTGTGTCGGCTGCTGGACAAAAGCTGTTCTTCCGACTGTGTGTGTTTTAAAGCAGAAGTAGAGTTCTACGTTTCAAGCACCCGTGTTGTGAGGTACAAAAAATTGTGAGCTACAAAAAAATGGGAGTGCAAGCAGGGTATTGTGCGCTAGGAAAGGGATACAGCAACGCCAGAGAAATGTAAACCGCCATTCTAAGTGCAAAAGTTGCCACCCTGAATGCTGGAGGTACCAACAGGTATGAACAAAAGGCTCCTGGCGACGGCTGGCAAGTGCAATGAGCTTCAGACAGTGCTGTCCAGGGGTCCGGTCAAGTGGTGATGGGTTGAACACAACCGTAAGGTTGAACACAACTGTAAGGTTTAACACGACCGTAAGGTTGAACACGACCGTAAGGTTGAACGGAGATTTCAACAGAACATCGACCGATGGTCCAACTAGGTAGGCTTTCAACTTCACATTCCTGGAAAGTTGTAAGCATCCCTGGAAATGTTTTCAGCACCCTAGTCTATTCTCCGCCTCCAAGTTTTCTTATTTCATCCCTCCATTGAGTTAGCGGCGTTCCTCTGCTTGTACTCTCGTCTCTTGGTAGCCACTCTGTTACTACCCTTACATTCATTAGCCAAGGAAGTGTTTTTCCTTCCCATGAAAGGCTTGCACCTACAGCCCGAAAGCATGCTACGGCACATAAACCTCGGTACATAAAACAAAATCATTATGAGCACTTTATTCGTTACACTGAAATTTCAACTGAAAATTCGTAATTAGCAGGCTCAACTATAATGCCACTTTACTTGCTAGTTGTAAGTGCTCACTCACCACATCTTCAGAAGTTGTTTGCGTCACTTGTTTTAGTTTCCAATTCGCAATTAAAACGGGCATTCACAGGATTGGGGTTTCTATGGTGCTTTGTTGCTCAGAACTCTTGTTCTGTCGTACTCAAGCAATCTAGTGGCGCGCAGTCTGCTGTCTGCATTCCTTCCTCTTGGCTCTTTCCAAGCTTTGCTCATACAGGCAACTCAGACGTGAAAAAAAAATAATAATAATAAATAAAAAAAAGAAAGAAAGAAAACTTTTAAGGGGGGGGGGGGGGGGCTGGTCTTGAAAACATTTTTGTTTCTTTTTTAATTTATGTGATTGAGATTTACGTAGTGAGTGTATTTTAACATCCTGGACACAAAAATATGCAGCCAGTTTCCATCTATGGGGTGTAAGTGTAGAGCCGTGCAACATGTTATGCCACTCTGTTTTGGGCAATTTTTTCATTATCTACCTATGAAGTACTCCAATAGCTTTTATCCCTTTGTGCCCTAGACCGACCAGGGAGTGCAACTATACCACAGCAGCAGTTTTACTATTTTTTGTGCAAATGCCGTAAACTATCGATCATCGATTGCCAATGTCTTTGTAAAACTAAATGCATAAAATCTCGTGCTAGCAAAAAGAAACTCTATACTTTTGTGGCTTTATTGCACTGTTCAGTTCATAAGTTTTCGAATGTAGCAAAAATGATACGAATTGCACCAGTACATCCCAAGATACTGTGCCCGACAGCTGACCTTGTGGTAAACAAATTGGTTCTGTGAAAACAGGGCATGAAGTTTGGAAACATAGGCAAAAATGGTCATTTAGGCAACATCAAAGGGAGACAGCTTTTTGAATACTTATGGTACAGCTATGATATTTTGCAGGTACATGCTTTGGGACCTGTAGACTGCGAATAAAATTAACACAGAAAATTGATTTTTTGGCAAATTTTCGCTCCTCAAGACCAGTGTTCCCCCTTTTAAGTAGGGATTGTGGAATAACTTTACCATCCCTCCCTAAAGACAGTTGAGTGAAGCGCAAAGCTTCGTCCAATCCAACGAAAGTGCATCCAATCAGTTGTCAAACCCTCAAAGACCAAAACTGCAAATGGAAAAACGAACCCATGCGACAGTTTTTCGTGCACTAAGTGAACGCATCTACGAACGATCTAAATGCATACCGATACGTGGTTTACGAGATAAAGGTGCACTATTGTATTTTTTTTCATGATCAATGCGTGTACTGTCTTATCTAGAACCTTTCCTATTCCGCGATTTTCAAGTAACCCTTTTGACACAATGGAGGCCCGGTTTCACACACGCACTGTCTGTTCACAAAACAGTTTCTTTTAATTTTCACGTAAACTCTGTGAAACTTATCAGTCTTGGTGGTTTTTTCCCACTTATTTCAAATATGTCATTATTTTTTGAGTAAGTCAAGATAGTTAGAGATAATTAGTTTTGGTGGAACAATAGACGAAACAGTGTTAGTCATAAATCTGTAATCTTTACATTTTCCGATACTATGAACCCTGGTAAGTGCAATAAGAGAATCGGTTTTTGATGCACCATCTGGAAATAATTTTGCAGCTCGTTAAACTTTGGTGTTTGAAATGGGCATTTGAAATGGTTCCTTGCCACTGATGCCACCAAGGTTTCATCAGCTGTAAAATTAGTTCAAAGCAGTGCATCAAAAAACCAATTTCTTACTGCGTTCACTAGGGTTCACAGCATTAGAAAATATAAAGATTACAGTTTTATGACTTTATATCTTTATATTTTCATTAGAAAATATAGCATTAGAAAATATAAAGCATTAGAAAATATACAGCATTAGAAAATATAAAGCACGACTGACTAGTTTCCCTGAGCTTACTTTTTTAAGAGCAGTTCCCCCCTTAAAGTTGGCTTTACTACTGTGCAGACAAGCACTGCTGAGGAGACGTTTTTGTTTGGGTGCCACAGAAGCAGTGGGATACCAAATTAGGAAAAGCCTAAGGCCTTTTATTCAATACCTCCACAAGGCCCCATGTATCCCTGTGAAGTGCTATGTCCTTTTAAAGATACGCTGATGAAAATTTCTCAGTTTTGGCGTGCACGTTCTATAGACATGTTCATTTAACTTATAAAGGCGGAAACAACTATGGTGGTGACGTACAACTACGTGCAAAGTTTTTGCAATGTTATTGGACTATGTTTGAAGTCTTTAAAGCTAATGCATATGCACTTATGAATGTGTCAATGTTTTTTTTTTTTTTTTTCCTTTAACAAAAAAACTAGCTACAGTTGAACCCCTTTATAAGAGACACGTACCGGGGAGCAGTTTGTCTCTTATATGAGATCATATGTCTCTTATAAGCAGGGAACCATGTTTTCACTTACTAATCAGACCCTAGTTCAATGTGGGCACCGTATGACTAAAATAAGCTCAAAAGAACGCTACAGCATGTTTCAAAAGATTCATTCTAATTTATGTTTGGCCCCAAGAATTTATGAAACAGTTCTGAATCTTTGTTTGCTTTATGACTGTATTTAAACTGTTTTTTTACAACAGATTCTGCAAGCTTTTTTTCCTTTCCTTGTTTGTGGAAGATGAATTGTAGATGTTGAGTTCACAAGCCTGATGAATAGCCAGAGTGCACAGCTTCTTCTGCTGTGTGCTCAGGCTATTCATTACACTTGTAGGATTCAACATCTGTGATGCGTCTTGATTGGGAGCTACGCGAGTGGGAGAGCCTGCATGTGCGATCGCGCTCCATCCAATGGATGGCAGTAAGCTTCAACCACTTCTGTAAGTAGCATTTCCATTGGCAGGGCTTCTGATCGTCATTTCATAGCTGACTGAACCACTGTGTGTTTGCTGAAGTTATAATAAATAGCGACTGCAGGCGTCTGTCGCCCACCTGTGTTTCCACAATGGAAGCAACTGCAATTAGTGACTGGTGGCACTGCATCTTAAAATGTCTGTTACAAGCGAGGTTGATGATTAAAGTTTCAGGATGACTTGTCCCTTATAACCAACTGTCTTCTACATCCGATGTCTGTTGTAAAGAGGTCAATTTAATGGGAAAGATAGGGCAGCCAACCATGTGGGTGAATAGTGTCTCTTATACCCATTTGTCTCTTACATCCATGTCTCTTATAACGAGGTTCAACTGTATATTTGCAACAAGTATATATGCCGAAATGTAGTTATTGTGATTTTGTAGTTCTTGTGGTATCTGCCGCTCTTATGTGGAACAGGGCCGAGAAAGCTGAATGTGGTGCACCAGAAAGGATGGTGGTGACATTCAATCGGACAATAAAGGGGCCACCCAGACAAAATACAAGTTTGTTTTATTCGAAAGATTTCATGTTTTATAGTGCCCGAGCGCTTTTCCGGCAGCAAACGATGCCGTATTCACTGAGAAATCAATCAATTTAGGCTAAAATTTTGATTCTCCTGCCAAATCGTGTGTTTTTGTGACGTCTGCCATGAAGTCACAGGGGCGGGTATTCATATGAACTTCCAGTGCGCCATTAGGTTCTGCAGCCTTGCTTACCGTCATTTCTCTCAGATGGTGCTACCATAGGCAGCCACGGACTGTTGTCCCCCGTTGCTTTGTTTTTGACTGTATTTGAACCTGGCTTGTTTTTGTTATGGCAGAAAGTTATCGTTTTGTGAAACATGGGGTATGCTCGTAAAACCGGGTCACGTAAGACAACATCGCTTACGCCAATTGGTCACTGTCGTGTAAGACAAGACAACTCCAAAGCGGGAGACTGCTGTGCGGCTAAAACAGGTATGGTGCGCGCAGTACCGACAGCAGTGCGCATCAGTACTTCTATGTTTACATGTATCTTCGTAACTTTGATTGTTTACCCACCATTCTTAAGGCTGTAAAATGAATATGCATTATATTTAAGTGCAAATAGCTCGTTCCGCAAGCTCATAAGCCCTGCCTAATTTTCGTCCGCTTTTGCCGGCCTCGGCCAATCGCAGAGCTGGCTCATATGACATCATAAGTTCTGTTGCGGGAAATGAGCTGGTGGGTCGCACGGCCATTTCCTTTTTTCCTAATTATATCGCTTATTTGAGCGAAGTGTGCATTAAAAGTGGGGTCAGTGATTCTAACGAGGCGATCTTTCGAATGAACTAAACTTGTGTTTTGTTGGCATGGCCCCTTTAAGGCTTTTGCGTTCACAGCTCGTAAGGCGTGCTTAGGTGTCCTTGTATCTTCTCCCTTTTGCTTGCAGTGGCTGCAACGACAACGAAGTGGTCGGCAGAATGGGTGGCCTCTCTGAAGGGGAAGCCCTGGCCCTGGCATGCGCCTCGGAGACCTTCACGCAAGACACCCTGGAATATTTGAACAGCCTCCGTTCGCACCGCAACGGCAACAACAACAACAACAACAACAACGCCTGCATCGGCATGCAGCAGGTGGGTCATTGACTGCTGGCTGGCTACCGAGTGTTTTGGATCCGAGGATCATGACGATACGGGATACAGCGACAGATTTTGCGCTATCCTCGGGTACAACTCAAGAACGACAATGGGGATGTCTCTGCGCCTCATTACCACTGTTCATCCATGTGGTGAAAAAGTATTTTCATCGTAACACTAGTCATTTCTGTGATTTTTCGGGATTACCGTATTTGCACGCTCCTAACGCGCAGTTTGTTTCACTAAAAGTTGCCTTAAAATTTGCATGCGCGCTACAATTGGGCTCAAAACCGAAACCGGCTTTCAAAGTTCCTCTCTTTAGTTTTAATGCTCGCGGGAACTGGATAAGCAGCTTTATGAAGCATAAGAGATTTTTAGTGCCACGGCTGCGTACGTGAAATAAAATGTCTTCTGCCAGATACATAGTGTCATGTTATTTATATCAGCGCAGTAAGATAGGTGTCAAATTATTTTATAATATTTTTACAAGCAAACTTAACTGTGCATTACAATCTGGGGCGCGTTACAATCATGCTAATACGGTAGTCTCCCTGCAGATGCTGCAGCGACGACAAACTAGGTGAGAAAAAGGCGACGGTGTCACCCATTAGGCACAATATCCTTTCAAAAAGTGTGCTCACGTTGACATCACAGGTCAGTTGCTTCGGCGGGGTGACACATTGCATGAACTACTGCCATTCTTAAAGGGGCCGCGAAGATAAAATACCACGTTCTTCAGCTTAAAAGAACTCACTCTTAGTAACTCACTCAGCTCCATCTCAGCCACCGAAGATGTTTCGTTAGCTGAACAATGCTAAAAATGTTCGAGAATGTTCATATTGTCTACTACACTAATGTAACATGGGCAGGAGTGATGCACTATGGGCCAGCACTGAAAACACATGTACCAGTGCGTGAACTGCATGTCAGCATTCAAGTGATGTGATCAAATAGGACTAGGGGCTCCACTACAGTCCCCCAGTTGTTTCTTGGCAGTAACCTAGGTTGGCAGTGGCTCAAACAGTATTCTGTGACGTTGTAAAGAAATTGCCGGCAACTGGCCGGAGAGTTGCCACTGCTTCGTATATTTTCTTCAAGGCTGCGTATAATCTCACGGCAGCCGTGAGAATTACCTCTGGGAAATTCTCACGGCAGTTTCCATAAAAGTTGGGTGGCCTAAAATTCGCTGAATAATATTACGTCCCAACGTAACCTAACGTAACATAACCGCACCGAACCTAGCGTAACCTAACTGAACGCGTCATAACCTACCCAAATCCAGGCCAGCTGCAACAAACCTAATCTAACCCAGCCCAACGATACAGAATAATTCAACCCATTCTAGAAGTCCTGTGCGTCAATCTCTTGATAAAATAAAAACCATAGTAAAAAAAGCATTTAAGGAGTACTGACTCCAAATTTTGACGCCTAAAAAATGATATAATTGGCTTCAGTAGTTTGTACAGATGCCTCACAGAAATTTTTGCAGCGATCCGAGGCTGTAGTCACATCTAAAATCGAGTTTGATTGTCCTGGCCGCGAGCTTCCACAAATCGGCAGCACTAGCGAAATTGTTTTCGACGTGACGAAACATCGGCCCGCGTGTCTGGCCAGTTCAGGGTGACGTCATATAGTCGTTTTCGGAACCGGAAACGATATCCTGCGCTGCTATTGTTGGTGGTATTCGTTTGGGCAGGAGACGTGGGTGTAGCTGTGTGAGCAATGCTTGTAAACTTTGCGCACTTTGCGTGTTCGACGTCTTTGCTCTTCAGTTCGTGGCCGGCGCATGGTTGCTCTTCAGTTCATGGCCGGCGCATGGTGTTGCCTTGCACTGGTGCCGAAAACTGTGTGGTGCCGGCAACGCGCGGTACGCGATGTCGACGCGCACCGAACCGCGGCGACGCGGCGGTGCCCGTCGCCGAGCTTGCCCAAGTTGTGCTATGGCAAGCTCGCGGAATGCGAAGTACTGCTCGTGGAAGCCTCTCCAAGCAAATCGACAATGACGCCAAGATGCATTATTTTCCATGCGATGACATGCAGTGCTAAACGTGGACTGAGTTCGTGCGCGGCGGCAGCCGCAAGAATCGTCGCCCAAGCCAGCGGGCTCGGCGTTTCTCGGTTCAGCTTGGGTGTTGGGAACTTTAGGCTTAGAATCGTGGCGAATATTTGATTGCCGGTATCTGTACAACTGCGAATGGCCATCCCTTACACAACTTTTCAATCCACTATCATCCCCTTTTTCGCATATAGAGCTTTAATTTGGCGATAATTCCCGTTTCAGCGATCGGTGATCAAGACATCTGCCGTGGCCTATTTTGATTCTAGCGCGCAGGTGGCGGCATCTTTTGGCCGCTTGCCGCACCGCGGTGCCGGCAGTGCTGGGTCAGAGCGCCGAACCTCTGCTGCCGGTCAGCATAGGCTTACCATCGCGGCATATATCTGAACGCCGCTTTTAAATTCAGCACTGATAACAACGCCTAGCACAATTTTTCACCACACTAACATCTACTTTCTCGCATGTGGAACTTCTTTTTCGCGATGGCGACAAGCTGTTGCTATCGCGGTCTGCGCCGGTTCGAGGCGCAGTGATATTAAAAAACGGACGACGGCAAAGACATCGCCGGCCTAATCGCCTGGCCAAATAAAGTTGTTCTGTCTGTCTGGTGGCAGCGACTCATCCGAGTCTGACGATTCAGACGACATGTTGACTCCGCGGGCAAGTGCGGACCATGTGCAATCATAGCAGACGATGCGGCGAACGTCCCTGACGTCACGGGGGAGACCGTGACGTAATGGTGGCCCGCTTGCATACTGGCCTTCGACGGCCATTTTCCCACGCGGCGACCAAATTTGAAACTGGTTGCAATAAACGTGCTATAATTCATTCTATGCTGGCGGCTGACGGCTTTCGGTTCGATTTTTGTAATTACTGGGCCAATAGGTATTCTTTACAGTATAAAACCTGAAAGTGAGAAATTTCGTGTCAGTACTCCTTTAATAAGAAAATCACAACCGAAAAATTCCGAAAGCTAAAAAAAAGACATTGCAATGTTGGACTTGAACCTGGGCCTTCTTGTTTAAAAACCAAGTATAATACTACAGCGCTACAGGGGCAGCTGCAAACACGACTTTTTAGGGAATATTTATCCCATAGAATCTTCGGCTAGTGTTCTTAGCCAATGAGAGGCGACTGCCGTGAGAAATTTCTGACAGTAATTCTCATGGTTGCCGTGATAATAGACACTACCTTTCTTCAATGTCTCGACTATTCCTTCGAAGTTCACGATAAAATTTTATCATTGTTATCGAGACAAAGCAACGTTTTCAACGTACCAAAGTTGCAATTCGTCTGCATGGGCCCTTTGAGGGAAGCAATTTCAGCGTCGGTGAAGATTTTTCTCAGCGTGCCCGGATGGCTTGCAAATGCCTTATCACCTTCCACTGCTCTTAAAAAAACTTCTTTAATATTAGTCTTGTCGCTTTTCCCCCACTGATTTCAAATATGCCATTATTTTTTGAGCGAGTAAGTCTGTTTCCAAGATAATTAGAGATAATTAGCAATTTCTGGAGGAACAATGGACAAAACAGTGTTGGTCATAGCACTGTAATCTCTACATTTCCCAATATGTACTGTGAACAGTGTTGAATGCAATAAGAGAAGCAGTTTCTTGATGCACCGCTTGTAACTAATTTTACAGCTCATTAAACTTTCGTGTTTGAAATGGGCATTCAAAATTGTTTCTTGCCACTGGTGCCACCAAAGTTTAATGAGCTGCAAAGTTAGTTCCAAGCGGTGCATCAGAAACTGCTTGCTTCTCTTAACGCATTCAACACTGTTCACAGTACATATTGGAAAATATAAAGATTACGGTTTTATGACCAACACTGCTTTGTCTGTTATTCCTCCAAAATTTGCTAATTGTCTCTAATTATCTTTAGAACTAATTGACGTACTCAAAAAATAATGGCATATTTGAAATCGGTGGGGAAAAAGTGGCAAGACTGACAAGTTTCACAAGTTTTACTTGCAAGTTTTACAAGCAGGTCCCCTTAAAGGAGCCATGAAGAGAAAATGCAAGTTGGTTTTATTCGAAAGATTTCGTGTTTTATAGTGCCCCCAGCGCTTGTCCGGATACAAACGGTGCTTATTCACTGAGAAATTAAACAATTTAGCTTAAAATTTTGATTTTCCTGCTCAATCGTGCGTTTTCGTGGTCCCAAATGACATCACAGGAACCGACCGCTCTGCAGCCTAGAGTACCTTCATTCACGCATCCGCCGTACAGGGTAGAGACACGTATACGCTGGTGCCGCCATTTTCGGTTGCTCGCTCGCCGCCGAAGCAAGTCATTGTGTCAAAACTGCGCTAAAATTATCGCCGCAACGCGGTTTACTGAAGAAGTTTGAATCATATTGTCTGTTTCGCGTTGCTAGGTCTCGTGGGAAACGAAAAGAATAACACGTTGAGCCCACTGGCCCAATTGCGGCGGCACGGGACAGTTCAAAGGTTGTCTCCACCCTGTACAGCAGTGTTGGTTTGTTCCCGCGTTTCTTTACGTTCCGTAACCTAGATGGCGCCACCATACCGTGGCAAGCGTTTGGTTTGTTTTTGCGCGCATTTAAACCTGGCTTGTTTTTGTTCTGGGAGAAAATATTCGTTCCCTGAAACAGTGCTCGCTCGACAAATGGGGTCACGTAAGACACCGTTGCTTGCGTCAATCGGCCAGTGTCGTCTGAGACAACCCCAAGCCCCGTAGTGCTGTGCAGCTAAACCAAGCATGCTGTGGTAAGAGAAAAAAAACACAGTATGAACAGCAGAACGCATCAGTACTTCTATGTTTACATGTGCTTTCGTAACTTCCACTGTTTGTCCCATCATTCTTATTGCTTTGTAAAGAATGTGCCCTAAATTTAAGCGCAAATCGCTCGTTTGTCTAGTTTGTAAGCTCTACCTAATTTGCGTCTGCTTCTGCCAGCCTCCGCCAATCGCAGAGCTTAGCTCATGTGACATCATAGGTTCTGTTGCGGGAAATGAGCTGGTGGGTCGCATGACCATTCCCGTTTTTCCTAATTATGTAGCTTATTTAAGCGAAGTTTACGTTAAAAGTGGTGTCAGTATGATTCTAACGAGACAATCTTTTGAATGAACCAAACTTCTGTTTTCTCTTCATGGCTGCTTTAACTTGCACCTGGGTATATCTATGTATTAGTATGGAACTCTATGACACCCACGAAGGCAACGGGCAAATGTGCAAAGCTAGTGGCTCCTTTTTGTGCATGCAGCAGCAGCAGCAGCAGCCCAGCAGTCCCCTGCTAGGCCCCAGCGACTGCCTGCCCCCGCTCGGTGGCAGTGGTGACAGCCTCACATCTACTGACTGGGCTTTGGGTGGAATGTCCACCCACGGTGGAATGGCCACCGTGTCCCATGGTGGAATGGCCACCGGCGTGAAGATGGCCCCCCAGCCCACTCCCTCACCTCTCCTGGGGGACGGAGGAGGACATGGCCTGCACAACGGTGGTGACCGTGAGCTTGGTGGTGCCACTGGCGGCAACATGCCTGACACTCACATGGCTGCTGGCAGCTTGCGACTGGTGAGGGTCTGAGGACGTTCTTGTAGCCTTCTGGCCAAGTTTGATGCTTTGTTTGTTCTCAGTGCTGAATGCCCTTTCCTGCTGCTCGAGGTCCATGCTCGCATTGTAAAAAAAAATATATATATTCCCCATCCCCTCCTAAAGAAAGTTGAAGGACGTGTGAAAGCTAAAGGTGCGTCCAATCTTCGATAACTGTGCGTCTAATCGATAGTGAAACTTTCAAAGACCCCTATCGCAAATAAAGAACGCACCCGGGCAGTGATTTTTAATGCACTAAGTAAACCCATAAAACAAACAATGTAAATGTGTACCGACATGTGGTTTACAAGATTCAGGTGAATTATTGTACTCCTCCTTCATGATCGATGCGAATATTGTCTTATCTAGAAACGTTCCTTTCTCGCAATTTTCGAATAACTGTTTTGACACAACAGAAGCCCGGTTTCACGCATGCGCCGTGTGTACAGAGATAGATGTTATGAGAGCTTTTCGGTCGACCAACCAGTCTATGGTGAAATGCATTAGTTTTTTCACAACATGCCTTCAGTCCCACTAAGAAAGCTTTCACTTTAAAAATTAAAGCCGTTCGACTCAATGCGAAACCTGTTGGAAGTGCAACAGCAGTGATTCGCCATAATAGGCTGTAGCGCCGTTATCCGCTCACTGCTGCCACCCAACGCATTTCAAATTTCCCGCCTTCACAGTGCTCGCACGCCCCCCCACCTGAAGCTGTGCCAGCGGAAGTTCTGTTTTTTTGTGTGTGTGTGTGTGTGTGGGCGCGCGCGCGCGCTTTTCCTCCCGCACGTGCCAGGGTTGCACTGCCACTTTTTTTCACTTGCTAGATCATAAAAGCCAACCCAACAAGCGTTCCGAACTAAATGAACGCGGGCGCTGCCAGTCAATTACGTATATTTTGCCTCAAATGTACCTGCAGTTTTTGTTGCTCTAAACAGTGGGGAGATGTATGACAAGCGCCAGCAGTTCCCGAGTTTCGAATGCTTGTGACTATATAAATCGCTCAGATTTTGAAGCCTCTGTGGGATGCCGCGATGACAGCCGCTGCAATGGAACGCCGTGGGGCTCTACTTGTGTTTAGTGAGCAAGCCACGACGACAAGGCGAGCCCCTAAAGTGCTCGGCACTTAAAAGAGGCAATCTGTCACACGTGACATGGACAGAAGGGGCTGTTGGGAAGGTGCAGCCAATGTGCGCCATGTGTTGCAGGCGATGGGCGGAGATGCGAGCCCCCGTCGCAGGGTCCCGGGCGGCTTGCTTGCGGCAGCACACGAGTATCGTCAGCGCCAGCTGCTGCAGCAGCTGTTGGCCATGGGAGGAGGAGGAGGAGGGGGAGGCTACCCGGGGCTCCAACAGCAGCTGGCTGCCGTCGCAGCCAGGGAGCAGCAGCTGGGCTACTCTGGTCCGGCTACTCCCAACGACCCCCGCAGGTGAGTGTGTAGGCCGCAGTCCGCATTGGATGGCTCATTGTTTCCACTTTTGCCAGTGTTCTCCAATATACACCAGTTGCGAAACTCCACTTCAGAATCCAGGCCGTGCGAGCACCTCTGCTTCATGGTAACTGCAAAGGCAGGTGTATTAGTACGGCACCTGGGGGACAAAAACTGAACTTTGCTAATCATTTGCCTAACAATAGAACTTAGTAAAATAAAGATGCTTTTTGAGGTTAGGAAACGTTCAATAAGATAATGTTTACTTATGCTTCCATGGTTTTTCCTTTGACTTAAGGCAGCAGCTTCGGTGCTTGAATACTACTTCAATGGTCTGTCGACAGATGGCACTTGCTCCATGCTTGCCCCTATTTGCCCAGTGCAGGGGGTCCACTGTGGACAGCTTTTTGATACACAGAGCCGAGGGGAGTTTTACAACTTGTGTATATTAGGTACAGTCTTAGCGGATATGGAAGACAACTTTGCTCAGCTTGAAAGAAATAGCCTTTGGTAACCCATTCAACTCCATTCCAGCCACGAAAGTCATCTCTTTAACCGAAGAAAACACAATAAATATTACAGGGCTTCCAAATTTTGCACCACTGTGATGGGATATGGGCAGGAATGCTGCAGTAGAGAGAGACACTAAGGCGTTGTGCAGCTGAGGCCAAGGACGCGGGTTTGATTCCTGGCCACGGCATCTGCTTTTTTTGATGAAGGCAAAATGTGAAAACGCCTGTCTGTACGAGGTTTTGGTGCACATTAAAGATCCCCAGGTGGTCAAAATTAATCTGGAGCACTCTGCTACAGCACACCTCACCGCCTGTGTAACGTCGGCGTGTTAAACCTCATAATCACAATCAAATATCTAAAAACATTGTTATCAGTGTGTGCGCAGTAGCATCAAAGTGATAAGATCAAAGCAGGATCCAGTGGGACCGTCACAGGATTAGAAAGTGATTGGTTATAAAAATTTGCTGAGTCATGGCTGTCGTAATACTTAGTGACATAACAGGGCGAAACATTTGGCCAATTTGTTAAGAAAAGGATGTGCCCTAAGACGTCAGTTTCTTAGCTTCTTTGCATTGGAAAAGTACACTAAACTCGCTTGTTATGATCTGCAAGATGTGCTAGAACTACACAGTAAGAAGCAAGATAAGAGGGGAAATAATTAAATTTGCTTTCTGAAGCAGCTAGATGATGTCACAAACACTTGGCACAGATTAAGTTAGTGGCATTTGTTGTGGGAGGAGAAACTGCGCAGACCTTGCGATTGGCATTCCGCCGCGCTGATGAAACGTGGCATTGCCACACGACAAATGTGGCCGCTCTCATCTCGTTCATCAAGTGCCACTTTCATCTCCATCACTGTCGCAGCTACAAAGCTTTGTAGTTCACATTAGTATATTCACTGTAACATTATCCATTCGACTGCCCACGTCCACCACAATGGATGTTTCGCCTCCTAAATACAGTCAAACCTCGCGATGACGAAATCCCGCAAGTACAAAATTCCTGCGGCAACGAAATATTTCTGGATTTCCGGTGAACGTTCTTAGAAGCCCATGTATTTAATATCTCGCAGCAACGTAATGTTCTTGGAAAGCAATCCTGCTTTAACGAAATTTGCTGCAAGTCCAGTAGGCAATTTATCTACTCATTTGAGGCTAACAGTGTCCAAAAAGTGCTCAAATGCATTTTTTCGCACTCAAAGTGCATAACCTTTTGCATAAAATAGAAACATATTTTGGTGCTTGTTGTGTAGCAAGTGAGCATTTTATTTGTTTTAGTACAGAGGGGACATATTTCTAAAATTAGCAAACTAGGCCTTAGCAACATTTCTATGGATTTGTAAATCTTTTTGTATTATTGCACAATGTTTTTTAAGTCCGTGGCTCATGAATTAGTAAGTTCCATAGGAATATTATCAGGTAAGTTAGTCCCCCTTAAATTTGTTTGCACTTTAACAACTGTGTTACTACTAACAGCGACATGAAATTGTTGTCACGTGAACCCAGCCTGATGGCAGCTGGCTGTGGAAGTCGGACGGGAGCAGGGGCCGGCTTGCTGCGACCCTGCGCTGGTGGCTTGTGGAATGGCTACTGCGGTGGCGGCCCCTACGAGACGGCGGCCGCCGCTGCCGGCTTGGCCAACGGCTTGGCTGCGGCTGGCGGCGGCTCCGGCTGGCCATTGGGGCCCAACACAGTGGAGCAAAGGGCGTCCTTGCCGCCGCCCTCGGATGTGCCGGCCAGCTACCGCAACTTTCCGCGCAACCTGAACTGCGGCAGCGGCGGGGCGCCGAGGCACTCGCGCCACCACGTGCCCTGGTCGATGGACCCTGCCATGCTGGGCTGGCCCGGTGGCTGGGGGGGAGAACCGCACCTGCCCAATTCCAGGGGAGGAGGGCACCTGCTGACACACTACCCTGCAGCAGCCGCCGCTGCTGCTGTGCCGGCCGGGGGCTACGCTCCAAGACTTGTCCGGTGAGTGCGTCTCTGAGAGGTGCCACACTCTCAGTGGCTATGAGAGGGGCCTGAAGCAACAGAAAACCTGTTTCGGGCCCTTTTATTATTTGGTGCCCTTTCTTTTTTCGTTTTTTTTGTGTCTCTGGCATTTATTCTGTTTTAGGGCCTCTCTTATGTTTCACGCATGTTTATTTTTGTTCAGTAGGGCTTCTCCAATATTTCAGTCTACTTTATGTTATTTTAGGGATCCTATAATGTCTTGCGTACGTTTTGTTTGTTTACTACAACAAGAGTTCTAGTGTTTCAGCCCAGTTCATCTTAAACCAAGTTGAATCTTGTTTCAGGGCCCTTAATATTTGTTCCCTTTTTTTTACTGCAACAAAGCGTCTCTGACGTTTATTCTGTTACAGGGCCTCTTTTATGTTTCACGCTTGTTTATTTTAGTGCAGTAGGGCTTCTCTAATGTTTTGCCTACTTTATATTGTTTAAGGGATCGTATAATGTCTTGTGCACATTTTGTGTGTTTACTGCAACAAGACCTCTCTAGTGTTCAGCCCACTTCATCTTAAAAACAAGTTGAAACCTGTTTCAGGGCCGTTTTAGTGTCGTGCTCATTTTGTACTAAAACGACCTATCTTAATGTTCCATCATCCCCTTTTTGGGCCCCTCTAACAGTGTGAAGCCCTTTTATATGATGCAATTTATTGAAAACAAGTCTTTCAAATGTTTGTCTGTTTTGCCCTGAAAGAAGCTAAGTGAAGCGTGCTTGAAAGCTTTGTGTTGTCCTTCCCCCTGTTTTGTATGGAAAAAGAGCAAAACCAGTTTCAAAGTCCCCTTCTGAAGTGGTGCCGCTTTGATGTTTCAGCCTGAAACCTGTTTCAGAGCAAAATTTTGGGGGTGCACGAGTGGTATTAAAATGCACTGTTTGGGAACACAGTTGTGCGAGTTAATGGTTTGGAAGGTTTTCTTGTCATGTTAAAAATGTCAGACAGATGTCCCAGACAACGAGTTAACCCTTTCACTGTCACTGACGTACCAGTACGTTTTCGCACTTCCCCTCCATAGTGTCGCTGACAAGCAGGTACGTTCTCCATATGGTGCGTTAAAACATTTGCACTATAGCGCACTGCTGGCATCCCTGGACTGTTCATGCCATCTGCAGACCTTTTTAGTAGCTCGTATTTTCACTCGCTAACTCTCTACACCAGTACATTAGAGTACAGAGCGACCACACCCACCCTTCGTTGCTGGCGGGCTTGGTCGCTCCGTGTGCTGTATTCTGTTGGGATGAGTGACCATGCGGCACACGTGCAATTACAGGTGCAAGGTTTGTTACACCATCCGCAACGGGCTTCTAGGTTATTTTTATTCTGTTCCCGCGTCTGCTACGGCGCGCCAGGTTAGCCCAGTGCGCCGTTGCCTCTCCAATAGACCGAAACAACTCAATCGCTGTTTTTGCTCACTCGCCGCGCCCTCACTTGCCACTGTCAGCAGCAAACAAGGTTGTTGTATCAATGTTGTATCCCCTTTTTATCTCTATCTGCCATCATTATTTCGCAATGCGTCATTTCTGTCCATTTTACGGGCTGCTGAAAGTGCTCCCTCCATGCGCACGGTTATTTTCGGATGGCTGATCGCACAAGGCCTTCGACTGCAGACAGGAGTGATGGTTCTTCCGATTCTGATCCGAATACGAGCCGAGCTTGGATTTGCATTCGGACAGTTTCTCATCCGAGGAAGGGGTGTGAGTTCCACAGAATCAGATTCTGATGTTGGGGTCGTTTTCCCGGAAGCGTGCACGGCAAACTGAAAATATCTGGAAGAGAGGCGATTTCTCACCTACACTCTTTCCTTTCGACGCGTTACATTCCGGTTGCTATCGTAGTGAAATAAATCACTATGTTCTTTCCCTGATATTCTAGAAACTAAGCCGACACTGGGGGTGCGTCACGGCCAGAAACACCCGACAGTGAAAGGGTTAACTGGCCAGGCACGTTGATTACTTGTATCACTCAGAGTCCCCTGTTTGACTGGTTTTTGTACAGCCTGCAAGCTGTCTCGAACTAGCTAAAAAAGGTGTATTGCGTGTTCTCTGAGCTATTGCTATGCTTTTAGAACAAGGCTAGAACAGTGGGAGGCACTTTTTGAAAGGGATGAGGGTAAATAAGCTCCCACTCTACCTGTAAAAAAAAAAAAGCATATTTGTTTTTATATAATTATGGCATATGATGATTGCCTGGCTCTGAATTTTTTTTCACAGACTCATCACCGTATTTTAATCAAGGACTTGCTTCTTCATCTATGTTGCTCTATGTCCATGATATATATTTGAGATGTTGGCATGAAATTCAGTAGACACACTTTGATCCTAAATATAAAAGTTTTTTTTTTTTTCCAGAAATATTTTCACGAGTTCCCTCAGGAACAGCTGCTTGCTCAGGTGCTTGTATTTTGTGAGCAGGCATTGAGGGGTGCATATTAAAGGTCGCTTCGCATATTTTTACTTCTCATACACTCTGAAAAAGTTGTACCTGGTGACTGAACATCCAGGTGCACACCAGTTGCGAGTTGCTACATTGGGGGTTGGTATTTTTCCTGCGTAGACGTAGCGGTCCCTCCAACGAGCTCCACCTGAACCTGGAGGTGTGCTATGAGCAGTTCCACAGCCTCGAGAAGGAGCGCAAAAAGGTGGGCCCCCCAAACCTACACGTTAGTGTACACAATTATTCAAAATATTACGATTTCAGAATTATACTTAATCTCATAAGCGTCTTGATGCATGCACGGCGGGTATTTCTACACAGCTCCGTATAGCGCTTTCATTGCATTTTCTGTTAAAGGGGACGTGCAGAAAAAATACTAGTTTGTTTTATTCGGAAGATTTCGTGTTTTATAGTGCCCCCAGCGCTTGTGCGGCAGCAAACAATGCCGTATTCACTGAAAAATCAATCAATTTAGGTTAAAATTTTGATTTTCCCGCCAAATCATGTGTTTTAACGACTACTCTAATGAAGTCATGAGGGCAGCAACTCAAACAAACTTCTAGTGTGTCATTAGGCGCTGCAGCCTTGCTCCCAGATGGTGCTCCCAGTCCTCCCAGATGGCGCTACCATAGGCAGCCATGCTCTGTTGTCCCTCGTTGCTTTGTTTTTGACTATTTGCACCTGGCTTGTTTTTGTTACGGTAGAGGGCAATCGTTTCGTGAAACATGGGGTATGCTCGACAAACATGTACATCACATAAGCCAATGTCGCTTACGCCAATTGGCCAGTATCGTGTACGACAACTCCAAAACAGTGGGCTGCTGTGCAGCTAAAACAAGCGTAGTGCTCCCAGTACCATCACCAGTGTGAATCGGTAGTTTTATGTTTGCATGTATTTTCATAACTTTCCTTGTTTACCCCACCATTCTTACTGCTGTAAAATGATAATGCATTACACTTAAGCACAAGCAGCTCATTCGTCAAGCTTATAAGCCGTGCCTAATTTGCATTAGCTTTTGCCAGCCTCAACCAATCACACAGCAGGGCTTATGACATTGTAGGTTATGTTGTGGGAAATGATCTAGTGGGTCGCATAGCCATTCCCTTTTTTCCTTAATAGCTTATTTGAGCGAAGTGGGGGGTAAAAGTGGCGTCAGTAGGATTCTAACTAGACTATCTATCAAACAAACACCAAACTTGTGTTTTGTCTGCATGGCCCCTTTAAGCCTTAATTCCATCACCAAGATGTGTCATTTAACGTTTACGTGTAACTTAACACTCTTTGGGTTTAGCATTGCAATTTGTTTTTTTTTTTGTTTTTACTTTCTGCTAGGGAAAGTGGGGCGAGCTAGGCATTTTTTTTCTTTGGCTGGGAGGTCGGAGACTTTCGCTTACCGTTTGAGTAGTACTCCACCATCTTCAGTGCCCTTCAGCAAAGCTAAGAGCTTGCAGGCACTCTTTCACGGCATGCTCGAAGTGTCCTTTCTGAAAATTCGAGTAAAAATGAAGGTTCACTTTTAATGGGAGTTCTAATTCGCCTTCTCAAGCATGCGCTGGCTTCAAAAAACTTTGGCTGGAGTTCGTGAAAGAAAAATGCAGCCTCGTGTGCTTGATTCTTGTATTCAAGTGGGAGGGTCTCAAGTTGTATAAGTCGCACGTCCTGTAGTGCTTGTTGTCTCTAAATGTCTGAAACGTCACAAGACATCAAAAACGTCACCCATGCGTATTTCCTATCAACAGTATGGTTGACGCCTTTGTAAACAATTTGAATGCATTTTTTGTGTGAACCTTGCATTGTATTCCCTTCCTGTAACAGCCCCGAAGGGCTGACAGTATTGAAAATAAATAAAATAAATAAATAAATACGAAGAAGAGAAGCTGAACGGCGACAGTTGCTGACTACTATTAGCTCGACCGTGGCTAGGTCAATGTTCTCTGAATATTTGAGTTGTTGTTTCTGTGTAGCTAGGATGAAACAATTCTTAGATCAAGCTGGTAATTTCATTTTGTATATACCGAAAACAACGGCCTTTGTACATCATCAGTGAAAATTTTGCATCTTTTTGTGGCACCAAGACTTGACTGCTCAGGTTCACTTGACTCGGTTTGACTTGACTTGTCTTGTTACCTTGGTTACGTTTGACTTGACTTGCGGCCATCACTAATGCATGTGGAAGCCCAATCCAACCTGCCTGCTTTGGATGCAAGAGAATCAATTGGCGCGGGGTGATTGAAGCAACGGTGTTTCTGTGTTAGTAATTACATTTGAACAGCTACAGAAAGTTGACACCAGGGGCCGAATTCTCTAAAACGACGGGGCGTCGCTTTGAAACGACGGGGTAGCGCCATGCAAATGCATGTGTTGTGGGGTTGTGGCCGTCGCTTTGGGGTTCCCTGCAGGTGCGTGAGCCGCAGAAAAGCACTGTGGCTAGGGCGCGAAGCGACAAGTGAAACGACGGGGAGGCAGTGGGTGTCGCTTTGCGCCCTTGCCACAGCGCTTTTCTGCGGCTCACGCACCTGCAGGTAACCCCAAAGCGACGGCCACAACCCCACAACACATGCATTTGCATGGCGCTACCCCGTCGTTTCAAAGCGACGCCCTGTCGTTTTAGAGAATTCGGCCCCAGGTGCTGTAGCTATTCAGGATGAGATTTTTACTCCAGTAGACTGCATGAGTAGGTGAAGACCTTTAACCTTCTTTTTAATTTTACCCTGAGCAACCGTTTTACCAATTCTCGAATTGAACTTGAGTTTCGTAAAACTAGCGTGTGAACATCACATTTTTTTAACTGAATGCGAAGACAAAAAGCTAATTTTGAATCAAATAAAGTAATAATTAAGGTCCTTTGTTCTAAACGAAGCTTGAAAAAACAGCATAACTATATGGCACTTGTGATTTTGTACCCTTGTGCATTCATGCACTCTTACTGGACTGGTGCAGTAATAGTGCGTGATTGCACTATTACAGGTCTTTCAACATCGAGTGCTTTCTAGTAGCTATGCAAGCTGCTACGAGCTAGTATGAACCTAACCTAACCTATTATCTCATTACAAGTGCCGCCAACAGCCAGTAACTTTTATTTACTTCATCATGCCACTATCAACAGCAGATCATCTTCTGTTTTGTAAGTTCTACATGCTCAGAGCATTCTAGTTCAGCGAACAAATGCCACAAAACACGCGCTAGCTTTATGCAAGTTTTAAATCTGTTCAAGGCTTTTTGCACAGCTGCTGCATCGGGCTGAAAAGCCAACCGAAGAGTTTGTGCTGTAGAGTGAAGCTTGAAGCGTGCACCGTCAGCAGATCGAACTTGTTTCTTTATCATTCAAAAAAAAAAACTCCACAGGAACTTCGAAATACTTTGAATGCTATAAGTCTGCTGCGAATTGAATCAAACGACGAACTCTCTCCGTGAAGCATTCAAAGTATTGAATGTTTGATTTATTGATTGATTGTAGGTTTTAACACACTGACGCAGCGCAGGTGATGAAGCGCTCCATAGTGGGAGGCTTCAGATTAATTTTGACAACCTGGGGATCTTTAACGTGTGCCAAAATCTTGTACAGAGAGGCATTTTTGCTTTTCGATTCCATCAGAAAAGCTACGTGGCCAAGAGTCGAACCCGCGTCCTCGTGCTCAGCAGCAGAACGCCTTATCCACTGAGCCACCGTGGTGGGTTTGAATGTTTGCATACCTGCAACTAGAACCCATATTACAGCAAGCCTCCTTGAAGTAAAGCAGCCCAACATCCCGGCATTTCAGACTGAAGCAGAGTTGGCTCGGCAGAACCCCGGGAAGCGCGTGTCCAGTGCCAACAACATCCCTGTGCCACGGCTGCCAGCCAATCCATCACGGGTTGACCGCCTCATTGTCGACCAACTCAGGGAGCACGCCAAGGTGAGCTCAGTCAACTAGCCCTTGAATCACTTTTATACTTTGTCTTGGCCTGGCTCATATCTTGGCAAAACAGAAAAGACTTGCTCAAGCTAAATCACAGTTTTTTTCCTTCACGCTGTACTCACTCAAACTCATACTCAAAAAGCTCGTCTGTGCTCAGAATCACTTGTACTCATTCATCACGTACTCATTTGTAACCGTACTGAGTTGTTCCCAAACTCATTATAGTCCTCACGAGTACTCTTACTCAATCTGCACTCACCTGTACTCAATCGTCTGCACTCAGAATCACTCGTACTCGCTCATCACATACTGATTTGTAATCGTGCTGACTTGTACCCAAACTCATTAGTCCTCATGAGTACTCGATCTGTACTCATTCGTACTGAATCTGTACTCACTTGCACTCATACCCAATCTGTACTGACTTGTACTCACTTGTACTCAATCTGTGCTGGCATTTACTCGTGTTCAAAAGTGTTTCTACTCATTTGTTCTCGCAATCAACCACTTGCATTGACGCGCTGCACTAGGTCTATGGACCCAACTAAGCCGGAGGCAGAGAATGCTGCCAGCCCACACCAAAGTTCTTCTGATTCTGATTATGATTCCCCTTCCACAATTTTGTGTAACTGAAACAGGCAAAAGCTTTTCTTGTTACTGAATCTGAAGACGGAAAAACAGGGGCTTCAGCATGCGTTGTGCATGCTAGCAGCCCCCCGTGCTCCACCCTTCGAACAATTTGAATGAAGGAAAGTCGAGTGAAGACACCCATGTTAGCCTGGGCTTTCACTATGGTAACCCTGTGAAGAGCAGTTGCCGATGGCGGTAACACCACGGAAAAGGGAATGGAGAGGGCCGCAGTTTTTCCTCTCAATTAATTTACCTTCCCTTAAGGGGCGCCGTGAAATGCGTAAGACTTCAGCGCGCAGGGCGCAACTTGAGTGCATTATCAAACTCACAAGTTTGCACTCGCGAGTCCAGCACTCATGAGTACTACTCGCGAGTACTGTACTCATAAGTACTTATGAGTACTACTTGTGAGCGCATGCAATACTCATGAGTACTACTCGTGAGTGCATGCACTCGTGAGTACAGTACTCACGAATAGTACTCTTGAGCATTGTACTCACGAGTACATGTACTCACATCTGTACTCACATTGTGCTCACTTTTTTTTCTGAGTCTATACTCGTGAGTTTGAGTACAAAATAGTGTACTCACGAGTGAGTACGCCGACCTATGGCCTAGTTACCTGCTTCTTATCTTGGTACTTTGCATGCCATCCTACCGTTGAGGCAGACATGCAACTTGGGATCTGATGAAGGCATTGTAAAAACAAAAAAAAAATTGCTTAGCTTGCACTAGTGGTTCAAGCTGGAAAAGTACAGCAGAGCTGGGTGTCGACCTAGCTTCTCCCTACACTGACAACGAATCCTAGAAGAGAGGGAGCAGTCAGACCCCAGCAGTGCAAAGTTGTTTTGGATGGCAATGTAAAGCAAAGCCCATGAGCTCATATGGAAATGTAATCCGGGTCTCCATAGTATGAGCTGAGTGTGTATTACCACTGTGCCACCTGGGTGCATTGCCAGTGGTTGAGCCAGACAACTTAGTACAGAGGGCAACACCCTTGTCTATAACACAGCGTGCTTATAGCCTTATCTTGCTGAAGTTGAACTTAGTGTTATAGACAAGGGTGTTGCACACTGTACATGCTGCCCAACAGGTGAACATGACGGAATGTGAGTAGAGCAGGTAATGCATGCTAGCCGCAGATGACTGTGATTCTGGAAAAGCTGTGGTGCACATTAGTGTGGGCAGCCTCTTCGACGGAGAATTCACGCCAGAAGGCGAAGAACGAAAGCAAAGGAAGCTATGCAAATGCAATGCAGCAGTAAACCCAGGTTAAAGATGCAGTGAAAAGAACGATCTTCATATGAACCATCTTCCCCTACCTAAAAAGGTCCCACAACAGGGCCTATTGGCCTCGAGGCCAATAGGCCCTGTTATGACTTTATTATAGAAGGATCCTCCTATAATGAAGTCATCCATTTCATTCTGTTTCTAGCTGGATTATTGAATGACAAATTTTTCTAGCTAGAATTTCCATCTAGAAATTTACTTTCTGGCTCATTTCTAGCTGGATTGAGATTTTGTTCCGGCTGGTAGCTACTACTTCCAGCTAGCATTTTTCAGTCCAACTGGAAAAGAAAAAAACCTACGAGCTGGAAATAATCGACTCTAGGTAGACTATGAATTTTTCTAGTTAGAAGCTCCTGATTCCAGCTAGAATCTATAAATCTAGTCAGAAATGAAGCTGGAAATTTAGATTTATTGCAAAAAATGTGCTAGCTAAGTTCCTTGCCTACTTGGCTAGCTAAGCCAAGTAGGCAAGGAACGTCGCTAGCTGCAATGGTGGCACCCACGGCGGCTTGCAATTGCAGCACCAGATTTTCCTCTAGTATATATACTATTATATGAAACTCTATGGGTGAAGAAGCTTCCACCTGCTCCCTTGTGGGTGCGCCCCCTTCAGGTGCTGACACTAGTGGCCAAGATGGAGCAACTGCGAGGAGCCGAGGTGCACCCTGAGGTGCACGCCTGCATGGAGCACTGGCTGGAGGCCCTGAGGGCGGTGCAGGCGCGACGCAGGGACGAGGTGGTGCACCAGGCACAGAGGCACCACCACAACCACCACCGGCACCAGCACCCGCTCATGGCGGCCGCCACGCCACCGCCCACCGCACGCTTCCAGGAGGACGCCGGTGGGTGGCCATGCCACGCTTCAAGTCAAGCCGGCAGCCAAAGCCCACTATCAAATGCCAGCTACAGTACTGTATTTGCACGATTCTAACGCGTCCTGCAATGTAACGCGCAGGATAGTTTATGCAGGAAAATAAGCAAAAAACAGTTTGATGTCTATTATATCGCGTATATTTATTTATTTATTTTATTATTTATTTATTTATTTATTGATACTGCGATCTTTTAGAAGATCATAGCAGAGGTGGTACAAAACATGAAGATCAGTGGTAAGTGGCAAACAACAATCAAAAGCAAACGGAGTACAAGCGTATATAACAGTGATAGCTGCAGTGATTCTTCAAAGGCAGAGAATCAACAAAAAACAAAGTACAAACATCGATAACAATCATTACTGCAGTGAATCTTTAAAAGCAGGCAATGTACTTAACGTAACAACGTTGTCATGTAGGTTATTCCAATCTACGATTGTCCTGGGAAAAAAAGAATATTTGAAACAGTTGGTTCGTTGCATTAGTGGTGCTATAGTAAGGTTGTGTCTCTGTCTTGTCGCGTAACCAGATTTAAAGTCAATGATACGTGCTGTCAACTGTATAGTGACCGTTTTTCAACTGGAAGAGAAATTTTAAGCACAATATTCGATTTCGGTCCAGAATTGTTGGCAATTTGCTTTTAAAGAGGAGGTTTGTAATCGAAGTAGGACCATACGAATTATAAATGAACCTAACCTTTTTTTGCAGCCTTTCAAGTTTTTGGATATCAGTCTGAGTGAACGGGTCCCATATGACCACAGCATACTCCACTATAGGATGGATAATGGCATTGTAAGTGGGGAGATGAACAGTTGGCGTAGTCGATCTAAAGAACCTCTTAGGAAGAAAAGTTTGTGGAGGGATTTAGCTAGTACAAAATCTATGTGCTTTGATCAGGCTAGACTTCTTGTAATCCAGAGACCAAGGTACTTGTATTGGGTTACTTATTACAGCATTGTATTTTTGGTAGAGTACTAGAACAAAAGAGGGTGTTTTTTAAAGGTAATTCTCATAAAGACTGTTTTAGCAAAATTAACAGACATCTGCCATTTGTCACACCAAGAAATTAGTTTTAGAAAGTCCTGATTTAGTCTAATTTGGTCGTCAACTGAGGTGATTTTTTTTCATATAAGACACAGTTGTCGGCATACAACATAATGTGAACAAAAAGGTCAGTGACAATATCATTTATATACGTATAACAGAAAAAAAATGCCTGCCACCACTTACGTGGCCAAAGACATTTCATTTGACTCAAACAATGTAGCCGCAAAAATTTCTTGCACTTCATAAACTTGCTTATCCAGCTCCTGCTGGTGTTAAAGGGACCCTGCAACACTCTTTGAGCAGTGCAAGTAAACCTGCGCGACGTTTAGATTACACTGCCAGGAATACCTGAGCCAAATATTACACGTGCACGTGAAGCGGTGAGTGCGCAAATCGATGTGAAAGACGCGGAAAAACCAACCGCTCTCTCTTCAGTTGTCCTCATTATGCATGGCCTAAGGGACGTCACATAGGCCATGGCTGCCCGATCAGCTGTCACTGGTCAACTTCGCGGCTAGATTCTCCCATTTCCGTCGTCGTCATCGCTGTGTACGAACCTCTTCTATGCCTGAACCTGTAGGCACAGTTTTGCCGTTTCTTTTGTGTTTTGAGTGCGCGCGGAGTTTGAGTGATGAGCTCAATACTTCCCCTTCAACGGGACCACTCGACTACAAACGTTTACTGCTTCAAAAACGCCCTACCAGCCCGAGCGCGCACTTGCGAGCAGGCACCCATGCCTGCTTTTTTGTGGCACCAGACCAGAAATAGGCCCGTCCACGTTGCGGAGAAAAGGAGAAAACTACCCGGCATGTGATATATCAAAGGCCGCCGAAGAGAACGCCGCGAGCCGCCCCCCTCTCCGGGAGGGAGCGCGCAGCTTTCGTTGCGTTGCCCGCGGTCGAGTTGAGAGGGAACGATTATGCGCGATTTCTCATCGCGTGTAGTTTCGTTAATTGTGAACGGATTTTCATAATTCTTGCGGTAGGAGATTTCTGGGACAATAGACTTTATCCCAAAAATACATTACTAGTAGTCGATGGCAAGTGTTGCAGGGTCCCTTTAAGGCTGGAAGGAGACTATTGAAAGTGTTTGTGATTTCAAGTGCCTTGACTTTGATAGTTTAGACGTGACGGGCTTTTTTATTGGATTGAGGTAGATATTGAAAGAAGTTTTGTCCGTGACAATGCTGCTGGCCGCTTTGAAGCCAACTTCATTTTTGAACCCGATTGTAACACACACACACAAACTTGAAGGCAATTAATCTGCAAGTACGGTAATCTCGAGCACACAAGCCCCATCCATACCTGCCAGGTTTCCCGAATTTTCCGGGAGACTCCCGAATTTTCATGGTTTTGTACGATAGTACGACTGAAACAAAAATCTCCCGAAAACGCACCCGTCTTTGGCCAAATCTTTTTCCCAGTCTGGCCACAATGCACCGGAGGTATACCTGAACCCGACACCAATCGGCATCGTTATCAGTGAAGTGCTGAAAAAGCATAGTCGCCCATGCTCAGACGGTGAACCTGTTCGTCCCATTGCTATAGAAGCGCAGCGCCACCGCCGCTTTCATTTACGCACGAGCACGGCCGTTCTGGATGACAGTTCTGAAGATTTGGCAAGTCTCCAGTGATGTAGCTTGTTGTTAGTTTAGACGAAAGAACAAAACAGTTCAGTTCCTGCTGTTTTGTATTGCGCTTGAAGTATATTTCCAGGACTTTCTGAAAGGGGCGGCGGCAGCCACGTCGAACACTTAAGTGGTGTAGCTTGTTGGCAGTTTGGACAAAGAAACAGTTGATTTCCTGCTATGTTGTAAACAAATAAAAAAAAGTCTGCAAGGTTACCCATTCTGTTGTTCCCCCCCCCCCCCCCACCTCTCCCGTAGAGATCTCCCTAATGCCATCCCGGCAAATCTGGCAGGTATGCCCATCTAGAATTCCTTTTCGTTCACGGAAGTGGCGAAATGAACATTGGGGATCTGTCAAGCTGGCTGCCCAGTGTAACATTACGTGTTTATCAAGCAGAAGGGAGTTTACACTGAAGGCTTTCTGTGATCCAGCCAGGAAAACCTTCCATTTGGGGTAGTTGAAAACACCATTGGACGAATTGGAAGGGCAGTTGGTTCCAATTGGCCCACTGGTGCTTTAATATTCACCCAACTGAAGTTCCCAAAATGTTCTTTTTTTTTTTTTTTGCTAGGAACCTTTGCTGTCTGCAGCTCTCTTTTTCTTTATTCCAGTCACGTTTGGATTTCAATTAAGTGCTTCATGTTTTGATTGTTTGCAATGGTGTCTACCAGTTGTCAGTGCTTGGCCTAACTGTTATTTAGACGCCCAGGGCAACTGCCTCTGACGCTGTCAACATTTCGGGATACACCCATAAAATGTGTTTCAACTCTTTCCAGGGGGGTGGTGAAAAAGGCAAAAGAACATGTGCATGTGATAGGTGTGTCATATGCATCACAAACCAGGGAGGAAGAATTAAGGAGGGAATGGTAATGTTTGAAGCCTACCCTGGCCTATAGGGACCGGGCGGCCGTTGTATGGCACCACCGTCGCTTCAGCGAACAGCGCCGCCCGTGGCGAACCGCTTGTCAGTGGAATGCCGGTGGCGGTCAGCGCAGCGTAACTGTGCATGGCTTCCTGTCGTTTTTCTGCGGTGGGGCTTGCAAAGCGTACGTAACCCCACGTGCATTTTTCAGATCGGTAAATCTTGAGCGTGGATGTGACGTTTACGAGGCATGCCATGTGTGTGATTTACGCCCATACTCAGTATTTACAAATAGCAGACGACGCTCAATGCGCCAAGCTGGAAGTCAAGCTGGAAGTGAAAGTTCGTTGCTTCGTGCATTGTTTTGATGCCTGCATGCAGTTTCGCGTATTGAGGAGTATACTGCAGCTAAATGCTCCCACAAAGCCGGTGTGTGCAACCGATCGAGGAATGCTGCGGCGCTGGCCTTGGGCAGTTGATGACGAAACGGCGTCGACGTCGTGCACAAGCGAAAGACAAAGTTGGGGGGGAGTCTTCTAAGATTCACCTCAAGACAGAAATTGTGATGGACGACGCTTCCGTAACTTCATTACCTACGGCTGAAACGTGTTTAATTTCACAGACTACAATCATCGCGAATCGTTGATAGAATAAATACCGCATGATAGTAGAACGCTATTGCTTGCCGTGGAGAAGCATTGCTTTACAAGAATTGCAATGGTTGCTGGCTAGTTGGTGAATGGTTTTTCAATAACCAATTCCTGCGTGGCTGAAGGACGCAAGACAGGAGGGTGCCGGAAATCTGTACTCAGCTTCACAACTGAATGCTGCGGTCGGTTTACAAGCTGCCACCTACGCTTGAAAAATCATGCACACCTTCGTCTAATGACGATCAGGGTTTATCGCAAAGCTCTATCGTATGGGTTTCCTTGGTTGCCTTCTGGATTTAAATTTTGACTAGTTGAGTGTCGAATTTGACCAGCACGCAGTTTGGTCTTTTGATCGCAGCATCTTTGACTTTGACCATTTCCCACTCGATTTCGCAGGAAGAAAGCTTTGCGTTCAACCATCATAATCATTAGACGGAGGGCTAGATGATTTTGCTGTTTAATTTTGAACTTCCATGCCCCCCTCTCCAAATCTAAACTTTGTCCAGCGTTTCGGAAATGTGTCTGTGCTGGAGGACTCTGGCTGATGCACCCATATTTGAGGCAACTACTCGCCCGTTTTTGGTGTCTTCACCAGGCATTACACGATTTTTTAGGTACTCTGTAAAGAATACTTAAGCATTAAAAAACACCTGCTGACGTTAACGCTGCCACATTTTTTAACTATCGGTGCCAGCCTTTATTCTACGCAGGTGGTAAAACGGGCAGGGGAGGAGGGATGGTGGATGGTGTGTAGCTTGGGCTGTTGAGTTGGTGAATAACTTTGGCTCTTGATAAAATGACCACCACAAATGTGGGATTTCCACTTCGGTTTTCAGGCTCCCGTGCTGTCAGTGTCGCTCACCAAAACCGAAGGCACAAAGCTCACAGTTACAGAAAGTGTAAACTACCGCAACATTTCTACGGCTACACGGTAATCCATCACGTATGCAGGTGCCTTTCTATTTAAAGCACACGTATCGAAGTATCCCAGCGCTAAGGCTGGTGTGGAAACCATAGTCATTGAAACCAGTGAAGATAACTTAAAGTAATAGAAATGAATAATAATATTGCTAATAGCTTTATTCCTACTCAGATCGCGCGGAGCCAGTCGCAGAGCGCTGCAATGTAGCCCATTCCCAACCTTACAAGCATCCAATAAGTTTGCGTAGCCGTTAGTGCATTTCAGAAGAATATAATACTACTAATAGTAGTTTTATTCGTACTCAGAACGGGTGTAGCCAAGCGCAGATCGCCACAAAAAGCGCGCACGCCATTGCAGCCGATACCCAACTTTAGAAGCACCCGACAAGTTTACGTAGTCATTACTGCATCTAAGAACCCAACACATCTGTCTAGACTTCGTTTCATCTCGCATATACGCTCACAACACCACCAAAACATTCAAAGCACCGAAGCAAACACGACAAAAACAACGGGAGGCTATGTAGTCCAATGCACCGGCTCATTCCACTGACGAGGGGAGCGCCGAGTGGTGGCGCCACCCGTCCAGCTGCCCGGTCCCTATAGGGAGGTGTACCTGATCAGTAACTGGCCCGTCTGAAAAATCAGAGCCTGTGAGTTGCCGCATCGGCACCAGTACTGATTGCACTGCGATTTCATTTTTGATGCTTGGACACGCAGATGTTCTGGCCCTGGCACAAAGCATCCAGCAGTTGGGACGCGCTTCCCGCCAGGCACGCACGAGCCTGTGGTGCGCCCTCATCACCACGGTGATACCCACCACCGGAGACGGGCCATCCGCCGGCATCCCATGCTCATCCTCGCCTCCCACCTAGATCTCTGCTGTCCCCAGCCACCGGTTTCGTCCCACATGCGAAGGAGGGAGGATACCCCCTCTCACACCACTGTGCTCCCACGGTTGTTGTTGTTGTTGTTTGCTGTTGTTTGCTGTGTCGAGGTGAAGCCTGTTTTCCCCATAAGCCGAGGGGGAGGCAAGATGTACACGGCCGGGAATAGAACCAGTGGAGGTTGCGTTTCAAAGCTGCGAAGACCTAATGGGAGCTTCCTTGCAGCTGAGGCTTTGGGGGAGTCGGAATAGACTCGAGTCTTTCCCTTCTCTCTGGAGATGTGCATTTACTGCGGCATTACTAAGTCGTATTCTGGCTGTAGTTTTCGAGGTTGGGTGAAAGCACCCTAGAACCTCGTGTGTTTCTGATGCGCTGGAAGAATCCACCGGTTGAGAGCTGAAGGATGCTTTGCTTGTTTTCTCATTCATTCGAATGCGCTGACTGGGAGTACCACAAGGTCCCGTTTTATGCCCCCTGCTCTTCTCAAGTGAGCTAGCTACACAGTTTCTGAAGAGTTTGAATTTCTGTGTACTTCCAAAATGAAAACTCTGCAGTGTAAATTTGAGGGTGACATCCACTGGTTCTTTTCGTGACTGTCTCAGTGGAGTCATCTGCTCGATGTCTACGAGATGCCAGGATATGAATCTTTTCCCCTAACCAAATACCTACAGTTAACCAAATACCTACAGTAAACCATGTTTTTCTTTTCTTTTCTTTTTTTTTTTTCAATCTGACGTTTTAGTACCAACAGTGCGGTAGCAAGAAACAGTTTTTTTTAATGCCTGGCTTACAAAATAGTGCATCTACTTCAAACTGTTCACCAGACGTGCCATTCTGTAGAGAAATTTGAGGCGCACACGTCTTCAGGAAAACCTTGAGTGTACCAAGACTTTCTTTTGGCCAAAATCTGCACACATCTTATCAGCTTAGCAAAAAGCTTTCCTTGAATTGGCCAAAGAATGAACTACATAGTGTGTGCAGACAACAGTCCTGGCACCTTGCGGGCGCCTGAGCAGTTGATGTCGTAGGTGTCTTGAAGCCCATCAGAGTGTAAGACCACCCTGGTTCGAAGGGTCCTGTGATTTTAGTGGTTCCTGTTGTACTTTGCGCATGTTAAATCAATGGACGAGTGGGCTTTTGGATGTGTGTGGGTATGTTCTTGATGCAAGGGTGTATGTGTGACACGAGCAAGGGCAGCATGTTGGTTTGCTCACAACTTCAAACTCTACTGCATTTGATTGACAGCCTCAACTGCCATGGCAGGTGAGTGACCTAACTTGTTTGTTTGTTTGTTTGGGGGCACCAAAGCTGCTTGTTTTCTGTTGATGGCAGCTTTTGCGGCTTCCCCTTGCAGTTGTTGCTTTAATTCACCTTCATTTGGCATCACAATGAACTGTTAATGATCTTTTTTTGCTTGCTTTGTTGCAAAGCTGGACAAACAATGAAATTTAAAAGTCTTGTGCAAATACCCGTGACAATGGAATTCGATGCATTCTCTCACAACTTAGCCCGATTGGGTGCAGATTGTTCAAGAGAAACATGGGTTTTCTCTGTTCCATCTTTTTTGTGTTTGCATTTATTGCGATGCATGACAAACAATGTACTTTTGAAGTGTTGTGCAAATGTGACAATGGAATTCGAAGCGTCCTCTCACGACTTGGCCTGTTTGGGTGCAGAATTTTTAAAAGGGACGGGGGTTCACATCTTTCACGGCTTCAAGACACTTGACTCCACTGACCCTCGGCTTTTATAGTGGGCCCGCCTTTTTGACTATTTACTCTGGTGGTTGTGAATGCAATAGGCTAGCTGGTCCTTATCTCTGGCTTGCTTTGCACAGGAAATTTCTGTTCGAACTGAGGTAGACCTGGATGCGACAACCGTTGATGCGTTGTTATAAATTTCGCTCGGTTTTTAGACAGCGCTGTCAGCAGAAAAATTTTTTAGCTCACCGGTGATAAAGTGTGCCATTCTAGGGTTTCCGAGAAACAGGCAAAAAGGTGGTTTGAATGTAACTCAAAACTTCAATTGATTAGTCGTGGTTAAGGCTGTCGCATCTAGGGAGGCTGCCGTCTTTTGAAGGATACTCATGGCAAAACCTCTTAACTTACGTGGACCAGCACAGTGCCTAGTGTTTGCGAAGAAAACAGACGAGTCAAGAAAGATAGGCATGTGTTCATTTTAGATTTCTCTCGAGAGAGTTTGTTCAACTACTAATGCAAGCTTACATTCTAGTCTCTCTAGTCCACCCTAGAAGAACAATCCTCTTTTTGTTTTTTTTTAAGCGGAAGCTTTGATGTATGCAGGACCTGAGTAGTCTGTCCCGATGAATGTGTGCTGCTCTGGTGTCATTGAGATTGACCTGTTTTTATGGCTTGGGCCACATTGTTTTGTTGTTGCATTGCTTGTTCTTTTTGCTACTTAAGGGTTTCTCTTTCGCTTTTTGAAGTGACACAAACTTTTGTTGGTGTGCATTTAGGAAGATGATTTTGGCTTGTGTCTTGTCCCCCCTCCCTCTTTTTTGTCTTTTGTATTTTGGTGTGAGCTGTTGGTAGATACTATGGCTGCCCAATCAACGAAGCGGTACTTTGCCGCAAAGAACTTGACGTAAGCTCTTGCTGAAAACTGTGCACAGCCAGCCTACCATAAGTATGGTGGCTACTTCTGCTACTTCAACTTTTAAGATGCTAGTCTGCGTTCCTCGAAACATTCCTTCAAAACTTGGACCTCATTAGCTCGTCTAATGCAAGCAATGTTTTGTTTTCCTTGTTTCTTTGTCTGAATTCTGTATTCAGAACTGACTTCCAATACTCAGTGATATTGTACTCGGCCTACAAAGGCTACAGTTCATTTTTAGCATTCCTTTCCTCTTGTCTGCAAGCTGGCAAAAAAAAAAGGGTGTTCCTGGCTAATATCTTTCAGTGTGTGCCTTTTAGCATTTGATTGCACGACGATATCACTCATGCCACAAGGGTCACGCACAGCTCGAACTTTTAACAGCGCTCGACTACCTTCGAGGCACTGATGGAATTTAGTTTAGGTCTAGATGTATTTTGCACACAGGCTGAGCATTTTTCGATCAACGCCATAGTTTCGTATATTCAGGTTGCTAGATTTGACGCCAAGCACAGAGTTCTGACGACTCGTAGTCGAGTTTAACTCAACAGCAATCTGTCTCACTTCTTCTCGTCAGTGGGGATTGAATGAATTTACAAAAGCTCTGTGACTCTAGATAGAGGCCCCTGGTACCCCATTTCGATGTTGTGATCATTGTTTGTGATGGATTGCCATGACGGCGTTCCGCAGGGACCTTTACTGTGCCCTGCCTTATTTCTTCGTCTTGTACTATACTACTGTGCAATGGTTTTGCCGTTATTTGTGTGGAAGCCTAGTTAGTGTTGAGTAGAGGTTGCTGTTGTAGCTTGTTAAGATGTGGACGGTAGCGTTTCGCAATGACTAGGACAACATGGGACCCGTAAATGGACTACGTTATCCACTGCTGCTGGTATAGTCTTGGCCATTAGCTCTGTGGTGCCATTACTGATAAGGACGTCTCTCTTTGAGTAGAAACAAAAGAGGCATGGAGTTTAGATTATAGTCTTCGCTGTTTGTTTTGAAGTTCTACGAATTTTCAAACTGACAATAGTTAATTTTCCTCGAGTAGGAAATCTTGTCCGTAGGGTGAGAGGTGTTCTATGGTACAGTTTTTCTGTGTGGTGCTTTTCCCACAGTGAGCACTGATTACTGACAAAGCCCTGGTATCTGAGGGTGCATCATTATCACGGTGTTGTGCCATTGTGTGTGACGGCCATTTGAGCTAAATGTTTCGTCTTTTCAGTGTTGGTTGTTCCTTTCTCCCTTCTCACATTGTCGAGCCTGCAAGTGCAGGGCATTCAGTGTTGTTGTGGTGCTGTAGAGATGTTGGCTGTTTGGAAGCTTCACACCTCCATCCTCCTCATATTTGAAAAAAAAAAAAAAACTTTCATGCTTTCCCGTGGCATGCATGAAAGAGCTGCCTAAAAACATCTCCTTTTTTAATTTTACTTTTCTTATGCAAATCGGACTGAAGTTTTTGGTAGTATGTTAGAATGTCACACATTAGGCATGATCAGAAAATTTGTCACACCTTTGCATTCTTCGCTAATCGGTGTCATCGGCAGGTACCGTAGTTTGTGTCATTTAAGCAGCACCGCTGTTTATAGGGGAGCATTCCTTTTTGGAGCATGCCAGGGCTGCTGAGGGAGACTCGCAGTTGCCGATGCTTGAAAGCAAAGGTTTGTCGTGCCCTTTCAGGTGTGTGGCACCCATCTGGTAGCGACCCTAGTCATTCGGTTGTGCATTTTGTGCCAACACTAAGGAACCAGCATCTATGTGGAAGGCACTGTGGAAGGTGTTGTGGCCATTGCTTAGGGTGCAAAATTTATCTCACCTTTTCTTTTTCCCCAAATATTTTTTTTTTTCTCTCATTACCGTTGCAAGGTTGCTTCATAGTGTCCCTTTGTCGTTATTACTCCGTCCTGGTGATGTTTTTTTCTGTTGAACTAGTTTACTGGTAGCTCTCCTTTCCTTTTTTTTTTTCTGTTCTTTCTACCATCATCCCTTTTCCCGCCTCTTCCCTCCTCGTCCATTCAATCACATCTGTCCTTGTTCTATTTTTAGATAATACTCCACAGCTCCCTGATCATAAGGGGTGCTCACCAGCTGCCGATGCATTTTATCAGACCAATAGTATCCGGCCTAATTTCATCACTTCATTGACCGTAGAAAGATATAGATGGCGCCCCACTGAGCAGCTGTATCTGTCCACTCTAGTCCGTATTTCCAAGTCATTCCACAAAGGAAACTCTGAGCTTTGCCAGCATTGCTATCGAGGAAGCCCGTTAGGTGTGTGTCTCTAGTACATCTCTTCATTGTTCGGGGTGCGCATAGTAGCCATGCCTCCCGAACCGTGGCTAGTCAACGTTGATCGGACCTGTAGTGTTGTGAGTAGCTTCATAGAGAATTTGCTGGGTCAACTAGTGGGGGAGGGGGGGATTAGTGGCGAGGGGAAACTATTTGTATTGCGTGCATCCTGCCAACCAAAGACTCCACAGTAGACCACCACTTCTTAGACGTCAACCGAGTATTTTTTGGTGTTTTGACTCTACGTGTGTACCGCTTGCTAGCCCCCTTTGACGAGGCCACGGTGGAAAACAGTAATAATGAGATATATATATTATAAATATACATATATATTACCGTATACACATTCAAGCGTACTAATACTCCATAGTGGAAGTCAGTGAAAGTGCCTAAATAATTTTATAGCTTTTACAAGGAGAGTTCCGGGTGGTAGGCCGCTGCAGTGTCAGGAATGCAGGTTAACGGCTCCTCCGAGCGTCTTCGCCAACCCTTGCATGGTCATTAGGTGTCTCCACTAGACTCGCTTCGTTGTTGTCGTCGTCCAGAGGTGTCCGCGCCAACACGGTCGCTTCGAGGAGTCACCCTTGTCGTCTGGTGCTGTTTTTCGCTCTTCCTCCATCATCTCGGCCACTGCACTCGTTGTTTAGGCATCTCGAATTTGCCTCGCAAGTTTCTACTCACGGCATCGCAATCTTCCTAGCTGGCCGGCTGCCCCAAACGCACTGGTAGGTAGGCGGAACCTGCTGCAACTCCCCGCTATCTCTGTGCCTGAAGGAACTGGAATTCACGAGAAATGGAGGACGTTTTGCGGGATGCAATCTGTTGGCGAGGGACTGCGGTTTCTGAGCAACTCCGGAAGTGGCGGGGATGAAACGTCAGCAGATTGCATTAACAACAGGGTTTATCGACTCTCAACATCGAAAGAGAAGTTAGTTCGTACGTGCTGCTGGAGCAGAGAGAATATTTTTTTGTGATATTCAGGGTTATAGTTTTGGTGAGAGCGGAATCCGACTTGACATGAGAAAAGGTGTTTTTTGAGCGACACTACGGTGCGTAGCGAGTGGTGTGCGTGTCTGGATGGAGGTATTTTTTATGCCACAAAATGTTTGTAGCTGTGTTAAATTAGTGAAGTTGCTGTGACCATTGTAAATCGAAATAGATCCCATCTTTGTAGCTGCTGTGTCTCAGCTCGCAAATACTACCATTCCTCTAACACTGCTAGCCGAGTGCGGCTGTACCGAGCACTGAACAAAACTGCACCTGTGTCCAATCTGCAGAAAGACTACATGTAGCTTTGCTGCCCGAGACGTATTAAAAGCATTCCACACCACGGTCAAAACATTCCACGCAGTGTTTAAGCAATATATTCACTCTCACCTCCGAAAAAGGTGCAGTATTCCTTTATTCTACTTTGCCCCGCAGTTTGTCATCGGCATTTGCTTTTGAGGTCGAGCTGGCCATTACTGAGCTCTCGTACGGCCGATGCTTGGAGAAAATAGCGCATTTTGTCACCTGTGATACTCAATAGTCATGCAGTGTAGACAATGCTCATCACTGAAAAAAAATTGGCTCCACGCCAGGTATGGCGTGAGCTGTCCTTGTTACTTTTGCAGCGGCATCACATTTGTCAAGCACTGTTAGGTGTGCAGTCACTGCTTTCTCTTTCGAAGTGCTTTGTGTGAATTTCCTTGCAAGCTGGCGTGAGTTTGCTCTCTGAAACTTGTATACTGTCCCTTCTTTCGAAAGGGTGCACACAGCTATGTATAAATACTCAGCGTTTATTCATGTTGCTGTTCATTTAAGGGGGCACATGGGTCTTTGATCAAGAACTTTGTTTTTACAGTTATGATGATAAAATGGGGGGCGTGTGTAGTTTTTCATTCTGATTGTACAAATAAAATTTTTTTTTGTGTAAAACAACTATATTCAAATTTATTTGGATTTCTATATTGGATTTTTCAACAACCTTTGTACAAAAACTGCTGGGGTGATGCAGCTGAACAAGGCACTAGTGCACTGTGCGCAAATCAAGGAGTGCAATAAGACTAACATTATCATTCTATCTGGTCTGTAGCAGAAGTTACGACAGTTTGAAGTTTGGGCCTGGCAAGCAAAACCGTTTTTTCTGTTTTCCACCTTTCGAGCCCAAACTTCTAATTATCGTAAATTCTGCTACAGACCAGAATAATGATACTGTTAATCTTATTGCACTCCTTGATTTGCACACAGTTCACTGGTACCTTGTTCAGCTGCATCCCTCCAGCAGTTTTTGTACAAAGGCTGTCAAAAAATCAAATATAAAAATCCAAATGAATTTGAATATAGTCTCTTTACACAAAAACAAATTTTATTTCTGCAATCAGAATGAAAAACATACTTATTCCCCACGACTTTCATCATTATATTTGTAAAAATAAACTTTTTTGGTTTAAGACCAGTGTGCCCCCTTAAGAATTGGACGGGAACGGAAGACGTACTTAACAGACTGTTCACAGGTCCTGTCTGTGAGCTGCTGCCCTATTCCTTGATGAATTGTATCTCTAAGCTGCACAGGTGCACATGTACATATGAGTGCAGTTGCGCAAGTATGCGTAAAAAATTGACATTTTTGCTAAGAATCTCTAGGGCTTGTGCTCAATGAAATGGCCACACTGAGGAACAAAACAAGCCTGTTGTGCCGATCCCAAGCCCATGTACCTCTATTCTTATGTATATTGCACCATTGGGGCGCTGCTTGTGCAGCAGTTGTTTGAAGAATGCAATGAACTACTTTGAATGCTTGCAATAGGCAGACTAATAGTGCATAAACTTAATCATACTGGAAGGCCCTGGAAGATCGCACTTTACGGGAAACAGCAAAAGGCATCTGAGTAATGTACCATGTGCTTTGCCGTTCAAAGCACTGAGTCGAACAGAAGCATCGGAATGTTTGCTTTCACAAAGCACCTGCCCTGTTTTGTCCAGTAATCGATCTTGCTTTTTCAAAAGCAGCTACAAGTGAACAAAATTAAAAGAACAAGATTAAAAGAATAACCATTGTGATGAGGCTGTATTTTGGGGCTACTCTGCTATGCTTGCATTGTAACATCGAAACGGTACAATGTCTTGGGTGAAACTGGCTCGAGCCTGTCTTTTTGTGTTTCGGATTTTTTTACGCACAAACTGGTCTCATTCAAAGTTGTTCCGGTCAACGTGCCCTTTTACTGATTTCTCTTTCATTTCAAGTTTGGGGCCACTATCTTAACTTTGCTGCCCATGAAAGCAATGTTAGTCCAATTACTGCACAACTAGAACAATGACTGTTAATGCACTAAGTACTTAACCTCTTGCTGCACTCGGTTACAGCTGCCACTAGCCATCACCATCATCGATGCCTGTTAGTGCATCAAAAACTAAATGCTTGGCAGGCTCACAGCTGTGACTCTGCTTGTACGCAAAATCACTCGAACTTGGTGACGTTTGTCGCAAGTTTATGCGGCTCTCTACTTCAAAATAAGCCTTGCTGGCCTAGGCTGTGTTGAAAAATGTGATTGTGTTTCCTTCTTTCTTGACACTTTATAAGAGAAACGCACTGACACCTTCATTTGAAGTCCAATTCCTCCCTGTCACTTAGCATATGCATGTCATCGCATCACTTTGCTTGTTTTTTGTAAAAAGATGGGTTTTAAAAGATGTATGTTTAGCTTCCGGAGGCAGGCGGCCGGCTGGGAGGAAATGCGGTGCGTGTCAGCGGCCAGACATATCAGAGCGGGGTGCTTCTGCCCCCTCACGTACGCTATCGATATTGTGATACTTACATCTTATTGTGTCGCCCGCGTATGCTTCTCAGTCTGTGTGTGTACATGTGTGTGGTAGCCTCAAAAAGGATAGCCTCGACGGTGAAACGGGCACAGGAGTGTGGCGCTACTACTCTGTGTCACGAGTTCTGGGGGGGCGGGCAGGGTCACCTCTCCGCGCGTTTGCTGCAGCTTCTCAGGGGAAAGCGATCTGAACCACATGGTCTATCAAATGCGTTTTCATCTTGTGCAACGCAAATGTCTCTGCAAATAGCTGTCGGAGTAGCTTGTTAGGACTAGCTATAAAGAAGAACTAAGATATCCATGGTGTTTAAGTGACATTAGGTGACGGCAGTGCCGGTTGACGCATTTGGGCTCGTAAAATGAATAGCGCGAAGTGATGGAGCTTGGCCCGAGGATTTGAGGTCACAACTACCATGGCGTCCTGTGCCGGGGTTGGGATCTTTATTTTTATTGCCAAAAAAATTGACTTAAGCAAATAAGTTTCAGTTGGAAATTGCAAGTATATGAGGGATTTTTTTAATGTTATGTTTGTCCAGCCATTGGTGGACAGACACAAAATTGCCCAAAACAGCTGCCATACGATTTCCACGTGCCCACCAGTGGAAAAAAATTAATGGGACCAGTTGCAGCGAGGACCTCGTTTTGAGTTGCATGCTCAGTGTGGGCCTGTTTCTGAAAAATATGGACGGCCCTTCCCTCTCTGGGCTGCAGTAACCTCGCTTGGAGAAGTGATCTCTTGAATGCTGCTGCTCATTTTCAAGGGCATACGACAGAGCAGCACTGGTGGCGCTCTACCCCAGTGGGGACCGCACTACCCTAGCCCTGCAGAACAACACTCGTTTGGGTCACGAACCATGCAATACAATCAGCACCGTTTCGTAAGCCACATCTGCATTGATCGACGACTGTCTGTTTGCCTCTTTCTCATTGCTGTTGTTTTTTCCGGTGTGCTGTTATTTCGCAGCCTGATAACGTGCGACGCACCGCTACTTTCGGGCCCAGCATCAGGGCGACCCCAGTGTTGTCCCTCTTCCGCATGGTGTAGCGCGTGTACGTTGTGTGTCGAGCAGTGCTCTTTCTCAAGGACTGTCTCGCGTGTCGGCCTGGGTCGCATGTGTGTAGTTTGCTCAACGTTACGTCATTCTCAGTGTGACATCTCGGCAGCTGTGGCTTCTTAGCTAGTCATTTTTTTGAGGCGCATTTCTCTATTTACAATAAAGTACTGTTTCGGCCGTATCTGGAGTGTTTCCTCTTTGCGTGCACTGCACGATGACTCGGCAGGACTTGCGCACATTTCAGCATGTTTTATCGATCACACACAGCAAACTGAGCGCATACAGGTTACGCCTGTGCGTACATGTACCTACTGAAAGGTAAGCTAGAGGAGGAATAAACTTTGCTGGGGAGCCTTGATGTCTCGGCGGCCACCTGCTTGGGAGAATCTTTTAGTCCGGTATAACCCCGCCTGCACTGGCTACTTGGGCCTTCTCCACCAGGTTACTGGATCTTGGTTGGGGATTAGGAGTAAGAGATCGGCGTGACATTCCTATGCTATGCGATGCGGTGACCTAGGAGTACCCCTGCAACGCACTGGCAAATAAGATATGCACCAGCACTCGCACTGAATGCCACTGAAAGTGTTCGACATTGTATTTCCTTACAAGCGTGTATTTGTGATATTGCAGCAGTCTTGCGTGAATGCGGCAAACTCCTAGGCGAAGCAAGGTACGGAATAATGAGATCTGGGAGTATACAATTTGAAGTGGAGTAATTACTCCACTTAGGTAATTAGGCGGTTACTCCACTTACTCCCCATAGCCCTGAAGAAGTATGCGGAATTACCACTGGTCCTCTCTATTCGTTGTTTGTTATGCACTAGTTTGTTGGGCTTTTTTTTCGTATCCAACAGCGGAATACGGTTTGCGGCAAAGTCAACTAGCTTCCTCGCAAATGCTCGTAGCCCTTAATCTAATGTTGAAATCTTGGAAAAAATCATAGCGCAGTTGCTCATTAGGATGACTATCATTGTGCCAGGTTTCGTTCACTTGTCATAATTAGTTGCATCACTGTGGAGTTGTAAATAATTCGTAATCCCCATCAGCTGCAATGCACTGGCTTTCCCAGGAGGACTATGGTAACACAAATCGGCTGGAACTCGTGTATTATGTGAACTTTGCAGGAACAAATTATGCTACGTTCAACTACCTAATGAAGCTGTGACAAGTTACTTTTTTCAGTAACTTGTAACTGTAACCAGTTACTTTTAAGAACCTGTAATGGTAACACTGTTACTTTTTTTAAATACCGTTGCAGTGACTCGCATTTTTGTAACAAATTATCCAACAGCGACATTCATTAAAGACTGACGTACAGTTCATGCTTTCCACTTTTTCAGACTCTTCTTTCTCATGTCCTCCACACCTTTCACCATTCCACAACGTGATGCTCCAATGTTCTTAGATTCTAAATTATGTTTTGCCACTGGGACAGCCTTTTGAGTTGATAAAATAAACCCCATATTTATCATGTAATTTCTGAACTTTATTTGGATGTTTTTTTTTTTTTTTTTTTGGGGGGGGGGGGGGGTTGTGCATGATTCTGCGTTTGTTTTACTCCTGCATTTTGTACGTTTTTTTTTTACAATGCTGTCTTGTAAGTGGTTTGATCTCCGTATAATTTTTGTTATGGTTATACTAACTTGCTGCTTTAATTTTTCTACTTTAACCCCCACAACAATGCCCAATGGGCACTGTAGGTACTTGCAATAAATAAACTAACAAACACGGCTCCTATCGCAGATTAGGAGAGGAGGATGCCAGGAGGAATATCTTTAGGGTTGTACATTGTCAGGTTTTATGTCTTTAAAATCGCAAAATCGCGCGGGAAGGGGGGGGGGGGGCGGTTTTTTTGTGTGAAACCATTTGGAAATTCGGCTTTTTTGGGTTAAATCTACTTTTGTACCAAGTTACTATTTTTATCAGAAGGTATCACGAGCTTACTAACTATACCGCGTTAAAATTGGTGTTTGTTTGGTAATGGTCTTTGAGCAACACTCTCAAAATTTGGCGTTTGTTTGGAAATGAAGACGTAATGATGACAGTAAAGAGCATTGATTACTTCTAAGAAATGAAGCATTCTATGCACGAAAAGCTGGTCATCGACTTTTTACACGTCCTTGTTTACATAATCAGCACGTGCATGTCATCTCCATCTGAGGCCGCTAAACTTCTCTCAACTGGCCGGTAGTTTTCTAGTCACCGCACCTTTTCCCAACTAAGCACCATGTCAGCGCGGCATTTGCCAGCCTGGGGTGGTAAGGTCACACGAATACTCAAATAAATTCGAAAGCTGGTTGTTAGGCTACCGCCAGCTCACAATTCAGCGAAATTGACCGTCTGATTTTGGTATTCGTATGCTGGGGGCAGATCGCAACAACCCGGGCATCCCGCAAAAGTAGGCGGGACGCCCCTGGGACGACCTGTGCCCCTCCAAAAATTCTGGCTGGTTATTTTCCTTACTCATTAGTTTAAGGCACGAATTGCAAACGGCGACAAATTTGGGACCGACTCAGACAACTCGGACAAACGCAGACGGTGGGTTCCCGTAATTTATACAAAATATTCTAGCTAATATTTGCTACCGTTTGTAATGTACCTAAGAGAATCAAATTTCAATAAATTTGGCGTTTTTCTGTTTATGTACAGTATAAACTTTCTGTTTTAACTTTATGTAATAAAGCAAAAACTGCTGTCAGTAGAAATTAATGACTGCTGTGGCTTGACTTGGCTTCTACGACCGCACCCCAAAACTGAAACTTCGTGGACTTTTCTCATTGAGTTTCTCATTAGCTTACGCAAACATAATGCTGCCATAAAGATTATTGAGGTCACCAATAGTTCACAATCGCAAAAAAAAAAGAGGCCTCAATTTGCTACTAGCCAACTTTTTTTTTTTTTTTTTTTTACAAAAGCGTTGTGCAAGCTAACTGCGTGAGGGCAAGACAATGTAAGCAAAAGTTTTGTGTGGTCTCCTCCTACGGAGCACAAGTATAGTCTGTGAGCAGCGATCGCTTTGGAAACGTACCCGCGCTTGCTTACTTTACGCAGCCTACCGTATGCACCGCCCCCATTCGTTGGGAAGCTGTTTCATGGACTTGAAATGAGGGGGAAGTGGGGGAGGAGGCGACAACCGGCCTCCGGCCTTTCTACCGACGTCTCATGAGCTGCGCTTTCGTTATAGCTTCGGCTTAACAGCTACCTTCAGAGGTGGGATTTGTACGCGATGCGCTGCAACAGCACCTTACTACAGCGTCACCGATGTTTCATGACGCAAAGGATGATCCTACCATGTTCGCCTGTCACTGACATCAACCCTGCGTTACCAGATTACGTCCTAACTAAAATCCGTGGATAACAAGGCATCACACTATAGGCCTCCTGCGCTGGAGTTTTGGCGACATGCAGCGCCCCTAGCGGCCAACGCCTCTGGGTAGTACAAAAGCAGACGACCCTCGCCGCCCTCCATGTGTTTTCAATTACAAGCCAGAGTGAAAGTTGGTTGTGGCGCTTTGTGGCGAGTTTAAATGACTGCATATTGTATGAAATAGCCCTTAAAGTAGTTGCAGAGGCTAAACAAAATAATATCCGCTAAAAGAAGCCGATTTGTCGGCTTTCTTTTAGCGAGCTTTCGCGATGGTCGCGGCGTGGGACAGTATCGCCAGGTCGGGTGGTTTAACTGTTTCACGACAGTTACAGTTTTTTTCTTCTTGCGTGCGGTCGACAAAGGAAAGTTCACGAGTAGCATAAACACGGAACGCTGCTCATCCTATATCCAGCTGAGGTAACTGCAAAAGGTTGCTTCAGCGGGAGCATGCAAGCGAACGCAAGAATTGCGCAGCCGACACAGCTGACACTGCTGGCCTGGCACCGCCTTTGAAACGAGTGGAAATTTTGTTTCGTATTTTCGCAAACTAAATGATTCTTGCGTAACGATTTACGCTGCACGATTTACGAACGGGAGGGTACATGTATACTAGTGAGTAGGTGGGGCAATAGCGCCAAATAAACAAATTAAGCGCTATTAAAGGACGCAAAACATGCACCAAATCACACGCCCGCTGCCTGCAGAGATGTGTACAGGCGGGGACTTAATTTTGCAGACCACGCGAGCGCGTGGCAAAAGCCACCGATGCGCGCTCTGGAGGCCCGGCGCCTGTTGTCGAGACCGGCGCGGTGCGCATGCGCGACCTGTTTTGCTCGCAGGCAAGCCAATTTTCTCCCTTCCTGCAGCGGTGCTGCAATGGTCCCTCAAGCACCGCATAGCGACGCCTTTGTAGCATTCCTTTCCTTCCGATGGCACATTTGGGGCCTAACGTTATGATTACGAGGGCTATGGCGCAAGTGCTCCTGGTGTCCTGATAAACACTTGCGCGTAATGTTTTATTTGTTTGTTTTGTGCTTTATCGTTCATAGACGATGAGAATAGCGGCTTGCGAACGGCGTCCCCGAATGAAGCGCGTACGAAGCACAGTCTCCCGGTACCGGGCTACCGACGACTAAGTGCCAGCTATATGAATAGCGAACCTTTATTCACCTTGTTTATTGTGTAATTTGGCCACTGAACATATATTCCAGCTCGCTCTCCGCTGCCCATAAAGTAGGTGATTTGCAAGTTTGATAAAAGAAATTATGTCGGCGTTTTTGCTGCCTACTTCATTACTTAAAAATGATAGAAATACGTACTCACATAAATTGTCTGTTCGCTCTGCCCGTCGCATTCGTAAAAATGGTACCTCGGGCTCCCATTGAATGCCATAAAATTATTCGCTAATTTTGAGAACCTGCTTTTCAAAGGGTCATTTGCCGGCTTACTACTAAGACAAGAGATGCTATTAGCCGGGAAATTCATGCCTACGGGGATGAATTGCTCCAAGGCCGGATCAATTCTTCAAGGTCGGCTTTAACGGGCCGATGCTTTAACCGAGGTTTTAACGCGCCGATGCTACACAGCCGATAAGGCGCGCCGTAGTTGAAAGCTCCGGATTATTTTGATTACCTGGTAATGTGTAACATGCGCCGAAATCCCGAACACACTGAGCATTTTCGCTTTTCGCCTCCACCAGAAAAGGGCCACCTTGCAGATGCCCATCGGAGCGGAAGGACAAGTTCAACAACAAAACAGGAGGACGAGCTGATTTTTTTTTCAGTGGTTAACCACTGAAAAAAAAAAAACGTTCATTAGTGACAAAAACATTCAAAAGGCCCTAAGTAGCCATTAATATTACTCCGAAAACAAGCGAATAATGTTATGGCGTTTTTCGATGGGAACCCGAGGTGCCGTTTTGAATAATGCCGACGCGCTCAACGAACAGACAATTCATAACAGTATGCCTTTCAATCATTTGTAAGTAAGGGAGTAGACATTAAAAATAAAACAGAGGGTTTCTTTTATCAAACTTGCAAATCACCTACTTCATGGGCAGCAGAGAGCGAGCTGGAATATATGTTGAGTGGCCAAATTACGCAATAAACAAGGTGAATAATGGTTCGCAATTCATATAGCTGGCATTTTGACGTCGCTAGCCCGGTACCGTGAGACTGCTTCGTACGCGCTTCATTCGGGGACGCCGTTCGCAAGCCGCTAGTCTCATCGTGTATGAACCATCGATAAAGCACAAAACAAACAAATAAACATTACGCGCGAGTGTTTATCAGGACGCGAGGAGCACTTGCGCCAAAGCCCTATCAATCATCACGTTAGGCCCCAAATGTGCCATCGGAAGGAAAGGAATGCTACAAAGGCGTCGCTATGCGGTGCTTGAGGGACCATTGCAGCACCGCTGCAGGAAGGGAGAAAATTGGCTTGCCTGCGAGCAAAACAGGTCGCGCATGCGCGCCGCGCCGGTCTCGACAACAGGCGCCGGGCCTCCAGAGCGCGCATCGGCGGCTTTTGCCACGCGCTCGCGTGGTCTGCAAAATTAAGTCCCCGACTGTACTTCTATAACACCACATAACACAGCCGCATACACGGCGCGGGGCCCCGAATATTTACATACGATCGTCACTGACTGTGTTGGTTTTCTAGTGCAGGGGTCGTCGAATCTGAACGCCGACACGCCAGTTTTGACTTCAAATGGAGTTAGACAGCGAGGCAAGAACAGAGAATTGGCGTCCTCCAGTTGAATTGCACCACCATGATCACACTTCGCCAGATTATTGTCAAATATTATTAGAAATTCGCTGAATTTTTCTCTTTGCATTCAAAGCCCCCCTCCTCCCCTCCCCCCCCCCCCCCCCCCCCCCCCCCTTCCGATTTGCCGTCCAGCCCTCCGCCGTGTCGGCTGCATGGAACTCACCAAATCACACGCCCGCTGCCTGCAGAGATGTGTACTTCTATAACACCACATAACACAGCCGCATACACGGCGCGGGGCCCCGAATATTTACATACGATCGTCACTGACTGTGTTGGTTTTCTAGTGCAGGGGTCGTCGAATCTGAACGCCGACACGCCAGTTTTGACTTCAAATGGAGTTAGACAGCGAGGCAAGAACAGAGAATTGGCGTCCTCCAGTTGAATTGCACCACCATGATCACACTTCGCCAGATTATTGTCAAATATTATTAGAAATTCGCTGAATTTTTCTCTTTGCATTCAAAGCCCCCCTCCCCCCCTCCCCCCTCCCCCCCCCCCCCCCCCCCCTTCCGATTTGCCCGTCCAGCCCTCCGCCGTGTCGGCTGCATGGAACTCACCAAATCACACGCCCGCTGCCTGCAGAGATGTGTACTTCTATAACACCACATAACACAGCCGCATACACGGCGCGGGGCCCCGAATATTTACATACGATCGTCACTGACTGTGTTGGTTTTCTAGTGCAGGGGTCGTCGAATCTGAACGCCGACACGCCAGTTTTGACTTCAAATGGAGTTAGACAGCGAGGCAAGAACAGAGAATTGGCGTCCTCCAGTTGAATTGCACCCCCATGATCACACTTCGCCAGATTATTGTCAAATATTATTAGAAATTCGCTGAATTTTTCTCTTTGCATTCAAAGCCCCCCCCCCTCCCCTCCCCCCCCCCCCCCTTCCGATTTGCCGTCCAGCCTCCGCCGTGTCGGCTGCATGGAACTCGGCCGTTGCTGACCCTCATTCTAGGCTATTAAGTGCGAACTGGGAATGTATACTGCAAGAGCGTAATTAAGTAAAGCGAGAGCAAACAAGGAAAGCGAGTGGCCTCTTAGTTCGCCCGACCACTTTGTTTTACGGCCACTAATTTCGGAATCGCAAAACAGATTTCACGCTTCTGACGGTCGCGGCAATTTGTCACTGAGACACGCAACAAAACGGCAAGCTAACGCTGCACCGTGTATTCGTAACGGCGACGCAAACGAGCACTGTTTAATGAAAGTGCACGCATAGTGTGCAGGTACGCAAAAGAGCGACGCACCGCAGCAGGCGAGCGATGCCCCCAGCCGCCGCCCGAGCGACGCCTCTACAGCAACGTGCTGCGCGCCCCTGAGACCCAGCAGGCGAGCCTGCGGTCCGCTTGACTCGCTGGCTTTTTAAAGCGCGATCATCACCGATTGCGTCACTCTTCTTGGCTGTTTTTGAGAAGTCTCTGGCACCTAGAGTATTAGTTTAAACTAGAAATTTCACTTAAAATTTCACTTCGTACGACCATCGCTCGGTGATCACCTGCGAGTAGCAGACGCCGTCACGGTCCCGGCAGTAAAGTTGATTTCTCGCGCCGGCAATAGCTGGCGCGAGAGAGCGTTGACCCGGCTTTTAGGCTCCGTTGGCTCTTTCTCCATGGTTTGCAGTGCTGTGGCTCGCCCCGTTCGACACTGATCACTGAGGGGGCGAGAAGGGTCTCCCTCTCTCCAAAAGAACCGCCGCTCACTTTTACTGAGCCACGGCTCACTCGTTCTTCAAAAAGAGCGGCTCAAAAGAACCGGATCACTCCTGAGCGACGCATCTCAAATCCGGTTCTTTTGAGCCGCTCTTTTTGAAGAACGAGTGAGCCGTGGCTCAGTAAAAGTGAGCGGCGGTTCTTTTGGAGAGAGGGAGACCCTTCTCGCCCCCTCAGTGATCAGTGTCGAACGGGGCGAGCCACAGCACTGCAAACCATGGAGAAAGAGCCAACGGAGCCAAAAGCCGGTCAACGCTCTCTGCGCCAGCTATTGCCGGCGCGAGAAACAACTTTACTGCCAGGCCAGCTGGGGCTAATTTTTCAAATTCCTCCAGCGCGCCCCCTGTCGTGGGAGCAGACAATTCGAGCCAGGAGAACCGGATGCAGTTTTGACCCGTTCATCGGCTCTTCCGGTGAGCGGATCCGCTCAGTTACTGAGCGAAAGAACCGAAGACCCGGGTCAAATGAGCCGTCGCTCTGCGCCATCTGTTATCGGCGCGGGAAAGCAACTGTACTGCCGGGCCGGCTGGGGCTAATTTTTCAAATTCCTCCAGCGCGCCCCCTGTCGTGGGAGCAGACAATTCGAGCCAGGAGAACCGGATGCAGTTTTGACCCGTTCATCGGCTCTTCCGGTGAGCGGATCCGCTCAGTTACTGAGCGAAAGAACCGAAGACCCGGGTCAAATGAGCCGTCGCTCTGCGCCATCTGTTATCGGCGCGCGGTAAAGCAACTGTACTGCCGGGCCGGCTGGGGCTAATTTTTCAAACTCCTCCAGCGCGCCCCCTGTCGTGGGAGCAGGACAATTCGAGCCAGGAGAACCGGATGCAGTTTTGACCCGTTCATCGGCTCTTCCGGCTCTTTCCGCTCAGTTACTGAACCGAAGAACGGCTCCCTGCTCTTTTCGAGAGCCGCTCTTCGCGAAGCGGATCTTCTGAGGCGTCATTTGGGAACCGCGATGGCGGCGGCGGTGAATGACAGATCGGGAGGCCGCAATGGCAGCAGTGAACGAACTGCGTCTGTATTTTCAAAGTAATAGGAAAATAAACTCCTGTGACCATATAATTCACTAGAATCACTACAGTTACATTTGTGCGTGTAGCTGTTGTCCGAGTCAGGAACGAGCCGCATCTTCTTAACCGCTCAGTTCCGCGGCGATTATCGGCTCCCGGCGGTTCTTTGGCAGAGCGGCTCTCCTAAGAACCGACGTTCAGCGGCTGCTCGCTCGATTAGAGAATCGTGCTGAGCATGGCTCTGAAGGAGTCGTGTCGGCACGTTCCGGTAGAGTTATTAGAGGCGTATCGGCCGACCCAGCTGGGTCTTGTGTGCAACTTTCGCGTCATCTATTATCGCCATTATCGCTGCCAGAAAGCGGACCCGTCGACCTCGCTTCGAATAAACTGAACAAAGTGTTGTTCACCACCACAATATTAAAATGAGTTTCTTGTATTATGTCCAGAATCATTTTTTCTGGCGTCAACACGGGATTCCTACGGGATACCCCCAGCTTTAAACCCTTGTATGACGGAAGCCGCTTCCAGCGCCACTTGGCACGCAATGCCTAAAAATTAAAAAATAACAGGCTCACAGGTTCACACCGAGTTCGGTAACAACGTTACTCTGTCGTCACGTTTCTGAGCCGCACACTGAGAACTTGCCAATCTACCGAATCAACTCAAAGAGATGCTGTACAGGAAAGTAGCAGCAAACGTCCGCTAATGAAAACTGACATGCCGTCTGAACTGGCGTGGACATATCCGTCATGTGGACCCGTAAACTTGTGCAAGAGGCCACCGCACGCACGCTGAAAGGTCTCCATGGCTCGGAAAAGTTCCCATAATGGGCAAAACAACTGATGAAAGACTTCAGAGAGGTGAAACGCAAGTTCCCGCCTATATCAGAAGTGCCGTGAATCGTCGTAGCAGTAGTTGTTCATAAGGGGAGGCCGCATATATTTGTTTTAACTGAAAGGTCACATCTTTTTGGCTAAACTTTAGCGCACAAATCCTTCTGCTGCTCTAGCAAATGTACTCGACTTCATTTACCCACTGAGTCGCCTTAGAAGACACTAGATAGGATAACATGCCCTGCAGACTAAGAACATGCTCTAGATGTGATCTTAATAAAAGAAAGCAATTTACGGGGGTTCTAAGCACGTTTTGAACAAAAATGTGCAGCAGTATGTAGTGAGGTCAGTGTCATCTGTGCCAATAAAGTTTGCAAGAAAATCTTGTAACCAAATTTTCTTTTGCCTTGGCATCGCCACCATCATTGTGCACATTTATGCGTTGCAGAGCATAGATTCCAGCCATTGGACACCTTTTTCATAAACTTCCAATGATAGGGATGTGTCGGCCTTGAATCGATGTCAGCATTTTAGATAATTAGCATCGCATGCAGCCCACTTACCTGCTATCATATTCCTTCAGGTTTTTCCTCTTACAGCAAAGATGGGCAGCATTTTTCGGTTCTGCCAACATAAACAGCCGCTGGCACATGCCTTCTTATGCAGCATGCACTTCTGGGGGATCGGCCGAGAATTAATAAAGGCTTGTGAACTTGAACTTTTAGTCTGGTTAGTCTAGTTTGGAGATGTTCACATTGAAGTCAGATGAAAAGAACACCCCCTGGCTCATGCCCCCATATGCAATGTACAATTGTGGGGGATTGGCTGGCAATTAATGAAGGCACCATGCAGAGTGCTAGAAATTCACTCTACTTGTATGAATTCTTTCGGCATGAACTTGGTGAACCACTACTCGTCTGGCATGCAGACGTCCGGATTGAAGACACCGGTGGCTATCACCAGAGTGTGTTGGCTCACATTTTTAACTGAGGCAAAGCATGCGGCCACAAAGTTCTCAATGTGAGCTTTGGGCATGTTAGAAAAGGTATATATGTTGTGAAGATCAAGGTTCCCGTCATTTGTCTGTACGCCACATTTACCCTCGCAGCTTGTGGCAGTGTTCTCTATGACGTAATTGGCTGTCAAGGGTTTGTGATGTTTTTATTCAGCTTCACTGGCAATCTGACTTCAGTATGGCACCTCGATTCTTTTTTTTTTTTTAACTGTCTGACTTGACTGCAACACACGTCTCAAGATACACTCAAGTGCACCAACCACTTGCCTAATAAGGGCCATAAATCAACACACAGGTCTCTCGAAAATAAAGTACGAGAATATAAACAGAAATGCACTGAAATGTGCCTTGCAGAAATTAAACCCAGTGAATGGCGTCAATTCATACGAATTTTCAAATTGCTTTTTGGATATTGCTGCCACCGGCTCTACGAGCTCCGGCCTCTAGTGATGCACACGGAATAAGCACTTTGAAACGCACCATCTGGATCATGACATCCACTACATCTTGGCGACGAAGGATAGGATGCCTACACAAAGGGGGGTGAAACCCACAACAGACCCTTGCTTGTTTGAAAGCGTTCTTTCATGCCTACCTCTCGAGCCACACTAGCTCTAATGTTGCATGCAATGGCTTTTTTTTTTTCTCTCTTGGTACTACTGCACAAGTTGTTATTGGGGTATTTTTCTGCTTCATACAATAGTACTTTAATAATTTTGACATTTCTTGCCAGCTGAAGGCATGCATCTTGCAGTGTGTTGCAAATAAATAAAAAGCAACATTTCACTTTGGTGATGGCTGTTTTCATAGGACAATGTTATCTTGTTTGCCATTAAAAAAAAAAAAAACTTTAGGAAACACTGCCAGAGGAACTCATTGCTTTTACAGACCAGTGATATGTTATATTTCTTCATTCAGTAACTTGTCTGAATTGGTTACTTTAAGCTTGACAGCATCTGTCAATGCAAAGCTTTGCAAGTTGGCAGGCTAAACGCCATTTCACTGAAAAAGAAGAGCAGAAAGTACAGAAAGAAACTATGGCCAAAACATGTCCGGCAGAAGAAAATCAATCAATCAGTTTTATTTTCGCTCGAAAAAGTACATTGAAAAGGGGGGGCCGGAGAAAAAGTCGCTCATTTGCGGCTTGACGGGGCTCCGGACACCCATCAGCAAGTGTTCCCAATGGAGTCGCACAAGCAAACATACATTAAAAAGAGTTCTCTTTCGGTTCGGTTCAATGTCACAAAGCTTTATTTTCGTGCAAAAGCATTCGTCAAACTGAATATAAAACCCGCACAAGACTTCTGCGACTTTGGTTACCCTACATGCGAAGCAAAAATCTAACAGGGCGGTATTTGGTATGCCATAATCCCTCAGTGTGAACGGTAATTTCACAGCTTGGAAAAAACAAAGAAAAAACAAAAACATTTAAAAACACCCCCCCCCCCCCCCTCCCTTGTGTTAAAAATTGTGCTGTGAGGCTGAACTATGAATGTACAGTTGAGGTGGTGGGTGAAAGAACAGTGACTTTAGAGTTAAAATTTTCCCCCTCTGGCTCTTAAAAAGTGAGGCTTTAAAAAAAGAAAGGTGGGGGATTCTCCACAATTAAAAAAGAAAAAGGGGGAGCCGAGGGCTGTACAGAACGTGCATAAAAAATAATTAAGGGTAGGCAGGAAAGTGCCACACGTGGCTTAAAATAAGCACCAAGAGTGCGTTTGTAATTCTGCATGTCGCAGTTGTGTGGCCGCTAAGTCCAGTTGCACCGCGTGGACAGCTACTTTTGTGGCCGCCTCTTCCGGCTGGCACGGTCACTTGGCGTTGCACTGCACAGAAATTGCAAAAGAAAAAAACCTGCACATACGCACACTCGAATTTTCGGGTTAGCACGACACATTGACACCTAGGATAGAAGGTGAGGTGAGGTATGCTGCTGGTAGGCTCTTTGAAGGGGCAATGGCGATGACACGCAACTTTGTTCTGTCTGAAATAACTAGCCTTTAGCAACTCACTCCTCTCCATTATGGCCACGAAAGATGTTCTTAAGGGAAGGAACACGAGAAACAGAAAAACTTCACAGCTTCAGAGCTCTTTTTTAAAGCAATATGATGCCTTTTGGAACAAAAGTGGGTTGGCACAAGATGGTGCAAACGGCACACTGGTTTCACCCCTGAAAGCCTCCACTACTGGCCTTCCAAGGAACATCAAGCAACGAACGAAACTTTTTTCAAAAGCCTGTCATCAGGCGTTTTTTCTTTTATACTTTCTTCATACCTTTTGCACTGGGAGTATACTGGCCTGGCATACCCCACTACTGTTGCCTTGTCCACTCAGTTGCAATCATTTTACACGCTGACCGCTTATTTGAGAAGCTAAGATGGCTGATAAGTCATTTTGCTGAAAGTGACCCGAAATGCTTGCGAAGACACTTTGCTGAAGCCCAAAAAGTTGGGAGGAGAAAAAAAAAAAGAGATAAAGGAAAAGGGCTGGGGGGAGAGACTACCTATATTAACAGTGAAACCCCGATCGTACGTCTCTTAGTTTTACAATGACCCATCTCTAACGACAGATCATTGCAGTCCCAGCAAACTCCCCACTGAAACAATTCATTAAAAACCCCAATTATACAACGCTCCGGTGCACGCGGTCCGTTTCATTCGACAGATGCTGGCGGAGATAAACTGGCATTTTCCCCACCTTTAATGCCACTCACTTCGCCACCTCGTCCCGACCTTTATTTCTCAGCCCCAATTCGGCACAGCTTAATGTGCAAAGGTAAAGAGTCTCCCCGCCCGACCACTTGCCAAACGGACTCGTGCAAGCAGGCAGGTACTGGCGAGAAGTTTAAGTCCAGGTATCCATCCCGTGAACCCCATCGCGTCTCGCACTCATCGGCTCCCATCGAGCCGATGAGTGCGAGACGCAGTTCCCCATGACGATGATTGAACTCCCGCTTTACTCGCCTGCTTGCCCTCCCTTGCATCACTTGTCTGCGGCTTCGGCTTCGGCTGCACTCTTGCCTTTTTTCACTCTGGTACAGCTTGGCTGCGTCAGCCTTCCCAGCTTATCTTGCGGGTAAAAGTGTGCACGGCTGGCAGGCTAGCACAGACGCCGCGAGTTTTGGGGGTGGGGCACAAAATAGGTGCTTTAAGGAACTTGGGATTTCAGTTAAGGGTTCGCAAATTACGCAAGAATGTGCTAAATATAGTAATGTAAATAAGTTCTTTGCCCACCTGTCACGTGAGACTGCATGCTCCAGCAGCATTTACCCATACCCCGACCATACGATGCTTTCGCGCGGTCCCTTGAAAGTCGTATATCTGGGCTCCGCTGTAAGCGGTGCGTAGTTTGATGCTGGCATGACCAGCAACCAGCTTTGCAGCTATGCAAATAAATACTTTTTCTCCAAAAAAAGAGGAAAAGCCAGCTTTTGTCTCGTCCTTTTAACAATAATGCAACCAAAATTATGTCGACTGCTTCTCGGCGGGAATGGACCTAACTGACGATTTGAATTTCATTGACTGCGGTGAAAGCCCACCTGGCTCTTGATGCCCGAGAAAGCACGCTGGACACCATGTCACTGAAGCGTTGCAGTGGCGACGACTCCGTGTTGTGTTCTGCAAGGATGCTCCGTCGGCTCGGTGTTGCCCCCTGCAAGGTGTTGTTCAGAGGAACACACACACACACACTGTCGTTAAAGCAAACAGTCACCCGCTTACGCCCACTAATACTCATTAAGCCTTGACACAAGACTTCAATAGCACGAAACTGGACATGAAAAATTAAACCAGTTGCATTCAACAGGAAAGCTGTCGGAAGTACAGAGCAGTGGTTCTCCACAGGGGCTGTGGCACCCATCTCCGCTCTTTGCTAACACCCCTCACGCTCTTCCCCCTCTCTGCCACACTCCTCTCTTGATGAATTGAACGGAGGTTTGTTCAGTGCAATTAATTTTCCAGCCCTCGCAGTGCTCGTACACCTTCTCCCGGGGCAGCTCACATCCTTCTCTTTATCCTTTGTTTCTTGCTCTGCCTGGAGCTGCAGACTAAATTTTGGATGAAAATTGTTCTGACTGAATGTCATTAGCGGACTTCCGCAGTGCCGGCACCCGATATGCTCTTTGTTTATTTTGGCGCGGAAACTACGTCTGGCAAGATCGTCGGTGTAGAACGGGGCGGTGGCGCAAGCCAAGCCAGTGCCGGTGGCTTTCGTTCTTTCTTTTTCTTCTTCATTTCTTTTTTTTTTTTTGTGACCAGTGACAGGGTAGCTGATTTCACTGCTGAATAAGCTATGCACAATTAACGCTGTCGAACATGGCGAAAAACAGGCTGACATCACCAAAAGTACAGGCCTGTCTGAGCAGATGGTCCGCTCGACCGTCAAGAACAAGGCCGCCATAAAAAAAATGTGACCATGACGAGATTGAGGAGCAGTGCTTTCAAACACACTAAGCAGTGCACCCAGAAGTTAGTCTGCCTTCATCACAGTTTTTTATGTTATAAAGAACTCGGGCTCAGTGAAGTTAGGCATTTATTATTCCCACGCATGCACTGTTCCCGTTCCCTTTGATGAAAAAGGTACGAAATGCCTCAAGCAGGGAGATGGCTCTTGTTCATTGTGTGCAATCTGCCGCTGGCGGTGTGGAAGCCAACTGGTCTAACTTTTCATTTCATATCAGCTGTTTTATGGACAAGAAAGTGATAATTAAAAAGTGCACAAGCTGCCTTGAGGAACATCAGGCAGCGATCAGCATTGTTCGACGAACTGTTTAAAAACAGCCTGGCTAATTCTGCTGGCCATGACCGATTTTTATAGCTGGCTAGTAATTGCTTCTAGTTATAGTCTTGCTTTATGTGCTCAGCTTTTCGTGCGCCTCGACGCGCTTGACCACATGTCCTAGGCCTTTTCCAAGCTTCGAAAACAGTATTAGGCGATTCTTTTTCTCTGTGAATGCTGTGCACAGGTGCTGCAGACGTGTAGAAAGAACAAATTGCCTGTAGTATTTATATGCAATACTGGTCACAGTTCTCACTTCACACTCACCCATTCTAAACGTGTGCCGTCACGTTCAGCTGTCACGTGACACGATGTCAGCACTGCACGCAGTGCACTGCACGACCCGGGTTCAATGCCCATAAAAATTCAAATGTGTTTCGTATTTTCTTTTTAAGACAAGCACCCACCGTTTTCCTTACCCAACAAGTACAACTACACCGGATTTTGGCACGATGGAAACAACCATCACACATCACACACACCGCTGGTTTCTAAAGAAGCCCACAACAAGAGAAAGTACACCCACCGCTGTGCCCTCCGGTTGCGCTGCCGACTGCTTGCGCGAGCGGGTGACTCGGCGTGGAGTCTCAAAGTCGTCGTCGTCTTCGCCAGGGGCTTCGAGAGAAACCGCAGTGGCCCGGGTCTTTCTCGCCCGAGTGGTCCGTGCTGTCCGTCTCGTTCTCGGCTGGCAGTTCTCGTCCGGCTCCTTGGACCTGTCCTCCTCCTTGATCTCAGCCAAGGCAGGCTGGCAGGCGCTCCGAAGCTGCGACAGCTCTTCTTCTTTGGCCTCAACTTGAAGCGAGGCCGCCACACGAGCTTCCTCGCTGCATCAGCCAACGCGTAAAAGCAGGAAAGCAAAGTCAAACATCATTAAAACGGTGTCAGCATTCGGAGCAAGTGTCACAGCGCAATGTGGTTCCGCTGTGAAAAAATAAGAGAAGGAGAGTTTGCGTATTTGAACAAAGTGGAACTGCTAAGTTGAAAAAGGATAGGGCAGTAAATAGACTTGTACGAAGAGATAATACGTTGTTTGTTTCTCTCTTTGTCTGCGTCTGCCTAGAACTTTTTTTTTTTTTTTTTTTTCACCTTAGTCATGAACCAACTAGCTCAACAGGTTCTGTGGAACTGCTATGTGCATCCTTTAAAGCTGCACCTTGTTCAAGATGTAGGTAGGATTTGAATGTGGAGTGGGCTCCCACTGAAACAAATGCAAGACCCACTTGGCTTGTCCGAACTCAAACAGAAGTGTTAGGAACACGTTGCAAGTTCAGCCTCAAGTAGGAAATAGAACAGCCTTGCCGTAACAAGCAAGAAGATGTGTCCTGACAGCTGCTCTTATAAAACTGCCCGATCTGCTACTACCAGAAAGAAAAGAAAAAGAAAGCCCAGAAAGACGACGGGACGCAAAGAGCACACGCTCGTCCCGTCGTCTTTTTGTGACCGTGTTTTAGTTCGCGCTGTAGCATCTTTTACAATAAACTACCAACTCGCCCAACAGTACACTTTGTTAAGTTAGATACCATGGAACAGCCTTCTTTTGTCATGAACTGCCTTTCATGCATTTTTTTCTTACAAATGTTATGCATTTGAGCGGTTGCTGAAAGGTATGAAAGAAAGCAGTGGCAGCAGCAGTGTACACACCAGTCAAGTGTATGTCAAATATTTGCCGTGTGTACAGTGGAACAAGAGTGTTCATGAGCAACAGAATGCTATCCAAGTCCAGTTACAGTGGAACCCTGCTGATGCGTCCCTCGGACTTACGAGGGATCGCTGCGGTCCCAGCAAATTCCCTGTAGAAACAGTGCATTAAAAACCCCGATGATATAATGCTCGGGTGCACGAGGTCTGCTTCAAACGATGGACCCTGATTGGGGTAAACCGGCATTTTCCCAATCTTTTACACCGCTTCGCTGCCTCATCTCAACCCCTCTTCATTCTTAACCCCCGTTTGAAGCCGCTTGATGTGCAAAGGCCTGAAGGCGGGCCCGACCATGTGCTGAACAGATGCAGGCAAGCAGGCGGGTACTGGCGGGTGGCAGCAGAATGCCAATGCGGCAACTGCGAGAAGTCAAAGTCCAGGTGGCTGGCAGACCTCGAATTTGAAGCTCCTATCGAGCCGACGGAGGCGAAAACACATACGACGCAACTTACGGCGACGGTGGGACACCCGCTTTTTTTCGCCCACTTGATGCAAGTTTCTTCCTTTCACGCACTCCCTCTCTCCCCCCGTATCTCCGCTTTCTGCTTATCAATGTGTTTAAAAGCTGCGTTGTAGCTCCGCTCCTTTCTTTGCCGCCATTTTTTCCATTGCCGCCTAGTAGTCATTTGTTTCGCATAGCCTTGGCAGTTTTACACTCTCGCCTTTTCCCCTCTCAAGATGTTTGGCCGTGCCAGCTTTATCTCGCATGTGTGAGGCGCAGGGCTGGCGGGCTAGCGCAGACATTGTGGATGGGCAGAGGGCACAGAATAGGCGTTTTAATTTTAGAAAATCTGTATTTCAGTGAGGGATTTGCAAATTACGCAGGAACACGCTAAATATAGTAGTTTAAACAAGTTCTTAGCCCACCTGTCACTAGAGACCACCTACTAGGCCAGCATTGCCCTGTATTCCGATCCCTTGAAAGTCATATTATCAGGGTTGCACTGTATTAGGCCGGAAGCGCAATACCAATTTTAGCTGGGATACCACGCAATAAATACATAAAGAGGTCGTGTATTGCTTCCAAAGCTGCCATGAATGAGTGCTTACAACCAGAGAAGAAACTGGTATTGGTGATGCTGATTCACAATGCCAGCTAACAGAACTTGTTGAGCTAGTTGGTCCATAAAGAATACAGCGCTAAACAAACGAAGACAAAGGCACACACTGACGACACACAGGCTTGTATATGTCACCTGTGTCCACCCTCGTCGTCTGTTTAGAGCCATATTCTTTTTACTTCACGGGGCAAGACATGATTAAACGACACCAGTTGGACAAGCGGAAGTACAGCTTGACAGACCAGAGCACACACTGCAAATGGTCCTGATGGGTCAGAAGTCAAAGCAAACTACTACATGCTGGTGAGAATTCTTGAATGTATACCAGTTGCTAAAACTCCGCTTGAAAATCCATACCCCTTACCTCACTCGTAGTAAATGAAGGGTTCGGCATCTACGGAATGGAAACTGAACTTTTCTAGACTTACTTTTACTTTTAACAACACAATTGTTTCAACAAAACTTGCTCTTCAATTTAGGAAATGTTTCCAATGTTTCATGGTGTTTCCTCTATAGCCAGCAGAAGTGGCCGCGAAGCAGCAAGGTACTACAATTTTCAGTCAGCAGATTCCAGGTTAATCCTGCTGCCTGTATCGCTTTTTCAGACACAGGGCCAATGGGAAGTTTCGCAACTCTGCACACATTGAATAACTCTGGTGCTGCCTGTGCTGATCATTGTAGCACCGTTGAGACAAAAAGGCGTGGCTGCCATACCTGGCCGACAGCTCCTGGCGGCAGACCCTTAGCTCCTGCTCTGCTGCCTTGCGACGAGACTCTGCCTTCTGCAGTGCTTCTGCCGCCTTGTGCGCCAACTTGCGGGATTCCTTCTCATCTGCCTCGAGTGCCCGGCACTTTTTCTCCAGGGCTGCGACCATGCCAGCTTTCTTGTCAAGGTCGCCCTCTAGGTCACGCACCTTCGACGCCGCCTTTTTGAGGTCCCGGGCAGTTTCTTCGCGCCAACTATGCCACTCTTCAAGCTGCCGATTATGATTCTCCATATCGCGCTCCATTTTCGACTCGGCTGCCCGCAAGGCCTCGACCTTGTCCTTGTGCTGTTCGCGCAGAGCTTCAAGCTCGCGGCTGCGCTGCCCGAGTTCATGCCTCAGCTCTTCGAGCTCGCGGCTGTGTACTTCACTGGCAAGCCGCTGGGCATCCTCGAGTCTCCGTTCCAGCTCCTGTTTGCCGGAGACCTGCTCCGAGAGCTCTTGAGAGATGTGGGCGAGCTGCGAGCTGGCTTCTCGAGCCGCATCCTCAGCACGGCAGCGTGCCTGCGCTTCGTGGGCCAACTCCTGGCGCAGCTGTTCCACGGAATGGCGGAGTTTTTCTGCTTCCTCTTGCGCCCGGGAGAGCTCCGCACTCTTGGCAGCCTCGGCCGCCTCCAACGCAGCAGCCCACTCGCTCAATTCGGCCAGGGATTTCTCGAAGCGGGAGTCCTTCGTTGAGACCTCGTCGGTCTGTGTGCCTTGGTTGACGACGACAGCTGTAGGGCTGCAAGCGGGCACAAAGACATGTGTTAAAAGGACATTGAAGACAAAATACAAGTTTTCTACTAGATCGATAGATTAGATCACCAAGAACACGAATGTACCACTCTTGCGCACAGCTTTTTTTTTTTACAATGAGGCAGAAAAATAGCGAAACTTAAGACAGGTGTCACCGCCAGTGGTTATAGCCGGTATTCATTGAAAGTTTAGCTGTCAATTTCTTCATTTGGCAACACTGAGATGGCCACGGACATGGCCGAAGCGCCACAAACATGGCACGGCTTATGCCACTGCGGCCGCACGCCGAAGAACAAAAATAACACCGGCGTGAGTAGTCTATTCTGTTTAAACCCGATTCTAAACGGTGGTGCCAACAGAGTTGTTATTTATCGCACTCACATTTGAGTTGAGGCATTAATTTGCGTTCGGCGGGCTAGAGCTTGGAATGTCCAACGCATATCATGCGCTTAGCACAGTGGTGCCACTGATGAACGGTGATTTGGAGCAATTTTTGTATCAGTAAATTATTAATTTTGGAGCAATTTGGAGCACCTAAATGCCAGTTTTGGAGCACCTTGGCGCAACTAAACATCAACTGCTAGATGTGTCCAAAGCATCTCTCAACACTAAAAATTGACCAGTATCGTCCAGTAATTGATGTGGAGGTCGCCATTGAATGGGCTTCAAGGTGATTTTCACACATGCGATCACAAATGGTGGACACAGCTGAAGAATAATGGTCTCCTTGTCCCTACCAGTGGAAGACTTTTTCAAGAAGTCACTGAAAACGCTTCATAGTTGGTAGGCTCGAACATGCATTAAAAATAGCTTTCACAGTCAGCTCTCCCAATCGCCCGAGAATAGCCAAATAGCCAATAAAGAAAATTTCTACTACCACAAGAAAAAGTAGCCAAATTAGGCTCTTTATAGCCCAAACTGGCATTCCTGGGGCAATGGGATTTTTTTTCCACTTATTTTGAAACAGTCGCTAGAAGTCGCCAGAAGTTTGATGCAATCAAATCCCCTAAGTATCCACGCAATAGCAAAAATGCAACAAAACATAATTTTCAAGGTATTTAGTTCCTTTCTGGTGTGGATAAAAGACAACCTGCAACACGATAATGAATTTTGAAAGGCTTCGACAAACCTGCCTAGCAAAAAAACAACGCGCCTCTTGTTGAGGCAAGCCCTCGTGTTTTACTTTTTCATTTTATTAGATGCAGGCGCTTGCTATCAGTCCTCGTGCGCATTTTCACGCTAGCTGGAAATGTGCATGAGAAATGCGCATGGAGCTTTTGCATGCGATTCGTGCGCGTCGGCGTTGCGCGTGCGATTTTTTCACGCCCGCATCGACGATTCCACGCACGCGGCAGTGGGAGGAGCCTGGCGACTTGCCCCAATGGGGAGGCGCGTGCCTCATGGCGGCGGTTTTGAAGCGCTCGAGACAGCCCGGTCACGGCCGGCTGGCTCCGTCGGCGGTTTTTAGGCTTACCACACCGGCAGGTATTGCATGGACGCTTTCACTAGCGACGCGGATGATCTTTTATAGTACCGATTTCGCCCACATTATAAGCTCCTTTACCACGCAAGCAACTTCGTGCGTGCCTTGAGCGATGTTTTAGAGAGCGCTTAAAAGTGGTCGCTCGAGCTCCCCACACCACTTCGCGGCCGAAGCCGCCGCCATGTTGCCGCGCCGCGCGCAGCGTATTTACGAGGCGCGTTTTCGCGAGCAGAAAACGGTCCATGAGGTTCATGCTTTAGAAAGACTGGCCGTTTTTCACAGCCCGCTTCACTTGCGGCGGTCCCCTCTGCGAGCCCAACAAGCGAAGCGAGAGCTTGCAGCCGAGCGTGTTACGTATGCCGCGAAACGGCGCTCCCACTGGCTCCCGGAGCGGAGAGGGCCGGCAATAAACGCCACCTAAAGCTACCTATTGTTTATAGGAGGAATTATTGGAAACTACAGCAAGAAGGAAAGTTTTTAACCACGGTACGCCAGCGCTGCAATGACTTCCTAGACGAAAACACTGTATCAGCGGTACAGTGATGGCGCCAACCAAACTCACCGCGGAAAACACGATGATGGGTGCTAGGGAGTTCAAGTTATCAACCCGAATTAGTTATACATGTCTAGAGACCACTGTGAAGTAGTGCTTGTAACAGGCTGCACGCGATTTGCGCAACACAAATTTGGCGCACTTGCTTGCAAAATCGTGGTTTTTTATCAGGATGGCGCAGGACACCTCATTTGGCGCAAATTGGCGCATTTGGCGCAGGAGTGGCAGCACTGTTAGCACGGACAAGCACCGCCATCTCGCAGAGCCCGACGTAACCAGTGACGGCGTAGTCACATGGTTGCCTGCATGCGCGCCTCGCTATTGAATACAGGCCATACTGCACAACCTACACCGGAAGGGGTTAAAATTGCACAACAAATATTTTAACAATATGCCTTCGGAAGTTCCAACACATCCAAGTGTTTGTGCGGTGCCGGTGAGTACACCTGTCATAATGCATGAAGCGTTATCGAGCCTACGCAGGATCACGGTCGAATTTTACGAAAACTTAAAGGGGCACTGACACAAAAATTTTGCATCTTGTTTTTTTTTGTTGCGATAAGTAGCTAGTGACCTACTGATAACCTGTAGAAACCTCATTTGCTTGAGCGTGCGACGGTTGTTTAATTAGAGCCATTTTCAATGCGGCCAGTCGCAGTTTCGGTTTCAGCGAATGCCGCGAAACGATAGATTTTGTGGATTTTGTGTGAACAAAGCTGACCACGTGACCGTCGGAGGGATTTCACAGAGCAGAGCCACCATAGCACTGTCGAATCCGCATCGACGGCAGTTTCTGCGAATGCCCGCACGTACTGATCTCGTGAGGCGCTTAATTAAAAAGTGACCGTGGATGTGACGCAGGCGCTGCGAGTGCAAATGCTACCGCGGCTAAAGAACGACGCGCGACGCTCGAGACGGTGGGTGGCAAGACGCGCGCTGGGAGCAGCCGGCCGGTCTGCCTACAGGTCCGCCTACACTACAGATGTGTTCGGCTCAGCACTGCGGCGGATATTCGAGTGCCGCTCTCGTAAGCGGTGCAGATGACAATTTTTAATGCAACCCGCCATCGCATCATTAACTCCTTTCTCATGTAAGTCACCATGGTAGGAACTTGGGGACAATTTCGTGCAGCGGTAACAAGCTATCACTCGAGCTACCTGCGCCGGCCTGGGCCACTTCGCGGCCGTGGCCGCCGCCTGCACAGCGACCGTGCGGCTAGCTCAGTGGGCTTTTCGTGCCTCCGGCGCGTTTTCGCATCCAATGGTAATAAACAGTAATAGAAACAGAGTGCCTGGAATCGCTGTAGAACTTTGGTCGCGGCCAGCTGCCCGATTAGCTGACGAAATCACGGCACCTCCGCCGCCAACGATCGGGCCGTTCGTTCTCGAGAGCAGAAGCTCCGCCCTCCGGCCCTCCGATTGGAGCGGCGAGCCGGGCGAGCCGGCGAAAAACGCCGGCAGTGCGGAAGCGGCAAACACAAACTCGTGACGTGTTTAGATGTTGTTTATTTACACGATATCCTCGGGATGTCGATTGCGCGTGGTCCTCTGCTGGCTGCTCGGTTGCGTTTCGCACACTTTAAAATTGATTTTAAATATGTTCTAGGCTGTATTCGCCGCTGATATTTTGCAGATGATGTATATGTGTTCCCACCAATCTATCTCCGAAGTTATCTCGCCTTCAAAATTTTGTGTCAGTGCCCCTTTAAGGGGGCACACTGGTCTTAAAACAGCTTCCTTTAATTGTTAGGCGAACTCTGTGAAACTTCATTCATTCATTTTTATTTCCTTAAGGACCCCACTGGGGTGTATTACATAAGGGGTGGATATACAGAAAAATACACATTTGAACGCATTAGTTCTATCAACTTGTCAGTCTTGCTGCTTTCTTCCCACTGGTTTCAAATATGGCATTATTTTTTCAGTGAATTAGTTACCAAGATAATTAGAGATAATTTGCCGTTTTTGGAGGAACACTAGACAAAACAGTGTTAGTTATAAAACTAATCTTTATATTTTCCAGTACTATGAACCCTGGTGAGTGCAATAAGAAAATCGTTTTTTTTTATGCACCGCTTGGAAGCAATTTTACAGCTCATTAAAGGGGCACTGACACAAAATTTTGAAGGCGAGATAACTTCGGAGATAGATTGGTGGGAACACATATACATCATCTGCAAAATATCAGCGGCGAATACAGCCTAGAACATATTTAAAATCAATTTTAAAGTGTGCGAAACTGAACCGACCTGCCAGCAGAAGACCACGCGCAATCGACATCCCGAGGATATCGTGTAAATAAGCAATATCCAAATACGTCACGAGTTTGTGTTTGCCGCTTCCGCACTGTCGGCGTTTTACGCCGGTTCGCCCGACTCGCCGCTCCAATCGGAGGGCCGGAGGGCGGAGCTTCTGCTCTCGAGAACGAACGACCCGATCGTTTGCGGCGGAGGCGCCGTGATTTCGTCAGCTCATGGGGCAGCTGGCCGGACCAAAGTTCTACAGCGATTCCAGGCACTCTGTTTCTATTACTGTTTATTACCATTGGATGCGAAAACGCGCCCGAGGCACGAAAAGCCCACTGAGCTAGCCGCACGGTCGCTGTGCAGGCGGCGGCCACGGCCGCGCAGTGGCCCAGGCCGGCGCAGGTAGCTCGAGTGATAGCTTGTTACCGCTGCACGAAATTGCCCCCAAGTCCCGACCATGGTGGCTTACATGAGAAAGGAGTTAATGATGCGATGGCGAGTTGCATTAAAAATTGTCATCTGCACCGCTTACGAGAGCGGCACTCGAATATCCGCCGCAGTGCTAAGCCGAACACATCTGTAGGCGGACCTGTAGGCAGACCGGCCGGCTGCTCCCAGCGCGCGTCTTGCCACTCACCGTCTCGAGCGTCGCGCGTCGTTCTTTAGCCGCGGTAGCATTTGCACTCGCAGCGCCTGCATCACATCCACGGTCGCTTTTTAATTAAGCGCCGCACGAGATCAGTACGTGGGGGCATTCGCAGAAACTGCCGTCGATGCGGATTCGACAGTGCTACGGCGGCTCTGCTCTGTAACTGTGATATCCCTCCGACGGTCACGTGGTCAGCTTTGTGCACACAAAATCCACAAATCCATCGTTTCGCGGCACTCGCTGAAACCGAAACTGCGACTGGCCGCATTTAAAATGCCTCTAATTAAACAACCGTCGCACGCTGAAGCAAATGAGGTTTCTACAGGTTATAAGTAGGTCACTAGCTACTTATCGCAACAAAAAAAACAAGATGCAAATTTTTTGTGTCAGTGCCCCTTTAAACCTTGATGGAACCAGTGGCAAGGAACAAGTGAAGAACTTTTTTTTTTACTTAAATTTAAAACTGACTTTTGACTTCTTTTATGTTTTATAATCTCGCCTGGAGCAGCAACTTGGTACTCATACATGCAGGGGAGCAACTTTGAAGCTTGGTATAATATTCTTCATAACTCCAACTTCAATGCATGCCCATTTTTTCAGTACTCTTGACATTCAGGGCATCAAATATTCCTCACAGCACGGCCATGCACGAAACTATAGATGTATGCATTGGTATTAATAATTTCCCTAAAAAAATTCGATTTGTTAAATGCTACGGTAGTAAGGTACATTTTTAATGCCGTGAACGGGGTTTCATTCCGAACTCAGACCTATTTCCATGATTACTAGAAGTGCACGGCGCATCGCGGCACGCGTTTACTGCAACATACCATACTTTTATTATCCCTGGCATGGCTTGTCAGGTCGCTTTTAAAGGGACCCAGAAAAGCCTTCAGTAAAAGTTACAAAAGGCCTGTATTGTCACGTAGCACCAATATAGCGATGCAATGCCGTTGGAATTATTGATCTACATTCAGTATTAGCTGCGCCAGAAGCAATTAAATGCACCTCTCCCCACTTGCCGATCGACTCCTCCTCCCTCTCTGCCTCCTTCAAAGCAGCTAGCTACATTCCTGCGCCTAGGCTCGCGTCAATCACTGCGGACCCGCCTTTGCCACCTTTGCCTCGGGATCGCGCAGGAAGGAGGAAGAGCAGCCGGAAGCCAATGGCAGTGACGCCGGCGGCGGCCGACCTTGCCGGCGATTGGGCGAATCAGGGGGCGCCTTCGCCGCTGCGTCACCCGCGGTCGCCGTTGCGTCAGCCGCGGTCGGCTCGCTGCGGCGTCGCGCTCATCGGCTGAGAAAGGCGATCTTCAAAAATTGTTTACAAATTATCTGTACAACGTATGGGGCTCACACTTGGCTCAAAAATCCCCCGTTATGTGTTCTACCACCTGAATGCATATGATTGCCACCTTCACAAAGCTTTTCGGGGTCCCTTTAAGATTAAAAAACATCACGGGCATTAATTACAACTACTGGCGTTAAATTGTAACCGGTTGCGCAGTCAGGCAATGCTCTATGCGCCGCAGCTTTTGATGCGTCGACCGTTTTTTCCCCAATGCTAGCAAGCCTGCTGTCAAACATAGCAATAACTAAGTGTGTAAACATTGCAAATCAGACTAAAAGTTCACTTTGCTAACCGCTATCACAAGAGAACACACCACATTTCACCCTCCCAAGTAAAGTCTTTACTTTTATTACAAACGAGTTTTTACCGAATTCCTACCGTCTCGTCAGGTAACGTAATAGAAAGGTGAAACACAGGTCACCGACCAAGTCAAAAAATAAAAATGACACTACAGGAACACTACAGCTCCCTTGTTCACAATTATGCACGGGAGCCCTAGTGTTCCTGAAATGCCATCTCTATTTTCCGACTTGGTCGGTACTCCGTGCTTCATCTTTCGAAAAACACGGCAAGTGCAGCCTGTCTTGCAATGCTTTCGCAACAGCGCGCGAAGCCGGAGGAAGTGGCCACCCACCGGTTGTGAACTGCCGCCAAGTCCTGTTGTGGGGCTTCATTGGTCGGCTGTGCACGAAGGCGCTTCTCCAGCAGGGCCACACGCCGCTCTGCCTCTTCGCAGCGTCCCAGCAGCTCCATGGTGGAACCGGCCTCTGCCTGTTGGCAAAGAACCAGGAAGCCACAATCGAGCACAACCAAAATTGAATGTGGTGAAGCAGCCATGCAGACAAAATACAAGTTTGTTTTATTGGAACGAGTCAGTGTTTAATAGTGCCCTCAGCGCGCGCTTGTCCGACAGCAAACAATGCAGTATTCACTGAGAAATTAGCCAATTTAGATTAGCATTTTGATTCTCCTGCCAAACCGTGTGTTTTAGCAACGTTTGCAATGAAGTCACGAGGGCCGGTATTGAAATGAATTTCCAGTGCATCATTGGGCTCTGCAACCTTGCTTACCGTCAGTCCTCTCAGATGGCGCTACAATACTCGGCCGCGAAACGTTGTCCGCTGTCGCTTTGTTTTTGACCGTATTTGCACCTGGCTTGCTTTTATTATGGTAGAAAGTAATCGTTTCGTGTAACATGGGGCATGCTCGATAAACAGGGTCACATAAGAAACGTCGCTTACGCCGATCGGCCAGTGTTGTGTAACAACTCCAGAGCGGCAGTCTGCTGTGCAGCTAAAACGACCGTAGTGCTCCCAGTACCAACCGCAGTGCGCATTGGTAGTTATACGTTTGCATGTATTTTCGTAACTTTCATTGTTTACCCCACCGTTTATTACTGCTGTAAAATGAAGGCGCATTGCATTTAAGCGCAAATAGCTTGTTCAGAAAGATTATAAGCCGTGCCTAATTTTCACTTGCTTTTGCCAGCCTTAGCCAATCATGCAGTGCGGCATATGACGTCATAGGTTCTGTAGCGGGAAATGAGCAAATGGGTCGCATGGCCATCCCCTTTTTCCTAATTATATAGCTTATTTGAGCGAAGTGTGCATTATTAGTGGGTCAGTATGGTTCTAACGAGGCAATCTTTCGAATGAACCAAACTTGTGTGTTGACTGGATGGCCCCTTTAATGCGCCGAAGCTGCACCTGGGCCGTGAGGCACCATGGTGGACGGGGGCTCCGGATGCATTTAGACCGCCTGGGGATCTTTGACGTGCCCCAAAATCTCCACACATGGGCATTTTCGCTTGTCACGTCCATCAAAAAAGCAGCCGCGTCTTTGGGCTCAGCACCACAAAGCCTTAGACATTGAGCCACTGCGGTGGGTTCGAGGGCAATGAGCCATCTAGGCCATTTGCAGCATTGCACGTTACGCAACTCTCAAAGCCAAAAGCCGTGCACACGCACTCACAGCTGCCCAGGGACTGCGAGATAGTGTGAAAGTTCTCTTTCACTGCTGCTGGTGGTTTACCTTGGTGCCCCAGCCAAGCAGTAGTTAAAATGGAAGGCTAGAATAGAAGTTTATTTCATGTTCTTTACAAGAGATGACTAGGAGAGAGATAAAGCTGCCGTGGACAGCTTACAGAGCTTTCGCCCCGTACATACGTATGGGCAGCAGATGGCACGTGACAATATACTACATCCTACAGGATTTGCATATAGTCATTATAATGCAATGTCAATAAAACCGTATTTTTGCGCAGTATGCAATAAACAACTCGGAAAAAGGTACTGTTACAACAAATGTGATTAAATAGACCACAAATGAGAAAGCGCAAGTTTAAACATTTTCTAGCGAAACAGCCCTTGCATGCATGCCAGGAACTAATGAGCTTCGGGGTAAAATGAAAACCAGAAAATAAGAACAAACAGTTGGTATTGCAGGTGTATATGCAAAAGTTCAGGGAGCATTACAGAATTCAAGTTAACGCCACATTCAGTAAACTGATTTAGAAGATTGGGGATCATGTGTGACAACAATTGATAACCATAGCTAGCTCTGCGAAAGCAAATGGTCTACTGTTCAGCATGCCGAGTGTTGTACGCAGGTACGGTAAAAATTAGTCGCGCAAAGCTTGTAATAAACATCTCTCGTTAGGATTTGCCTCGCCTCTTAACCCTTTCATGCCCAGTGTTGCTCAGGAGCAGCAACTCAAAGAACATTTTTTCCTTTCGCACCTCCAAAAATATAAAGAAGAGAGGGCAGCACATACTTGTGTGTAAAAAAAATATTGTTTATGCGTGTCAACTCGCATCGAGCCCGGGTGGCTTAATGGGCTACTGACAGGTAACCGAAATAGTGAGATTTCGTTATTACAAATGATAGCAAAACAAACTTTACGTTATTGTCTTCACTTGAAACATAAATCATAGTGATCGAGGCAGCTCTCTTATTCAAGTGATATATGGGCAGCCAGTGGCCAGTGTGTACTAGTGTCTGTCCTAATGAACCAAATTTTTTTCCGACTTCATATTTGTGATGTCGGAAGTCCTTTTGGATCATTAAAAACTTCTCACGCTTAAACAAGATAATAAAGTTTTGAGAATCAAAGGGTTAAAAGCTGTGCTTAGGTTACAATTATAGGAATCGTCCATTCTAATCAGGTTTCAGCAAATGACCTGGCTCGGCTCGACAGATGAAACGATCAGCAATCGGAAACTTGCGGCCTCAAAATGCCCCGTTACAGACGGAGAAACAAAAGACAGATTGACCAATCGGTCGGTCGGCCTCTTACCTGGCGGTACATCTCCATGCGGGTGATCTCGCAGGCACTGCTGACGCGCGCGGCCATCTCGCGGTCGCTGTTCTCGCGGATCATGCGCTTCGTCTGCTCCAGTGCGGTCACCATCTCTTCGTACTCTTTGCACTTCGCCTCGTGCGCACTTGCCATGCGCTCGCTCCACCTGGGCACACAGAACAAAGAGTGGAATTGCAGTCCATCCAACTCCCTCGCGTAGCGGACAGCACCGGACAGTATACCGGTACTATCAATAGGCAAAGTAGAATGTCGTGCTACTGTCCCTCGTGACCCGCCGCACTCGACAATATTTTTCATTATCATGCCTATTCAAAACTTGATTCACGAAAGATGAAAATGTGGCACAAACTAGACATGGATGAAAAAGAGATGATACGATGAATACGCCAGACTGGCGCCTGTATCTGTCGTATCTCCTCTTCTTCGTCTACATCTAATTTGCGCCACACGCATCAACTAGCTCAGCAACAAGTTTTGTTAAATTGACTGACGACTTCAATGTGAAGTTTTATTGCGTTTGAGGCATTTCGCAGACAAGGAAAACCATCTGGTGGCGAGCTCACGACATGCCCGCTCAGAATCTGTTTCATTCGAACGACAAAGAATGAGTTTATAAATGTAAAGTGGCATCCCCTCAGTGTGAAAGTTGGCCACTGCACACCACAGATTCTGAAGAAATAAAAAGCGTACCACTCATAAACACGCCGCATCACCTTTTCTATAACTTTATAGTGGTGAAGCAGAAGAGGATATTTGTAATCGCCGGATTCAGGCAGCAACAGGAACAATCAGTCAAATCGGCTGAAAATATCGACAGGTGTCCAGTAAAGTTTGTTTTCGGTTCAAAAAGGTTTTAGAGGTCTTAGTACTGTTGTTGCATGCCTTGCTGAAGGTCCCATCAGAGTCCTTAATTTTAATACAGTGAAACCGCGTTATCCGATCATGGCTGGTACGAATTTCGGGATGATACGAATTTGTACAATTCTCCGGCCAAAGTGCCCTGTATTCAGTGATCCACTTTTCGGGTGTTCCAAATGCGCACACGTGCTGGTACAGGTGATAAGATTCAGCGAACCGCTACCGCTGGCAGGAAAGCGGAGAGGGGACCACACGAAAAAGCTCCCCTCCCGGACGCACCGAGGCGGATTCTCTTTTTCCCTGCTGCCGAAAGCGTAGTTTTTGCAGCGGGAAAAAAAAAAGAAGGGGGGGGCAGAAAGAGTGATGAGAGTTGTGTGAAGTTTTCAAGTTTGGATATGGGGAAGACCGGCAGAAGGCAGCCGTCTGAGCCACGTGCTCCATTATCACCTGCGTTATCACCTTCAAGATAGCCTTGCACTCGCATCAGATTAGCACTGCGGAGCAAAGCACGACGCTTCTCAAGAGCACCGGATATTTTTTTTCTTGTTTTTTACAGTTGAAGAAAGAAGGATTTTGTGTCAGGACACAAAGAAGTATGCTTGGATGCATATTTTAGAGAGACCAACTTATCCTCGAATGGCTTCGTGGAGCGGCGCAGCCATCAGTTCCGCTAGATTGACAGGTGCGCATAGACCCAAAACAATGTGTACAGCGTTGATCTATAAATTAAATCATAGCCAAGGAACGTAAGAACAATATGCATATCTCAGAATTCCTAAAATAATTTTTAGGCTCACTACAATCGCCTATACACGTGTGTATACTTTTTTTTGTGCATTTTTTTCTGATTATTTGACCAATAAAATGTAAATAATTGTACCTTTCATAAAACTGCAGTTATGCGTTTGGAAAAGCAATGTATAAGCTACAATTTCATGCATAGCAAGCCTCAAGAGCTCAAGTGAAAAAAAATGTGCAAGCACTCAAAATCGGCCGTTTTCCACCGTAACGAAAGAGTTAACTGGTGAAAAAAATTATATTACACTGCGAGTCAATCACTGATGTCGTACATTTTCAGTTCCTGGGGAAACAGAATGTTTACTACTATATAAAGCATGATGAACAATTCTTTCCTATCCCTCAGTTCTTTTCTTGCTTTGTGTGCCGTTGAAGCGAACACTAGCAGTTGTGAGCACGATGGTGAATGCATTTTCTGCACATTTGCAAGTCCACTGCTGCCTTAACATTAATGTTATTCTTTTTCAGCTTGACTCGGTACAGTGTCAACAGCCGTTCAGTGTGGAATGTGAGCGGGACGACAGGTTAGCCAATCCAGACCCCCCAACTTGCCTCGTGATGTTAGCGTCCCAGCACAGTGGCCATAGAGTTTTATACAACTATTTCCTTAACATATAATAGAGGATAATCTGTAGCATACCACCCAGCAACGTTCCTCTCCTGCCTGGCTCAGCTAGCCACATGGCTTCTTTTCGCCCTTGAAGCCAAAATCAACAAAAGGTGGTAACTTTTTTTTTATGAGCGAAGCCCCTTAGGGGCTGGGGCTGTTGGCATCTCCTGTCGTCGTCGTAATCGTTGTTCAGTCACGGTACTAAAACACTGGGACACTTGTTTATGCCTCGCGCTGGAAAGCTTTGTGCTTCAGACAAGATACTTTTACAGCAAAGCTTTATAACTCTACCCCCAAACGGTTTCATCTCCGTAGGCAAAAACGCCAAGGCGCCAAGAATACACTTATACACTGCATGCTTCGCCCCTCCCCAGGTTGACGTTAGTGGAGATGGCCCGGGATTTTTTCCTTGTTCATCTTCCACGGAGCTTCTAAACAATTTCTGACAAATGACCATTTTGAAACTCCGCTTTCTACTGTCGAAACAGCTGTAAATATTCTTTTACCTATAATATTGTTGCTTTTTTGCGGCCACAGGCAACCTTTGAGCTCGTTGGCGATCCATGCCAAGGGCAAGCGGAACATTCTTACCTGGTGCCTGATGGCATGCTCACCTAATGAAGCACAGCTCACCGGGACACTAGCGCCACATTTCCCCCTAGTACAAATTAGTATAAAACTCTGCGTCAGTGACTACACAGCTGGTTCCACTACGACATTTCACCCATAAGACACCGAGTTCGTTGAGCACACTCACTTGAGCTTCGCCTGGGTTTCAGCCAGTTCCTTCTCCAGCACTTCAATGGTGTCAAAGAGCTCCTCCACGTCACCTTCATCCAACGGGACATTGTCGACATCCGCCACAGCCACGTCAGAGTCGCGCCGCGCCTCGCCAAGGCTCGACCGGTGCCACAGCTCGGTGATACGGCGCACGGCTCGGTCGCAGCGCTCGCGCCGCGTCTCCAGCTGCACAGGGACGACCTCGCACGCGATAGCCGAGAACTTGAGAGCGTTCAGCGACTCTTCGAGCATGGACAGCGCTGGGCAGATGTTGACCACTAGAGAGATGTGGCCGCCCGTGGTGAAGAAGGCCTGCATCACCTGTCGGCACCAGAAATAGGAGGGCGTCATCACCAACTGCGCTCGCAGTCGAGTTAAAGGGGCCACGAACACAAATACAAGTTTAGTTCATTAACGCTTTCACTGTCGGGTGTTTCTGGCAGTGACCCACCGCAATGTCGGCTTGGTCTCCGAAATATGATGGAAAGAACGTAGCGATTTATTTGCCTATGATAGCGTCCGGAACATAACGCATCGAAAGGAAAGAGCGTGGGGTGTTAGAAATCGCCTTTTTTCCAGATATTTTCAGTTTACCGTGCAGGCTCCGGGACGACGACTCCACCGTTCCAACATCAGAATCTGATGCTGTGGAACTCGCACCCCTTCCTCGGATAAGAAACTCTCGGAGTCCGAATCCGAACGCGGCTCGTTATTGGATCCAAATTAAAGAACCATTGCTCCTGTCCACAGTCAAAAACCCCGCATGGTCAGCCATCTGAAAGTAACTGCGCGCATGGAGGGAGCACTTGCAGCAGCCCGCACAACGCACAGAAATGAGCGAGCAAAAGCCGCGATTGAGTCATGTTTCGGTCTACTGGAGAGGAAACGGCGCGCTGTACCAGACGCGGGAAGAGAATATAAAAAAAAAAACCTAGAAACCCGTTGCAGATAGCACAACAACCTTTGCACTCGTAATCGCGCGCAAACCGCATATTCACTCATCCCGACAGAGTACAGTGCGCGGAGCGACCAAGCCCCCCACCAGCAACGAAGGGTGGGCGCGGTCGCTCCATGCTCCTCAATATATTGTCGCAGAGAGCTACCAAATGAAAATACGAGCTACTAGAAAGATTCGACAGACGGCGCAAACAGTCCAGACACGCCCGCTTTGCTCTATGGCACAAATTTTTGAACGCACAATGGAGAACATACCGGTATGTCAGTGACACTGCGGAGGGGAAATGCGAAAACGTACCGGTACGTCAGTGGCAGCGAAAGGGTTAAAGAAGTACTGACGCAAAATTTTCGTGTTGTGTTTTTTCCGCTGATATGCGTGCCTACCAGCCCACTAATCATAGAATGGCACATTAGACTGTCGATCGCAGCGTGAACAATCATTTACGGCGTCTTTCAGTTTCGGTTTTGACAAAACGAACGCCGAGCGGCCACCATGACAGGAGGGCGCCCGTGACGTCACCATTCCTGTCGCACCGCTGTCGGTCTGGACGCGCGCACGAGCGAGCGCACGCGCGAGCCCAGACTGGCAGAGGCTTTCACCATCCCCACGCACCCTGGCAGCATGACGACAGTTCCAAAACCGTGACATGACACACATGGCGTACCGATGCACAGCAGTGTGCATCAGTACTGCTCTGTGTACGTGTATTTTCACAACTTTCACTGTTTTCCCCACCATTCTTACTGCTGTAAAATAAATATGCATGACATTTAAGTGCAAATTGCTCATTCAGCAACCTTATAAGCCCTGCCTAGTTTGCGTTTGCTTTTGACGGCCTCAGCAGATCGCACAGCTAGGCATATGACATGTGTTCTGTTGCGGGAAATGAGCTAGTGGGTCGCATGGCCATTCTCTTTTTTCCCAAATCCCTCAGCTTATTTGAATGAAGTGTACGTTAAAAGTGGTGTCAGTATGATTCTAAGGAGGCAATCTTTCGAATGAACCGAACTTGTGTTTCGTCTGCATGGCCCCTTTAATACCCACCCAACTTTTGTGCCACCGCATGCTCCAACAAGAAAATTAACCACCACTCGACAGCCGCCCAGACAAAGCCTACCATCCACAAATGAGCTCCCCCTCCCTACCTGTGTGAGCTTGCTCTCCCGGAAGGGCACCGGCACCTGCTTGACCGCGGAGTCCCTGTTTTGGCGCAGTCCCTCCAGGCACCTGCCGAGCACCATGAGCGAATTGTTGATGCGGCCGGCCTCCCGAAGCCGCAATCCTTCCGTGCCAGTCTTGGAGGGCCGCTCCGAGCCGGCCAGGTCGCAGAGCATGAGGGTGCTTACGCGCCACCCCTGGCCACCAGCCAGGGAGCACACCAGCCGCACGGTGAACACGCAGTGGCTGCGGCTCGAGCTCCGGTTCAGGCTCGTCTCGGCTACGCTCTGGTTGTGGCGGGCCAGGCAGAGCAGGCGATGGGCCTCGTCTGCGTTGCGCACGGGGACTTCCACCAGGCCGCGCACAAACGAGCGTTTGGCGCGGTCTTCGCCGAGCTTGAGAAGAGTGCGGCGGCCGCCACCAGCCGCTTTGCCAGAGGCTGTCGTGGACGGTGGGACGAGGAGGTCGTACAGCCCCTCGTTGTAGATCTCGTAGAAGGAGAGCCAAACGAGGACCTCCTGTGCAGGGAAGCAACCAGGTGACCATCGGCAGCTTTGTCAGGTGTAAACGTTGGACATGTTGAACGGTGTTTAATAATGTTTCGTTTGCAGAATGCCATCTGATGGCCGAGGTAAACGAGCTTTACAAATATTTGAAAACTGCTTTGGCTTTGCTGCAATGCAGGGACACGCTTCTGGTTTCACAGTACAACATACACACCTACATCGCAAAATGCACTTCAAAACAGACAAATTACACGCTTTAAATTGTAAAACGTGCAATTTGTTAAAAAACTGGGAGAAGGAGTTTCGCCAAAGAATTTGTTCGCAACACTGGTGTCTTATTGGCAGACTATTGAAACTGTTCAAGCACCTACAGCCATGAATAAACCCTTCCGACAGCCCCCCTTTGACTTCACTAAAAAAACTCCCAGTGTTGCTGCTGCGCTATTCAATTTGAACAAAAAAAAAAAGGGGGGGGGAATACCTTCCTTAGAAGGTGGAAACAATAAGATTTTCATTTGGTTAGAAAATGCCTTATACGGTCGGCGCAACGGGTAAGAACACCTAAAGCGATGCTAACATCGCTGTATACCGTATTTACTCGCGTAATGAACCCACTTTTTTTTCCGGAAAATTCGGCATGAATTTGGGGGGAGCGTTCATTATGCGGGAAAAAAATTGCAAGAGATTTTTAAAAGTTGAAATTTCATACAATAAAGTTGCTAAGAGAAGCGCTGTCAGAGCCTTACCATTTTCGTAAAAACACGTAGGTAACTATGTAATGAAATTTACATTTTATTTGCAACTCGCCATCGTCCCCCTTCGCCATGGAGCTTCCCTCCTTACTGAAGTCGCTTGCGGCCGCACTTTTATTGTCGGCACCGTCTTCCGTGCCGTCGAGGCACTCCAAAATTTCTTTGCCGACACCGGCAAACTTGCGTTGGGCCCACGAAACACACGACGACCCCTGTTCACCGCCCGAAAACCTCTCATTTTCGCACGTAGCCTACACGCACTAGATCAACACTGAAGTGCCACACAGCTGCACCATTTTCATGTGCACCGCATTCTCCGCCACTGTAGTTTAAAACGCCGCGCAGCAAGACCACAAAAAAAGGTTGAAACACAGCTGAACAACAAAACCACGGAGCGTAATGGCAAGGTCACGTAACCGCAAGAGCAGAGGAGTGCGGAGTTTAGTGCTTCGTTCGCACGCAGCAACGTTTTTATGGCGCAGGGTTTGTTTTGCATTCAACAGGTGGCGCACCGCAAACGCGCAATTTTTAAATTCAAAGTCATGGCCACAGGCCACAGCATTCGCGCTCACGTCTCTGGCTACTGATGATAAGATTTGTTTTTCTTGGAATGCATTTTTAGCATTTCTGCGCATACTGTAGCACGATATCAAGTTACTGCGATCGCCTACAGCATCAGAAAACATGCTTAAAATAAAAACATATTACCACCACATTTTTTATTCAGTGACAAAAAAGTAACTTCCCAACAAGAAAAGTGGGGGGAGGGTTCATTACGCGAGTGGGTTCATTATGAGTAAATACGGTACGTGTGTAATCTTTCCACCAACTCCACAAAGCTCATGCGTACGCATCAACATCATCACCATCACCAGCCTATCTACCCCCACTGCAGAGCAAAGGTCTCTCCCATTATTGTCCAATTACCCCGGTCCTGTGCCAACTGTGACCAATTTGTCCCTGCAAACTTCTCGATCTCATCTGCCCATCTAACTTTCTGCCGCCCCCTGCTACGCTTGCCTTCTCCAGGGATCCACTCCGTTACCCTTAATGACCAACGGTTATCTTGCCTTCGCATTACATGCCCTGCCCACGTCCATTTCTTCTTCTTAATTTCTACTAATATGTCCTTAACACACGTTTGTTCCCTGGCCCACTCCGCTCTCTTCTTTTCCCTTAATGTTACACCTATCATTTTCCGCTCCATTGCTCACTGAGTCGCCTTCAATTTAAGTCGAACCCTCTTAGCGATCGTCCAAGTTTCTGCCCCGTAGGTGAGTGCCGTTAATATGCAGCTGTCATACACTTTCTTCTTCAGGGACAATGGTAGGCTGCCATTCATTATCCAAGAATGCCTGCCGAATGCACTCCACCCCATTCTTATCCTTCGAATTACATCTGCCTCATGGTTGCAATACACAGCACAGCCCAACGCACAGGAATACAACATGGTGTAAAGAGCACCTGTCCCATGCTGCTTCGGCCATTGTCACTGAAGCGGGAGTTGAACAGCGAATCATCCTGGCTGTCGCCAGCAGGCAGGTGGAAGGTGCTGAAGTCGGCCGCACTGCGAGCCACCCTCTCGCCTAGCAACTCGCTCCTCGAGGACAGCACGGCAGCCTCCTCACCAGGGCCGAGGGCAACGACGTCCTCAAAGCGGTCTGGTCGGACAGCCGCACCTGCAGAGACCTGGGAGAGACAGCAAGCAGCAGAGCGTTGTGATCGACACAGGTGAAACTCCGACGCACTCAGCTATGGCTGCAACAGCATCCAGAGCGTTTCACGCCCACACAACACTCGTAGTTGCGCTACCACTGTCAAACCTCTCCGAGCAAGTGTGAAAATTCTTGGACAACCCATAAGCAGAATAAGGAGCACAGTGCAGACAATTTATTGGCGGTGAGATGATTGAGTGGCGCCCCCTGGCTCCCGACGTTAGCTTTGGGACTCGCGCAGCTGTCGTCTGCTACACTCCACTTGTGAAGGGCAGCAGTGCCTGCGCTAGAAATTGGCCTTTTTCGATGCTTTGGTGTAGGGGTCGGCAACCTGCGGCCCCCAGCACCTCATCAGAATACCCACCCCTCCCCCTGTCACTTCCTATCTGAAGGCCAACACGCCAAGTTTGACCTAGTGTTAGGCGGGAGGCAAGAACTGATAATTGATCACTTCCAGTTGGCATTGTCGCCCATCTTCACTTAGCGAGATTGCTGTCCAATATTGCCACATAGTATTGTCGATTCGCTGAAATTTTTGTCCAAAACTGTCATTTTGAGGGGGGTGCGACTTATACAAAGGTGCGACTTATAGACCGGAAAATACGGTAGCCAAAAGATGCACAGACCAAGGCCGCATGTACAACGTGCTTTTTAAGTGTTCTTTGTTTACTATCACTCAAACAAATGCCACCTTAAAGGGACCCAGAAAAGCCTTCTGTAAAAGTTACAAAAGGCCTGTATTGTCACGTAGCACCAATATAGCGATGCAATGCCGTTGGAATTATTGATATACATTCAGTATTAGCTGCGCCAGAAGCAATTAAATGCACCTCTCCCCACTTGCCGATGGACTCCTCCTCCGTCTCTGCCTCCTTCAAAGCAGCTAGCTACATTCCTGCGCCTAGGCTCGCGTCAATCACTGCGGACCCGCCTTTGCCGCCTTGGCCTCGGGATCGCGCAGGAAGGAGGAAGAGCAGCCGGAAGCCAATGGCAGTGACGCCGCCGGCGGGCGACCTTGCCGGCGATTGGGCGAATCAGGGGGCGCCTTCGCCGTTGCGTCAGCAGCGATCGCCGTTGCGTCACCCGCGGTCGCCATTGCGTCACCCGCGGTCGGCTCGCTGCGGCGTCGCGCTCATCGGCTGAGAAAGGCGATCTTCAAAAATTGTTTACAAATTATCTGTACAACGTATGGGGCTCACACTTGGCACAAAAATCCCCCGTTATGTGTTCTACCACCTGAATGCATTTGATTGCCACCTTCACAAAGCTTTTCGGGGTCCCTTTAAGGGGGGACGTGGCTTTCAAAATATGCGTTTTTATTTGAGTATTTTGATGAAAATTGGCACAGCAACTGTAACGCCTCTGCGATAACACCATAAAAACTTCAGTAATATTTTGAAAACTTTCTTATTTATGAAACTGTCTTTCTGTTCACCTTGTACCGAGCTTCACCGGCTTATAAAATGCGATAGAAATCTTCTTCAAAGTGCTTTGCATTCCCAAATGAATGGACGAGGTCGTGACAGTGTTGGGTTTTTTTATTTGTAACACAATTTTTTTTATTAGTTTTCAGTTTTTCAGAGGTGAATGTACAACAGGCATGTAGACTGAACGCCTATGTGAATAAAAAATGCGCAAAAAGTAAATCTGGAAAACCAAAAGTGTCACAACCTGAACTGTTCATCAAGGAATGTAATGTGAAAGACGGAATCAAAATAGACCTAGCGGTCACGAAATAATCACCGGAACAAGCGAAGCAGGTGGCAAAAAATTCCGTTTTGAGAAAATGGTTTCCAAAGTTTCAACATGGATTTCACTCATCAAAAGACGTCAGGGTTGTAGTCTTTCGTGTACTTTTGAACATGGGGCTTCTGGAAAGCCTTTTCTTGAAATTGCAGTGCCTTTTGCAGCCTTTTTCTTTCCACAAAACATCATTTTGTACATAGCCCAGTTTGCAGACCGAATGGGGGAGAGATGGCTTTCAATGCAAAGCAGGTTAGCTGGTTGCCTGTATTACACTGGACAACTTCCCTATGCAGTGTTGTCACCATGGCATAAAGTGAAGCACTCTTTTTTTTTTTTACTTAAATTTGAAAACGGACTTTTGGCTGCTTTTATGTTTTATAACCTCGCCTAAAGCAGAAACTTACTACTCATACGTGCATGGTTTCATTTCCAAAAATTTGCATACCGTAAGGATACTTAGAAGCTTGGTGTAATATTCTGCGTAACTCCAACTTCAATGCATGCACATTTTTTTAGTACTCTTGACATTCAGGGCATCTGATATTCCTCACAGTGCAGCCATATGCAAAACTATTGATGTACGCATTGGTACTAATAATTTCCCAAAAAATTCAAGTTGTTAAACGTCTACAACAGTAAAGTACATTTCTAACACCATGAACAGGCTTTTATTCCGAACCAAGACCTGTTTGTGTGATTACTATACTCGGGAACAAGTTAAGAACGGCAATAGCCCATGTTCGGTGTCACTCTGCCGAAGCGACGGACCCGGATGTCAACGCGCGTGCGTTCTGAAAAGAGATTGTTTTGAATGCATGATATCGTATGATTTTTCTCACGTAGTTTGTTTGTCGTCCCTGCAGTAGTTTATAAGCGTATTAAGTGCGAAAAATCACGCAAACGGCTTGTGACAGGCTCGAAATATTGCCAGCAACGCACTACTTGCGCCGCGCGGAGTAGCATCCGGCTGCGGTGATGAGGCACAGCGGCAACTTCAGTTGCAGTTTTTGAGTTGTAACCGAGTATAGAAGTGCACGGGAAACGTTGCACAAGAAAGGCGATATGGCTTGCGCGCATCACGGCACACGTTGACCACAACATATCACACTGATTATCTCTGAGAAGGCTCATCAGGTTGCTTATAATATTAAATCTAACGTCACAGGCATTAATTATAACTACTGCCGTACAATCGTAACTGGTTGTGCAGTCAGGCAATGCTCTAACGTGCAGCAGCTATGCTGTGCGTGCTGTAGCGTTTGACGCGTCAACCGTTTCTTTCCCAAGGCCAGCAAGCCCACTGTCAAACATAGCAATAACTACGCGCGTAAACACCGCAAATCCAACTAAAAGCTCACTTTTCACGAACCGCCCTCCGTGTCACCCTCCGTGTGTCACGCTCCAGGGTCTGGCGACGGTAGAGTCACGCGCACCATGAAGTGTTTGATGACCTCCGCCTTTTGACCCACACAACTTCCCGTAATATGGCCCATGATCTCAGGCATTGCCATAGCAATAACGTCCGTGTTGAATACCACCGACTGAACAGAAACTTGGCCGAGCGAAGCAGCGAAAATGAACTCTGAATGCGCTTTACCAGGGTGTCTACCAAGTTGACATTTTGAAATTCCCTGAGTTTTCCAGGTTTTCCCTGAGTCTTTTTGATAAATTCCCTGAGTGACACAGAACTCTAACGTCAACACGGGCTGACACCCCTTCACCGGTTGCTGTTACCCTCTAAAAAGCGCCTTACAAAATAAAATATAACATAATAAAGTGTGAATGCTAACCAGTAACGTTTATCTCATTCGAAAAGAAAACATAACAGAGTGGTAGGAAAATTCACAGTGAATGAAATAATGAAGAAAAAAAAAAAAGGTAAAACCGTACTGCCATGTTCTCAGCTCACACTCAATGCCTCAGTGCTGTATTTCACTGCTTCAAAGAGTTTTTTTTGGTTTGGATGAGGGACACCTGCATCTTAAATACCATCACATTAGGTGTCCTTAAATGCCCCCATACTTCTAGCATCAAAGCACTGCGCAGGATAAGCGGGAGGAGTATTTGGGATTCACATTGGAAATCAGAAACACCTCAACTACACCCCACTATTGTGACTCAGCGTAAAGTTCTTTTGGCACGCAGCGAAATATAGTGCTGGCTTGCAGTTAAAGGTAACTCTTAAAACAGGGTACAATGTCTATATTTGATACTTAAAGTATTTTGAACACAGCTGCGATCTTTTAAAGTTGGAAATTAAGAGAAATGTGTTTTTATTATTACGCCAGATCCACATCTCAAAGATTCACAACGTGCGTCAACTAACTAGAAACCACAGTAGATGGTGCCAGGTGTTCCAGCATAGGATTGAAAGCTACTATTGCCCCTGCCCCTGCAGACTCCCTTACGCTGCCCCAACAAGCTATCGCGGCGTGCAACAGTTTTCTTCCGCCTTTCAGGAGTCTGGGAAACATGCCAGAACACAAGGGGAGCGTACAGGGGGTCAGGAGGGGGAAGGGGGGGGGGGAAGTGACTCGCAAGCTGTATGAAGCTAGTTCTCACTGGAACCAAAGACTTCAGACGGCGCCATCAGCGACGGCCCCAGAGGGCTCTCCACTTTTGACGTGCTGTTACTTGAGCCAGCATTACCGTGAATTTTCCTTTATAAAGTACAGCTAATTTTCCCTGATGGAAGGACAAATTCCATGAGTTTTCCCCGAGTTTTTCCAGACTGCTCAAAATCCCTGAGAATTCCAGGTTTTCCCTGTTTTCCAGGTTGGTAGACACCCTGTTTACACACTTCAAGCGGCTGCCATCTTGCGTTGCTGCAGCAACACCCAATCAGGAGGGTCATTTTAGCGTGCCCCGACCAGAGGGCCAATAGCGCTTCAGCATCTATTTCTAGCTTCGTTTGTGCGTCGTTTCTTTTCTGCCATTGGTGCATTTGCCAATGAACAAAGATGAAACACATGAGCGTAAGCGGAAAGACAATCGCTCGGCCAATCTAAGTATATCAAAATGGCCGCACCCGGTGGCACCGTTGTGGAGAAACAGCACTCCAAAAATTGCCCTTTTTTCACTGATATTTTGTCACCGCACCTGGCAAAAGTATTTTTTTTATGCACTTTGCGACGCTTTTCAGCTTTAAGTGGAAAAACTTCACAGAAGCACAGAATAGGAAACATACAAGCCAAATATGCAGCATAAAAAAAAAAAACAATGTTTTGGTCATTTTTTTGAAGTTGAAAGCTGCATCCCCCCTCAAAAATCCATTCCACTCAATGTGAAAGCTGTCGGAAGTGCAGAGTAGCGATTCGCCATAATGGGCTGTGGCACCGCTATCCTGTCACTCTTACCACTCATGACGCTCTTCGCCCCCCCCTGCCTCATTCCTCTCCTGATGAATTCAATGGAGGCTTGTCCAATGCATTTCAAGTTTCCCGGTTTCGCAGTGCTCGCACGCCCCCTGGCTGAAACTGCACCAGTGGGAGTTCTGTTCTCTGTGTGCTTGCTTTTCCTTTCGCATGTGCCAGCATCGCACTGCCACTTCTTTTCACCTACTATCATGAAAACAAACCCAAAGAGTGTTCCTAGCTAAATGAACGCGGGTGCTGCTGGTTAATTACACATATTTCGCCCCAAATGTACCAGCAGTCTTCTTTGTGCTAAACAACGGGGAGGTGTATGACAAGCGCCAGCAGTTCACAAGTTTCGAATGCTTATGACTATATAAACCGTTTGGTTTTCGAAGCCTCTGGGTTACGCCACGACGGCGGCATGCCGTGTGGCTCTACTTGGGTCCAGCAAGCGAGCTACAATGACAAGGCGAGCCCCTAAAGTTATCTGCACTTGAAGAACCCGCATTATATCCACTCCTGCTGCGCAAGAGGCTACATCATAAACGGTCCACCCTGTACTGTAACTCATGCTCACAAGCACCAAATATTAGTGCATTCCAAGAACGGTAGGAAAAAAAAAAAAAAAAAGACAAGCACTAACATACCTGGGATCCCAACAGCTTGAAAAGCCGGTCCAAGGTTCTGGGTATGACTCCCGGATCTGTTGGTGGTCCCTGCATAGTGTGGGTCTTCCCGCTGGAAGTGGGACCGTAGGCGAACAGCAGCACATTTTTGCCCTCAACGAAGGCATCCAGGGGGGCCCGCATGGTTTCTTCGAACACCTGCTCCTGGCCACTCGCCCCTGGGAACACCTGGGGAGAAGAAGAAAAATGGTCATCAGTTGTCATGGCGAGTTTATTCGCGACACTGAACTCCACACATTGTTATGCATGAATACAGGAAGACGTTGCAGGCTTAGTTCATTTTGCGACATAGCCTTTCTTTTGCGCGGATATTTTTTCCGGCAAAACGAACAAACCCTGGATCACACCGCTATGCTACACTCCTACAGTCCAGTGGTTTAGCGGGCAGAACATTCGTTTAAGGCTGTGATAACCCACACGATAGGTATTGGCTATATTGCACATCAAACATCTCTGACTGCCAAACTGCTTACTTTCCTGAAGTCAGTCAAAATGTGTACTACTAGTCTGTATCGATTTTCAATTTTTCTTCAATGCGGTTAGCGATTATACAGACACGAATAATAGATCCAAGGTCAATTGATTGATTATAGGGTTTAACGCTTCAACACAGCGCAGGTGATGAGGCGCGCCGTAGTGGAGGGCTCCGGATTAATTTGACCACCTGGGGATCTTTAATGTGCACTGAAATCTCGAACACACAGGAGTTTTTGCTTTTCGCCTCCATCAGAAAAGCAGCCACCAAGGCCGGGAATCAAACCCGCATCCTTGAGCTCAGCAGCACAACGCCCTAGGCACTGAGCCACCGCGGCAGGTTCCATAACAAATTTTAACATCACCCCCGGCTTGCTTATTTCGGGAGTGGCTTATAGGCCAATGATGATTTTGGGTGGTTATAGATTTGTCTTTTTAGCATTTTGAGGCTAGGTCAATACAAATTTAAAGCATGTTGTAAACCACTAAAGTATGTAGTAAGCAATAACAGCACATTATCCGGGGCTTTTTTGCATGTATCAGGCAAACAGGTTGTTAAAACGAAATATCCAAAAGCACTCGTGGAATACAACACTCGGTAAACAGTTTACGGCACAATATTCGCAAGGAACAATTAAACTGCTCGCTCTGCGTCTAGGGAAGGTGTCACACAAGGTAGGCAACTCAACACATTCTGCTCCCATACTAGACCTTCAGCAATTGTGTTCATTCAACTGCACTCTTGGGCATACAAGGCACAGCTTATTATATATAAAGTGTTACTCCCAGAGCATAACTTTTCCATTCACAGGGTTAACTTCCCGGACTTCAAAAGCAGATATGGCACCTTCCGCCCACATACCCCCTTTACAACACAAGGACTGCTCACAACCAACAAACGAAAGTGCAAAAGCCAAGCATAACACCCACCTTTGTGAAGGTGAAGCGCCTCTGCTGCTGGTGTTCACCAGTGGCGGTGGTCGTTTCCACCGTGGTGTCATCTCTCGGCCGAATAGCCGGGTTGGTGAAGGCCTTGCCCCCCAGCCGTGGCCGCAGGCGAGCATAAACTCGGAGGGCAGAGCCTGCAGCATACAAACCCCACTAAGAGTGCGAAAATGAACTTTGCCCCGGTTAGCCGCTGCAACCAGTTAAATAAGGGTGACCGGCTTTAAAGTTGGCTGACAGAGCCACTCTCCTTCACCCTAGAACACACTAACGTCGAGCTGAAAGCTGTCTTGAGCTTCTCAGTCTACATGTCAGGTAGCTTGAGCAGCCAAAAATGATTGAAGCTTGCCACATTGAAGGCAACGAAATTTGGAAAGCTTCTGGTCAACGCCAAGTGTGGCATATTCTAAGCATACGCAGATCCAATCAGAGATATTAGGGCAAGGGGGTGGGTCAGGAAATTGAGGGGAGCAGATACTTTCGCATTGACAGGGGGTGCACAATGTAAGCCTAACCCTTCGCAGTCCGGAACTTTCACCCACTTTACGGCCGTTCCAGTCCGCGACCACTTTGGCAGCTTCTAGTGCCGTGAAGCAAAACATGAACTGTGCAAAAAAAATGCACAGGATATTTAATTTTTCTTTTGCATTCTGCTTGTAACTCGTTTGCCAATATTTGAGCACTGTGTGAAACCGCTCGAAGCATTCTCCTCGGTGCAGGACAGTGTTTCGCCGGCCAGGTTTCACAGAAAATTACCGTATCCTTCCTGCTCCTTGTCCTTTTTCTATTTCTACAAACAGCATAGTCTTTGCTGCTTCAGTGTGGGAGCTTGTAGAAAAAAATGGCTTGTTCCAAATAGCCCGTTGACATGCTGGGTTCTGGCTTGCCATTATGCTTTGAATGATATTTGTTTGCCTGTATTTTGTAGTATGAATTTCTACTTTCTCCCCCTACTGTAATGCCTTGAAAAGGTGCTGTGGGTACTATGGTAAATAAACAAACAAATAGTGCACACGTGAAAATGCTCCGGAATCCAGAAGGCTGAACATTGCGCCGCACTTTAGAGCAAAATTTTAACTTATCCATCAAGAGAGGGTGCATCATGTTTACAAAAAATGCGCACATGGCGCAGTGAAAAAAATAGTGAAGTTTAACCTCGAACACCCATGTCCGGAATATCCTGACAACGAACAACTACGGCCGACTTGTGTAGACGGGCATGGCCCGACAACAGACCTCAAGTGTTAATATTGCTGTTTTGAAAGTATTCAATAAGAAGGAGAAGGGGATGGGAAAGGTGGGGGGGCAGTGAACACTTAAACCAGCTTTAGAAGACACTCCGAGGCAAAAACGAAATGTTCCCCACAGAAGTGAACATTTGATTTGATTGATTGATTGTAGGGTTTAACGCGCCGACGCAACGCAGGCGATGAGGTGCGCCGTAGTGGAGGGCTCCGGATTAATTTTGACCACCTGGGGATCTTTAACGTGCGCCGAAATCTCGTACACACGGGCGTTTTTTTTTTGCTTTTCGCCTCCATCAGAAAAGCGGCCGCCACGGCCGGGAATCGAACCCGCGACCTCGTGCTCAGCAGCACAACGCCTTAGCCACTAGGCCACCGCGGCGGGTAGAAGTGAACATTTGATACTTTTGCATACAGGTCTCTGGATTTCTGGGTTCAATCAAGGACCGACAGCCTAGAATGGTGGGATCCACACATTGCGAACAGTTAGGCAACAGCTATAGGGGAAGAGTCAACAAAGGCCCCCCTCTACATTTACATTTCGTAACAACAATGTACATCAGTTCTCAGTGCTGTCCTTTTGCATGTATGCGCGAATGTTGCAACGTGTCACGACCACGTCCCTACTCCCGGGAAAAGCTCTCGTTTTTGCCTGCAGTCACATTTAAAAAGCATTAGTTGGTGCCAAACTGACAACCCTGGAGCACTTTTACGTCACAGCAGTAACGTGGGAAGTAAATTGCTTGTGGTAACTTTAAGTAACTTGCGAATTCCAGTTGATCTGGCGCAGAACATTTCCTGACATTGCAGTAAACTACAAAATAGAGTGCGGATAATTTCTTACAAAACCCCAGACAAGAGTGAGCACTTACCTGTGCCACACGTACACGAAAAATGACATTAAGTGCTTAATGCCTTAAGATTTAATGCCATTAATTTGATGCTACACGTAAAAATCTAATGCCATTCATTCTAATGGCATTTTTGGTTAAAGGAGTTCCGCACAACGCATTCGCTTTCACGAACGCCTTAAAGGGGTCCTGAAATGCCTTCCGCCGATGCATGGATGTACATGTAACCAAATAAAGCAATGTATTAGCAATCTCCTCCTGCAAGAATTTTGTTAAAGCGATGAGTATTAGCTGAGAAATCGTAAATCAAAAACCGCGAATTATCGTCGCGCCGTACTTCCTCCTCCTTTCAACTGTTTCTTCGCTGTTGGCCTCCCCTCCCATGATGCTCCGCTCCTCAGCGGTGACGTACTTCCGCTATTGCGCTCCCACAGACTGCCGTCTGCTACGGGCCAGCTCTTTCGGCTTTTTCATCTCTGTACACACCATGGACACAGGCTGGAAAAGCGAACGAATGACCTGGCCGCATGTGTGCGGCCTGGCCTTGCCCTTTCGCGGTGTACGTAGCTGCAGGGCTGCAGTTGGTATCGGCGGCGAACTCGCAGCCGCGTGGGGAGAATCGTCGCATCGTTCCCTTTGGTGCACCGCGCACTGTTTATCCAAAAAGCGCGGTCTCAGATGTGGCCCCGCTGGTGCCCGGGTGTTATTTTGCGGTGGTTGTAATTCCTAACTACCGGCGGCATGTGAAAAAAGACATTTTCAACCGACACAGAACCCGTGCACAAAACGCGCCGGATCGGATCGCTTTATCAGCGGCGATGAACGTGAAGGCGAAGAGCAAACCAACGCTGCTCTCGATCAGCGAGAACCCGTGTTCTGACAAGCTGCCACCCATGTGTTGCATTCAACACTGACGGGGAAAGCGTTTGTTTGCACTTGTTTGGATAGTCGTAAAATGTCCAAACACTCCGGCACTCCGCTAGCAGATCAGCCGGCGAGACATTTCGGAAAACATTTGACAGATGGCGCCGTATGCATTAGTGTGTCGCTACGCAAAACTGATGAGACGCTCTACTAAAACTACCATCGCGGTGTCACGTAGCGGGACGCAAAAATTTAGCGTTTAGCGTATGCAAAGGCCACAAACGCTGTACTAAAACTCTATTAGCAGCAAAATAGCGTGCGTATGTGAAACCGCTTGCGTTTACAAAGCTGCACGCCGAGCGCGTACGTTTCAAACCTAGTGACATCGTTTAAATACACTGGCAAGCACAGTGTAACGTAGTCAGATATCAACCGTATGCTCAGGCGACAAGCAAGAGCTTGTTTTATGTGGGGCTGAGATTGCGCATAAGGCCCGTTCGCACTTGCGACGAAAGCGAGTGAGAGCGGCAGGAATTCCGTCGCTTTGTCGCGCGACGATCGTTTTTGTCGAATGGTCGGGACAAATTTTGGTTGCGCGACAGAATTCCCGTCGCTTTCGTCGCAAGCGGGAATGGAAAGTTCTGCCGCTGCCGTCTGCTACGCAGCTCGGAGGTAACCGCGCGATCTGCTCGGGCCGGATGAACGCGCACACTCCCGCACGGCAGCGCCCCAAGCGGCAGACGGCCGCGTACATCGCTCCCGGCGCCCCGCCTGGAGCCCGCCCTCGGCACACTAGCCAGTATATTTCAGGCACTATAATGGAGGAAAGATTTTTTGCTTCCGATGAACCTAGTTCTTTGCCCCTGTGTTTTTAAATACGTGAAGTGGTTAGCACGTCGTCCTCACGCAGCTCTGTATCGTCGTAGCATCGCTGATTGTCCGAACGAAGCTTGCAGCTAAGCCAATGCAGGCGACCGAAGCTGTGTGTGTGTGTGGGCATCGCCTCCTGTGTTGTTGTGACGCGTTCGTTTTCGCGATGAATGCGACATTGTACTTCTGCGGGGTGATAGTGCTTCCCATGGTCTGGATTAATCTTTCTCGAACGACGAACCACTCAACCTGCGCATGGAGGTATGTCAGTGTGCCTGGCTAAAAGCCTTCTCCATTGCGCGCCATAGTTGTGACTTGCCTGCTCGTACCCCGCACCGTGTGTTGAGGGTGATATCCTTATTACACGGCAGGAGGAGGCAACTCATCGTCTGTCAATCGCGGTTTTCCACTTTCAACGCTAGTTGTGACGTTTCGTTCGTTCGAAACGCATCCTCTGGAATTGTTTTTTAAGTTGAATAAAATGTACGCGTCAAACACGATGCTTCGGCTTCATGGCGTTCTCAGCGATTGGCACCAAAAGTGGCCGACGGACTTTCTTTATGTACGATACTCCGTAAGATACAATCCACGTCGTGTTATGGCCGTGTTGCATTCAATTCAATACAAACGGTTAAGCGTTTGTTTACATTTGTTTCGTTTGTCGTAAAATGTCAAAGCACTCCGGCACTCCGCTGGCAGATCAGCCGGCGAGCCGACGCTGAGCAGAAGACTCATCTCTTTGCCGGAAGTGCGTGAAAAAGCCGCCCAATAGCAGGATGTCTAGCTCATGACGAACATCTGGGAATCGATGATGTAGACATGTGAAGATGGCGGCGTCCAAAAACACGAAGGAAAGGGTGAGAAAAAAGCGACAAACTTTGCAACAAAAGTGTGAGCTTTCCGCTGCGCGTAAAAGAGTAATACTTAGCACAGGTGACGTTGGCGACCCAATCTAGCGATTGCGCTAGTTCATTTAGTGTGCTCAAAATGCCTTTCAGGGCCCCTTTAAATATGCCCACTCTCGAACACGATGAGCACCAAATGGAACCAACGGAACTCTCAGCAACAGACTGTTGACGCAGAAATGTAGCGGAACTTTGAAATAAGATGATTTTTTGTGCACTCTTGGCGGTGAAGTACTCAAGAAGGCGAAGTTCACTAAAAAAACAGAAGGAGGCAAAAGGCACACCATCGACTTCTCCCTCATTTTGAAATTTTTGGATTTTTGGCTGTCGCTGGCTGGCAATCATTTGCTGAAGGCCACGTTTAGAACGCTTTCACCCATTTGTTAAAAACAAAACTATTTTTCAATAACGTTTTTTTTAAGAAAAACATTTTTTAAAACCGGTAGGGACATTTTTCTGTACGTTAGGGTGAGCAATTTTCTGTGCATTTTCTCTTTTTAAATCATAACACCCCCATGTCTACACAGAAGCCTTTTTTCCGGTGGAACACGCCCGCCCAAATAATGGCCATTCGGTATCTCTTAAGGCCTTAAACACTTAATGTCATTCTTATGTACGTGTGGAACGGGTATAACTTTTGTATCCTTGCAGCCGTAGCACTAGGCTTTTCATTACAGATACCGACATTACATCGCCACGATGAAACCCCCGTTCTTTAGTACTGGAAAATGGCACTGTTACAAGCGGGACTTCATTAAAAGCCAAGCCAGCCTCTTGTTTTTATACCGCAGTAGGGACCGTAAAAAGCTTTGAATAAAGTGATTTTGTTATAGTGGGAGTTCACTGTAATGCTCCCAAACCCATAGAGTCAAGGCGAATACAAATTTTTTCATTGCACATGTCTTAAGTTACTTTTACTTTGGCGTTGCAGTATCCCCGCAGAATGTGTTTACTCACCCCCTGGCGATTACTGGGTTTAATATTTCTGCCAACTGTTTTCTTCCCCATTATTTCCGTTCAACAGTGTTAAGTGCACAAACTCCGCAGCTTTGAAGATTGTGAACTAATATTGGTATTTCGTTCCCTGGTATCACTCCTTGTCACTTTGCACCAAACGCAACAAATATTACAGGAGTCATTGTGCTCCTTCTGTGCTTGTATGCTGTTTAGAACCTTTTTTTTTTTCACGCATTCACAATGTTCATTGACTCACTGGCGGCAGGGTTGGATTCGAGCTGCTGTTGAAACGAATCCAGTGGGAGGCAGTCATCTCCCCCTGGCATCGGCGACTCAGCTGAGCCCTGGTATGGCCTCGCAGGCGGTTCATGGCTGTCTGAAACCACAATTAAAAAAAAAAAAAAAAAAGAAACACCTGAACTGCTTAGAAAACCTCCGTAGCAAGAAAACTAGCAACGACAAAGCGGTTAAATAAAACGTACATTTTATCACTTTTCCCTTCGCACTCATGATCTACCTTACTTGCACTTGTTCGAGCAAGAGTTCAAAAACTAGCAATGCTACAGAGCCCAATATTTTGTTGCCTCGCAGTAAACACGAGTTCCTGAAGTCAGCTTCGTTGCAGTATCAGCAGAATGAGCAAGATAGAAACTCTATGCAGCTTTTTTTTTTTTTTTACTTTCACCACTATGGAAATGCTGCACTAAACTGACAACTGTCAGAAGTTCGCTCAGCTGACCACAGACGACCCCGCCACCTCTCCCAGGAACATATGTTATCATGAGCGCGTCAGTGCCTTCAACGAGGCAGGCTGGCCAAGGTAGACCTGAGAATTCGAAGACAACTGAACCGCCTCAGGGGGAAGGCAGCACCCAAGCTGTCATCACAAAACATTGCTTTATGCAATGAAAATGCGAGGTGTGCATCCACAACGTGCAGGAAAAAAAAAAAAAAAGCAGTCCTCGACATGGCAGAATGGAAAGAAAAAATGCGTATGGGCATGTCTGCCCCCTCTTCCTCACTGGCTGGTGCCCGCTCAGCCACATCAGCAGCAGAAACTGAGAATACACCGAGTATACATATTTCCCATCTTTCAAGAATCCAGCCTAGAAATCCTAATTTGTGACCAATCATTCCGGCCATTGCCGACAACCAGCAATACTCCTTTCTGACCCTGGACCTTGCTCATACTGCCCCAAACTATGTTCACCACCGCAGCTGTCTTTTTTTATACCTCGTTCTTAAATGCCTCGTCTGTTTATTCGAAGAATCATGCCAGGCATATCTGCAATGTCTTTATTCAATTTCTCGAGTACTCAATTTCTGGTGATGCAGATTGCAACCCAGCCCTGCCCCCTAGAAATGCACTCCAGGCCAGTTTAATCCAATCAGATTTAAATTAGTTGTTTATTTTCGAGAGGAGGTGGGTGGGGGGGTGCTGTTGACTCTGGACAGTGTTGGTGTCCTGCATATCCAATTTTTACAGGTTATTTTCGACGCTGCTGGTTCTTTGACAGCGTTTGACAACCGTTTCCAGAACATACTTTTTTTCAGTACTATTTTTTCGTTTTTCTGCACTAACTTTTACAATTCAAGGCAAAAATCAGACAACTCATGGTTCCCCACGGCCCCCTGCTCAGATTCATTTGGGGATACAGAGTGCACCTATATTTATTTATTTATTCTATACTGCAAAGTTTCACAAAAAGGAAAGAGAAAGTAACACTATACTATTTCCGTGCAACGCAGCTTTGCCGAAATATTCATTGTTCCTCCTCAAGGGAGCATGGCCTGAGCCACCGTTGCACAGCACCACCACTCATCAGTCATTACCGGGCTGTCACACCTTGAATTTTTGTGCTGCTAAGTAGCAACGGGAAGTTATCCATTCTATGCCTTCCCAGCGGTGGCTTGATGTCCTACGCTCCCAAAACAACATCTCCTCGTAGCTGGGGTGCCTGATAGGCTAGAAACGTGTGTATCAAATGAACCTTAAGATGGTATTTGCGAAAGCAAAGTTGTTGCAGGAACGAACGCGACGCAATGGCACTAATGAATTGCTTGCATACGAATACAGTGGTTTGGGTGCTAATCCCCCAACGATCTACCTACGGGCTTTGGAACATCGGGGTATGTTCCTTCAAGCCTCAATATGCCCGCTAACCCAGCTTTGTTTCCCGTCGGGCCAAGTTTATTAATGCCTGTTCCTTCTTAGTGCTGTTACCTACCCCTCAAAGACGAATAGAAGGCTACGCAATGAACGTATGCGCCACTTTAGGCCGCACTTACGGTGACTGTGTGCAGAAAATACCTAGGCGCTCCCCTTGGTGTACCTGATGCACAGGAATGCCACTAAGGGATCGAACTCTCAGGCTGGCCTTAGGTACCCTGTGCAGTAGGCTTCCACGCCAGCACAGCAATGTCAGCCTCACGAATTCGCGAAATTAAGAGGCGTACGTGCGCCTCATTTTAAGTAGATGACATCCCAGAAATCTCGAGGCTTCGCAGTAGTCGTTCGTTTCGCATACAGAAATTCAGACCTCCTTCAAAATCTGCGAAGTAGTTGGAGTAGGCGTTGATAGCGTTAAAGCTTGGTTCAAGTCGTGGCATATTTTATAAAAAAGGGGGAATGGGTTAAAACAGGACACGTTTGCCACGTTTGCACACAGACCGCTCTGACTAACGCTGTTCGCGCATCATTTGCAGTAGTCGCGTTTCCAAAGGCTGAGGTACTCACGCGCAATGCGACTGGCGCACGTTTTTGTGTTTAGGGCTCACGCTTTTTACGTACTTCGAGAGTCGGGCTATGTCACGCCGCAAAAATTCACTGGGAAATAATTGTCGCTCACCTTGCGTTGAACAACGCCCTGCACACGCCCTGCTTGGCGTATCGCTTGTCTGTTGACAGATAACGGACTGGAAACGGCCAAAACGTAGTTAGGTTCTGCCCAAACTTTAACCGTTTACGTTGTGCTGGTAGTTGGGCTCTGCGCCATCAAGACCTGCGGCATTTTCAAATCTGTTGTCTACCATGTGACCTGAACATCAGCCAATGAGGCTGAAGAAATTCTTGTTCAATTTTAAAGCCTCAGTTTCCTACTTGTAGGTTACGAAACCATGGAGGAAAGAAAAGTTTCTTCCTCCATGACGAAAACAGACGAAAATGATGTAATATTAAATTTTACGATACTTCACTGTATTTGACAACAACAATTTGTTATTATCAAATTGTGCATAAATATAAACTTGGTGATGATAATAGTAATTTGTTTATTTTTTGGCGTTTTATGTTCTCTTTTTTTTACCTTCTCTTCGTGGTAAATCGTTTGGCTTTCAGGGGCTTTGATTGCTTTGATGCATTTTTATTTCTCCATGGCTTTGATTCTCGGGCTCGGTGATGCGCCGGGAAACCATCGGGGAACGAACGATTACGAACTGCATGCGCATACTTTGCCGAAAAGTCGTTGGCCAGACATGATTCCCGTCCGCGGCGGCCGCTTTTCTGATGGAGGCGGAAAGAAGATTTCGGCACACGTACGTTAAAGATCCCCAGGTGGGCAAAATTAATCCGGAGCCCTCCACTACGGCGCCGCTCATCGCCTGTGAAGCGTGGGCGCGTTAAACCCTACAGTCAATCAATGACTGTTTTATTATGTTGTCTCAAGCGGTTGTACCGGTTGTACGCATTTACACGTACTCGCTGGCCTGACGGTCTTTCTACGATTCTTAAAAAAATAAAAGAAAATATCTGCCGCTCTCTAGACTCGCTTATTCTTGCAAGTCGGGTAGAAAACCTGTACAACGTACTCAACTCGGGGGGGGGGGGGGGGGGTTAAAGTGGCGAGGAATCAGGTGCTTCACCTAGAGAAACGACATCGGTTTTGGGGAAAAATAAATATTGAGATATTACAATGCAGAGAAGTAAAAGTGAGAAGAGCATAAACAGACGATAAAAAAAAATTGGAAGAAAAGTAGGAGGCAAGTAACGTAGAAAGAATGTGGTATGTGTAGACGAAGCAGTGAACAAATTGTGTGTAGGTTTGAAAGGGAAGTCCGGCAGGGCCAAATGGCAGCTAGCACGGCACACAGCCTGATTCCAGAATGAATAAGTGAACCACGGCAAAGATCCCTGTAGCAGAATCCCAGTACCTTCGTCCAGACACTGCGTGCACGAGCTTAAGCCAATTGCACGTGCCTTCGAAGTACGGTCCCGCCAAAGCATCGGCCGCTTCATCAAGCCAGATACCTGCGTGTCCAGGCACTCAAGCCAAACGAAGTTCTCAGAGGGAGGAAGGCGAATAAAGAACCAAGAGCTCGACAAAGGGTAGATGAGGCTGTGGAAGTAAGTGCAGAACAAGCAGAGAGAATTATTGCCTGTTTTAGATGCGAAGCATCTCATACTCGGGGCTGTTTCCCTCCCTCCCTCTCCCTCGTTGTCCGCCGTCCACACTCTACTGCGCCTGCGCGTCTCTTCAGCCCCGTCAGCGTTTGGGCTGACGTCAGTGCAGTCCACTATAAAAAGAATTCGAAATAGTTAGGCGGCGCCCGGTTTCGATCCCACGACTCTCTGGCCGCAACGGGAGGTACGTGGCACTCTTCCCACTGCGCTAGAAACCGAGATGGCAGCATGTGCTACGAACGCGCCTTATGTCCTTCACTCATTCAAACTACGTCAAGAAGCCACTGATACAACGAAGGCACGCGAAGCTGAACGTCAAGGGAAACGACGAACTGAAAACTAATGGGAACTTCAGTTGACCCCATGGCTGCTTCGCATACTACTCAGGGTTCCGCTTCGGGAAGATGGTGTAATTTTTAGAAGAACCAAGCGTATGAGAGGCCAAGACTATTGCTAGAAATTCTGTGTGGAAGAAAGTAATGAAGTTCGGCAACTAAAGAGAAAAGGCCCAATCTAAACCGGGAGAAAAAATACCCGCACGTGCCTCCTCCTTCCGCACTGAGGCATCGGTTGTAATACTGGCATCCCAAAAGAAAATTTAGCTGGACCCAGGTGGTTTATGGTCAAATTCCAGCTGGGAATTTAACCATAAACCAGCTGGGTCCAGGTACATTTCCTGTTGGGGTGGACATGAAAACCGTTCAGATGATCCTATAGGAGGCCTGTCAAGAGTTGGTGGGAGTAATTTGGAACTTTCGGGAAAAAGTTCATCGAAAGCAATATCTAAGGACGAGGCTGTATTAGGTATGGAAGCCGACAAGTGGGCCAGATTTAATTGGTCGAGTAGATAGAGACTGTACAATGACCACCAGTGGCTGTTTGAACCGCGGCCAAGGATATAAAGGTGCAAGTTCGATTTTCTTTCAGTCCTTTAATGTTTCCTTCCTTTGTCTTCATTAGACGTAATAAGGTTTGGTTTTGTTAGCTTTTAATTTGTACTTTGCATCCAGAAATCACTTGAAAACAATACATTTGCTTAATCTGCAATGACCTTTCTTTTCTAGTAAAATTATGCATTTTTTGCCATTATGTATAAAGTAGGTGTTGTGTCAGCAAATACCAATCACCTGACCTGAGAACCAGATTGAACTGAACAAAAAAAAAATCAATGTAATCAATACCCGCATTATAGAACTAGTATAAACTACATGCCAAATTGAAGAGACCTATAGGCCCAAACTGTTGACCCTGTCACTTGCCTGCACTTCATGCTGTAGTTAGTGCAGGTATTGGCTGGTCACAACTAGTTCCCTTGCTCCATTTGTATTCACTTTGCTGTGCCTTTAACACGGACAGTGCTGGTAACACTCCAGCAAAACAGCATAAACACATCTATAATTCTGAAAGTGGCATGTAAATGGTATCTGCACACAGAGTGCGTAATTTACAACACAAATATGGCAGTCGCACACGGTTGTTCTGAAATGTACCTATGATACTGCAAAATGGCGCAAGGACATCCTGAGGATATCGATAAATGCAGCTTCAGCAGTAACTGCTATTGTACCTTTCACGTAAATCGTGCTAAAGAAGAAATAAACTGAACGTTTAAGTTGAGGTAGGGTACAAGTTTAAACTTCCAATTGTTGGTTTCCTGCTGGTGCTTGCTTTTGGGAAATGTACCTAGCTAGAATTGGTGTCCTTTAATTTTTCTCCTAGAAAAAGTACAGTTCCAGCCAGAATGCAACGTTTCCAGCTAGGCTGGGATTTCTCTCCAGAGGGAAATTGCCATTTCCCACAAGTACCACACAAAGGAATGCCCTTGACCTTTGGACAGATTTTTTTCACAGATTGGGCAAAAGTACCCTAACAGGCAACAATACACTCAGATCAGGTGCCTCAAGTGAGTATAAGAGCAGCGCCCTCTGGGCAAGAGTTGTCAGAAGTCATAAATAACAAACAACAAAAAAAAGAGAGAAGAAATTAAGGGTATCGGATCAAACCAACCCATTTTTTAGGTCAACAAGTGCCACTATACACCATAGCAAGTGGTGAAAGATGATTATGTAACACAGTTTTGGCCCAGGCCACAAATTTTTTCTCCGAATCACACCACAAATTTTCTCGCCGATTGATTTTTTGTCATGACTTGAGTTTCAAATTTTGGGCGTTTAACATGTTGAAGCTACATCTGGGCTATAAGGTGCGCCTTAGTGAAGGGCTCTGGATTAATTTTGACCTCCTGGGGAACTTTATGTGCACCGAAATCTCAACACGCAGTTGTTTCTGCTTTTCGCCTCCGCCAGAAAAGTAGCCACCACAGTCGGGATCTTAATTCTGCGTCCTTGGTCTACGGAGCACATCTCGTGACAACCTACCCTGGCCTGAGCTACTAAGTTTACCTAACTCGGTCCTCATCACAGTCTCGTCCACACAATAAAACCTAACTTTAACCTGTGGCACAGTCCACAGAATGGAGAATGGAATTCGCTATACTACTGCATAAAACTGACCTATGGTTGGGGCAACGCGATGGCAGCAATGCCACCAACTGCAAAAAAAAAAAAAAAAATCACAAAAGTAGTGTTTCGTATCCAATTACTATGTGGGCTACGTACTCCAGTTCATCAAAATAAATTTTCAAAGTGGACTTGCATTGTCCCCAGTGTTGACAAGTGTCTGCAGGAAAATTCTGCCACCCATAAGAAACATTTTGACACAAAGTAAATTGATACTTGATAACTGCTTGCAGACAGGTGCACACACTTGTGAAGGAAGAACGCATTACTCGAGTTACTGAAGCGCAATGCAGCTACCGTAAAAGTTGCAAAAGAACGCCCACCCAAAGTACAGAGATATCAAGCAAGAAATACGGGATGGGCGATCTTTCGGGTCATGTGCGAAAAAGTGACCGCACCGCCAACCAAAACTGCGGAGATATCAAGAAAAAATACCAGGTGGGCGAACTTTCAGCTCAAGTGCAGAAAGGACAAATAAGTGACCGCATCAACACATGAATAGATGATGCACGCTTATTTTATTCCCGCATCGGCACTAAAGCAACCTATTTTAGGGGGTAGGCGATCTTTGGGTTCTTTTAGTAAATTGAATATTTCACCCCTCAAGGGGGGTGGGGATGTTTCAGGGGAGGGCGTTCGTTCGCAATTTTACGGTACTCGCCATCTGTTGCAGGGATCAAGGTCACGCTTCTACCCTCGTTTCTTCCTCATGTCAGTGAGGAGCAGAATAACTGCCTCCTATGATTGAAATTTTCACCCTTGGTGTCGCCAATGTGGTGTTGACAATTAGCACTGGAAGGCTTACTGGAGGCATCAGTGGCTTCTCTTTCCCGTCCACCCTTTGCACGTGCCAACAACAAAGCCCGTGTGAAATATGCCCTGCTTCTGCATTCCATGCAGTGGGCGCTAAGTCTGATATCTCCGCATGCATCACATCATTTTCCATTTACTCCCTTGTGTCAGCTGTGCAGTGCAACCTAGTTGTGGTGATGATGGCTAAATGATGACCCGTCACATCGCACATACGTACAGAGTAATTTTTGTTTGGCCTAGTTTGTATTACCAAGAGAAAATTGTACCCCTCAAGGATTCGTTAGTGGCCCCAGCGAGATGCACATAGAATTTGTGCAGCTCCTCAACAGCCTTCAGTGCTATGTTTAGCAGGAGGATACTGTATCAAGCTGGACAAAAGTGTGTTGGAAGGAGTTCAGACATACATAGATTATACGTCCAGGCAGATTTCTTTTTTCGCTGGATCATCCCGTTCCGTGACAAAAAAAAACAACGCAGATGTATTCATTGGTGCATGCATTTACACGGACTCAACCAAGCTCTCCATTACATTTCAGAAATCAAGTGCTCAGTTCTGTGCTCATTCCATTCAGAGCGCAAATATGAAGCAATTCAAGGATTGTTCCAACTGCATTGGCCGCTTTGCTACACTGGCTACGTGCACTGCAGCTTTGGTGAAACTTAAAAACTGCATCAAAGATAAATATAGTACTTTGTAGTACTCTGTCTGAAAAATTACGAAAGCTGTCACTCACTAAAAGACTAAAATCTTTGTGTCGAAATGAATGTGGTGTTTCACGGGGTGTTTCACACAACTTGGGCCACAAAATTCAGTCACAAAGGTTTAGACTTTCAGCACAAAAGTAGATAAAAATGATTTATGGTAATACGAATCGCTCTCACATAATTTTTAAAGTATTTTCAACAATGAAGCTTAAAATACAGTATGCTCTCATAAGATGAGCTTAAGACGAATTTCCGATAATAGGGACATCGAAGTTTACTGTTCTCAGCTTTTTAAACTGGTGAACCTCACTAAAACTGTCCATTATAAAGTTTTGCAGCGTCAGAAAATAACGCCGCAGCTTTTGCGACACCGTTTCTGAACTAATTCCTGGATGGGCGAGAAGTTACGGCACTTGAAAGAAATAGAGAACAACAGAGGTGCGGCTAGATATTTCTTTCACATGTGCCCTTGATCACGACAGCAGCTGTGCGCATGCAACGCAGCCTGGCGATGGCTGGTGCAAGAGCCTACCAAGACACACGACACCTGAAAGACTCACTCCACCAACTCATCTCAGTTTGCCATGCTTTTTCTAGTGTCAAAAAATCTTCTCCTCTCCAAATATTTCTAAGAAAGCTGCTGCATTCGGCCCTTCTTTCAATGCTCTACAACTTGGTAACTTAAAGTTTTGACTGGACTCCTTCGTCAAGAAGGTAATTAATTAGCTCAAGATATACAATTTTGAGCTAGAATAATTAATCTTTGTGCTATTGCTGGAAAACCCACCATTTCACGTTTGAATGCCTGGTCCAAGTTACATGAAACACTTTGCATACAGTGTCAGCCATGCTACAAGGCAGGCGAAATGAAATTAACCGCACATTTTCTAGGGCTGCATAAACCAAAAAAGGGGAAGATCTAGTACATGCTCTCAATTGGATTGCTCCCAACAATAAAGCTACTGTCCATTGCGAATTTTGGATTTTCATACGAGTAGCCTTAAAAAAACAAAAAACAAAAGAAAAGAAAATCTGCATACTCCAACATGATTTGGGTCATCTTCACTTCATACAGATTCTTTTTAGGCTCTCGGTAGATGCTGCACCACCTAGAGAACTACGACAGACAACAGACGCCTTAATAGCAGTAACAACTGTGGATCATGCGTACACGGCCCCCTTCAAATTCCATAATGAATTTTTCTTCAGACAAGCAAAAGCAAAAACACTCGCAACAAAACACAGTGAACAAAGCAATCTAGTTTAATAACCGTTGACATAACGAATACTGCTATTATGCAACTCGCTCTCCAATCCAGAGCTAAAAAGTTCAAGTAAAATTTGAAACCTGCGATAAGAAATAGCAGTCACGTTTTTAATGCCGCTTCAACAGTTTGGTTTTCCTCTGAAAAGAACTGCTCCTGTTGAGGCACCTTCGACAGAAAACCGCAGTTGAAATCTGTCGCCTGTCATCCTTTTGTGCCCTGTCAATGTGAGGCTTGCAAAGGCCACCCATCCTTCCTGTAATGACAAAAATAAATTCATCCATGAACACATACACACACACACGCACACAAAAAAACACTTCCACTATGATGAAACTTGTAACAAAACTATGGCAGTATGGTGATGATGGACATGTCTAAACATACTTATGTGTGGACTGACAAATATTCAGTTTGCAGTAAGGCATAGAAGATCACATTAACAAAAACAACAACAAACAAGCATGCTGCCTTGTGTTGCTTTTCTCATGTACAAGACCCTGTTAGTATTGCAAAGCTTTACAATACCACCTGTCTTATTTATTCATTCACAAAAGAAAGAAAAAAGTGGCATTCATGCACCTAGCTTAATTTTTTTTTAATTTTTGCTGCAGTGTGATATGTTGTAGCTATCTTCAGCAAAAATTATTCCATCAGGACAACATAGGGAAACACAACACTTACACGAGTTAACAAGCCATCATATCTCCCTTCTCTACAGCACTTCTGCAAAGGAAAGATTTACCACAGGACGTATCATAGAGCTCTCATAAAGATGTGCTTTGGTAACTTGTGCTGAAATCATCATGAATATGCACGATATACAAAAAAAAAAAAAAAAAAAAACGAGGTTTGGGTGCCTTTGTTGGTCTTCAGTGCCAATAAGGGCAATGAATGCGATGCCATTTTGTATTGCAGTCAATATTGCTGATGGGTAAAGTAAGACTTACATCCCATAATAAAGTGCATGTATTTTGCAGCTAATGGAGTACCCACGCAAACGAAGAAATGGGCGCGTTTTTTCTGGTCCGTTCAGCGATATAGTGGTGCAACAGCGCGAACTGACGGGACACAGAAAGGAAACAACACGAGCTCTGACTAAAAACTGAATTGTTTATTACGAATTCGATTGAATTTTGAAAAATTCAGCAGTTAGCCAACACTCTTGTTGCTTCTTTTCTGTGGCCCATCTGTTCGTGCTGTTGCACCACTGTGAATCTGTACCAACTGGTCAACAATATCAAGATAGAAAAAAAAAAAAAAAAAAAGCCCCAAACAAGCGACAGACTCTTCCAATTGCAAGTACAGAAAGCAGATGTGCATTTTTCTTTGCGTACTATTTGTACACGTTTAGTTTGTTTCTGGCGACATGAATGTGGAATGACACGAACATTTTTTTGTAACCTGAGACAGTGATACCACTAAGATTCCAGAGCATCGCAATCCCCATTCAAGTGTGAACAGAGGATCATGTGACTTCCGGGACACCTGGCAGAACCTGAGGAGCCATAAAACTGAGCAGCACAAGAAGTCACTGCAAGAGTAGGGCCCTTACTCCCACGTGTATCATCATTCCCGCCTCACAAGCAAGACAGCAAGATCGCCCAGAGCATCAGGCGGTGTTCTCCCAGCCATTTGCTAAATAGTATAGAGCTTGCCGCATGATTATCAAGGTGAGTACAGGATCTGTTTTACTTTTCAAAGCCTGCCCATCCACATATGTGATCGATAAAGACACTTGTATAAATGTTATCTTCATTTACTGCAAGTGTGGAAAGAAATAATAAACTGTTTTGGGCTAGCAACATGCTTACTGCCACGATTAACCTTTCTACTGCCAGCCTTCATACATTGTGCATGACTCTCTGCAATTATGCTAACAGTAACGTCAAACGAGATGGTAAACAACAACAACAAAAACATGACAAATACAACATGGAGTTCCAACCTGTTTACTAAAGCCCGCTTTCCATATTTCTGGAGTTTGTCTGCATTTTCTGGTCACTTATTATGACCTATAATTGTGCGTGCTTTTGACAGAAAAAAAGAAAGCTGTTCCAATCAACGTGAAAGCTGTCAGAAGTGCAGAGGAGTGATTCGCCATAATGGACTGTAGCGCCGTTATCCGCTCACTGCTACAAACTGACACATTTCAAATTTCCCCCCTTCACAGGGCTCGCGCGCCCCCTGCCTGAAACTGCGTCAGTGGGAATTCTGTTCTTTTTGTGCTTGCTTTTCCTCCCGCATGTGCCGGTGTTGCACGGCCACTTTTGTTTGCTTACTATTGTAAAAACCAACCCAACGAGCGATCCTAACTAAATGAACATGGGCGCTGGCAGTTAATTACGTATATTTTGCCTCAAATGTACCTACAGTTTTTTTTTGCGCTACACAACAGGGAGATGTATGATAAGCGCCAGCGGTTCACGAGTTTCTAGCGCTTATGACTAGATACACCGCTTGGCTTTCGAAGCCTCTGTGGGAAGGCGCGACGACAGAATGCCGTGTGGCTTTACTTGCGTCCAGTGAGCAAGTTACAAGGCGAGCCCCTAAAGTGCTCTGCACTTAATAAAGATGGTCCTGCATGCTCCGACAGCACACGTTGAGGCAGAAACCAATGACCTTCCCCAGACCACATATGTGACCACTTTGCTGACACACTGCCTCGGTGTCCATCACACCATTAGCACAACGTGAAAGCTTGTACTGCCCCTTTGCACATGGGAGTACCCACCGCAGTAGCTACTCTGTGCTATTCAGGCATTTCCTAGGTGCCTGCAAGGTGGCAGAGCTTGTACCGAAAGCCGTGGGCTTTGTTGCTTGCATATCAATGGTACCCTATAGGAGGTGTCGTATATATTACAGCTATGTCCGCCATAGCGATAGCTGGCCCAGATTTTGTTGCTCGCATTTGCAGCATAGCAACTGATGACATTTCTGGTGTAACAACTACTATCCTTTCACACGGGCACAACTCGGAGTGTGAACTTCGATCGAAGTGAGTACTCATGGCGGTAAATTTGCGCACAACAAACAGGGACACCACAAAAGGGGGACACGACTAGCACTGCCTTCATGTCTTTTCTTTGTTGTATCCCCGTTTGTGGTGCGCAAACTTGCCATCATGAATGCAAACCAACTATCCCGCATTTCCGCGTTACTGAAATGAGTACCTTGCACTTGATACAGAGTATCTTGCGCTTGGCGTGGTAGTAGCAGCGGCCAGGATCCAGGTTCCTGTCACCTACGAGCTGGTCCAATTTGGCAGTGGCCAGGTCTGCCGGGGGCACCATGTCAAACAGCTTCACCTTGCTCCCGTGCCAGTGGGTTGTCAGCGTAGTCTGCACGCAGCGTGGGAATTAGACAATGTGCGCTGTAAAAACTGCCCCTTTCTTTTGTTTATTTATTCATTAATTAATACCATAACCCTCACTCGGAGGGAATTGCAGGGAGGAGTGTAAAACAAGAAGACAACGGACCATAACAAAAAGTCCACCAGGTTTTGTGTGGAGGTAAGACAATTATAGCGAGCACTCCAACTGTTTAACATTCAACCTTGCGACAGCATACTCTGGAAGTCCATTCCACGCTTCCCTACTATAAGAAAAAATTAAAGCCATTCCACTCAATGTAAAAGCTGTCGGAAGTTCAGAGCGGTGATTCGCCATAATGGGCTGTACTGCCGTTATCTGCTCACTGCTACCACCCCAGGCAATTCAAATTTCCTGCCTTCGCAGTGCTTGCACACCCCGTGCCTGAAACTGCACCAGCAGGAGTTCTGTTCTTTTTGTGCTTGGTTTAATTTTGTATGCTGGAGCTGTTTTGCATCATTTCACAAACGCGTAATTTTTTTCTTGCACGGCCTGGAGCTTTTCTACGTCATTTCGAACGCGCCATTTTTTTTTTCTTGCGAGGCTGGAGCCTTTCTGCGGCATTTTGAACGCGCCATTTTCTTCTTGTGTGTGGAGCCTTTCTGCATCATTTCGAAAGCTATTCTTTTCTTGAGCAGCCACTTTTTTCACTTACTATCGTAAAAACCAACCCAACGAGCGCTCCTAACTAAATGAACGCGGGCGCTGCCGGTTAGTTACGAATATTTTGCCTAAAATGTACGTATAGTTTTCTTTGCGCTAAACAACGGGGAAATGTAGGGCAAGCACTAGTGGTGAGCGTGCTTCAAATGCTTACGACTATATAAACCGCTTGGCTCTCGCAGCCTCTGGGGTACGCCACGACAACAGCGCTACAACGGAATGCCTTGTTGCTCTACTTAGATCCAGCAAGAGCTACGACAAGGCGAGCTCTGCACTTAAAAAATAATGCTTGAACCCATCTAGACAAGCCCGATAAGGCCCTACTGGGTCACTGTGGTTAAATCAAGTACCTCATTTTATTCTAGGCCATGAATCGTGCCAATAAGCTGCTAACAAGAAACGCTCCCATCAAAATCACGGACCACATTTGTGGCAATTTTTTCTTTATTTTACATTCCCCCTGCAACAACGCGCAAAAACAAAGTATCGTGTCAAGGGCAAAGTGGAACAGAAAATGTTTCCCTCTCACACTGAATGCAATGCCTTGTTCTAAATCCCAGTTCAAAACAATATAATCAGAAAACCTTTCAAAATCCAATCCTTGATTGGTCTAGATTCACAGAAGGACTTTTGAAACTCCCACTATTTGGCAATTGGCAGCGCCATGTAAGTGCTGCTCCAGTAGTACACTAATACATGCTCGCATTGTAAACCTAGACGTTGCATTACTATGTCAACTGAGCCTCACGATGGCACACACTCAACATTGCTTGTGGACCTCCCTAGTTTTTGACGCCCTAGATATGATCTTAAAAAAAAAAAGGCAGCAGAGGCACTAGATACAGTAAAGCCTTGTTACAATAGAAACTCAAGGGACCAAGGAAACATGTTTCCTGTAACTAAGGTCTCTTGTATGCGACGCTGCTAACAAGGTGAACATAAGAAAACCAACCAAATCGTTTTTATTCCAACGTCTCGTGATTAAGTGTCTCTTGTAATAAAGTATATCTTGTCATGACATTCTAGTGTAAAATCCTGTAGTGTTCAATACTATAAAACGGTGTTCTTTTTCCATCATATTCCAGTGGCTGTGGGAAGAACCTTACACTGGCCATGCATGGCTTTTCTGAATCGCCGATTTGGCAGCCTGTGTAAAATTCTGAGGCAGCATGTACAAGACCACAACAGTTCAGGAAAAATAAATACCAGCATGCTGCAAGGCTAGCAGTATTCCCCAAGTTTTATGCCACCATCGCCACCGGCCGCACTGTATAATTTTTAAAACTTGATCATTTTTATGATCTTTCACTCCCAGGAGGAACAAAGGTGGTAAAGACAGGAAAATGCGACTGCAGGTACATTTCGTTTTTTTCTTACTGCTACACTCTCTAAAATTTCCACCCTATGCCCTCGTTTCGTCCATGCCACCTCCCTCTCCTCACTCGATCTTTGGTTCCTAACCTCCTTAACTCTTCCACATGCCAAATACCTACATCTAAATGCTTTTGGTCCTCCCACAAAATGTAATCTGAACTTCAACACAGAATGCCATTAACTGATCTAACGTAACCTGTGCACCCGTAGGCTTTGACCTTCAGGGCAATGGCTATAATTTAAAGCCAAGCAAGTTTTCAAAGCAACCTCCCTGAATTTTTTTAACACTGGCACAGTGTCAGCAACTGCCTTCGGGTAGTTTCGGCTCTTGCTATCCAGCATACTACTATTTAAAATGTGAAGTTAAAATACAATAAAATAAAAAGAAGCTACCTCTGCTGCATTGCAGTGAACGGCGCAACGCCTGTTATTAACAAGCGCAACGCCTGTTATTACATGGTCAGTTCAATGGTGGGAAAGTAGACAAGGCCATGGAAGGTTCATGCATTCCAGACAAGTGGGACTGCCAGCAAACACAAAAATTAAAGCCGTTGCACTCAATGTGAAAGCTGTTGCAAGTGCAGAGCAGTGGTTTGCCATAATGGGCTGTGGCGCCGTTACCGCTCGGTTTTACCACCCATGACGCTCTTCGCCGCCCTGTTTCATTCCTTTCCTGATCAATTTAATGGAGGTTTGTCCAATGCAATTCAAATTTCCCACCTTAAAAGTGCTTGCGCGCCCCCTGCCTGAAACTGCCAAGTGGGAGTTCTGTTCTTTTTGTACTTGCTTTTCCTTCCGCACGTGCTGGCGTTGCACTGCCACTGTTTTTCACTTCCTATTGTAAAAACCAACCCAACGAACGTTCCTAACTAAATGAACGTGAGTGCTGCCGGTTAATTATGTATATTTTGCCTCAAATGTACCTGCAGCTTTCTTGGTGCTTAAACAATGAGGAGATGTATGACAAGCACCAGCAGTTCCCGAGTTTCAAACGCTTATGACTACATAAACCGCTTCGCTTTCGAAGCCTCTGTGGGACCCCGCGACAACAGAACACCATATGCCTCTTCTTGGGTCCAGCGAGCGAGCTACGACGACAAGGCGAGCCCCTGAAGTGCTCTGCACTTAAAACTTTAGAGTTTCTGGAACATTATCTTTCTTGCTTTCCAGCAGTGAGCGTACACTCATTGCTGCCTTCACCTTGTCATCGGTATTTCTGGACTGGAAACGCGGATCTCCTACACAGTGAGTAGTTAACTGCATCACGGGGCAAACGTGTATACCTACAAATTTGCCCACAGCCCTGTACAATCTGTCGATGTAGTCGGCCGTGTGCAGGCTCCAGCAAACGACGCCCAGCGATGAGGACACCTTGGAGGCTAGAAGGAAGAACAACAACTGTGAGGCAACTGGGAAGCAATACGATACAAGTTTGGTTCATTCAAAAGACTGCTTTGTCACGATAACAATGGCGCCAACTTCCAGGCAAACTTTCAGCTACTGCCTATGCTAGTACGAGGAAAAACAGATGAAGGAGTGGCGGCTTGCCAGCTACTTTCTAGCAGCATCGCTATGACGAAACAGAATCTTGTATCTGCAGTCAAACCTTGTTATATAATGAAGTAGCATCAGGACAGCAAATTAGTTCGTTATATCCGATATTCGTTGTAAAAGTACTGTAAAACCTTGTTACAAGAGACACTTGGTTATAAGAGACATTTGAATGAAAACTGTTTGGTTTGTTTTCCTATGTTTACCATGTTAGCAACATTGTATACAAGAGACCTTGGTTACAAGAGACACGTTTCCCGGGTCCCTTGAGTGTCTAGTGTAACCAGGTTTTACTGTAGAGGTAAAAATCAGCTCTAACAAGTTGAAAATCTGGCTCGCGCAAAAATACTTGGTACAAAAATGCATTTTTTAAGGTTTCGAATCCACTATAAAGAAGGTAACCCTGACCTTTCTTCTTGTTGCATTTCACCCTCAATGAACTGGAACATGAGTACGTAAAATTACAACAGAACATAGTTCCCTCGACAATACAGGCCTAAGTCCTCATTTATTTGATGAAGGATGTGATCCTCATCTAGTGGCTACTCACAGCACTGAGCAGGATGAAGTTTTCAACTGTGTCCACAAACAAAAGGGCATTTATACTTCTGCAGTTTCGGATGACGCTTTTTTTTTTTTTTTTCCAAGTAGCTTCTCACACTCCTGGTCAAATATTTCTTTATTACATCTGATATCACGCGCGACTCTCGTGGTTTCATTTTCGTTCTAAAAGAATAAGCGTCACTGAAATAAAGCATGACCAACCAAAGTTTGTATTTAGTTCACTATAGCCAATAATTCACTACGACAGTGTTCGTTATAACGAGGTTCAACTGCATGATTGGTGGCTTCTGACCAAATTCCACCACCAAGAAACATGACTCTGTGATTGCGGTGGTGCCACCAGTTCCATTTGAATAGAACACTTGAACGCGAACATGCAGTTAACACACAGACAACTGCATTTTTGGTATTCCCACCATTACGTCACGGCTGACATCGCACAGTGCAAAATTTGAAATTTTTTTAATAATTTGTATCTTCTTCGGGTTAAACAATTCTCTTTAGGGGCTGGGATTGAGTTTAGTGGATTTCCCAAGGCTAGTTATTTTACCGCAAGCTACACTACGCTACCTCGGGCAGTCTTCGCGGGGTGAAACGCTACAATGCTAGCAACCCAACTGAAGTGGGGGGGGGTTGAGCATCTCACACTACTTCGATTATGGTTATTCTATTTCGTACGGCTTGATAATCGCTCCAGATAAAGGTAGACACTAAAGATACTTTGAAGAAAATTATTCTAAGCTCTAGCACACAGCTTGACACGCACGCAAGCACGCACGTACACACACATGCATACATACATGTTAACTGATTTATTCATTAACTGATAAACAAACACAAGAACAGGATCCCACAGGGAATGTCTTCATTCGTATCACAAGAAGCTAGCTTCAGCAAGGTGGTAGGAGCAGAGGCATTCACATTCTGTCAGCAATTGGCATCTACCTGAGCTACTGCCATACAACTTTTGAATATTTCTAGATTCTATATGGAAAGTAGTGTCCAGTGAATTTCGCACCTTTGGTCACTCCGTCCGTTCCTTGATCTCGAGCCCGGGACAGCAGCACGGGAGGTCCTGGAGGCATTCCAGAAGCTGGACCAGGGAGACACACGGTCGGTTGCATGCAAGGCACAGGCAAGCTACATCTCTGCTGCCATTAGCACTGCATCACGGTGCAACGAAAGAAAAGAAAGTGGACTTTTTAAAGGTATCAGACCTGTTGACAATTTTACTGGTACATAATTTCATTAGGAGTCTCAAAATGGCAAGCAATTTTAGAATTCAACCAGCCTGTTGTTCGACTTGGAGTCAATGATGCTGCTCATGCAACAGAAGTCAGCATAAAGATAATTTTAATTGCTTTTTTGGGGGGTTGCGATGGCCTGAGAAATAACTCCTCTCCCCCCCACTTTCACACAACAGTCACAAGATGAGACAACATACACTGCGCAGTGTGCTCAAAATGCTGTTCGCAGGCTGTGTATGGTACTTCTTTCAAAATCGTCTACGGCTGTCTTTGCAGTAGACGTGCAAGATGTCATTATCTGAGCTCATAGCTCTGTGATTTCTAAAAGCAGAATTTAGATATAGTGACAAGGTGGAATAGATCTCCTTAAAGCCTACAAGCGATGTACATGATATTCATGAGTAGTATATGTGAAATTCATAATATAAATGCTTCCCAAAAAAGAGCTTAGTGCAATTTATAAGAAATAGTACTGCCTCTGCAACCAACAATTGCACCTGCAATCGTTCAGCACATTTCTGCGCAGCTGCCTGACCCTGGTTCATATATGGGAAACATCTTTGCTAGAAACCTATTTCGTCCCGTGATGATGTCTCAGTTAAACAGCTCAGCAACGGGGCAAGTAGAGCAGCTACAGACACAGCCCAACTGACCCTCACCAGATTGGCTCCAAGGCCCGCCATCATGTCGGTGTAGTCTGCAAGGTGAATTCCTTGAGGCACCGGGACCTCCGTCTGTGCCAATATCTTGCCTGTGTCAAACCTGCATCGAAAAAAAAAAAAAAAGAGGAGGAGGAAGGTGTTTGGCCTTTTCCAAACAATATGGCTACGCAAAACACACGTACATATCCCCGAGAGGGTTTGCAAAGAGATCATGTTTGTCTTAGATGTGTGGTAAACAAGAAGAAGTGGTTGGGGGCTGACACAATGCAAGTACATTTTAGACAAGCTACCAGCCAGTGAAGAGAAGTTCCACCTTGGCTATCTCCGCTAGGTGTGTAATGTAAATAATGTAAATAATATAAGGACCCCTTAACTCTTTTGTTACCGCGGGAAAATTGACCGATTTTTAGGGGTCCAAGAAAACATTTTTTTTCTGCTAAAAAATTGGTTTGGTACTAATTACAGGAACAAGAAATGCAGATTATTTAATCACCTTTCCAATAACACCAGTTTTTTAAATGTTTTCACATATCATAGTTGCGAAAAAAATATCAAAATCAAAATTTTTGTCAAAATGTTGAAAAAAAATGATAAAAAAGGAGTTGTATATAACAAACCACCGGTAGCACAAAGAAATTAGAATATACATTTTGTAGGGGAACATTTCAAAAACACGCCCTAGAAAAAATGTCGACGTGCGAGGAAGTTTTTCAGATATAAAAAAAAAAGTTAGCCCGCGCGGTGCTCGTGTCATGCGGTGAAGCCCAACCTTCAATTCAAAATGTGTAATTTTGGGTGGTTACAATCTGGCGGTTTCACATTATCAGAGGCACCAATTTGCCCCCAGATACCTAACGTAAAAACATCTTGTCAATGACTGACTTTGCATTTAGAGCCAGCCAAATATTTGGGACAAGCACGCGATGCGGAAAAACATGTATGAAGTTGAAAACGGAACTCCGTGGTTGATGCTTGTTGATGTTCACGGTCAGTTATCTCTCAAAACATAAAGTTGAGCTTTATTATCATCTTCTAACTAGCAATTGCAGCATTGCTTGCAGGAATGAGGTGCGATGCGCTAGAATCGTGCCCTGCCAACTTTGGCCGAGTAACTGTTGCGCGATAAAAAAGATCAGCACAACGAGCCTCCTCTATTGCAGTGCCACCTTACAGTTTTGAAATGAAACAGTACAAAAACTTATCGGGGACTCCGTCCGAATAGACAGTCCAACTAAGCAGCAACACTAGACCCCCGGAGATACCCTTGTATGGAAACGAAACTGGAAGGTGAACAGCTGGCAGTGTGTAAGGCCGGTTTGAAGCGCTTTCCTCGTCGGAACAGATATCTGGTGACTGGGTGTGATCTTTTGACTTGCATCTGAAGTTCTTACCGCAAAAATCAGATTAGGGTTAAGTGAAATCAGGAGCAGCATGCTTTGTTCGAGGATCAGTCGCGGACGCTCCAGGCGCCATGGCAGGTAGCCTTGAAGTTGGGTAACTGCATAGTAGCACTAAATATGAATTTCGCGATGCAGAAACGAAACTGAAACTGTTGTAAACTGTTCGTGAATGGTCCTGGGGTAAGTAGAACTACCACACACACAACTTAGAACAACGTGCGCAAAAGCAATAAAACTGCCTAAAATCATAAAGTAGCTTTGCAAACAGGCACTGCTTGACATTTTCAGCCGATTTCTGGGATTATCACCATCAGAGTGCAAACCTGATGATTGAAAATTGTTTGCTGGTTCATCATTCATGCCCTGATACCAAAAAAACAAATGCTGATGCAGAATAATAACGAGTGGCACACATTCTTCGTTGGTAGCAGTGACGCGCGATGACCACGCCCCTTTTTCACACTCAGGTGATTTAAACGCGTGTCAAAAATCACGTTTTTGTCGCAAAAATGAAAACAAAACTGATTTTGAAAGGCCATTTTCTGATCTAACTTCAAACAGCTTTACTTGTTCGAGCAACACCTGGAACGTTATGGAAAGGCGCTCCGAAAGTATAGTTCAAATTGAACGATTTTGAATAGGCGCGGCAACGAAAGAGTTAATATGTCTCGCCCAGCGTGGGTGATCACAAGACAAGGAGTAATAATAACGCGCATAGTTGTATACAATCAGCAAAAAAAAAAAAAAAAAGAAAGAAAGAAAGAAGGAAGAAAATCAAATTATGTGCATGTTGAAGTATCAAGTGAACAATTGGCATATAAATGAGTTCTGAAAGCGTAGAAATGTTTCTTGGAAGTATCTACTAGTGTTAGGTAATGGTCATGCACCTTTTTGCAAAACATTGGCGGCAGGAGAACAGTTATAGATAGTGTGGTGATACATCTCACAAGGAAAAGAGACCACAAGAATAATGTGGGGCTCTGCAGTTGTCAAACGAACTAATTTTTGTTGCTTAGGGATTTTATTTCAGCTTCGTGTAGTGCAACGATCTATTGCTGACATCCGCACTCGGTATAAATAACTAATGTGGGCACAGGTGCCTCTGAATTTATTAACATTTCATACCACACACCAGTACACACATTCGCCTGAACCACGCATGCAATCCATACTATCCAAATAAGAATCAGCTTTACCAGCTTTTATTGTGTACGTGTGCAGGCACTTGCACCCATGCTGCCCCCCCCCACACACACACACCCACTTGCACACACCTAGGCACCCACACACACGCATGCAGTTGAACACCGATACAATAACTCTGTCTAGAGTTCAATTATAGTTACAGTAACACAAAGTGCTACTTCCGATTGAATGTTAGACTCCTCTAAACGACAAACACTGCTTTCTAACTGCCACGACCTGTTGCCCGCTGCTACGCAAGCGCTGTCGGTCCACACATGCGCACGCCTTCTTCATTCTTCTCTTCCTTTCCCCACTTCTTACCTTTCGCTCTTACGAAAACCCAGGTTGGACAATAAATGCTCTCTTTTGCCCCAGCCACTCTGTTCGTGCCCTTACGAGTGCGGCCCAGCCACGGGGCGGGTTGCAGCACCAACAAATGAGGCAAGCATAGGCAAAAGATGAAAGTGCCAAGGTGTGCTGCCATTAAAAATTGGTTCGTGTATTATTGTTTTGACACGCTCACGAAAAGTTAACTTCCTCCGAAAGAAAGCCATCAAAGAACTTATACGAAAAGAGGTTTTATATGGACGCAGTAGGACCAATGTCAGTCTTGGTGAACAGGAAACGCGCTGAAGACGTTGCCATACATGGCAGGAGCAGTACATGCACAACTGTGTTTCTACAGTGCAATGGAGGCGAACAGCGAAAATGGCCGTGTGTGGAGATTTCGCAGCCCATTAAAGATCTCCGGGTGGTCTAAATTATCCGGAGCCCGCGACTACGGCGTGCTACAATGCCCACAAGTAGCTTCGGTGCGTTAAAGCCCCCTACCAGTTTCTGCAGCACATGCTGTATTTGATTCTGGCGTAGTTATTAACCTACCGTAAAGTTCTGAGAGAACGCCCTCCCCGCGAAACATCACACTCCCCTTTAGGAATGAAATAATCAATTTACTAAAAGACCCCTGAGATCGCCTACCCTCTAAAATGGATGGCTTTAGCGCCGATGAGAGAAATGAGAGCAGTGCGTACACTGACTACAATGGGCGTACCCACATTACCGGTTATTTCCGTACCGTACCTCTTTGGTGCCACCGTGATCACCGAGATGCCCGACTTGGTGTCGCCTGCGAGAAGGGTGTGGACCAGCGGTGCCGCACCCCTCCAACGGGGGAGCAGGCTGGGGTGCACATTGATCATGCCACTGCGAGAGACGAAAAAGGGGAACGTACAGTCAGGCCCCGCTTCATATAAAAAACGCATAAAGAAATGTCAGTTACAATGAACGATTGTTGTAACTGGGCTAAATAGCAACTACGGTGGAATACCAGTTACATGTCCCCGGGCTTTATGACAACCCGGGTTTTACGACGGACAGGTGAAATCCAGGCGAAGTCCCTGTAGTAGAAACAATGCATTAAAAAATTTAGAGCCATTCCACTCAACGTGAAAGCTGTAGGAAGTGCAGAGCAGTTATTCGCCATAATGGGCTGTAGTGCTGCTATCCGCTCACTGCACCACCCAATGCAATTCAGATTGCCCACCTTCGCAGTGCTCGCGCGCCCCCTGCCTGAAACAGTGCCAACGGGACTTCTGTTCTTTTTGTGCTTGTTTTTCCTCCCGTACGTGCCATCGTTGCACTGCCACTTTTTTTCCCTTACCATCGTAAAAACCAACCCAACGAGCATTCCGAACTAAATGAACGCTTGCGCTGCCGGTTAATTATGGATATTTTGCATCAAATGCACCTGCAGTTTTCTTTGTGCTAAACAACGGGGAGAAGTATGACAAGTGCCAGCGGTCTACGAGTTTTGAATGCTTATGGCTATTTAAACCGCTTGGTTTTCGAAGCTTCTGCAGGATGCCCTACGACAGGTACACCGGGCTGTACAGGGGTCTGTTATCTCACTGCGCCGCCTGATTCCGGCAGTTGCTTGACATCGAGCGTTACAGCAAGCTACGATGACTAAGAAAGCCCCTAAAGTGCTCTGCACTTAAAACCTCAATTAACCGACACGATATCATGCCAGACCTGTGTTATCCAACAACCCACGTGAAGCACGCGGCCGTTCGGCAGCCGAAACGAAAGTATGAAGGTGCGATGGGCCTGTTCCGCGGACCTTAAGCCCGCTCAACCAGTTCTCTCGGCATATCTTTCTTCTCCATGTTAGCCTTCGCTTCTCTCCCCTGCAGCAGTGGCCCACTCCTCTGCATAATCGCTATATCCCTCTGCTCGCTGGCGTCTCTTCATGTTCTGCTGCACAGTGGTGGCAGAGACAGCGTGCAGGTGTTCATTTCTCCCGCCCAGCAGTGAATTGGCAATGAGATTACGCTGACAGGCTTAAGCTTCCGCATGTGTTTGTCGTGATCGTGTGTGCCATGATTCACACTGGCTGGCGGGAATAGCGGCAGCAGACTACGGTACAAGTTTTCTTTTAATACTGGCACCTGGACTGCATTATTTTTTTCACGTTTACTTTTTTCAGTGATTATGGTTTTCAATAGCCCCGCAAACCATTAGTTTGTTGTTTACATTGCAGTTTCTTGGAAATTCGTAGCACGAAACTGTATTTATAGTCATTTTGATTTTACGACGCCCGCATTTTATGAAACTTTTACACGGTCTCCAGAAGGTCATGTAATGGGGTCTCCACTATACCTACTATTTTAATAAAATACCACAGTGGTTCTTGAACCCGGTGCCCCAAAAAATCGTCAGTCATCAATAAGCTGTCGTGTTCCTTTCTTTTCCCATTCTAGTGTATTGTGCATGGCTTTTACGGAGGCTTATGCATGGCAAACTGTAGAAGCTGCAGTTTTAATACTACAAAAAAATTCATTACCTACATAACAGGCTTATAAAGCACATTTGGGTATGATAGGTTGCATTGTCACAAAGAGGGGGGGGGGGGGGGGGGGGGGGTGGCGCTAACAAATTACACCGTCCTGCCTGCCTGTCAACACTTACTTTTCCATAGTACTTTTTTTATGGTAGCAAGAATCCACAGATAAACGTGAATAGCACAACTGTTACTTTTGAAAATGCTGCAAAAAAAAAAAAAGCATGGCAAACAATATGTGATGCGCGAGTGCCAGCGAATAACTCAAAGCGACAACCTTTTATCATAGTTTCCCTTCATTTGTTGACCATCTGTACATCTTCTTTGTCTTCCTACAGGACCTGTTCAGCATCAGCACATCATTGTCTAGGTGCGTAGCGTTTCATGATCATCATCGTAGTTCAGAGGTTCTTCCCGAGTTCGGGCTGCTGCTCCCAGAATTGAAAGCCTTCTCACCTTAAACCAAGCCTTCTCGCCTGAGACCCTGAGAACATTCTCCAAAATTTGCTAATTATTCTTAACACGATAACCTCGGAACACTTAAAATGAAGATTAAAGTGAGCTTGTCAAAGTCTCATTGTTGAAGTCTGAGTTGCACAATTTACCCCATTCAATTCAAAATTTGACTACATTTAAGAGAAGTCTACAGCTTTAGCTTATTTGTAACAAGCAGCACAACAGGAAACACCATGCACCATTCACAGCCACCACACCAAATGAATGAATGAAAAGTCTTTATTTATTATGAAATGGCGCTTTGGCCTAATATCGGAAAACGGGTGCAGGAGAGGGAAAAAAATGGCTGCAGCTTAGCTAAGCTAATCTTGGATATGCAAAGCAAAAGCTTGGCCTAGTCTGGTTGAGTTTTGGTTTCGCTTCGTTAACCTCTGATGTAGCTGTATTGCCGACCACGGCTCAAAGCCATTCGGTCTGTCCCATGCAACGCTCACAAAAGGAGGCCCGGCCCCACTTTTATTCACCGTGAACACGGCGTAAGATGACTCACGTAGCCCAAGATGACCCAGGGGTGCATGAGTGGGACGCTGCGGGGGTGGTCTGCTGTCGATCAGCTGATCAGCCGCAACCACTGCGGCCGCCGCCGCTCATGGTTGAGCAGAATGACTAAAAACGCCCCGGGGCCTTGTGCACAGTGCCGAAAGCGGGCACGGTGAATCGCGTGATGCACTTCGAGGGGTGTGTCGCAGGGGGTGTGCCTGGTTCAAAAGATGAATTGGCACGTCCGCAGCAAAACCGCTGGACGTAGTAAAGCTTTGCTTTAAAAGAAAAGTGTGCATACACACATGCGTGTATATGCTGCACATTCACGCACACATATGCGGTGGTCAATGCCCGCCTTGTGAGCGAAAACGCCCAGAGGGAGAGCAGTGTGTTACAGCTGTTGTTGTTGGGGCTGATCTATTCGTGCAGGGTGGTGATGTGCAGCGGCAAGTACTGGGCACGGGGTCCTGGTAGCCAGGGCACTCCCACAGCATGTGGTTCACTGTTGGGCACACTTCCATGGTGCACGTGGAACAGCTCACTATGGGGCCGTGTTTCTGGCCAGCATTGTCACTGTTGTCAGCGGCAGCCCCAGGTCTGCAGTGTTGGTGGGCCTACCATTTTGCAAGCTCATCTTTTGTCAGTGTGGACGTGCCTTGTGGATGAGGACCTGAGTCCCCCCTGTGGCAGTCCTCGGGGCAGTGGGTGGTCGTTGGCACGGATGTGCCGCCAAAAGGTTCACTGTCGCTCCTTCTCGGCTGCCATACTTTTGCTGTTGAATCAGGGTCGTCTGGGCCGGGCACAGTCTGGGTTGCCAGGACGGAGCGGTCGTCAGTAAGCGCGCTCACCAACGCCTGTGTGGCTCCATCGCCAATGCCACCGGCATGACCTGGAATCCAGTCTACCCTCACCTCCACTCCATAGTGCCATTTTGATCCCACGAGCAAGCATGCCAGTGCAAGCATGCCAATAAAAGGAGCACAATGAGCCAGAACTCTAACAGGCGTGGTAGCTTGTGAGTTTGAGGAGTTCTCTGCCCACTGTTGTGGCCACCACACTAGCTACCGCAATGATATTGCACTGTATAACTTGTTTTTAAGCTATCCCAGCCCTGAAAATTTGGCTTTCACCTGTTTCATGGCAAATATCGAATTTCTGTTTCTCCACACACAGGCTGTACAGGTTAAATTGGTAGCAATCCGCTAGTCTTGAAGGGAGGCCAGTCAGTCACCACAGCCAATATCAGCAAACTGGTGGGGAAGATGACTTGATTGAAACCCGCTTTCGAACACATTTTTCCCCTAAAAAAAATAAATACGTAGATTGGCCAGAAAGACTCAAAGTGTGGGCTATGCATTCTAGATGTTAATTTGGTATCCTAGTTAGACAGTGCTAACAACTCACTTCGGTGTACTTTTACGACAGCTCTAGCAATGCCATTGCAGCACATAGCTGGTGAAAGACAGCGTAAATTAAGATTTAGTGTGCCAGCTAATTACATGCTTGCATTTAGAGAGAAGTATTTAAACCTAGGACAGTGGTTTTTAGCCAAGACTGCCCTGGGGACCCCTTTTGGGCTTGCAAAAATGATGGGGGACCCCACAATGGAGTCCATGTTGATTGGTGTCATAATTTCAAACAATTTGTACTTAAATCTATAAGTCTTCTAAATACCTACAGTTAAACCTCGTTATAACGAGACGGGCTATAACGAAATGATGGCTATAACGAGCAAATTGTAATTCCCCTTGAAACTCCCCATAGAAACCAATGTATTTAAAACCTCGTTTTAACGAGGTAAAATTTGCTTTTTGTGGGATATAACGAACAAATTTCGTTCAAAAATAAAATTTTGGGACAATTTCATGGCAGCGTGCAAAGTGGATTTAAGACGTTCTCAATGGGACAACTGTATTTTTAGAAGTTTGAAACTCCTGTTATGCACATTCCCCCACACGGGCGCAAAGCCAGACGGCTGCATCCACTGGCTGCGCCCGCGAAGCCATTCCCACCTTCCTCTCGCTGTACGTAGCACACAGGCAATGTATGCCGCACGCACGGCCGCGGCGTGTTCACCTGAAGCTGTAGTCCCTCGCTGCGAGAGCCGCTTTTCTTTTTTGTTTTTTGTTTATTGCTTCAGCCTTATCTTTTATTGTGCTGCACGTGTAATTTGAGCGGCATGAATGCGCCAGGCGGGAAGCGAAAGCGAAAGACGCTAAACGTGAAGATGGCTATGATAAAAGCCGTCACATCGGGCATGAAGCTGACCGAGCTGCTGTTCGCATCAGAAAGATGCAACGACGTCCAATTACAAACTTCTTTGCAGCAAATCATGTTTGACATGGGAGTTAGGTATTTTGAACTGCAATGAAGTAGGTGCGAGTATGTTCCTTTTTATCTCTGGAATGTGGTTACTTTGTTGTGTGTACTGCCATACAGCGCGATGCAATGTCGCCCGCTATTTGTTTTGGTGAAGTACAGTGCCCAATATTTGCATAAATGCCCGCTACAGCTGTAACGAAATATTGGTTATAACGAGCAAATCGCGGCGCCCCTTGAATTTCGTTATAACGAGTTTAGCTGTATATGCTGCCTTTCGTGGGTCTGTTATTTTTCTTCTCATTGCTGGCGTGGTGTGCAAAAAGCAGATGTTAAAGTAACTGCTACACGGAAAAACTAAACGTACGTGTAATGTAGTGAAGCCACCTTACTGCATTGCAAGCAAAATCGAGGAAAAAAAAGGTGGGGGGGTAGGGGAGAGTTTTGACGGAGGCTTGCGAGACCCCTGAAATGCTCTCCCCCTGAGGTCCGCGGAACCTCCATTTGAGAACCACTGAGCTAGGATATAACCTGCAATCAAGAGATGAACAGCATAACTTGAGAAATAAAATTGTGTGCAAATGGCTGCAGAAAAGCACCTGGAACTCACTGTTTGCACGCGCGAATGCTTTTCGCAGGGATGAGGTGTCCAAACGACACCACGATTCCAACGTCGAATGCGCCGGCAGGCACTGTGTAAGGCCACTCAGCAATGCTGATATCTTCTCTGACTGCATAATCGGCAACGGGACCCTTGAGCTACCACAAAAACAAAAAAAGAAGAGAATTAGAAAACACAGAAACACGGCAAATACAAAATTCCAACATGCTGCATTAAAAAAAAGGACATAAACATGAAAGTTTCTAAAAAGCAACGCAGGCAGAGTTCACATCCAATGATTTGTCTTTGATTGCAAAGCATTTTTTGAGGGAATAGGTGTGAGTAGTGTGTGTAAGCACATGCGTGTTAAGCATGCTACGCCAATGGCAGTTGCTATGACTTATTTTACACTTGGGATAACATGCATAACAATGAAATAGCTAGGCTAGGCTAGGAAGGTGTCATCGCAAGCCAACAAATGCTCCCCTTAAAATTGGGCCGAGTTGATTACGTAGACAGAGACCGGGAACAACGCTATGTGTTAATTCCGGATGAAGCCGCTCCATATGTTGGTAATATCATGAACCACTTCACCAGGATACCAACTCCTCAAGCAAATCCACAAGAGGGCATTTTTTTTTCAAGTAGTGTAGGCCACACAGGTCCTCACAGCAACCGCCCTTTCTGTTTTGTGCAACTACCTCGCCTCTTCTGCATGTATGCAGCTAGCAAACCAGACGTGGCGATGTTAATTTGTTGTAGTAATAGCTAATCCAAAGTCCACTTTTAATTAACACAACAGAGTGAGCATCGGATATGTATTTGCATTTTGCCTCAATGTTCTTAGGGTTTTTTTTGCGCTAAACGGTGTGGACATGTAAACACTTGTGATGGGAGGCTACAAACCCAGCCAAGCCATCGAAACTTGGATTAGAAGACAAGGAATGCTTCACATTAAATGAACAAAACACGTAACCCATTACCCACATTAAAAAATAAGGCATATTGAACAAAACCACACTGACCAAGGTTTTTTTTTTTATATGGCAGAAATGAAACTGTCCACAGCGGGTCTGTAACTGCTAATCAGTTTGGATAAGGCCCATCTTGAATTTCACATAAATTTCTGGCCCGAAGTTTGTGTAGGACCAGGTTTGGCAGGGAAATGCTTAATTAAATCACTGGCTCACTATTACAGACACATGTGTATTATTAACTAAAAATACTAAAGGAAAAGTTGTTGAGGGGGCAAAAAGAGAACCTATTGAGCCCGTTATTTCATGCTGAATCGTGCAGTTTTACCCAAGTAATTAATTCATTATTCGGCTAATGGGTGGCAGAAAAAAAAAAAGATACCGTGTGCCATTCACAGCTGTCACGGCAACCACCGCGATGACGTCGTGCCATCTCACCCATAAAAATTTCACTAGACCCTTCGCTCATTCATGCACAGTTTGTACAGGTTGGCCATATTAGCAATTCGCTAAGTTCAGCCCTGCGGATTTGGCAGTGTGGCAGAGCCCCAGATAGCTAATCAGCAGTGGGAATGATGAGATGGAAACAGCTCTATTGAAAGCAATTTTGTTTTTCGAGAAAGCATATAAATAGATAAAAAACGTCAAGTACGGCTTCCATATTCAAGACTATTCTGGTATGCGGTAATAGACAATGTTTACAACCACGGACGCAGCCAGAGGGGGAGTTTGGGGGTTCAGACCACTTAGAAATTTTTCGCATGCAGCACATGAGCAAATCTCCTCCCTTCCGATAACACATGACCCCCTCCGAAAATGTGTTCTGGCTACGGCCATGTTTACAACTCATCCAGCATGCCTTTTAAGGGAAGTTGTTCAGTATGCTCAGATCGCTTCAAATTGTTGCCTGTGTGCAGACAGCAAAAATGCAAAAAGGCCATTCTAGATCTCCAAAACAAGACTAGAATACTGGAATGGCTTACAGGGACAATAAAAGCCCTCTTAACTTTCTAAATACAAAATATATGGTTCATGCATGCAGGGTACACTATTGTTCCCCAAGCTTGAAGCAAGAATCATCAACGCCATGAATGTAAGACTGCTGCTGCAATTTATTTATTTTGACACACTGCCAACAGGGATTTTAGCAGGAAGGGCGTGAACATAAAATTTCGAATCAGTACACAATAGAGACACATACATCGCAATGGAAAGGACAGAATAAAACTAACAGAATCGGATTAATAAAGCATAAAACATAAGAGTAAGCAAAAGTTGTCGGTAGAAAATAAATGCAGTGACTTGAATAATGGTTGACACATTGGCATATGCATCAAGAAACACAAAATAATAAGAAACTACAATGTGGCTAAGTAATTCAAGTGAGGGCAAATTTATATCACACTAAGAAAACTTGATCAAGAGTCACCAGAGTATTTTCTCTTCTCCTGAATTCAGTACTAAATATTGCTTAAGCACAACTATACACAGAAGAAAGAATATAATAACACGATACTTCGCTGGGAGCCAGCGAAGTATCATGTTGTTATCACAGTATCAAAGTATTTGATTGGCACCCAGAAAGAAAAAGTTGTACCTTTGGGCACACCACTTTGATTGTGTCGATAACTTGTGGCAGCTCGGTCTTCTTTAGTCTGCAGAGATCAAATTGTGACCGTAAGAACAGGAGTGGTAAGAAGCAAATGTGTAGTTGAAGGGATACTTCCACGGACAGGTAAACATGCTTCTATCACAATGGTGACTTAATAATGCCTACAATCAGATTGATGGAGGGCTCCGGATTAATTTCCACCACCCAGTGATCTTTAATGTGCACCAAAATCTCAACACAGGGCATTTCCCCTTTTCAGCTCGGCCAGAAAAGCAGCCACCGTGGCTGAAATCGAACCCACGTCCTTGGGCTCATCACAACGCCTTCGCCATCAAGCCACTGTGGTTAGTTGCAATCAGAAAACCAAGGCAAGTGTGACAAAGATAACTTCATTGACGTAGCTTGCTTGTACTGTGCCTTGCAGTTATGCTTAAAAAGGGTTGTGCTCAATGCGCCGTACCGTGACACACTGGTTCAGTACAGAACAAGCCATTGGTGTAGTTCATTTCATGTGTACAAGTAAGAGGGTGACAACCCCTCCCAATCCTGGAATGGTCTCACTGGAAGTCGCTGTCCTGCATTGCATAAGAGGCAGAAAAAAAATCTGAACTGTCCCTATTTTTCAATTCACGTTAACTGTGCCGCCACTCGCACTTATATAAGTTCCTTCAGAAATAGTGCAAATTTGTCGAGAGCAATCGCACAGCCCGGTGAGTGTTGCGCCCACGCTTATATTCTGTTTTCCAGGCTTCCTTTGTGTCCTAACTCTACATACGCTAATCTCGAAGTCGCTTCTGCACCTTCGGAGATGGTTGCGCTGCCTTCTTGATGTGTGGTCAGCATGGAACACCACAGCATCGACGTTCATGTTTCCCTTTTCGAGTCTGCACTGGCATTTAATTACGAGTATAGTCAAGGCACATTTTACAAAATTATGAAATAAATCGCTCACATGCTGAGCACGAGGCCGCTGGTCCGTTTTGATCGAATTGAAAAACAAGACAATCCAGCAGCAAGAGACTTCGGCTCACGTCAAAATATGAGTTACAAATAAATCTGTTCCTCTGAGACCAGCACCTCTTCACCGTGACGCACCGGATTTCAATTTAAACATACGTACTAACAAGCGCAGTTACGCGTACGAAGAGTTCGAGCAAGAAAAAATTGCGCTTTCATGAGAGGTAACGTCACCACTCAGTTACAAGGGCTTCGTTACTCGAACAGGATTCGTCTTGGTACCACGCTACTCGTTTTTCTCACAGACAAAAGACGGACGATAACCTCAAGACTAAAGATTAACGGCTCTATGTTGCTTTTAGGTTCTCACGTTCTCGAAATACAAACAAGAAGTAACACACTAAGCTACCTGTTTTGGTTGAGGAGTTGGAGGCTTTTCAAGGAGAAGCTGTCCGACCCGTAAAACAGTACTTTCCAGAGTGATCTCTCGACATTGCAACTAAATGCTTTTCTTTGGACCCAACGCGTGAAGGTCATCAACAAGCTAGGCGAGTTTGCCTAGGTGAAACAAACAAAGCGTCCGTTTGTTTTTCGGTGAAAAGCTACATGAACTGTTCGTAAGCACATGGCCTACGGCGGCAAAAATGAAACCAACTGCAACAGAAGCTACGACTACGACTACAAACGACTATTTGGCGTCTACAACAATTATTACAATTACGACTCACATTTAAAGTAAACCTTCAAACTAATAAGTAATTAATTTTTATGACACAAAATGTACCAGAAGTTGATTTTTATTTTAGTTATATTTTGGATGAAACGATTTAATTACGTGCGATACGAACGCTAGATACACAAGGCCGAAACAGCTTCCATGATCACTTGTCGCCGGGCGAAATGGCTGACCAGAACGCGAAGGCCAAAGTTGATCTGGGACTTCTCGAAGAAGACGATGAGTTTGAGGAGTTTCCTGCCGAAGGTATGTCGCTCTAAAAGCTTAAAGGCCTCCAGCAAGTTTATGTATGCTTTTCGTGCTGCTTGTGCGGCTAACTGTTTCCCGAAAGTCGAATGTGGGTGCCCGCGTAGTGCTTTGTCATTCTCTTGCTCGTGCGCATCACTTGCGTCCTCCGGCGCGACATGTCTTGTAAAGTAATTTTGAAGAGTAATAAACTTGATCTGGCAGAGCTTCCTGATAACGTTAATTTTGATGCTGCTTTCGGTTGAGGTGGTTGATTCACTAACTCTAGCTGTCGGTCCTGTTCATGTGAAAAAACAATAAAGGGGTTTCAGCAGCTCTGACCGTTACGAATACATAATCTGTATAGAAAACGTAGTATAACGGCTATATGTATAAACAGGGGCTCTGTAAAGCCTGTCAATGCAGGTAGCCTTGAAACCAATGGCACTGCCGCTGTTAAACGTTGTAGAAGCGGAGTCTTCACTGTTCCTCTTGCGTGTTCGAATGATTTTCTGCCTAAGTATTAACCATTGCTTCAAAAGAAAAGTGGTTTTTGCCTAAAGGAGAAAGTTCGACTATTTGTTGTTTGCTTCAGTTAGACATGGGAGCGGCGCAGAAATGGAGGCGAAGGACAAGGATTTATAAAAGACGGGATGAACGCTGGGTTTTGTTTCGCGCGCTCTAACATGTTTCGTCCGTCATCTCTTCCTTGACCGCCGCAGAGTGGACGGCGAAAGCCGAAGACTCCCAGGATGTGAACGTCTGGGAAGACAACTGGGATGATGACAACATCGAAGATGACTTCAGCCAGCAGCTAAGGTGCGCAGTCGAAGTTTCATAAGTTTCTGACGTGCGATTTTCTTCTTGCTAACGATGCTCGTCCCTCTCATACTTGTCAATATTTATTTATTGCGTTGTCACGCTTCCCCCGCCCACCCAGTGGCCGGCTAGCAGGCGCGCTAGCCTAAAGACCCAACCACATGCACGCGTAAAACCGACGTACTCGCACGACGACGTAAACCGGCGTACTCTGGCGTACACCGAATGCATTGCTACGCGCTTGTTACGCCCAAGTCGGAGCCCGCCAGACATCGACGCAAACTTTCGGCCGCACGGTGTTGACGTAGACCTCTGGCGGTGATGTTATTGGCGGTCAGGTCGCATAGCAAGTCAGCGAATTGATAAATAAGCTAACTTCTCTATTAATTATGCAATAACACGATGTAATTTGTAAAATACGGAGACCAGACAACCGTACAAAACACGCGAAGCAATGAGCAACTATGGGAGCAAGGCAGTTTACGCCAAATGTAGCGGAGGGTTTTATGCCTGTCAAGTATGCATACTCATTCTTAAGGTTTTTAATGTCCCAAGAACTGTTTTAGTTGTTTCTGCATTTATTATACGTAATTTTGTAAGAATAGGCATTATTTGTTTCGTTTGAGTTAAAATGCAGTTGAACTGGTCGCCACAAAGCTGAGTACAGAGTAGTCAAGCCACACTGCGCGGCGCATTGGTTTATGCGCGCATTGCGGTGATATGAGGTTTCTTGCCCTCTCCGATGTTGTCGGTCGGCGTAAAGGCAGCGGCATATGTCGCCGCAGGCGTACGTCGTTGCGCGAGTACGTCGATTTTACACGTGCATGTGGTTGGGCCTTAAGGGTCGCCACCTTTCTGTGTAGCCGCGCACGCCACTGGGTGGGCAAACTCCTTGTGCAAATAAGACTATGAATGACTATGATATCCTTCTAACTCAATGCAGGGCGGAGCTCGAGAAGCAAGGCTTCAAGGTTGATGGGACGGGCGAGCCCATCAAGACGTGAAAATTCCAGCGGGAGTGTAAATGTTTATTTGGCAGAGACATTTCTGGGAACTGGACCTTGTAACTTTGTAACTTCACATGCCCGCACACGGTTCTTCATCTGCCCTGAAGTCATGGGTGTCTGCAGCCATCTTGTTAAAAGCACTTTCTGAAATATTGAATGTGAGGTTGGACTGACTGTTACATGAAATAAATTACCACTGGGCAAGGCACACCTGTGATCGTGTTTCTGACAGCGTGGTTATACATGACGGCGATCTGTATGCGCGTCGTTAAACATTTTAGTGTCTGGCACTGAAATCATGAAACAATGTTAAAAGCTGTGGGGGCATGGCCCAAGTGCTCTAGATGCTCTGAATAATGCCTTCATATATCTTACCTATAAATTACAGTTCAACTTCACCCGCCGCGGTGGCTCAGTGGCTAAGGCGTTGTGCTGCTGAGCACGAGGTCACGGGTTCGATTCCCGGCTGCGGTGGCCGCTTTTCTGATGGAGGCGAAAAGCAAAAACACCCGTGTGTACGAGATTTCGGTGCACGATAAAGGTCCCCAGGTGGTCAAAAGTAATCCGGAGCCCTCCACTACGGCGCGTCTCATCGCCTGCATTGCATCTGCGCGTTAAACCCTACAATCAATCAATCAGTTCAACTTCATCATTATGGCTTGACGTTGGGCTAGTTGGGTACACATTATTCACACTAAAAAACAGCACAAAGACGATGGAAGAAGTGACAACCTAGAGCACTGTACAAGTTCCAGAGCCCTAGTTTGTCACTTCTTCCGTCCTCGTCTTCATGCTGTTTTTTTCGTGTTCATTATTATGACGTGTTATGACAAAAAAAAAGAAAAACTGAAGACCCGTTCGTGGATCTTGTGAGCACCTCGTCTCCGTCGCGAACTTGAGGCCCAGCCCAGTGCATACGCCTTGCCTCCACTTTTAGAAGCCTGCGACATGGCCTTTCTCACCCGCACTTGATACACCATGCTTTGCACTCTGTCTCGGTAACCACGTTTGCCCTATTGAGCAGCGAGTGGCAGTGGCTGCCTGTGGCTCCCTTTGTTGTCCACCAGCATTGGCATTCCCTCCATTTCCATTCCTTCTTTTGACCCTCTGCACTGACCAGTTATACAGCGCCTGTCCAGATGGCACGTGACTAGCACATCGGCAGGGGCAAGTGACGAGTCGCGCTTTGACTTGACGTCTCCCTAGCATGTCGTAGCTACATGCTCCTTTGTTCCCTGCTCTGCCACTCTGGGAACGGATTAATGGCCAAAGTTCCTGCTGATGTGGTCCATCCGTTGCCCAAGCCGTAGGACAGAGCATTAATCTCTTATGACCAGTTGTGGCAAATTCACATCACACATTTGTAAGCCGCGCAACCAGAACAAAGAATCGGTAGCTGTCGTACCCGCGCTCTGACGGAATCTACACAAGGATGGCAACATAAGGTGGGAGTATGATGATGTACCTCCCATTCAGTAAAGTGCTGCCTGCTGTTATTTCTTCCATTGATAACCATTTATCTGTGGTCGTCCATTGAAACTCTTATTTACTAAATGAATATATTTGGGGTGCAAAATAAATGCCTCTCAATAGGTGCTTCGTTGAATAACACACGCAGGTGGCGTAAATAATTTGTTCCTGAACAAAATAACCATCCACTGGTTTATAATGAGCACTTTGCTTTGTTTTCGTGTCATAGTCGTAACTTTGTTCCTAAAACCCCGGCATGTGTAAAAGTTCTCCTGTGGCTTCCTTACGAGCAAACTAGAAAAGCGATAGCAAAAAAAAAATTTCGTGCCTTACGCTAAATTTAGGCTAGAAGAGGTTTATCCTTTTCTTTTTCTGCCCTAATGTATTATAATGAAAAAATATCTTTCGGAAACACTAAATTTGGTATGTAGTTTGATTCCGGGCAATTGTTACAGGTTGCCTAGAATTTCATGTCGAGCACAAGTGTGTGTAAGCTGCCCCAAACACTATATGTGCAGCCGGTGCTCCCGGGGATGTACAGCTAAAGAAGGTTATTTACCAGCAAACAGCAAAACTATGCTTGTCAGCAGTTGCCATTTCCCTGTCGCGCTGTGCTGTCGCGCTGTGCTTGCTTCTTCATGTACTCCATCACAGACACGCAGCTGATGCTGCACAATCACACGGTTGGTGGCAGGGAACACGGCAGGAGCACATTCTTTACTGTCTCCCACCGTTCTTAACTCGGGCTCAGTCAAATGGACAATGAAGTGAGTTGCAAACAGTGTCCCAGTGACTTGATTGCTGCGCAACTTGTCCCAAAATCAAATCCTGCCATGTCTTAGGTAATTGTGCAAATCGTACTTTTAGTGATTTGTACAAACATACAAAACAAAAGCTGCCTGGGGTTGTACTTTGCCTTCGACAGCAGCATTGCTCGTTACGGCGACCCCTGCCTACAGCGCAGGGGAAGCAACAGAACAGGACATCATTGTGTCGTCTTTCTCAGTTACTTGTGTTGTGTCCCGTTGTGTTGTGTTGTGTCTTGTGTCCCTGCCACATGGCAAACGTCATTCCCGTCTACTGTGATTCGTTCAAAATGGCATTTATTTGCTGCCACACGAGAAAATGTAATAACATTCGATCAAAATTAGGGACCTAATGAATTTGCAGAACCCATTCGACTTCGACTATGTTCTGCCAGCAAATCTGTTGTCTCAGCACCAGAGACTCGATGGAAATGCCCACCCAAAAAGGATTACTAGAGCGTCAGTAGCATTATAATACATACATGTGTAAAATTTTTTAGACATTTATGTTTTATTAGAAACAAGCCAAATAGAGTTGTAAAAAAAGAAAACTGCTAGTCTCGCTACTAGGCCAGCCAGCCTCAGCCGGTGTGGTGGGCCGCGGGCGCCAGCGGCCATGTTTGTTTCTGTGCTCCATGCTGTTGCGACGGTACCGTTTAATCGTGTTGAATAAGCTGATGCAACTTTGCATAAAGTGCATTGAAAAGTTCAGTACAGGCGTTTAGGCTCTCTTTGCTCAGTTATCGCTAATATTGAAGCACTTACTAAAATATTTTCTATGCACAAGTTTCTACCCATCACAATTACCATCATTTGCAAACGAAATTAATGTTGGACGTATAGCAGTAAGTTGAACGAATGAAGTTCGATGGGAATGACATTAAATTTGCCGTGTGGATGGGGTATAAGAAGTTGCAGCCATGGGTTGTGAAGACTTCTGCTGTGTCCTAAACCATTCTCAGTTTTTTGTGCACCAGGTGCCTCACGTCTGATCCCTTTCGACGCGGTTGCGTTCTGAAGGTTGGCAGGATTAATCTTACAAGGAGAAAAGAGAGATGACTGTCCAAGTGTAAAACCGGAGCTTTAGTATGAGAACTTTTGGATAGGTTCTCATACCATGTAGTGTACATGTCCAACCATGTGTTTCCTCGTAAATGCATGCAAGCGTGTGTGTAGCCCTTCATATTCAAGCCAGAACAAAAAAAAATCTTTGTACTCCTGAAATCAATCTTCACTATCTTGAAGGTCATCTAAGTTCATTTTAGTACATTTTGTGAATCACAGAGTTACGATTGTTGTGTCCGGTACATTGGAAAATTTTTCTTGTTGTTACGGCCTACTCTTACCCATTTTGATACAAAAGCTACATTATTTTGTACGGGTTTGGCAGCTGGTGCTCCTCCTTCATTTACATTTACTGGCTCATGAAAAGGCATATGCAAATTTGATGTTCGAAGGAATATTTATTTAAGCATAAACAATTCGATGAACACATATTTCTCCGCTTCAGAAAATGTCTTTTTCGTGGGTAAATTTCCTACACTAGAGCTTATTGCTGCTTTGGATTCGGTTTGTTTCTCCTAAATACGCTTTCTTTTTTGGCGGCATTAAAACCCACTTTGCTGCTCTAGAACTACTGGAGCCGATCACATACTGTGGTTTAATTGCCTTACCAGAGTAATGTGTGGAATGTGTGGGCCTATGCCTCAGTTTTTCGGCTGATTTGAACACATTTTTAAATGCAGTGGCTCGACGGCTTACACGTGCTGCTGAACCTAAGACGCGGGTTCGGTCCCGACCGCGGTGGCCGTTTTCTCGATGGAGTAAAAAAAAACCTAAAGCCGTTCCACTCAATGCGAAAGCTGTTGGAAGCGCAGAGCAGTGATTTGCCATAATGGGCTGCAGCGCCGTTATCCGCTCACTGCTGCCACCCAATGCATTTCAAATTTTCCGCCTTCGCAGTGCTCGCGCGCCCCCTGCCTGCAACTGCGCCAGTGGGAGTTCTGTTCTTTTTGTGCTTGCTTGCTGTCATTCCCATCGAATTTCGTGTGCTGGAGCAGTTTTGCGTCATTTCGAACGCGTAATTTTTTTTTTTTTTTTGCGCGACTGGAGCCTTTCTGCGTCATTTCTAAGGCGCCATTTTTTTTAAATGCAGAGCATTTCAGTAACTCACGATGTCACCCGCGTTGACGTCCGTAGTCGTAGTCCGCACCGTCGTTGTCCGCACCCCTCCCCCTACACTATATAAAAAAAAATACTATCCGGCGCCTGGTTTCGATCCCTCGACCCTGCGGGCGGAACGCAATGTACATGGTGCTCTACCCACTGCGCCACAAAGCCGACACAGAATGGGAGACTACGAACGCGCCTTATATCCTTGACTCATTCAAACTACGTCAAGAAGCTGCTGATACAACGCATTCACTACCACCAACTCCCCAAACACTAAACATTAACGCAATACACCCACCCCCTATGCGACGCATTTACTCGAGTCCCCCTCGCGGGGAGATGGGCCCATTTTTTTCTTGCGCGGCTGGAGGCTTTCTGCGGAATTTCGAACGCGCCATTTTTTTCTTGCGGGCCGCATTTTTCGCTTACTATCGTAAAAAACAACCCAATGAGCGGGCTGATTTTGCTTCAAATGTACGTTCAGTCTTCTTTGCGCTAAACAACGGGGAGAAGTAAGACAAACGCCAGCGGTAACGAAAACCGCGTGGTTTTCGAAGCTTCAGCTTGACCCCCTGATGACGGTATATCAGCTCTACTTGGGTCCGTTATCTCTCTGCGCCGCCTGATTCCGGCAGTCGAATCGACCGTTAGCGTGCTACTACGACAAGGCGAGCCCATAAAGTGCTCTGCACTTAAAAGAGTATTAACACCAATTTTCGGCGTTAATATTATTGCACAGTGAGCTTCCTTCTCAACAGAATACCCTGGCTGAAATATGAGCGGCCTGCGACGCTAATAACATACTTGAATGCTGAAGCAGTCGAACACGCCTCTCGTGAAATAACTTACTTGCACCACCAGGCCAAAGACACTGGGCACCAAGTGACATTTCAGTGGCTACCAGGCCACTGTGGTGTTCCAGGTAATGAAAAGGCAGATGAAGCAGCTCGCAGGGGCCTTCAAATGCATAATATGAGGAAGGTCTTCTTCACCAAACATGATGCCTCAGCTATGACGAAGGCACTTGTTTTAATGGAGCGGAACCGTCTCTGGTCTCTTTCAGAGCACCACTATCCGTTCTTGCAATACATAGACCCCGAGCTGAGGATTAAGCTGCCAGAGCGACTTCCGCGCCGACTAGAAACTTTGTATCACCGATTACGACTCAATGCAGCGCTTACAAAAACTTACCTGTTTCGACTTGGCGCCACCTCGAATCCTTACTGCGATAACTGCGGATCGCCAGAAACCGTGGAACACGTACTGTTAGAGTGCCCCGCTTACATGCTCGCAAGGTGCCGTTTGGAGCAGAAGATCGAACACCTACGCCCAGGACCAATCAGCCTACAATTGCTCCTTGGCCCCTGGCACACTCCTTCAGCACAACGCAAAGCACTAAAGGCGTTGTTTGAATACCTGGACGAGATCGGCGTCACTGAACTGATTTAAACTACTGAGAACATGACGTTCGTCGAACTGTTCACACAAACTACATGATGCCCGTTTTTTTTTTTTTTAACTCCTTCTCTTCTCTTTCTTCTGCCCTGTATCTATAGGGCCTTTTCTACTCTCCCCTACCCATTCCCCCGCCGAGTAGCATGTCGGTGGTACGATTCCGGCAAAACTCTCGGCTTTCTCCTCTAATAAAGAGCTTTCTCTCTCTCTCTCTAATAACATACTTTAATTGGATCTCATTTATCGCGCCGACGGAACAGCACGCGGAACAGCACTCAAGAAATGGACATCAGCGTGACATCACCCCGTGATAGACAAAAGGAGAGACGCGGACAGCGCTTGTGAAAAACTCGTGACGTCACTTAACGCGAGCGGACGCCGGCGCATTCACAAACGGGTGCACGTAGCCAGAGCTACAAGCATAACCGCTGCCCAGAAAGGCACTGTTGGCAAAAATAAAGTTCCATGCACGGGAAAGGAAGCGATAATATAGCCCGGAATCGCAATAGAAGTCGCTATAAGGACTTTTATTGAAAGGGTCATCGAATTTCCGCCGCAATGGTAGGCCTATCCCCGACCGTTATTCGCTTTGAGCCGTGAGTTGCACCTTGATTATTCCCTGAATGAAACTGCAACGCACGGTTCAAATCGAATTTCGCTTGATTTTCGCTTGATGGGGGTGTGCGCGCGGATGGGCGCGGACGGACATTGCGAGGTCCTGAGGTGCTGCGCACCGTCACAGGCGAGGGAGTAAGCCGCTTGACTCTGGGGTACTAACACACGGTCGTAGCGCACCTTCAGGCAGCTCAGCCGTTCAGCTCCGGCGGCGGCGCGGTCGAAACAACGTCCCCAATGGCTTCCGCAGTGTTCTGACGTCCGCACAAAGCGGTGAGGTCATATGCACCTTTCGGGCTGAAAGCGCGGGAAGCAAATTTGAAACAGACGATTTCCAGGCCGTTAAATGTAATTAAGTATCGCGCGCTGAAGGATTTAAAGCGCTGTTTCGGGTTCGCCATTAAGCATCGATAAAAGCAATAAAGTGGAACATAAAATTTCGCGTCAGTACTGCTTTAAAACTCCCGTGAGTTGAAATTTCGGCGTACGTTAAAAGAACTACGGCGCGCCTCAGCCTAAATGTAGCTAGGGAACATCAGGCCCTTCAGTCAATATGTCAAAGTGCATGCAGCTTCTCTATGCGTATACTCTCCTTGGTGACCCAACACACCTGACGTGAAAGCAACCGGCCGCAGAGACACATCATGATGGTGGATTTGGCTTTAATTGAACAATCACGTACGTGGTGATGATGGGAAAGAGGGACAACATCCTCCCCTGCTTGGAAATGGGCGGCCATTTGACGCCATGTTGGAGCCCATGACCGGAGAAACGGTTATTTGACAGAAGAAAAAAGTAACTGAACACTGAGCCAGCAGCGTCCGGAACGTTTTGTATAACAAGCACGCGAACTTGGCGCTTTTTGGTCGTAGATACCGTATTTACTTGCGTAATGATCGCACTTTTTTTTTTTCGAAAAATTTGATGCAAGTTTAGGGATGTGTTCATTGCGCAGGGTAAATTTTTCGCGAAAAATTTCTGAGCACAGAAAACGCAAGCAAGTTGTGGGTGAAAATTTCTACGCTAGGTCTCATGAACATAAGAAAAAAATAAAAATAAAAAAATAAAAACTCCGCACAGCGCAGCCAGCCGCTTTGAAAAGTGGGGCAAAATGCAGTGTTTTCATGAATTCCGGAACGCGCCGGAAGGGGTTTGCTGCGAGGTGGAAACACTTGGCTGCCACTGTGAGCGCGTTTTTCTTTTCCTGAGCGCGTAACCTTCTTTGTCTTGTGAGTGCATTATGTGCCTGCAGTGAGAGTAACGTGCATGCTTGCAATATTGAATGGTGCCCATATCGCTAAATCGGCAAGTCTGCCGCAATATCGTAGCCATGTCTTCTTTGAAAGGGACGGAAGCAGATGTACGCACGACCATCATCAGCTAAAGCCCCTCCATACTGCTCTCGTCCGCCTAGGTCCCTGTCCGTGATGGAGGGCTTTACATCAGCTAGACTTGGCACACATGCGACATACTGCTGCGACTATACTCGGTGACAACTTAAGAACGGCACCGGAAGTTGCCCCTGTGACTTATCACCGTAGCCGGATGTTTCTCCGCGCGGCGCAAGTAGGGCGTTACTGGGAATATTTTGAACATGGCGTGAGCCGTTCCCGTGATTTTTTGGACTTAATATGCTTATAAACGACTCCAGTGACTACAAACAAACTGCGTGAGACAAGGCAGACGATATCACGCATTCATAGCAAACCCATTTCAAAACGCGCGCGCACTGACGTCACGGGTCCGGCGCTTTGGCGGAGTGATACACTACTTGAGGTGGTGCCGTTCTTGAGTTGTAACCGAGTATAGTTCAGGGTGCGTTCATTGCGCGGGAAATGAAAAAAAAAAATCGAACTTTGGCGACAAAATTCAGGGGTGCGTTCTTTACGGGAGTGCGATCATTATGCGAATAAAATACAGTACTCTGCGCCAATAAGCACATACTACTACTACCTTACTGCTTGTGGGTCTAAAACATTTTTTTGCCAGCTACCACTTGTTCATCCCAGACCTTCGTTTTCGCTTGAAACGGCCCGTGGACTTCTTTGTATCCAAGTGCACTATTTCTTTTCCTCTTTCCCTTTCATTTCGCTCTCTGTCGTCCTTAAAGAGGCAATGCAGACAGGATACTATTCGAAAGATTTTGCGTTTTATGGTACCCCCAGCGCTTGTCCGGAAGCAAATGATGCTTTATTCACTGAGAAATCAATCAATCTCAGTTAAAATTTTGATTCTCCCGCAAATCGTGTGTTTTCGTGACGTCTGCAGTGGCGTCACAATAACGGGTCTTCAAGCAAAACCTAGTGCGCCATTAAGCTCGGCAGCCGACGGTGGAGCCTTGTTTACCGTCAGTCCTCCTAGATGGCGCCAGCATACTGTGCAGGGCCGTACGTCTCTGCTTTGTTTGTGATCGTATTTGCACCTGGCCCGATTTTCTTTAGGTAGAAAATAATCGTTTCGTGAAACATGGTGTTCACTCTACAAATATGGTAACGTAAGACACTGTCGCTTACGCCAATCGGCCAGTATTGTCTGAGACAACCCCAATGCGCCGCAGCTGTGCAGCCAGACAAGCATAGTGCGCGCAGTACGCATACCTACTTCTACGTTTGCGTGTGCTTTCGTCACCTCCAGTGTTTTCCCACCATTCTTCCTACTATAAAAAGAATGTGCCCTAAATGTAAGCGCAAATAGCTCGTTCGGCAAGCTTAAAATCCCTGCATAATTTGCGTTTGATTTTGCCGGCCTCAGCGAATTGCACAGCTGGGCATATGACGTCATTGCGGGAAATGAGCTAGTGGGTCGCATGGCCATTCTTTTTTTCCTAATTATGTAACTTATTCGAGCGAACTTTACGCTAAATGTGGTGTCAGTATGATTTTAATGAGGCAATCTTTCGAATGAACCAAACTTTTGTTTTGTCTGCACTCGATGTTTCTTATTCATTAATCTGTCACGCCGCATGCATTCTCTAGGGTCGCTTGCGTCTAGCTGAACGCGTCATGTTTCATAGTAAACTAGTCTTACGGTTACAAATTTCCTTGATTCAACAAAGTGAACGTAGCATTTGTTATTTTCGACGAATGGTCACCAAGGCTCAAGTCGTCAACGTTCTTTTCTGGTCGCGCTTGTCTCGCTGCACTCACGATCGTCGCTATTTTTTCTAAGCAGTCATTGCCCTTCAGATGGAACGTGGTGTCCCTGACACAGAAACCAAGACCGCTTTTCTATACTGGCGGTGTATTTCGCCTACTGTTTTTTGGCCTATACTGCTTTCGTTTTTTGGGGGGAACATGGCCGCCGCTAGGAGGCTACGCGGAACAGTAACACTTCACACTGGCTCCGCTTTTTTTCCGTCCTAGCGACAAATACTTCCGTAACCCGACCTCGTCCACCAAGGAATCACCTTCCCAACGTGACAAGGAACTCGGGGAGACCAGTAACAAGTATGTGGACAGCATCAAACCTTGTTACCGGCCACACAAGGTGGGTTCCATACCGCCGCTTCGCTGAGCCTGAGCGAGGCGGTGCCGATGCCGGCTTCGGCATGCCGGAGCAAGCACGTGCGCCAGCAGCTGCAGCAGGGGACCATGACGGCGCGGAAGCCACATCGGCAGTGGTGGCCAGCACGCCGGGCGATGCTTCCAGGTCGCAACAAGTCATCGGCGTAGCTCTACGGCTGGTAAGCACGGTCACCGGTGAATCCATCTCACAAGAAGAATATAAAGACACCACGGGCTGGCTCCAATGTTACGGGCGCAAGCATGGCCCCACCTCACCACGTCATCCCATGGATGCATCGGACGCGCCGTCCGCCGATCAAAGAAGCGCACTCTCCGCGCTACGCAACCAAGCCACGAGTCAAAGACACAGCTCCAGAAGCGCCCCATTCAACGCCCGCGATTCCCACGCCTACCCAAAGACGACATCAAAGTCGTGATTTGGCCGCGGGACGGTCTCAATGTTGCGCGCATCAGCGAAGCTACCTTGAGAGACAGCATCCTACGGGCGGCCGGCCTAGAGCAAGAACTGGCCTCCACGGACATTTTCCGAGCGAAACAGACTCAAAACATTGTGGTTATCAGCACAGCGCTTCTCGAAAGAGCGGTGAGATACACTCGCATTGAACAAATCAACATCGGCGAAACAAGTTACGCTACCCGAGCCTACGTGACCCCTACAGAATATTCCGTAAGGGGGGTCATCCGCAACATTCCCCATTACGACACGCTTGAAGACATAGCAAGAACTGTGGTGTATTCCCGAAGCCCCACAGCCCTCCACGCCAGGATGGGACAGACAAACTCGGCCATTATAGCCTTATCTGGCAGCAAGGTGCCCTACTTCGTATATTACCGCGAAGCGGAGTACCGCTGCTACATCCATAAAAAAAGCATCAGGTGTGCTCTGCCTGCGGTAAGTTGGGGCATCGGAAGGACGTGTGCCCTTGGCCAGAACACGCATTTTGCAGCGTGTGTGGCGTCGCTAACCCCATGGAAGAAGAGCACGAATGCGTGGTAAAATGCGCCCTGTGCGGAAAAGACCACCCTACCGGAGACAAGCAGTGCACAAAGCGCTATCGCACCCCCTTCGTCCTCAAGCAGCAACAGTGGCGCCGCCAACGACCCCGCAGCCAGAAACGAGACTCTTCCAGACAGCGGAGGGACCGTTCGGTTTCATTCCCACGCCTACCTCCAGTGGATTCGCCGTCTCAGAAGAATAACAACGACACTCCAGTCCAGAACAACGACACTCCAGAAAGCCTCAACGACACTCCCGCTCCAAGTCCAAGAACCGGGACCCTAATTCAGCCAAGACAGCCCCACTACGACAGCCCTGCAGCCCCGGAACACCTGACTGCACCGCGCAGGTGAGCTGGGCAGCAAAGGCCTCCCAAACTGCTAGAGCAGGGACTCAAACACGAGGCATCCACATCCGTGCAAAACAAGATAACGAACAGGAAGAGTTGCAGAGTATTAGGGCTATACTGGACCAGGTTCTAGCCGAGAATAGGCAACTCAAAGCCGAGCTCGCGCAGATCAAACGTAGCTGTACCCCGGCAAAATCGTCAGCCGGAACACCAGCCTCACACTTTTTTGAAGAAAACCCTCCTCGTAGCAAACGACGGGCTGAGGAGGCGGCTGATCGCCCATCGCAAGAAAGCCATCAGATGGAACAACTGGAGCAGCGCTTCAAGCAGAGATTTGAGGAGCTTCAATGCGCAGTGAATTCTCTAGCCACTGCATCGGATAATTTCCGGGGAGGCTATTGACCTCAAGGTCACCGCTATCAAATTTAAGGTAGCTCAACTCCCTTCGGCGTGTACATCGTCGCCAACACCACCCCCACAAGTTGGACCTATTCGCCCCTCTCTTTTCCCAAGGGGACACGGTGCACCCCCTACGCCGAAGCCGTACAATTGCCTGTCGTTCAAACAGCCTCTAATCACCATGGCGCAAGAACCGGGCAAACACAACGATAGCAACTCGTACTGCACCTGGCAGTGGAACTGTAGAGGATACAGGTCCAAACGAGGGCTCCTACAACAGCATATCAACCACATAATATCATAGCGTTACAAGAGACAGAGGTCCCAGCTAAACTCTCGGGATACACGGGTTACCACTACGTTCCTACAGATGCCGGTAGACCCTCGCCAAGAGGGGTCACTACCCTCGTGCATCGAAATATTCCAGCAAAGCAAATATCACTTGAATGTCAGGGGCCGGAATATGTTTTTCTTGAAATCCTGCCCGGAACCGACAAGAAGAAGCAAAAGTTTTACGTTCTTAATGTATACAGCGCTCCAAGACTGTACCGTAATGTCGGGCCCTTGCTCCAGATGGCTCGCCAGGTGTCCCATGGCCATTCTTTGGCTATCATTGGAGATTTTAATGCGCCCACCCAGCTTGGGGATATCCCCCACCCACAAAAAGGGTCAGCAGGTATTTGATACCCTGAAGCAGCTGAATCTCTGCGTCTTAACGGATCCGGCGGGCCCAACCAGGCAGGGAAACAGCGTCCAGCGCAATACCACGCCGGATCTGAGTATATAGTAAAGAACGTGAATAGCGCACAATGGAGAACACGCTTATCGACCTAGGCAGCGATCATTACATCGTGGCAACACTCTTCGTGGCCGGGCCGACGAAATCAGTGGGGCGCAAGCACACAGTAATTGACTGGGACCTCTTCCGGAAATGCCGACAACCGCATGACTGCCACTCAGGAAATCAGAAACAGAAAAAATTCCCCGCATTTCCCCGAGGGGAAGAATGTGAAAGTGCGAATGCACGAGTTGAATTTGCGCGGTTCGGTAATGTTCGCGAAAGAGAGATCACACACACACACACACACAACTACAAAGAAAGATGCATTTATTCACAGACACCTATTTGTGTTGTCGTTGTACTTGATTGTTAGAGTGGATCTCAGCTTTGAAATTTCGTGTCAGTACTCCTTTAAGCGGGTGCATTAGCCCTTCTCACGCCCGATTCCTGGCCAATCCCCCACGTGGGTATGTGCCATGTCAGCGGCCAGGCAGCGCGCGCCCATCTCCCCCCGTTGCCAAGGAAGACGAGGAGATTCCTGGCCAACCCCCCACGTGGGTATGCTATGCTGACATCGCCGGTGGACGCAGGTTCAGGGTCGCTTAAGAAGTGCATCGCACTTAAAACTTACTCGAATTATTCGAAAAGCCACCAAGGCAGCAGTCGGCGTCCCTATCAGCGCCGCCACAGACCGGCTGCTAGAGATGGGCATTCATAACACCTTGGACGAGCTCATTGAATCCCAACGTACGGCCCAATACAATCGTTTAGCAGCTACCATCACCGGGAGAACCATCCTAGAATCCTTGCGCATTCCTTACGCCCATCAACACGGACACAAGACCACCTTACATCGGGAAATCCGGGAGCACAGCAGTGTGGTACCGATCCCCCGCATCCATCATACTACCAGTAGCGCCGACAAGCAAGGGCCATGGCAATACACAAGCAGTACCACTCCAACCCAGAGGTCTGCTACGTAGACACGGCAAGCTACCCTGGCCGAAGCGCGGTAACGGCAGTGGTGGTTGACCACCAAGGTAATGCGGTGTCCTCGTGCTCAGTGAACACGTCCCGCACAGATACGGGAGAAGTGGCCATCACCCTCGCCATCATGGGTACACGGGCCAGCGTAATCATATGGGATTCTAAAACCGCCATGCGCAATTACGCAAGAGGGAGAGTTTCTACGGAAGCGGCGCGTATACTACGGACCCGCTCTGAGACGACAGCAAGACAAGTCCGTCTCGTTTGGACACCAGCGCACTCGTCCCTCCCGGGGAACGAGATGGCACACGAGGATTCTGCAACCAGGCTGACTCCAAGTCCGAAGAGGTGCCTTCTGACACGTGGGGAAGGGATAGGCTCTGGTCATATCAGGAAATTACACAGCACTATAGGCTGAGTCGCCTTAAACTTCCGGCAGCTCACAGATCTCTCACCAGAGGACAATCAGTAGCGTGGCGTAGGCTGCAGACATTCACTTTTCCCCACCCCGCCCTATGCCATCGACAGTACCCAGAAAGGTACCAGGACACATGCAAATGGTGTGGACTGCCAGCTGCTTCACTGACCCACATGGTTTTGGGCCTGCCATCTCAAACCCCAATCCACCAACCCCGAATTCCACATCAGTAATTCCGAGCAGTGGGAGGCCGCTCTGCTCAGCTGCATTCCCGAAGTACAAGCTGCGGTCATTCAGCTGGCGGAAGACGCCGCCAGGGTCCATGGGCTCCTGGCCGCCGTATGACAAAGCGCCCACCGGTAACCTCTCTCTCGGGTGGTTACGCTCTACAAAGATGACAAATAAAGTTTTATCTCTCTCTCTCTCTTGGGGGGAACAAGTTATTCTTTCCGTTCGCTGTTTCAGTATTTTCTGAACATATCTCTCCATTCTTTCCGTGCTCTGTGAGCTCTGAACTAACTCGAGCTTTGATGTATGAATGAAAGCTTGCCAATTGGTTCAGGCACCAGTTAAAGGAGCCATGAAGAGAAAACACAAGTTTGGTTCATTCGAAAGATTGCCTCGTTAGAACCATAACGACACCACTTATAACGCAAACTTCGCTCAAATAAGCTACATAATTAGGAAAAAAGGAAATGACCATGCGACCCACCAGCTCATTTTCCGCAACAGAACCTGTGATGTCACTTGGGAATGCTCTGCGATTGGCGGAGGCCAAGAAAGCAAACGCATGTTAGGCAGGGCTTACAGTTTGCATAGCGAGCTAAATGCCCGTGAAACATACTGCACATTCTTTTTATGACAAAGAACGGTGGAGTAAACGGTTGAAGGTCTGAACGAACACGCAAGCGTGTGCGCCAATGCGTACGAAACTAGCGCCGGCCGAGCTCGACATCTCGCCGTCGCGCAGACGAATTTTCGGGTTCGAGGCTCTTCGGGGCCAACGAACCGTTCCAGCACGCACAGCCGCGACCTTGCTTCGTATCGTAATCCCTTCACAGGAGGTTGGCCGTCATATCGCCAACCAGCAAAGGTAAAAATAGAAACGAGGGGAGTAAGGAACAGCAAGAAGCGACGAGATAGTGCCAGTCGTCGCGTAAGTTTCGAATGGTGTTGGCTTGCTGCTGTCGTTACGAGCTCGTTTCCAGTTTACAACCACTGAAAACTTCAGTTTGTTCGAGTACTTTACAATGAAATTTCGTTGCTGCGTTTTGAAATGCCCATGTAGTACGGGCAAATCGTCGAGGGAGTGCGACATCCCCGCCGGTGAGGAGATCTCCTTTCATGTGCTGCCCAACTACGAACCTAGGCGAAGCAAGTGGCTACGTTTTGTGAACTTTGCAAACGGAGGAGAAAGAGAGCTAAAGGGAGTACGAGTGTGCTCGCTTCATTTCCGAGGAAGTGATTACGCCAGGGACCCTTACGTTAGCTCACTCCTGGGACATGCTGGCGCTCGTCGCCGACTTCGTGAAATCGCTCTGACCTTGGGGAAAAAAATGCCGTAAACACCGCGCATTGACGCTCGTATCTTTCTGGTCGAAGCAAAGAGCTCGCGCGAACGGCTTTCCATACACGACACCGGCCAACTGGCATAAGTGATACTGCTACTGAAATTGAACTATTATTAACCGTAATCAAAATACGTCACATACGTACCAGTCTATATTCGTCCGTCGCGACGGGGCTGACGAGGCAGCGGTGCCGACGGCTGGGCATTCGTCTGTTGTGGCTATCGCGGAATGGTCGCTTTCCCGTCCACCGCGTATCCCACAACTCTTGCCGCTCGTGCACTTAGAAGCATTGAGCGTTTTAGTGGTGTCAGGTTGTTAAATGCAAGCCCGAGCTCCTCGGCGAGAGTTTTGTTCTCCGGATCAGGCGATTCCATGACTAGGGCTGCGGGTGCACTAGGTTTTACTAGTATTTTTAAAATGGCCGCCGTCTCGGTCGACTCCCGCGTGTGGGTGCTATATGGAGTCGACATACTAAGTATCTGTTTCATGGACCGGCTCGTATGACGCCATGGTTCACGTCACGGAATGTGCAATTTTAGCGGGAGATTTAAAAATTTGGCTTAAATTGCCTTATTTCTCAGGGAATAAAGCATCATTTGCTTCCGGGAAAGCGCTTGGGGTACTATGAAACACTTAATCTTTCGAATAAAACAAACTTTTGTTTTCTCTTCATGGCTCCTTTAACTTCATTTCCGGCTGAACTTTTGCAGCTGTCACTCGATCATCTCTGGTTACTGTTTAGAAAAGCCGACGGTTTTTTCTACTTCTTGTTTATTCCTCCCAGTCAATAAATCGATTTATTACGTCATTTTTTTAAAGGATCCGGAACTCTCTTGAACGTGGTTGCTGGACGTGGAGAATGCCATCAACCTTGCCCGTGACGTGGTGGTGGTGGTACCAATTAGATGGGTGTTACTCACTCGGGGGACTGGCCAGGAAATGGATGCTTTACCGAAAAAAAAAATATACAGGTTTGGGGAAAAAAGAAAAAAAAATTAAGTATTACAATGCATTAGCAGCAGAGGATTAGAGATATAAAAGTGAGATTGTGTGGGTCGCTCCCCGTCGCGTAGTTGACAAACCTGGCCGCCTAGGTGGCGCTGGGGGGTGGGGGCGGCGTAAATTATGGTGATAGTAGGGCGTTATGTGCCGGGAGCCACATCTTCTTCTTTAGAAGTTCAAATGACGTCATCATCATCATCATACGTTTGCGTGACGCCATTCCACAAGAAGAACGAGACATGGAACGACCGGGCAGCTCGCGTACTGGTCCAGCCGACAGTGTGCCTGGCCCGGCGAAAGAAACCTTGCCGGGCTCGACGATCAACAGCAAGATGACCTCGAGTGTGGCCGCCACATCGAATGGCAGGGCAGGGGCCCTCGTCACATCCAACGACCTCCCGCTCGGTGGTCTTACAGCCGACCCTTCGCTGCCTAGCCCAACCACAGATACTGAGTCACCGGACGTACCGTCCAGGCAAACTCGGCAAAAGAAACATCGACGTCACCACAGTAATACAGGGGCCGGTGCGTCGCAAGTCAGCACGCAGAAAGAAAAAAGGCACGGTAAGAAGAAGCATGGGCGGAAGCTGCGGGATGCGAACACGACAGAGGCTGAGTTACAGGAGGGCATCACTGCGCGTGAAACCAACGTAGACCTGACGACTGAAAGGTCCGCCGTCAGTGACAACGAGCAGGGTCAACGAAGTTCCACGCACCATGAAGGCACATCCGTCCCCGAAGCGAGCACCTCCCGCGAAGGTTCGAAAAGAAAAAAGCGCTCCAAGCGGAAGCCACCGCCCGCCGTCACGTCGACCCGCACTGCTCAGCCCGGGTCTTCTGCTACGGCCGATGACGGCACCCCGCGTAGAGACGTTTCCGGGCTCCGTAAGGCGCCGCAAAAGTCTCTTCACTCGGCGCCGCACGGGTCCAATGATATAAAGTCAGTTACCCTTGTAGAAGACACAGGAGAACGCAAGGAAACTCCCCTAACTTCCGTGCAACCGATCATAGAACGAGATGCCCCGAGAGCAGGCAGTTCTACTGCCAAGGACGACGTTCTTCAGCCGTGTTACGCTGCGCGCACAGAGCAAGTATCAGGGAGGAAACACCGTAACGGTATCCCCTTTACGACTTCGGGAAGTCTGCTCGGAAGTATGTCTGTATCGATGTGCGCCAACCATGGAGGAATCCGTGACGCCGCCCTTCCTCCTCCTGCCAAGGCTGCCGTCGGAAGCATGGGCAAAGTGACGGAAAGCGTTGCGCCCAAGGAAGCTTGTTCCGTAATTACCACAGCCGACCCGGTGCCACAGCTCGAATGGCAACCTGTGCTCGGAGTGTCTGGCCACGCAGAGAATGAAGAGAAGCACGCTTCGACGGGGGCACCTTTTCTTGCAAAATCACGAGAAATTGAGGAAATCGACCAGTATGTGCCTAAGCGCATTTTGTACTCCCCGTCTTCTGACGAAAACTCCGAGCACGTAACATCCAAGGGCTCGTTCGAACTCTCTCAGGAGGATTTCGAAGAAGAAGCGAACAGAAGGGCTTCCACGAAATCGAGATCGGTGTCTCTGATGCTGTACGAGGAGCGTCCCGTGACCGCGGCGGTGACACCGCTGGCCGTGGCTCAAGGCGCCAGAACGCCTTCGGAAGAAATCAAGCCGGTGGGACGGAAAAGTGGGATTCAGTCCGGCGCTTTCAGCCCGGCTTCCCCGGTTTCCCCTGCTCCCGGCACCTCGGCGTATGGCCCGGAGATGGAATCTCGCTTCGTGGAAGAGCTGAACCAGCGGCTCGATGCTCTGCGATCCCGGGAGGACTCGGACCCGGCTTTCGATACGACGCAGTCGCTGCGCCCGAGAGACTTCATGCGGGATTCTGCCAGACTGACCGAGAGCGGTGGGGTGAAGCTGCATTTGGACATGACGACGCTTGAGCCGTCCGACATGTTGCGGCCACTTGGACAGGAGGTGCCAGGGGCGAAGAAAAAACACGAGTAGCGCGCACTGGTCTATATGTATGCTTCACTTATTAAGAAGGCCGAACTTTCTGAAGCACTGGGTTCTGAAGCACTAGCTGGAATAGTGATGTTCGCCACTGTTTTTGCGCATGTCGCACGCATCTCGTACTTTTTAAGGAGTTTTGGGTGCGCGTTCAGTTACGCGCTAGGGCTCAATATTATACGCGCGGTGAAGGTACGTGCACACTGTCGTCGAACTTGCCGTGCCGCCCTGCCGACGGCAGCCAGCGGTGTCGCTCTGCGGGTGAAGGCTGCGGCGCGACGCCTCTGGCGGCCGTCGGCAGGGCGGCTCGGCAAGATCGACACTAGTGTGCACGTAGCTTAAGGCATAATACGCATCGGTGTGCGAATGCTGTCGCGAAGTATAGCGCTGCTTGTTACATCTTGTGGTGCATCTTCCAACATGGTGTTAACCCTCCTGGCATTGTGTGACATGAGTTTCCTTTTACCTCATACTACTACAACTGTAGCGGGACGTTCATGTCGTTGCAGCAGTAAGCCGAATATTCGCTTTAACTATACGACCTGCGCGGATGATAGCTCGCGCTTTCGGCGCTTTATCATTTGCCCGGACCAGTGTTCCCCAAGCTCATCGTCATCCGCGGCGGCGAGCGCTTCAATTATAGCTCCCTCCCTGTCATCGTGGCAGCGAATCGGAAGCGTATGTTTAACAGCGGAGCTGTCTAGCAAATCGTAATTTTTCGTGTCCGCAGTTGAAAACACAAAAGCAACCCCCTCCCGCCCCCCCCCCCCCCCCCCCCCCCAAAAAAAAAAAAAATGCCTAGCGCTCGTGAGTGCGTGCCTCGCGACGACCGCCCAGCACCACGGGTTCGCGTTTGTCAAGCCAAACGTACCCACGTAGGGAGATTGTCCACGACTGCGGCGACCACCCGGCAGTTAAAAAAAACGAAAACAAGGAAATGCCGTGCGTTCCTGTGTGCGTGCCTCGCGGCGACCGCCCAGCGTCCCCGGCGCACGTTTGTCAAGCCAGCATACTCACTTAGGGAGATCGGCCAAGATTGAAAAAAAAAAATCCAATGTTCGCCGTAATCGTGGGAAGCCTTGCTCGGAATGAGAAAGACACGTCATAGCGTACGTCCCTTCAAGGTGATGTCCGATGATTATCAGTTCCAAAAAGATGAAAGAAGCCCAGAGTTATAGCAGCAGCGTTGCGGCACCAATGAAGCAGCAAATCGGCTGCAATCGTGGACCTATACCTTTGTGATGATCGGGAAGGTTGCATACAGCTTCGCTGCCTCCTTCATTTTTTGTATTGTGTGCTTTTTGCTTCAGGTGTTATAAAGGAAGAAACAAATTAACCTTGCGCATACGTTCTCATTGAGACCCCCGCACGAAGGTTGCACAAACTCCATGTAGAGCTTGAGCTTTGCCACGCTCGCACTGTAGTTCTTGAAGCCCATAAATAAGCTTTGCGACAAGGAAGGCGTTGCAGACGTGCGTTCGTGACCACACAAAGTTCTCGTACCAACCATGCCGGCGAGTTGCGCTTGACTTCCGCGTGTGACGTTCAAACATGGGTTACGGCAGCCGACGGCATGGACCGAATCCCGGAAGATTTGACGTGCGTCCCACCCCGCCTGGGCACTTGTGCATTCGTCGCGTTAGGGGGATTAGTTCCGCGGGCCGGCCTTCGCCATGTCCGCACATTCGATCGTCACGGAGGGGTGCGCCTCTTCGCCCTTCCGCGCGCGCAGGCGCAGTCGGGTCGCGGTCACGTACACGACGGAGCAGACAGACTGCTAAAACTCGAATGTCACCATGAAACCCAAGGCGGACTGCAAAGCTTCGTAGCTGCGACGGCGAAGCCAGGAGAGGGTAGCGGCACCTGATAGACGAAATGATAGCGGCCGCAATTCATTCCGTGCTGGCGCGATGAAATGCCGATCGCGGTGGCCGCGCAGTTTCTTCACCCTCGGCAGATGCCGCTAGCTTAACCTATGACGAATACTTGTGACGTTATCTGGCCGCGCTAGGAAGCCTTCTTTCACCTCCAATCTTATTCTTTCTCCGTGGTTCGCCCCCACATCCCTGACCTTCCAGAGAAAACGGAGCAAGCACACCCCGGCCTCAGGACGAGAGGCCCCGTCCCCGAGGTTCAGCGCCAGCCGCCTTCATGACCCGCTATCCCCCTATCAGGGGCGTCACACAGTGTAGGCACGCCGAGGTACTGAAGCGGTGCAGTATAGCAAACTAATACCACCGAATCTAGATAGTTTTGTTTCCCATAAACAAAGCCAATTTTTCGTAGTTTTTTTTTTAAAACAAGAAAGTGTTTTATGTCGGGATCCATGAAGATCTGACTCACGGAAGTGACATCGCCAGAAAAACTTCCATTGGCGCGGCTGTGACAAGATTCGAGCCGGAATTTTCGTCGCCGCAACAGGAGGTGCCAGGCGCTGTACCAATTGGGCAATGACCAGAAGCGCAGACAGCTATGAACACGTCATATATACTTCATATAACCTCCTCCAACGGAGGAGGAGGAGGAGGAAAAAACTTTATTCCAACGCAACATTAAGCGTCGAGAATGTCCCGGGCCAGGTTCACCAACGCCAACTGGTCCGAGAGCTGGTCAGAGGCTAGCCAAGTCCGCCACGTTGAAGGAGGTGGGTGGGGAAAATGTGGGGATTGAATTGCAATAGGGCAGGCGAAAATGCAGTGTTCTAAATTAGCGTATGGTTCGGGACAATTGGGACATGCTGGTGAGTGTCGGATACGGTAGAGGAAGGAACGAGCAGGTGTAAGGATGGTATTTAACTGTACGCGTCGAAGAATGCGTAGTTGCGTGGTTGTTAGAGATTTGTCTGGAACAGGAAGTGTACGAAGAGTTTCTGTGATGTTCTTGTAGTGAAGCTTTATTTCTTGTTTGTAGTGGAGAGTAGTGTCCCACGTCGGTGGATAAGGCCAGGGAATCCCAGGTGCCCGGTACAGAAGTTCGCGGGCGAGGCTATGCACAACCTCATTGCCTGGGATTCCAGCGTGACCAGGAATCCACCTCAGTGTGACAGTGTGGGGACGTAGCTTTGTTAAGGCCTTGTGTAGATCATACTGCAGTTCTTCAGGAATCCTACCCATGTGAATGGCGCGAATAGCTTGCATTGAATCAGTGTATATGGTATATTCTGAGGGGTTAGGGGGCCGTAAGGAGAGGTCCTGAATACTGGTGATTATTGGGAGGGTCTCTAGAGTCGCTGTAGGTGGGGGATTAGTGAAAGGACCAAGGGTGTGTTGGACTACTTCATTGCCACTTGCGATGGACTATGCGGCTGCTCCGACATGCGTCCGTGATGCATCCGTGTAGACTATCGTGGTGCTGCCGCCTAGGAGAGGTGAAGAGAAGTGGTGCATCACGATGCTAATGAGCGCCGGCAGTTGGCGCCAGCTGAGCTCGTCGCGACGCAACCATCTGTCGTACACGGAGCAGGAACGCAGTGGTCGCACATTTGCCAAAGCAACGAGCCAGAAGGTCGTCGCTCACCAAGCAAACCCACAAGACAGCCCCGCAAATCATGCTCTTTCGCTGCAGCGGACCGTGAGTTCACCAAACGATTCGCTGGCAACCAGTTCGGTTTTCGTGTCGAATATGTTGATGCGTTTGACGGTGTCATGACGACGAAATATAAACAGCGATGTGCAAGTTCATATCGATGCGGAATAAACATTCAACTGATTCTGTGAAGGCACATTTCACTTTCGTGTTTTACCGATTCCTATGAAAGAGGGCTCGACAACATTTTCTTATATTTACGGCCACCCCAGAAGCGTCACAAAACTGCTTGGCGAATTTAAGGGCCTTCTCGATCGCCTTTTTTATGGGAACAAAACTACTCTATTCCGTCGGCGTAAACAAGTGCCGTAACTTCGCGTTATAATATAAAAATTGCATGGCTCCAATCCACGCTGTGAAGGTGGTTGGAAAGCAACGCTTTAAACGACACCCACAACAATTGCCCATGAGACGTCACTCAAATTCACACACGTGGCTCTACAAAGAGTGAAACCAGAGATTCTGCCAGCCGTTACCTGGAATTCGTGGGGGCGGCGTCCCGAAAGCTGCAGCAGCGTCGGCCACGGCGGGATTAGAGCGGCGGACGCCGCCTATGTAGCCCGGCCGTGAGTCGGGAGAAAGAAAACGGAGAGGAGCGTGATAGCTGGGACACCCTGTATATTATTTTTATAATCACGAATTCATTCGCGACTGTATAAAAGTGTCTGGTTGTAGTCTGGCGTTGGTTCACCACTTTTTCTCACACGCACGAGCAGAAGTCTGGGCCAGATGATTGCTGTAAATATGAGGACAACCTCCTCAAGTAGTGTTGTAGTCCGTGCGAGGTTTGTCAGGACAGATCAGATAAGTTTAGCATAATGCAAAAATTAAGCTTTCTCTTATAATTGAAAGGGCATTCATCAGTTTCCTCTGTTTCTCTTTAAAACGTTCAACACAGGCCACTAATTTAAGCATTTCTGTATTTATTTTTTTAACAAGCAGACCTGCTTACAAATGTACGTAATAGGGTGCAGCTATAGCCACGGGTTGCCGTAATAAAGTTTTTCTTCAGTTTGTTTGCAACACGGGAGGGAGGAGATTTCAATCGAAGCCGAAGAATTCCGGGGATGCCTTCCACGGGGCGCAGCCAATAACATAAGCCTCTGCTCGATAAATGAAGAATTATTCTCTTTGTCTTCCTTAAAATAAAATCAACCCGGGCTTTAAAATAATGTTAGGCTTCGGAAATGCAACCTCGCTTTCCGAAGAAGCCAGACCATTGCACGAATTGTTTTTTCATATCCATGCAGGAAGTAGCAATAGTGGAGAGAGAGAGAGAGAGAGAGAGAGAGAGAGAGAGAGAGAGAGAGAGAGAGAGAGAGAGAGAGGAGAGAGAGAGAGAGAGAGAAAACGTTTATTGAAACAACAGGGACGGGGTAGCAAAAAAATCGTTCTTTACGGATAGGATGAATTAAATTTTCTGCGTCACTGCGTCTACGCCACTAGGGGGCTGACACGAGCACCACAGTTCATGTCGCAGGCTTTCTCGCGCGACTCCAGTCTCCTCCGGTCCACCGATTAGAATTTGGGTACCGCCCGTGCCAGCAAGTTCAGCATGCATTAGCGCAGTGTCCGGTGCAAAAGCAGCTGGCGGCTCTACACCCGCAACCACGGGGCTACCCTTTGACTCTGCTCCTATACCGGACGCGATCGCTGGAACACTCCTCGCACTCGCTTCCCTTTGCATGCAGGGTCATTTCAGATAAGATCGAACAAAGCATGGCTGGTCGACCTCTTCAATTTGCTTGAAATTTTTTTACCTCATTCCCGCATGTATGTAATGTGCGGATTCACAAATATTTTCGGCAGAAAAACTTTTGGCCGGCTGAAAAAAATTTGGAACCCACCCGCGGGGACCCCGGCCGCTACCTGCCCATGCGCCGCGGCCAAATTTAGCGGCGTCTACCAAGAAATATACTGATCAGGCGAGAATGGTAATTTTATGCTTAATCTACGCCTGGTGTACATTGCGTGCCCGAATATCGTCGGCTAGAAAAACATATATTTTTTAAAATAAATTTCGCAAATCTTGCTCAGAGCGCATTTTGTTGTGTACTTTGCGGCCAGTATTATCAGTAGTAATGGAGCTAGAGCGTTCAAATTTGAGTGAGGGGCTGCTCTGGCAAGCACAAATAAGGGCCGTAAATATCGTGTCTGTGACACTTACGGTTAATAAGTAAATGGCGCACAAGTGTGACGAAAAAACTAAACACTCCGAGTTCAGAGGCTTATTAAAAAAAAACACTTTTTCGATTTTGCTGAAATTCTCCCCAGATGTTCACCTGTGCATGTACTTCAATGATCATTAAAAACATGTTGCATCATTTTGTTCCTGACGCGCCTACAGCGCGAGAAAAAAGCCTGGTTGGCCAGGTCTTCACAACATCCTGAGACATGAAACAGTGAGCAACTTCCAGTGAATGTGCAGACATTTGATAATTGTTTTTGTACCAAAGGCAAACTATTACTTATATATAGCATTACAGAGAATTCAGCAGTGAAACTGAAATTTTTATGTGAATTTTGGAAAGAAAATAAACAATCTGCGCACCGCTAAACGTGTACTCTTCGAAGAAAAAACGGAGGAAACTCCAGATTCACGCGCAGTAAAAAAAAAAAAAACGCTTCTTCGAGTTTTATGAAGCTTTCCACGGATATTTTCCTATAAACGCACTTGTGTGAGCCATAGAAATATCGTGCGTCATTCTAAGCACAGCGCGGATACAGTCATGCGGTGGCAAAACCGCTGCAATGTATGGTGGTAAAACTCGCAATTTCAAGGTCTTCGGGTCTATTTTTATAGCTTCCTCTAGATTTCCCCAACCGCGGTCACTCTTTGTCTTACATTATCAACGCTCTTTTTTTGTGCGCACTGCTGCCGTGATGCGGTATATTTGGTTCATAAGATCAGCTATTTGACAAGGTGCACGCAGTCTTGTTTTTTAACTCGCCCGGACGTAACTTTCGTTCGCCTGAAATCAAAGGTTCAACGGAAGCCCGTCCGGTCGGCAGCACACATGGCAAGTATTAAAACGGACATCGGCCACACACGACCCCTGGCGCGGGTAACGTCTCCAGGTAGCGCGCCCCTCTTCGTCCTTCTCCGGACACACTGGTTCAGTTACCGAATTAGCGACCAAACAGGAAGGCAAACGCCCTTGAGCCCGGTGGGGTCCTGGACGACACATGTGGGATCTTCATTTTTGTGTTTGAGTCGAGTATTTTTTGGGGCTTTTTCAACCGTATGCGGCGGCGGGGACTTGGCTGACAGAAAAGAGCGAAAGATGGGACTGGAAGAAAAGGTGCTGCATGCGTTCGAACGGTTTACAAGTTTTCAGTTCTGTCACACTGGGAGAGTGCCTTGTGCTGCCTCCCCGCTATTTGACTACGGTCGCATCTTAATCTTCATTTCATCACTTTTTATTATTCCTTTTAAGTATTCTGATTTTATTATTCTTTTTGTATATATTTAGCTTGTTACTCAGTCTCTTTTGTCATAGTTTTGTGGTTGCAAGCGATGATGTCTGCCATGACTGTCCGCATGCCTGCTTGGGTTTAGAAAAAATCAGGGTGTGGGTAGACAATCTCCCACTGTACTCCAAGGTGACTTATGTGAGTGACGGAGCTGCCAGTCACTTTAAAAACAGGTACCAGCTTCATGAGTTGCGAAAGAGCGATGTGCCTGAAACGCAATGAATATTCTCCGCAACAGGGCACGGAAAGAATGCCTGCGACAGAGTTTGGGGAATCGTCCAACACCAGGCGACACTTTACAACCTAAGAAAACCACTAAGAAATGCGATTCAGACGGCAAAAGACATGGTAACTGTGTTGTCTGAGAAGATCAAGGGCGTTCACTTCATATACCTCAAGGGGAACGAAGTTTCCAGCTATCGCGAAACAAAAAAGGAAGAATGGCGAACAGTGCGTGCCTTTCCCGGCATACAGTCCTGGCACGTGTGGCGTTTAAGGAATTCATCAGAAGCAGATATATGCGAACTAAAAGAAGCGAGGATTGTTTGTGTCCCTTTGAGGAAACTGTGAACATTGATGCAGCAAGCAATGTGTAAATAAACAGCTAGTAGCTGCACGGTATTAATGGGGTGCCGATGGAACTCTGTCATGTCAAACGTTGACTTCGTTAGTGTCACCTTGGCTATTCTATTCTCCTTAACTCAGAAGATATTCTCCCCTTTCTACAAAATAAATTAGGGAAATCTGCAGAAATTCACAATAGTCGTTTTATGTCTCGGCTCCTTGTCACGAGCATGCTTGACAAGGCTCTTTTGCTTTTCAGTGATCAAAATTATGCGATTTTTTTAATGGCTCACGCAATTAAATTAGGAGGTAAATATCCGTGGAAAGCTTCATAAAACTCGAAGAAGCGTTTTTTTTTTAATGCGCGTGAATCTGGAGTTCCTCCGTTTTTTCTTCGAAGAGTACACGTTTAGCGGTGCGCAGATTGTTTATTTTCTTTCCAAATTCACATAAAAATTTCAGTTTCACTGCTGAATTCTCTGTAATGCTATATATAAGTAATAGTTTGCCTTTGGTACAAAAACAATTATCAAATGTCTGCACATTCACTGGAAGTTGCTCACTGTTTCATGTCTCAGGATGTTGTGAAGACCTGGCCAACCAGGCTTTTTTCTCGCGCTGTAGGCGCGTCAGGAACAAAATGATGCAACATGTTTTTAATGATCATTGAAGTACATGCACAGGTGAACATCTGGGGAGAATTTCAGCAAAATCGAAGAAGTGTTTTTTTTTTAATAAGCCTCTGAACTCGGAGTGTTTTAGTTTTTTCGTCACACTTGTGCGCCATTTACTTATTAACCGTAGTGTGCACAGACACGATATTTACGGCCCTTATTTGTGCTTGCCAGGAGCAGCCCTCACTCAAATTTGAACACTCTAGCTCTATTACTTACGATAATACTGGCCCTCAAAGTACACAACAAAATGCGCTCTGAGCAAGATTTGGAAATTTATTTTAAAAAATATTTGTTTTTCTAGCCGGCGATATTTCGGGCACGCAATGTACACCAGGCGTAGATTAAGCATAAAAATTACCATTCTCGCCTGATCAGTATATTTCTTGGTAGATGCCGCTAAATTTGGCCGCGGCGCATGGGCAGGTAGCGGCCGGGGTCCCCGCGTGTGGGTTCCAAATTTTTTTTCAGCCGGCCAAAATTTTTTCTGCCGAAAATATTTGTGAATCCGCACATTACATACATGCGGGAATGAGGTAAAAAAATTTCAAGCAAATTGAAGAGGTCGACCAGCCATGCTTTGTTCGATCTTATCTGAAATGACCCTGCAGCTGTTCCCGGCTGAACCGCTCGCCACCTTTGCGCAGCTGCGGCCTCTTATCTCGTTTTCGCGCGGCTTCAATTTGAAAAACGGGCTGCCCCCATTCAACTTTGCTGTCAGTGCATAACTGGGCCCGCTCGACGGGTTCTGCCCTATGCGCTGCAGCTCCATCCCCTAACCTTGCCTGCGAGGCTTCTCGTCATGTTCGAGCATATCTTCCTTACACCGCTCTACGGTATCATCTGACGTGTTTTCCTCGTCACTCCTCATCCCCAATGTCCGTCTCCACGCGTTCGACACCGGCGGAAACGCAAGCCTCGTGTAGGGAGTCACGGCTGCTTACCTTCTCATCGCAATGTTCAACTTCCGAACACTGGCCGGAACCATTCAACCTCGCGGTCGCCATACGACTTGCTGGGCCTGTGCCCCATTGTTTCTGCTCGCGGGTGTCCGAGCGCAAGGGCGTCTGCCTTCTCCGCTCCAGCTCCAACTCATACCTTCGCAACCGCTCTTCGGATTCGAGCTTCAGCTTTTGCATGCGCTCCTTAAATTCTCGCGCATTTTCCTCCTCTCGCTCTTGTAACTCCAACTCCATTCGTCTAATCATTATTGTTTCAGACTCCGCTTGGGACCACCCCTCCTGCCGCCGTGTTCGCCAGCATGCTCCGCGTGACTACCATGCAACCCAAGACTCAGCCTACACCACCACAACGAAGCGCAAGAAATCCCACTCACCCGCACCTTCGGTGGCCGGCCGCCGCGTCGTTGGCCCCGTGCGCTGGCTTCGCTCTGCCGCTCCACTCCACGCGGTGCTCGGCAGGTGCCGATGAAGACGGGCTTGCGTCCGCTTGCTGCCCTTGGCTGTGGCGTGGTGTTCTCTTCTGCCAAATCCTGCCGACTGCGCCAGTAAAGATCGTTTCCCCGAGGACCGGTGTCGATCAGGAACCCAATCGCCCGGGCTCCGGTTGATTTGGCAGGAGGCTGGCTGGGCGATGGCGTCCAAGTTCTTGGAGACGGCGGCCGAATTGACGAACTCAAGGCGTTGGGGTTGATTAAACGAAACGGAAGTTTATATACAGTATTTACAGTACGAAAACTGGATACATGAGAAATAAAAAGAAAAACTTCAAACTTCAGCTAGACGCTAGCTCCGAGTGCGCACAAATCACTCGAGCTCCTCAACTTGGTTTAACTCTCCTATTCTCGGAGAGTACACAAACCGCTCGAGAAACCACGGCCGAGACTCTGTCTCGCCGCAAGATCCGTCTAGTTGCCCGGTGCGGCGGTGCACCCTAAACCTCCGACGCGATCTTAACCTCGACTAGGGGGCTCCCAAATCCCAACCTAGCTTTAACGGTCGAGACTCCTTGTCCCGCAGGGAACTGCCAGCTCAGCGCTCAGACAAGAACCATTTCCAACGGTCAAGTTTGGCCTTATAAAACCTCGAGATCACCCTCTCTCGGGAACGCCCCTGTAGCGTTCGTACACGCGTATGGGAGTGCCCAAATTCACGTAGACAGCTGTCACTCAGCGTGCCACGGAATATTCAATGAGTCGCCGCCATCTTTGGGTCAACGGACCGCCCGCGGGCGCCAGGGGTGAGAGCGAAAGACGCGACTGTGCGTCATGCTGACCGGGCGTGTAAACAATAGACATTCGTGCGGTGCTCGTCCCGACGCCGGTAATCCCACCACCTCCGCGCGTCGAGCAGACGTTCCTGGAATCCGGCGGCGCTGTCTGCTTTCTCAATGGGGGATTATCCTAAAGGAATGTGGTGGGCCAGACAATCCGTCTCTCGTGCGCGCCGTGACGAATTAGCGACGCCTGCAGTGCAGTGTTGGCAGTGCTACGTCGCTAGACAGAGCGGCGGGTTCTCACGTGCAGCCCGGGCGCCTGGCCGCTAATCTCATAAGTGAACCTTACACCTGCTATACGGAAAGGGCAGAGAAGAAGTGGGCCTGTGCTGTTCTCACCAGAGCACCAAGGGAACAGTGCAAGTTGTAGGCGGTGAAGCATCAAGTGGGAGTGGTACAGGCTCCCAAGGCACTTCTTCTGTGTGGGGGGCCTTTGCAAACTTTGCATGAGATGATTCCATGACGTCCGGTCCTTCCATCAAAGATGATGTTGAGAGCTACATGAGAGCTCCCCTCCTTCCTCGCAGTGAGGACCCGCTCGAATGGTGGAAGAGCAAAGGCAGCCACCTCTACCCGTCCCTTGTAAGAGTAGCCCGCAGGTACATTTTAGTGCCAGCAACCCAAGCAGCAACTGAAACGCTGTTTTCGACAGCGGGTGCCATTGTAACCTGCAGAAGGGAGCACCTCCTTCCCCAGCATGTGGAAGAACTAGTTTTTCTCCATGAGAATTTCTGAATGCTGTTTTATTAACTGTATTTTTTACTTGCATGTAGATCTGTGATATATTTTTTTCGAAATGTCATCAAGCAAGTTCCTGTTTTTTTTTTCTATGTGTGGTGTAAACTTTTAACTAGTAGATATGAGTGCCTTCTTCACTGCATGTGGAGCTGATTGATAGGGCTTAACTCACCGACACAACGCAGGTGATGAGGTGTTCCGTAGTGGAGGGCTCTGGATTAATTTTGACCACCTAATGATCTTTGACGTACACCGAAATCTCGGGCACACGGTTGTTTTTGCTTTTCGCCTCCATCAGAAAAGCGGCTTTCGCGGCCGGGAATGAAACCCGCGACCTTGTGCTTAGCAGCAGAACGCCTTAGCCACTGTGCGACCGCGGCGGGTGCATGTGGAGCTGCTAGTCTATATGCCAATGTTTTTTTTTTTGCTTAAAATGTGTAGCCAAATTTTCAAATTTTTTTTTCTGTGTTGTAACCTTGAAACTAGTCACAGGGAACGTCTTCTTCACTGCGTGTGGAGCTGCTAGTCTTTAAGCCATTATTATTTTACTTGAAATACGTTATCAAACGATTTTCTGTGATGTTTTATGCATATATGTGTTGTAGGTTGTTTACCTGTGTAGAAGCAAGTACCTTCTACAACTTGTCTGTATATAGAAATCTTTTTTATCATGTTATCACAGGATTCTCTGTGATGCCTTTGTATGTTCTAACCTCACAAATAAAAACTTTTGCATAGAACAACTTCAACTGTTGTTTTGTTCTTCGGACACCTGACAACTATTCAAATTCATCTTCGCAGCGCACAAATGACAGGACAAAGAGGAGGAAAACACTGGACAAGCGCTGAAGATGAATCCTGCCTTTCCTCCCCTTTGTCCTGTCATTTGTGCGCTGCGAAGATGAATCTGTACCAACTAGACCGGTGTTCTACGCGACTATTCGAATTCGCTTCGGAAATATTCGACCCCAGGACTATTTGCTTCGAATTCGCTGCGAACTAAAATATTAGTATTCGCACAAGCCTAATATTTTGTCATTGCAAGATGCACAATTTTGCCAAATGGTCAGGTGCCACCACAAAAAAAAAAAAAAAAACGTTCCATTGTGGGTAGTAGCCTGGAAGAGAATGCAGCCAATATTCCACACCCCATCTGTTTGTGTTGCCCCTCTTCTAAATTTCCTTTAATATTGTGGAAATTGATGAAATGATTTTATGCTGCTTTATATTGCCTAAAATAGTTGCCAAGCAACATTGTACTATTTCCTCAAACTAATTTGCATTATTAACCTGACGTCATATTGGGCATATTATTGGAATCTTGCATAAGTGGCACTCTGAAGCCTCTTAAATGTATACCCACTGGCCCCCTTCCCCTATCATTAGTCGCTGTTGACTTCCCCTACCTATGGCCTTCCATGTATCAAAAGGAAAGAATGGTTCATAAAAAAATTTTTCAGCAAGAGTTCACTGGTTACCTGTAAACAAGTAGCTACCTTAAGCATTTACCTTTGCCCTGCCTTGGGGTCTAAGTCTCCTTACACAAAAATGTGTCCATCGGGTGTTTCATTTGGGTGCGTGTCTGTGTATACTCAGATTAGTGGGTTTATCTCATCGCAGGAAGGTTAACCCTCCGTCATTGGATCAGCATACCTGGATTTCCAGCACTTCAAACATCATCAAGACTCGGCCACTTTGAATAGGTTCACTGTAATGCACATGTTTTGATATATTTTCTGTGATCCCTAACTTATTTTTTACGATCATTCTTTTTAGTTCTTGCAGTTGACTTTTTTTCCGCTATAACATTGAAAGGCTGAAAGGCATTCAGTATATAGTCATTTTTTATAAGCATGTTTTAATTGCTATGGCAGCCAAATAGAACGGGTTGTTTCTAATCTTTGCCTTTTATGCATATCAAGTTTTTATTTACTCCTACATCTTTTGGTCACTTTTTATTCTATTTTGACTTGTCATGTTTATTTTGAATAATAAAATTGCTAGTCTTGCAAAAGTTGCTCAGTGTGCTTATTGCTGCCCAGTGTGCTTATTGTGTGTCTAGACGCTGTAGCTCAGTCAAATTTGTCAGGCCACACGAAATGCAGTAAAATGTGGTTATGCTGTCCCATCCATGAAATATCAAAGTTGTTTTAGATGAAATAAGTTATATATGTGCACTCTTATTCTGATGACGCATTTCTATATACCCCTGGACGTAAACAGGAAGAGAGCTATAAGAGTCGTCTTGATGACATCTTAATAAGATGATAGCAAGATGACTACAATGGCGCTGGCGTAAACTGCTGTGAGAGGGTTTCCTTTATGTCTCCACAACTACTAGAAAACATCTTCACAAGACATTATGTCTCTATCTGGCATGCTTAGAAGTCGTCTCGTAGATTGCTATTCAAAATTTTTGAGAATGTCGCCAAACGGAGAATAAACGTTTTGTTGCTTTCAATCCAGATAGCTATGAGGTGTTTAGTATTCGTCCTGTAAACGTCTTGTTGCAATTTTTAGCAGTCTCTGAGATATCAAGAATATCTTCCAAGACGTCTTGTAGCTCAGGCATAGCGTCGCGTTAGCCGAGCTACAGGATGGCTATCTCCCGTCTTGGCAATGTCTATACAAATCTTGATCAGGTGTTGCGTAGACATCTTGGAGGTCTTGCCAAGATGTCGTATAGAAGTGTGGTAGCTGTCCTAATGTGCAGATCAAGATGTCTTGGACAGCTACACAAGATAAGTTTGAGACTTCTACAAGACGTGCTTGCGTTCACTGGGGTGGGGGTCCGTTGCCGGGAAACTGCCCGCCGTGCGCATGGCACCGGTGGTGGCAGCAATGGTCACGGCGACATAGTTGTTGGGTCGATGTGGGTAGGCGGCCACGTCGACGTAGAAGGCTCCGGTGTCGTAGGCGTGAGTAGTAGTGAGGGCCTTGGCCCGGGCGAGCCGTCGTTCGGCGTTGTGGTCCGGATGCATGTGCTTGGGGATCGGATGGACGTGAAGCTGCTGGAGCAGGTCCGGCGGGAGAGAGGTCGAAGGGGACGGGGGCTGCTGTCGTGGGCAGGTGCCGAGGCGCTGTAGAATGTGACGGCCTTTCCGGGTCTGGGACAGCTGTTCGAGCTGAGCTGTGCGCTGAGCCTCTGCAATCTCGTTAAGGGTGTTGTGGAGTCCCAGCTCAAAGAGTTTGGCGGTGTTAGTGTGGAGGTAGAGTCCCAGGGCGGCTTTGTAGGCTTTGCGGATGAGGGCATCGATCTTGGTGTGCTCGGAGACGTGCCAGTTGTGGAAGACGACAACGTAGGCGACATGGCTAAGGACGAACGACTGCACGAGGCGGAGATCCGGCGTATGAGGCGGATGGCCGCGGTTGTTTTGGTGGCTAGCTTGGTGACGGTGAGTCCGTTGCGGTGATGGGAATCGAGATGGAGGCCCAGGACGCGCAGGGTCTGGACGTGGGGAATGGCGGTGCCGTCTTGTGTGTAGAGAGTGATGCTGTCGGCCGCAGATGCGCAGGGCCGGCGACCGTGGGAAGGTAATATCAGTAGTTCGGACTTGGCTGGGGAGCAGATCAGGCCCGTGCCTGCTAAGCAAGCTTCAACAACGTCGATGGCGCGTTGTAGTGTGGCTTCGATGTGACCGTCGCTGCCACCCGCAACCCAGAGGGCAATGCCATCGGCGTAGATGGTATTTCCGATGTCTGGGATACGCGCGAGGTGGTTGGCCACGTCAATCATCACTAAATTGAAGAGCATGGGGGAAATCACAGAGCCCTGCGGAGTCCCGACACTGCCAAGGGACTTGGGAGGGAGTTGGAGATCGCCGGCATGGATGGTCGGTCCGAAAGGAAGTCCTTGATGTAGGAGAAGGTGCGACGGCCCATGTTGAGTCGAGGCACCTGAGCAAGAATGGCGGAATGACCGATCTTGTCAAAAGCACTTTGGAGGTCGAGGCCGAGTCAAAGTTGCGGGTCGGGTCGTCGATGATTTCGTGCTTGAGCAAGAGCATAGCATCCTGGGTCCCAAGCTTCTCGCGAAAGCCAATGAGGGTATTAGGGTAAAGCTCTGCCGTTTCGAGGTAGACCTGGCAGCGGTTGAGCAGTACGTGTTCTTTATACCTTGTATTGTTCCTTGCAATTGTGACTCAAGTATTCTTGTATTTTGTAGCTTCTTGTCCACTCCTGCTTGGGCTGTCAAGCCTGCAGTATTGAATAAATAAATAAATAAATAAATAAATAAATAAATAAATAAATAAATAAATAAATAAATCCTTTGCCTACACACAACGTGAGGGAGAGTGGGCGAAGGTTGTCTATGCGGGGGGGGGGGGGGGGGGGGGGCTTGCCGGGTTTGGGTATGAGGACCGTCTTGTGAGAGCCGTGACCCCGGAGTCGGGAAGGTTTCGCAGGGCTTTGTTTGTGATCTTGTCAGGACCAGCTGCCGATCTGCAATTGATGGTCTGTAGCACTGCGCGTACCTCCCACTCCTCGATGTCGCGGTCGAGGAGAGCGTTGTCGTCCCCGGCGTAATCCAGCAACGGTTCGGGCGGGGTGGAAGGCAAGTAGCGAGAGTCGAGACGTCTGCGAACTTCAGGTTCACCGAGCTCTTTCGTTGCACGATGAATGGTTTGGGCGAGACCATGACGCTGCGCGCCTTTGGACTTGGTTTCATCGAGCAGGTATCGAAGAAGGTGCCAGGTGCGGCTCTTGTGCATTTGTCCGTCTGCCTCCTGACACAATGCATGCCATTGCTGTCTGCAGAGGATGGCGCAGTGTTTCTCGATGTCACGATTGAGAAGCGCAATCCTCTTGCGGAGCTTGTGGTTGTGGCGTCGGCTTTCCAGCGGCGTTGTAGGGATCGTCTGGCTTCGAGCAGGTGAGCGAGGCGGCTGTCGAGGTGGGGGATGGAGTCGTCCGCCTCGATCTCAGAGGTAGAGGCTTCTGTAGCCGTTACCAGTGCTTGTGTCCATAGTTCAATGTCGTCGATACTTGACGAGACAGTCTCCAGGGAGGTACGAAAAGCATTCCAATCGGTGATGTTGTGCCTGCGGCAGGCGGGGGTAGATGCTGTGGACCGCAACGGTACGAAGACATCGATGATACAGTGATCACTGCCGAGGGTTTGCCCCGTGTTGTGCCACCGAGCCGGAGCGCCGTTGTGGGCGGGCATATAGAAGGTGAGGTTCGGGTTAGTGTCGTGGTGGACTGACGAACCGAGGCGGGTAAATGTGGTAGGGTCGTTAAGGAGGTGAAAACCGGCGTCCGTGGCGTCGTCCAAGAGATGCCGCCCTTTGATGTTGATCGTGGGATAGCCCCAGTCTTGGTGAAAGGCGTTGAAGTCGCCACATAGCAATACAGCGTTGTGATTGGCTAATTGACGGGTCTTGTATATAAGAGTACGAAACTTCTGCTGATAGTGTTGGGGGTTACTGTATACGTTGACGAGGAACGTGCTTTCTTTGCGCTTCTTGCCGGTAATGAGTTCGATGGCACAGTGTTCAATGGCGCTGTTGCTCAGGATCGTGTGGTCGACGATACCCTTGCGCACCAGGGCGCATACTCCCTGTCCGACACCTTTTCCAGCGGCCCGGGCACTAGGCGGGCTGGCACGTGAGCGGTAGCCGGGGAGGGTAGGGGGAGCTTCGCTGTGCGTTTCCTGAAGAAGTATGCCATCGGGGGGTCGGAAAATGTGTTGAAGGTACTGTTGTAAGACTGCTCTCTTGAAGTGGAAGCCGTTGGAGATGGAAGATCGCGACGAGGAGTTAATGGTGTTCTGGCCATGTCGGACGTTGTATAGGTGGTGGGTGGTGAGGACCAGGACCAGGAAGGAAGAGGACCGCTTGGATTTTTAGTAGAGTCTCTCGCATGGCTTGCATGTTGCCTTGAATCGCCTGGCATGTCGGTTCGAGCGCCGCGAGGCGCGTATTGATGGCGGCTGTAGTCATTTCCAGTGCAGTTAGGCGCGTTTCGATGGCGGTGAAGCGCTTATTGGTAGCGGCATCGTGATGGTTGAAGCGTTCTTCGAGCCGGACGATGACGGCGACGAGGTTGCGGTCTTTAGAGGAGTCGACGGCTCTGCGCTTAGCTTGGGGTTCGGAGTCGGGCGGAGAGGTTTCGGCATTAATAGGGCCCTCAGCAGTGATAGACGATCGGCGGGAGGACGGGGGTTGTTGCTGTAGGGTGAGGAGGCGTGAGAGCTTCTCGTTGATGGCGGCGATGGTAGCGGCTTGCTCGGCAATGCGGGTGTCTTGGTCGGTGACACGAAGCTTGAGTTGGCCGTTCTCGGCGCGTAGAGCGAGCATCTCGGTGTTAGGTGAGGACTTGGCTGGAGTTTGCGCTGGCTTGGGAGTAGGTGGTCTGACGACGTCCGCCCAGTCAACCCGCTCTTTTGAGCGTGACGCTTTACCTTTGCAGCTGGCGCTGTGACTGGCGCTGCGGCGGCGGCTGGCGGAGCGACGACGGCTGCTGCTGCGATGGCGGGAACGGCTGCGCCTGCCTGCAGCTGGCGGTTGCGACGTCGGCTGCAGCTGCGGAAAGTCTGCTGGGCCTAATGGCGGCTGTGGTTGCGCCTCGTGCTGGCACTCCCAGCGGCGGCGTGTGACAACATATGGGATCTTGTAGCGATTTGTACAGCCAGCTGCCCCGGTGGGATGGGGGACATTACATAATTTGCAGCGGGGAGTGCATTCGGCTTCGTTGTTGGCGCTGGGATTAGGTGTTCCACAGGCGAAGCATATTTTTGTTAGGGAAAGGGCAGACGTCAGTGCGATGTCCTACTTTGCCACAGTGTCTGCATACTTCGTAGTGCTGTCGATACAAGCTGCGCTTCACTAGGATGGAGCCATACTTGAAATAGTTGGGGGCTTTCTGACCCGCAAATAGTATGATGACTGTGTAGAGCTGCCGATGCGATGAGCTTCTAACGCCAGCGGGTTAGCCGAGTTCACGATGTTGGCATGTAGGTCTTCGGGCGTGTCTTCTACGGCAATGCCTCGTATAATGCCTTTCGCCGTTCCGTTGGGGGCCGTGCGATAGGCATGCATGTCATAATTCTGGCGCCCGATGTGGAGACTGCGAGCGCCGGCGTATCGCTTGGCCCGGTCCTCGTCGGGGGTACTCACTACAATGATATTGTGGGTGGCATTCGTGCATATCGTGTCGTCACGCGTCTCTAACTTGGAGATTCCGGCTGCGATGAGGACAGCCGACATGATCGCGGGCGCTTCCGTACGGGCGACGTTCAGGCCGCCGCGTGGGCGCATTGCAATCTTGATATCCTCTCTTGATAACGTGTGGGGCATTCGGGCTGCTTTAGTGATACGGGTGGCCATCCTCTTCGCGTAAGCCGCGCGATTCGGATTTGAAGTCTTGAGAATAGGTGGAGACTCACCACTGATGGTAGTAGAAATACGTTGACGTACTTGCTTGCCGGACACCTTCCATCCCTCCGTGTCCGACGGCGAGAGCTCGGCTCCGGGCACGGCGATGGCCGTGCGGCCGGAGCTGCGGTCGACTCGAAAATTCGGGTCCATGGGCGCAGAGTCTTCGGTAATTACAGCACTGGTGTCCATATCGGTCGTCATGGTCGTAGAGATCGTTCCAGAGGGGGACACAGGCGAGGCCGGGTGGCCATCGCCGGTGCGACAAGGAGCCGTACTCGTGCTAAGCCTAGGCGTGGCAGTGCACAAAATCGGTGATAAACGGACGAAATTGCGCACCACCGGGTCAAATCTGGTATCGTTCCACTCCTTACACCTTACTACACAGGATAGTAATGGTAAAACTGTGGTTGCGATTAATTAATGCTGCACTAATGAGCATAATAGCAGGAGCCGACGTGAAGTGCGTCCTCACTCTCCGGCGACCGCAGCGCCACCCCATACTCAAGGAGATTAAACAACAAAACGCCGACTTGCAAAACAGGATAGATGCGTTGAAAACCTCTATACAGCGCCAACCTAGCCCACCACCCGCCCCAGAGCCAGCCCAGACATTCATGGAAGAAAAGGTGCTGCCACAAGTTGTGAGCCTCATAACAGAGTCCACCCAAGTCTCCAACAAGCTAATCTCTGAAACTGCTGAAAATATGCTCGGTCTCATCAACTAAATCGCGTCGCGGCTGTCAGAATGAGAAAAACGGTCACCTCAAGAAATTTTACTCCCGTCGCTAGAATCTCGGATTACCCAGTTTGAAAACTTCAATTAAAAAAACCCACAAAAAGCCACGCCAAGCTGGCTACCAGCAGTCTGAGATGATGCAGTACGCTAGCGACTCTCCACCGTCATCATAATCCACTCCTGATGAATGGTTGTGAAATTAAATAAAATAAAAATTTATCAATGGAACTGCCGGTCATTCCGAAGTAAAAAAGCCCAATTAGAATACTACATGCAGGCATCGCCTCCAGAAATTCTCGTTCTTCAGGAAACGAATACGCCACAACCTCAAAGCTATCTGGGGGGCTAGTTGGTTTCTTGACATAATTGAAAAAATGCGCTAACAAGACGGGACTGAGGGAAGGAAACACAAAACAGCGCAGATTCTGCGCTGTTTTGTGTTTCCTTCCCTCAGTCCCGTCTTGTTAGCGCATTTTTTCAATTATGCCACAACCTACCTTGCGTGGCTATTAAACATACTCGAGTGATCGCCATCACAGAACGGCGGTGTTAGATAATAAAAACTTGACGGCCCAAGAGCATTTCATCGCCTCATCCATCGCCCATACTTTCATAGAAATCATTCCGGTGAAGCCTGGCCAGCGGAGTATACAGCCCACTGAACCAGCCCCTTACGGAGATCAACCAACTTCTCGTGGAGGCAATCAAGACGGCAGGCCCAAACCCCTTAGTGTTCCTTGGGGATTTCAACGCACCTCATCACTCCTGGGGCTACCCAAAGGTAACTGAGAAGGGAACGGCGTTGCTGCAAGCAACACAAAATTTCCAGCTTGTGCTTTCCAACGACCTAACCTATCCTACGAGACTAGGAACAAGTATGTCAAGGGACACCATTCCAGATCTTTCATTTGTACGACGTGTCACCAAATTTGATTGGCAACGGCCACCGGACAATCTTGGGAGCGACCTCTATATCGTCACCCTGACACTGGCTCACGGCACCCTACGCCGCGGCCTAGGACAAGCCAAGCTCACAGACTGGCCCGCGATTCGGCAAGATTCGACTGATTTACCACCTGTAGAAGAAAATCTTGAACTGTGGACAGCAAAAATAGAGGAACTGGTACAACGCCACACTAAAACTGTAACTTAGACTACTCAAACACCGGTTATTGACACTCACCTCGACCATCTGTGGGCAGCACGAAGAGGACTAATCAAACGCTGGAAAACCAGAAAAACTATCCGAAAACTAAAACTAAAAATAGCTCGAATTACTATAAAGAGGCAGCAGAGTATGCCCTAACACTGCAAAAGCAAAATTGGAGAACATTTTGTAGTGAATCAAGTGGCAGGTTGAGCACTAAAATAACGTGAAAAATATTACATCTACTGGGCTCAAAACCATCCAAGACCACGACGCAACAGCAGATCCAACGCCTGGTGCATAACCACCTAAACCCACAGAACCAATTATTGCAAACTATACAAAACAAACTATTCGGCACAGAACAGCGGCAACAAAATCACCCTCCGTACCAAGTCGAACCGAACGCATGCATGGACGCCCCTTTTACAATGCAAGAGCTACAGGGGGCACTTGCGCGTCTGACCCGTAACACCACGTCAGAGAAGGACAGAATTACCAATAAACTTCTACGAAACCTGAACGAAGACACGCAGGAGTCCATCCTGGCACTTTTCAACAAACATTGGCTAGCCGGCACCCTACCACCACAGTGGAGGCACGCCGACATAACGCTAATTCCGAAACCTCACAAAGGAATCAGCATTGAAAACCTTCTACCAATCTCGCTTACATCATGCCTTGGAAAGCTCTTCGAACACCTGGTGAACCGTAGACTGACAGAACATCTTGACGATAATAACCTGTACCGTCACACAATGTTCGGATTCCGCGCCCATCTGTCTACCGAGGACGTATTGCTGCAGATGAAAGAACAAATTATAGACAACCTCAGAAAAACCACCCCTAATGCCATCCTGGCTTTAGACGTTCAAGGTGCCTTCGACAACGTCACCCACGAAGCGATCCTCCAAGGAACGCAAAGCACACAGCGTGGGGTTACGAGAAGTGTGATTTGAAAGGTAAAGCGCTGGAATCTTTAATACACAGGGAAAACTTTACATTGCTAAATGACCCTTACTCAAAGACGCGAGAAGGCAACTTAGTTCAGAAGGACACAAGCCCAGACGTTACACTAGTCAAGGGATCGCTTCGATGCCATTGGCATACGAAAGCGGAAACTCTAACTAGTGATCACACGATCATACACACAGAAATTGCCATATCCAAATTTAAGAAGAGAAATAAAAATGTTTGCATCACGAATTGGGATAAAGTTCGTAAAAGATCGGGAACGATACAAAGCCCCACCATAGCAGAATAGAATGCAAGGATATTAAACGATGTAGAGTCGTGCACCAAAAGTGTACAAACTTCAGGTAATTACCCGGAGATAGACTTCAATCTTTTGCACCTATTGGAAGCTAGGCGAGGATTAACCAAGAGATGGAAAAGAAACAAACTGAACAGGAAGCTGAAAAAACGAATAGCAAACATAAATGTCGAAATCCAAACATACGCCTCTCAACTCACAAGAAACAATTGGTACAATATATGCAACCAACTAAATGGCAATCTTCACCTGAAAAAAGCCTGGTCTTTATTTCGGTGGTTGATACAGCCTGGGAACTCCAGAACAGAACTAAACATGCGTCTAGACATTTTGGTAGCTAACTATAACAAGGTAGAGGACCTTCTAGACGAACTAGCGAATGTCTATTTTCCCAAAAGAGACTATCCGGCCTACAAAGACTACAACTGCAAGACAAACAACATGTGCTACCTTAACCAGCCAATCACTAGGGCAGAGCTTACTGATGCTATTGCTGAAGCTAACAGGCACTCAGCCCAGGGGCCAGATCAAATTGGGAACGGTATTCTTCGCAATCTAAATGAATCAGATTATGAGTATCTTCTGCAGGTGATGAATAAGCCTTGGGAAAGGGGAACATTGCCGCAGGAGTGGAAGGATGCTATAGTTACCTTCATCCCTAAACCCGGAAAACCTATAGAGATTGGAAATCTGAGACCCATCTCTCTAACATCATGCCAACGCAAGTTATTAGAACGCATAATCTTGAAACGGTTAGTACGATATTTAAATGAGAAGAAGTGCTTACCGTTCCAGATGATTGGCTTCAGGGAACATATTTCAACCCAAGACACCCTCCTTCAGATTAAAGAAGACTTGATCAACAATCAAAGCGCAGCTCAAAATAAAGCCATTTTAGCAGTCGATTTAGCCAAACCATTCGATAATGTCACACATGACGGCATCCTTGAAGAGCTAGAAAAAACTGACTGCGGTGGCCGTACTACAACCATGTGAGAAATTTTTTGAAAGACCGCACTCTACGGATTGTCCTTGGATCGCACACATCAGAAAATAAAAAGCACCCAAGCAGAGGTACCCCACAGGGATCGGTACTGTCACCCATGCTTTTTAACCTAGCCATGTGTGGAGTCGCCAGAAAACTGAATTAAATTCCAGACATAAAGTACACCTTATACGCGGATGACATTACAGTATGGATAACTAAGAGTTCTTTGGGGCACATAAAAGCATGCTGCAAGTACCACTAAATACAACCGAAGAGGAGGCTAAAAGAAAGGGCCACCATTGCTCCCCTGCAAAATCAGAGGTACTTCTCTTAACGAGGCATACCAAACGAAACCCCCAAGGAAAAGTTAATCTGACCTTAGGGGAAATTTCCATCCCACAAAGAGGGGAAATTAAGGTCATGGGGCTTCGCATCCGAAAAGACGTCAAGACTTATACAACAACTCAACAACTTTTGAAGCAAGGCAATCAGATGAAAAGAATCACCAACCATACTATTGGATTGAAGGAGAAGGAAGCCCTGAGACTGAGGGATGCCCTCATAATTTCCAGGTTTAAATATCACCTCCCGTACTTAAACCCATCACAAACAGAAAAACTTAAGCTAGAGGCCCTCATCAGAAAGGCTACCAAGGTTGCCTTAGGAGTAGCAGTGTCTACTAGCAACGAGGGCCTACTCAGGACATGTACTCACAATACGATTGATGAGATCGTTTCAGCTCATTTAGCAAACCAAATTCAAAGACTTCAGTCAACAGAGCAAGGCAGGAACATCCTCAGCAGCATCAATTTTGATCCCACACCTCGAAACGAGGCACAGGAAGTCAAGGGCCCATTTCTCGACAGCAAAACTCGAGACCTACTCAAAGTCGCCCCTTTACCCAGAAATATGGATCCCGAAAGAAAATGAGGACAGAAGACGGCAAAGAGTTAATTTTTTACAGAAGCTTGTGAAAAGATCTCCAACAAGCCAAGCAATGTTATGTAGATATTAGTTCCGGCAGAGGCAAGCACAGCATCGTAGTGCTGAACAGAGATCTTCATCCGGCAGCCTTCAACGGCATGGCACACACAAACGTAACGCGCCCGCTCTGTCTATCATCCGCTCTGTCTATTGCTCGCTTTCTACCTTCGTTTCCTGCACTGCGATTATGTCGATATCGTTTTCGAGCGAAATGCGGCTAAGCTGATCCTGGCGTCTTTTTGGCGCCAAGCCCCTCGCGTTTAAAGTCGCTATTTTTAGAGCATTTTTTAGTTTCGCAGTCATAAAAGATTATGTGGTCATTACAACAGAGCGGAGGAGTTTATACACCGAAGGAGCCGAAGAAAGGTTGAAAGGATGAATAAGATGCACCACTACTTCTGCGTCTAGCATACGCGGAAAACCACCTTAATCAACTCACACACCATTCTCGGCCCAGTCCGTGCTGCTACGGGGGCCGTTGCCCCAGCGGTTTCCTCTGCAGCGTTATGTTGGGCTTCGGTTTAAAAATGAAGAGCGCCGTCCTCCTACTGCTGCTTTCGGCGGCGGTTCGTCATTCGTTGCCCCAAAAGTTCGTCCCTCCTCACACTGCTCGCGTGTCCGCTTCACAGCTGCGGCCCCGTTTCCGCCACACCTTCTTCTATTGCCTCGCACTGCTCCGAAGCTGAAGTTCCCGCCACCGAAAGCTCACCATCATTTCGCTTGTCGGCTGAGCTGACCGCTTCGGGCATCAGGATGCTGGCTGTGGCCTCTCTGCCGTTATCGTTAGGCGGTGTTTCCGCGGCGTTCGTGACAGGGGGCTTCACTGCGGAGGCCGGCTCAGGGGGCGTTACCTCCGGCGACGCCTCAACGTCTTCTCCTTTCGCAGCTTCCTCTGCGTCGGTGGCATCCATTATGTAATCCGCCTTACGGTCACCTTTCAGAGGTCCAGCCACATTGGCATAAGTCCGCACACACTCACTCTCGTCGTGGCCAAAACGCCTGCAGCTAGCAGACCGCAGAACTCGACACTCACGCCGAATGTGGCCGCTCCGGTGGCAGCGCAGGCAGACGGGAACCAGGCCGGGAACCACGATGGGGGCTTGCTCCCCCGCCACACGTAGTTGGTGCGGGAGGTCGTCGACGTTGACGCCTGCTTTCAACCTTAGGGTGACCAAGCCTGTGGTCGACGACGTAGCCGTGCAGCCTTGGACACGCCATCGGTCTCTGGTCACGTCCGTGACCTTGCCGTACGGCCCCAGAGCAGCTCGTATTTCGTCGTCGGGGACGAAGTGGAGAACCCAATGGAGCTTCAAACGCACGTCCTGGTTCCTCGGGTCGATGACGACACACCGACGCCCCTTGACCTGCACTTCACCAGCGGCGACCAACTTCTTTGCACCGTAAGCGTCCTTGAACGTTACCGCCCACATATGGTTCACCTGGTACTCCCCCAAGGCGACTACCTCGGGGAGCAGTTCCAGTCGAACCGGCATGTCACGGAAATCTTCCACTTTGTAGGGCTGGCTTTTACGTCAGCGTGCAAAAAAATCGTATTGAGGGCAGTTGGGCCTGAAGGTAGGTGGGGCAGAATAACTTCGTAGTCCGTGGGAAACACTGTTCACATCCGTCACCGCGGGACGCAGGGCCCTCCAAAACCGCTCCTTTCACGGAGCTCGCCATCCTGCGTCCGCACTCCACGGCGGCCGGAAGCACAATCAACTGCGCCATGAGCTGAAGCGCGTATAGCTGCATGAACGCGCCATATATCCTTCCTATACCCCCTCCATTTAGAAGGTGCTGCCGTTTTAGAGAGGTGAAGCGAAGTAGTGCCTCACGATGCTAATGGGCGCCGACAGTCGGCGCCAGCTGAGCTCGTCGCAACGCAACCGTCTTCCGTACACCACCATGCGATTTCGCTGCAGCGGAACACAAGTTCACCAAATGATTCGCTGGCAACCCGTTCGGTTTCTTTCGCATGGTTTGCAACCGCGTGTGGTTTCGTTCGGGCTTACGCAGTGCTACGGAGCGTGCAGTGCAGTGTCCACTGTTGATGCTTCTGACTGTGTCATACCGACGAAATATAAATAGCGATGTGCAAGTTCATATCGATGCACAATAACTGCTCCAGTGAAGGCACATTTCACTTTCGTGTTTTACTGATTCCTATGAAAGAGGCATCAGTGACATTTTTTCGGAGACAGCACCGGACGCCTGGACTCACTTTCGTGCGCAGATGTTCAGTAGCAGTGGGGCGGAGTGAATGTCAACACCGTGTACGAGTCTAGGCCAGTCGATGAATTCTGCCTCGTTGAACGCAGGGAAGAGAGCACATTTCCGCAGAACGTTCAAGAAGACATCCGAAAAGAGCTCATAGAGGCAGCGCCGAATTCTACTCTTGCGAAGCATCAGCAACAACAGAGGAAGACAAGGGCGGCTGCTCCGCATGACAGCAACGCAGAACGTGTGATGGACACAGTGTTAACCGCAGAACATGTTAATCCGATTCTAAGGGATTACACAAAAAGCCAGTTCAGCAGGGAAAGATCCTCAAAGTTAAAAGATTTTCTTTGTCAACGTTGGACGTCAATCAACCGGCATTCTACGAAGAGAAAGTGTGACTAAGTCATGCACAAGCCAAGCAAATCTGTTTAAACACAGCTAACCAAGACAGCACTCTCGGGCAGAGTGAGAGAAAAAAATTGTGGTTAACCCCTCATTCATAGGAATCGGTAAAACACGAAAGTGAAACGTG